>CM061486.1:2427500-3656666 GCA_030867185.1 Tagetes erecta | reverse complement strand
TCTACAGTTAGGACATCTGAAATCTCTGTATGACATATTAGCACCTTGAAAAGCACGTTAGTATAACGTAGGACACCTTAAAACTACAAAGAACATCTTACAACACCGTACGAAACCTTTAAACTCCATAATAAACCTAATGAAATCGTCCAAGTCCTTTGAACATCGTACGACAACTCAGGATTTGTTACGACCCCGTACGCGACATTAGCAACATGAAAAGCACGTTAGAATAATGTAGGACGCGTTACAACTCCTAAGAACACCTTACATCACCGTACGAAACTTTAAAACTCCATAATAAAGCTAATGAATTCGTCCGAGTCCTTGGAACGTGGTATGGCAACTTAAGACATCTTACGTCTATGTATGCCATATTAGCACCTTGAAAAGCACTTAAGTATAATGTAGGACGCCTTACGACTCCTAAGAACACCTTACAACACCGTACGAAACTTTAAAACCCCATAATAAAGCTAATGAATTCGTCCGAGTCCTTTGAACGTCGTATAGCAACTTAAGACATCTTACGACTCTGTATGGCATATTAGCACCTTGAAAAGCACGTTTGTATAATGTAGGACGCCTTACGACTCCTAAGAACACCTTACAACACCGTACGAAACTTTAAAACCCCATAATAAAGCTAATGAATTCGTCCGAGTCCTTTGAACGTCGTATGGCAACTTAAGACATCTTACGACTCTGTATGCCATATTAGCACCTTGAAAAGCAAGTTAGTATAATGTAGGACACCTTACTACTCCAAAGAACACCGTACATCACCGTACGAAACCTTAAAACTCCATAATACACCTAATGAATTCGTCCGACTCCTTTGAACATCGTTCCACAAGTTAGGACATCTGAAGACTCTGTACGACATATTAGCACCTTGAAAAGCATGTTAGTATAACGTAGGACACCTTAAAACTCCAAACAACAGCTTACAACACCATACGAAACGTTAAAACTTCATAATAAACCGATAGAATTCGTACGAGTCCTTCGAACATCTTACGACAACTTAGAACATCTTAAGTCTCTTTATGCCATATTAGCACCTTGAACAGCATGTTAGTATAATGTAGGACGCCTTACGATTCCTAAGAGCACCTTACAACACCGTACGATACCTAAAAACACCATAATAAACCTAATGAATTCATACGAGTGCTTCGAACATCGTACGAGAACTTAGGACATCTTACGACTCTTTAAGCCACATTAGCAACTCAGAAAGAACGTTAGTATAATGTAGGACGCCTTACAGCTCCTTAGAACACCTTACATCGCCGTACGAAACCTTAAAACTCCATAGTAAACCTAATGAATCCGTCCGAGTCCTTTGAACATCGTTCTACAGTTAGGACATCTGAAATCTCTGTATGACATATTAGCACCTTGAAAAGCACGTTAGTATAACGTAGGACACCTTAAAACTACAAAGAACATCTTACAACACCGTACGAAACCTTTAAACTCCATATTAAACCTAATGAAATCGTCCAAGTCCTTTGAACATCGTACGACAACTCAGGATTTGTTACGACCCCGTACGCGACATTAGCAACATGAAAAGCACGTTAGAATAATGTAGGACGCGTTACAACTCCTAAGAACACCTTACATCACCGTACGAAACTTTAAAACTCCATAATAAAGCTAATGAATTTGTCCGAGTCCTTGGAACGTGGTATGGCAACTTAAGACATCTTACGTCTCTGTATGCCATATTAGCACCTTGAAAAGCACATAAGTATAATGTAGGACGCCTTACGACTCCTAAGAACACCTTACAACACCGTACGAAACTTTAAAACCCCATAATAAATCTAATGAATTCGTCTGAGTCCTTGGAACGTCGTATAGCAACTTAAGACATCTTACGACTCTGTATGGCATATTAGCACCTTGAAAAGCACGTTTGTATAATGTAGGACGCCTTAAGACTCCTAAGAACACCTTACAACACCGTACGAAACTTTAAAACCCCATAATAAAGCTAATGAATTCGTCCGAGTCCTTTGAACGTCGTATGGAAACTTAAGACATCTTACGACTCTGTATGCCATATTAGCACCATGAAAAGCAAGTTAGTATAATGTAGGACACCTTACTACTCCAAAGAACACCGTACATCACCGTACGAAACCTTAAAACTCCATAATACACCTAATGAATTCGTCCGACTCCTTTGAACATCGTTCCACAAGTTAGGACATCTGAAGACTCTGTACGACATATTAGCACCTTGAAAAGCACGTTAGTATAACGTAGGACACCTTAAAACTCCAAACAACAGCTTACAACACCATACGAAATGTTAAAACTTCATAATAAACCGATAGAATTCGTACGAGTCCTTCGAACATCTTACGACAACTTAGTATGCCATATTAGCACCTTGAACAGCATGTTAGTATAATGTAGGACGCCTTACGATTCCTAAGAGCACCTTACAACACCGTACGATACCTAAAAACTCCATAATAAACCTAATGAATTCATACGAGTGCTTCGAACATCGTACGAGAACTTAGGACATCTTACGACTCTTTATGCCACATTAGCAACTCGGAAAGAACGTTAGTATAATGTAGGACGCCTTACAGCTCCTTAGAACACCTTACATCACCGTACGAAACCTTAAAACTCCATAGTAAACCTAATGAATCCGTCCGAGTCCTTTGAACATCGTTCTACAGTTAGGACATCTGAAATCTCTGTATGACATATTAGCACCTTGAAAAGCACGTTAGTATAACGTAGGACACCTTAAAACTACAAAGAACATCTTACAACACCGTACGAAACCTTTAAACTCCATAATAAACCTAATGAAATCGTCCAAGTCCTTTGAACATCGTACGACAACTCAGGATTTGTTACGACCCCGTACGCGACATTAGCAACATGAAAAGCACGTTAGAATAATGTAGGACGCGTTACAACTCCTAAGAACACCTTACATCACCGTACGAAACTTTAAAACTCCATAATAAAGCTAATGAATTCGTCCGAGTCCTTGGAACGTGGTATGGCAACTTAAGACATCTTACGTCTATGTATGCCATATTAGCACCTTGAAAAGCACTTAAGTATAATGTAGGACGCCTTACGACTCCTAAGAACACCTTACAACACCGTACGAAACTTTAAAACCCCATAATAAAGCTAATGAATTCGTCCGAGTCCTTTGAACGTCGTATAGCAACTTAAGACATCTTACGACTCTGTATGGCATATTAGCACCTTGAAAAGCACGTTTGTATAATGTAGGACGCCTTACGACTCCTAAGAACACCTTACAACACCGTACGAAACTTTAAAACCCCATAATAAAGCTAATGAATTCGTCCGAGTCCTTTGAACGTCGTATGGCAACTTAAGACATCTTACGACTCTGTATGCCATATTAGCACCTTGAAAAGCAAGTTAGTATAATGTAGGACACCTTACTACTCCAAAGAACACCGTACATCACCGTACGAAACCTTAAAACTCCATAATACACGTAATGAATTCGTCCGACTCCTTTGAACATCGTTCCACAAGTTAGGACATCTGAAGACTCTGTACGACATATTAGCACCTTGAAAAGCATGTTAGTATAACGTAGGACACCTTAAAACTCCAAACAACAGCTTACAACACCATACGAAACGTTAAAACTTCATAATAAACCGATAGAATTCGTACGAGTCCTTCGAACATCTTACGACAACTTAGAACATCTTAAGTCTCTTTATGCCATATTAGCACCTTGAACAGCATGTTAGTATAATGTAGGACGCCTTACGATTCCTAAGAGCACCTTACAACACCGTACGATACCTAAAAACACCATAATAAACCTAATGAATTCATACGAGTGCTTCGAACATCGTACGAGAACTTAGGACATCTTACGACTCTTTAAGCCACATTAGCAACTCAGAAAGAACGTTAGTATAATGTAGGACGCCTTACAGCTCCTTAGAACACCTTACATCGCCGTACGAAACCTTAAAACTCCATAGTAAACCTAATGAATCCGTCCGAGTCCTTTGAACATCGTTCTACAGTTAGGACATCTGAAATCTCTGTATGACATATTAGCACCTTGAAAAGCACGTTAGTATAACGTAGGACACCTTAAAACTACAAAGAACATCTTACAACACCGTACGAAACCTTTAAACTCCATATTAAACCTAATGAAATCGTCCAAGTCCTTTGAACATCGTACGACAACTCAGGATTTGTTACGACCCCGTACGCGACATTAGCAACATGAAAAGCACGTTAGAATAATGTAGGACGCGTTACAACTCCTAAGAACACCTTACATCACCGTACGAAACTTTAAAACTCCATAATAAAGCTAATGAATTTGTCCGAGTCCTTGGAACGTGGTATGGCAACTTAAGACATCTTACGTCTCTGTATGCCATATTAGCACCTTGAAAAGCACATAAGTATAATGTAGGACACCTTACGACTCCTAAGAACACCTTACAACACCGTACGAAACTTTAAAACCCCATAATAAATCTAATGAATTCGTCTGAGTCCTTGGAACGTCGTATAGCAACTTAAGACATCTTACGACTCTGTATGGCATATTAGCACCTTGAAAAGCACGTTTGTATAATGTAGGACGCCTTAAGACTCCTAAGAACACCTTACAACACCGTACGAAACTTTAAAACCCCATAATAAAGCTAATGAATTCGTCCGAGTCCTTTGAACGTCGTATGGCAACTTAAGACATCTTACGACTCTTTATGCCATATTAGCACCTTGAAAAGCAAGTTAGTATAATGTAGGACACCTTACTACTCCAAAGAACACCGTACATCACCGTACGAAACCTTAAAACTCCATAATACACCTAATGAATTCGTCCGACTCCTTTGAACATCGTTCCACAAGTTAGGACATCTGAAGACTCTGTACGACATATTAGCACCTTGAAAAGCACGTTAGTATAACGTAGGACACCTTAAAACTCCAAACAACAGCTTACAACACCATACGAAATGTTAAAACTTCATAATAAACCGATAGAATTCGTACGAGTCCTTCGAACATCTTACGACAACTTAGTATGCCATATTAGCACCTTGAACAGCATGTTAGTATAATGTAGGACGCCTTACGATTCCTAAGAGCACCTTACAACACCGTACGATACCTAAAAACTCCATAATAAACCTAATGAATTCATACGAGTGCTTCGAACATCGTACGAGAACTTAGGACATCTTACGACTCTTTATGCCACATTAGCAACTCGGAAAGAACGTTAGTATAATGTAGGACGCCTTACAGCTCCTTAGAACACCTTACATCACCGTACGAAACCTTAAAACTCCATAGTAAACCTAATGAATCCGTCCGAGTCCTTTGAACATCGTTCTACAGTTAGGACATCTGAAATCTCTGTATGACATATTAGCACCTTGAAAAGCACGTTAGTATAACGTAGGACACCTTAAAACTACAAAGAACATCTTACAACACCGTACGAAACCTTTAAACTCCATAATAAACCTAATGAAATCGTCCAAGTCCTTTGAACATCGTACGACAACTCAGGATTTGTTACGACCCCGTACGCGACATTAGCAACATGAAAAGCACGTTAGAATAATGTAGGACGCGTTACAACTCCTAAGAACACCTTACATCACCGTACGAAACTTTAAAACTCCATAATAAAGCTAATGAATTCGTCCGAGTCCTTGGAACGTGGTATGGCAACTTAAGACATCTTACGTCTATGTATGCCATATTAGCACCTTGAAAAGCACTTAAGTATAATGTAGGACGCCTTACGACTCCTAAGAACACCTTACAACACCGTACGAAACTTTAAAACCCCATAATAAAGCTAATGAATTCGTCCGAGTCCTTTGAACGTCGTATAGCAACTTAAGACATCTTACGACTCTGTATGGCATATTAGCACCTTGAAAAGCACGTTTGTATAATGTAGGACGCCTTACGACTCCTAAGAACACCTTACAACACCGTACGAAACTTTAAAACCCCATAATAAAGCTAATGAATTCGTCCGAGTCCTTTGAACGTCGTATGGCAACTTAAGACATCTTACGACTCTGTATGCCATATTAGCACCTTGAAAAGCAAGTTAGTATAATGTAGGACACCTTACTACTCCAAAGAACACCGTACATCACCGTACGAAACCTTAAAACTCCATAATACACCTAATGAATTCGTCCGACTCCTTTGAACATCGTTCCACAAGTTAGGACATCTGAAGACTCTGTACGACATATTAGCACCTTGAAAAGCATGTTAGTATAACGTAGGACACCTTAAAACTCCAAACAACAGCTTACAACACCATACGAAACGTTAAAACTTCATAATAAACCGATAGAATTCGTACGAGTCCTTCGAACATCTTACGACAACTTAGAACATCTTAAGTCTCTTTATGCCATATTAGCACCTTGAACAGCATGTTAGTATAATGTAGGACGCCTTACGATTCCTAAGAGCACCTTACAACACCGTACGATACCTAAAAACACCATAATAAACCTAATGAATTCATACGAGTGCTTCGAACATCGTACGAGAACTTAGGACATCTTACGACTCTTTAAGCCACATTAGCAACTCAGAAAGAACGTTAGTATAATGTAGGACGCCTTACAGCTCCTTAGAACACCTTACATCGCCGTACGAAACCTTAAAACTCCATAGTAAACCTAATGAATCCGTCCGAGTCCTTTGAACATCGTTCTACAGTTAGGACATCTGAAATCTCTGTATGACATATTAGCACCTTGAAAAGCACGTTAGTATAACGTAGGACACCTTAAAACTACAAAGAACATCTTACAACACCGTACGAAACCTTTAAACTCCATATTAAACCTAATGAAATCGTCCAAGTCCTTTGAACATCGTACGACAACTCAGGATTTGTTACGACCCCGTACGCGACATTAGCAACATGAAAAGCACGTTAGAATAATGTAGGACGCGTTACAACTCCTAAGAACACCTTACATCACCGTACGAAACTTTAAAACTCCATAATAAAGCTAATGAATTTGTCCGAGTCCTTGGAACGTGGTATGGCAACTTAAGACATCTTACGTCTCTGTATGCCATATTAGCACCTTGAAAAGCACATAAGTATAATGTAGGACGCCTTACGACTCCTAAGAACACCTTACAACACCGTACGAAACTTTAAAACCCCATAATAAATCTAATGAATTCGTCTGAGTCCTTGGAACGTCGTATAGCAACTTAAGACATCTTACGACTCTGTATGGCATATTAGCACCTTGAAAAGCACGTTTGTATAATGTAGGACGCCTTAAGACTCCTAAGAACACCTTACAACACCGTACGAAACTTTAAAACCCCATAATAAAGCTAATGAATTCGTCCGAGTCCTTTGAACGTCGTATGGCAACTTAAGACATCTTACGACTCTGTATGCCATATTAGCACCATGAAAAGCAAGTTAGTATAATGTAGGACACCTTACTACTCCAAAGAACACCGTACATCACCGTACGAAACCTTAAAACTCCATAATACACCTAATGAATTCGTCCGACTCCTTTGAACATCGTTCCACAAGTTAGGACATCTGAAGACTCTGTACGACATATTAGCACCTTGAAAAGCACGTTAGTATAACGTAGGACACCTTAAAACTCCAAACAACAGCTTACAACACCATACGAAATGTTAAAACTTCATAATAAACCGATAGAATTCGTACGAGTCCTTCGAACATCTTACGACAACTTAGTATGCCATATTAGCACCTTGAACAGCATGTTAGTATAATGTAGGACGCCTTACGATTCCTAAGAGCACCTTACAACACCGTACGATACCTAAAAACTCCATAATAAACCTAATGAATTCATACGAGTGCTTCGAACATCGTACGAGAACTTAGGACATCTTACGACTCTTTATGCCACATTAGCAACTCGGAAAGAACGTTAGTATAATGTAGGACGCCTTACAGCTCCTTAGAACACCTTACATCACCGTACGAAACCTTAAAACTCCATAGTAAACCTAATGAATCCGTCCGAGTCCTTTGAACATCGTTCTACAGTTAGGACATCTGAAATCTCTGTATGACATATTAGCACCTTGAAAAGCACGTTAGTATAACGTAGGACACCTTAAAACTACAAAGAAC
The DNA here is from genome assembly GCA_030867185.1 of Tagetes erecta. NCBI lineage: Eukaryota > Viridiplantae > Streptophyta > Magnoliopsida > Asterales > Asteraceae > Tagetes > Tagetes erecta. Next base: position 3,648,469 of record CM061486.1, on the reverse strand, counting down.
ATCTTACAACACCGTACGAAACCTTTAAACTCCATAATAAACCTAATGAAATCGTCCAAGTCCTTTGAACATCGTACGACAACTCAGGATTTGTTACGACCCCGTACGCGACATTAGCAACATGAAAAGCACGTTAGAATAATGTAGGACGCGTTACAACTCCTAAGAACACCTTACATCACCGTACGAAACTTTAAAACTCCATAATAAAGCTAATGAATTCGTCCGAGTCCTTGGAACGTGGTATGGCAACTTAAGACATCTTACGTCTCTGTATGCTATATTAGCACCTTGAAAAGCACTTAAGTATAATGTAGGACGCCTTACGACTCCTAAGAACACCTTACAACACCGTACGAAACTTTAAATCCCCATAATAAAGCTAATGAATTCGTCCGAGTCCTTTGAACATCGTATGGCAACTTAAGACATCTTACGACTCTGTATGCCATATTAGCACCTTGAAAAGCACGTTTGTATAATGTAGGACGCCTTACGACTCCTAAGAACACCTTACAACACCGTACGAAACTTTAAAACCCCATAATAAAGCTAATGAATTCGTCCGAGTCCTTGGAACGTGGTATGGCAACTTAAGACATCTTACGTCTCTGTATGCTATATTAGCACCTTGAAAAGCACTTAAGTATAATGTAGGACGCCTTACGACTCCTAAGAACACCTTACAACACCGTACGAAACTTTAAATCCCCATAATAAAGCTAATGAATTCGTCCGAGTCCTTTGAACATCGTATGGCAACTTAAGACATCTTACGACTCTGTATGCCATATTAGCACCTTGAAAAGCACGTTTGTATAATGTAGGACGCCTTACGACTCCTAAGAACACCTTACAACACCGTACGAAACTTTAAAACCCCATAATAAAGCTAATGAATTCGTCCGAGTCCTTTGAACGTCGTATGGCAACTTAAGACATCTTACGACTCTGTATGCCATATTAGCACCTTGAAAAGCAAGTTAGTATAATGTAGGACACCTTAAAACTACAAAGAACATCTTACAACACCGTACGAAACCTTTAAACTCCATAATAAACCTAATGAAATCGTCCAAGTCCTTTTAACATCGTACGACAACTCAGGATTTGTTACGACCTCGTACGCGACATTAGCAACATGAAAAGCACGTTAGAATAATGTAGGACGCGTTACAACTCCTAAGAACACCTTACATCACCGTACGAAACTTTAAAACTCCATAATAAAGCTAATGAATTCGTCCGAGTCCTTGGAACGTGGTATGGCAACTTAAGACATCTTACGTCTCGGTATGCTATATTAGCACCTTGAAAAGCACTTAAGTATAATGTAGGACGCCTTACGACTCCTAAGAACACCTTACAACACCGTACGAAACTTTAAATCCCCATAATAAAGCTAATGAATTCGTCCGAGTCCTTTGAACATCGTATGGCAACTTAAGACATCTTACGACTCTGTATGCCATATTAGCACCTTGAAAAGCACGTTTGTATAATGTAGGACGCCTTACGACTCCTAAGAACACCTTACAACACCGTACGAAACTTTAAAACCCCATAATAAAGCTAATGAATTCGTCCGAGTCCTTTGAACGTCGTATGGCAACTTAAGACATCTTACGACTCTGTATGCCATATTAGCACCTTGAAAAGCAAGTTAGTATAATGTAGGACACCTTACTACTCCAAAGAACACCGTACATCACCGTACGAAACCTTAAAACTCCATAATACACCTAATGAATTCGTCCGACTCCTTTGAACATCGTTCCACATGTTCGGACATCTGAAGACTCTGTACGACATATTAGCACCTTGAAAAGCACGTTAGTATAACGTAGGACACCTTAAAACTCCAAACAACAGCTTACAACACCATACGAAACGTTAAAACTTCATAATAAACCGATAGAATTCGTACGAGTCCTTCGAACATCGTACGACAACTTAGGACATCTTAAGACTCTTTATGCCATATTAGCACCTTGAACAACATGTTAGTATAATGTAGGACGCCTTACGATTCCTAAGAGCACCTTACAACACCGTACGAAACCTAAAAACTCTACAATAAACCTAATGAATTCATACGAGTGCTTCGAACATCGTACGAGAACTTAGGACATCTTACGACTCTTTATGCCACATTAGCAACTCGGAAAGAACGTTAGTATAATGTAGGATGCCTTACAGCTCCTTAGAACACCTTACATCACCGTACGAAACCTTAAAACTCCATAGTAAACCTAATTAATTCGTCCGAGTCCTTTGAACATCGTTCTACAAGTTAGGACATCTGAAAACTCTGTATGACATATTAGCACCTTGAGAAGCACGTTAGTATAACGTAGGACACCTTAAAACTACAAACAACATCTTACAACACCGTGCGAAACCTTTAAACACCATAATAAACCTAATGAAATCGTCCAAGTCCTTTGAACATCGTACGACAACTCAGGATTTGTTACGACCCCGTACGCAACATTAGCAACATGAAAAGCACGTTAGAATAATGTAGGACGCGTTACAACTCCTAAGAACACCTTACATCACCGTACGAAACTTTAAAACTCCATAATAAAGCTAATGAATTCGTTCGAGTCCTTGGAACGTGGTATGGCAACTTAAGACATCTTATGTCTCTGTATGCCATATTAGCACCTTGAAAAGCACTTAAGTATAATGTAGGACGCCTTACGACTCCTAAGAACACCTTACAACACCGTACGAAACTTTAAAACCCCAAAATAAAGCTAATGAATTCGTCCGAGTCCTTTGAACGTCGTATGGCAACTTAAGACATCTTACGACTCTGTATGCCTTATTAGCACCTTGAAAAGCAAGTTAGTATAATGTAGGACACCTTACTACTCCAAAGAACACCGTACATCACCGTACGAAACCTTAAAACTCCATAATACACCTAATGAATTCGTCCGACTCCTTTGAACATCGTTTCACTAGTTAGGACATCTGAAGACTCTGTACGACATATTAGCACCTTGAAAAACACGTTAGTATAACGTAGGACACCTTAAAACTCCAAACAACAGCTTACAACACCATACGAAACGTTAAAACTTCATAATAAACCGATAGAATTCGTACGAGTCCTTCGAACATCGTACGACAACTTAGGACATCTTAAGACTCTTTATGCCATATTAGCACCTTGAACAGCATGTTAGTATAATGTAGGACGCCTTACGATTCCTAAGAGCACCTTACAACACCGTACGAAACCTAAAAACTCTATAATAAACCTAATGAATTCATACGAGTGCTTCGAACATCGTACGAGAACTTAGGACATCTTACGACTCTTTATGCCACATTAGCAACTCGGAAAGAACGTTAGTATAATGTAGGACGCCTTACAGCTCCTTAGAACACCTTACATCACCGTACGAAACCTTAAAACTCCATAGTAAACCTAATGAATATGTCCGAGTCCTTTGAACATCGTTCTACAAGTTAGGACATCTGAAAACTCTGTATGACATATTAGCACCTTGAGAAGCACGTTAGTATAACGTAGGACACGTTAAAACTACAAACAACATCTTACAACACCGTACGAAACCTTTAAACTCCATAATAAACCTAATGAAATCGTCCAAGTCCTTTGAACATCGTACGACAACTCAGGATTTGTTACGACCCCGTACGCGACATTAGCAACATGAAAAGCACGTTAGAATAATGTAGGACGCGTTACAACTCCTAAGAACACCTTACATCACCGTACGAAACTTTAAAACTCCATAATAAAGCTAATGAATTCGTTCGAGTCCTTGGAACGTGGTATGGCAACTTAAGACATCTTACGTCTCTGTATGCCATATTAGCACCTTGAAAAGCACTTAAGTATAATGTAGGACGCCTTACGACTCCTAAGAACACCTTACAACACCGTACGAAACTTTAAAACCCCAAAATAAAGCTAATGAATTCGTCCGAGTCCTTTGAACGTCGTATGGCAACTTAAGACATCTTACGACTCTGTATGCCATATTAGCACCTTGAAAAGCACGTTTGTATAATGTAGGACGCCTTACGACTCTTAAGAACACCTTACAACACCGTACGAAACTTTAAAACCCCATAATAAAGCTAATGAATTCGGCCGAGTCCTTTGAACGTCGTATGGCAACTTAAGACATCTTACGACTCTGTATGCCATATTAGGACCTTGAAAAGCAAGTTACTATAATGTAGGACACCTTACTACTCCAAAGAACACCGTACGTCACCGTACGAAACCTTAAAACTCCATAATACACCTAATGAATTCGTCGGACTCCTTTGAACATCGTTTCACTAGTTAGGACATCTGAAGACTCTGTACGACATATTTTTTTTTTTGGGTAAAGGGTTACCCCGGTGATTCTATTAAAAAGACAACCGTCATTAACGTACAAGTAGTGAGGATGAGTTCCACACTAGTTCATATATGGGACAAACCCCCACATATGTGAACAAAACAAAGACAACTAACCAAAACAAACCAAACTTAACAAGAAAACCCAATCCATCAGCCACCATCATCAAAGATGTAGTTGTCACCAATGGAAAGCCTCCAAAACAACATGAATATCGACTATCCATTGGAAGTCATTGAAAGGGAGGAACTCGCCCTTATTCTATCTTGAGTTATATCTCTTGTTTCATCATATATAACTTCAATGTCTTCTTCATCCAAGTCTTCAATCACATCCCTATCTGATTTTCCCTTCCCTTTAATAGATTCCAACGTCCCCCCATCATTCACATTTTCGGAATTAAGAACACTAAAGGAGTTTTGAATCTGGATCTTTGAGGGATCTCTACTCTTTACTTCCGAAGTTGAAGGTTTAGCTCCCACCATTTTCTTGTAATCCAAAGGTCTATATTCAAATTTTGGTTTCTGGTCTTTAACCTGAAACCCACTTTTCTTAGTCGTTTTCCTACCCTTTACTTCAGTAAAACCATCCCCATTTACTTTAAGAGAGGGTTTAGATGTAGTACAAACTTGTTTAGGGCAAGCATCAGTACCATGCCCAAAGACACAACAATGAGCACACCTCGGTGGTTTCCACTCATACTCCACATTCACAGTATCAGTAACATATTTGCCCCCTGCCAAATCCGGAATAGCCATAGTTAAAAACTCTTTAAACTCATGCTCAGCTGAAATTTCAATAAGTGCCCTAGCATAGCTACTTCTTCCCCAGTTATCAGCGCACATAGATGTGGTGTAAGAATCAAGTAACTTAGGAGAGCCAATCTTTGAGGCAAGCATGCTTAAGCCGTCGTCAGTATAGGCTGCTAGAGGAACATCATGTAGTTTAACCCAAACCGCAACTTTCTTGATATCTTCTTTTTTAAGGGAACTAGTAGGAGACCATGTATTAAGAAAAATGGGTCTATTGCGAATCAGCCATGGTCCCCCTTCGAGAACATCAAGCATACCCTTATTATCAGCAAACTTGAAGAAAAAGAAACCACTTGCATTCATCATTACTTTTTGAAGCCCGTACTTCTGCCAATTCATTCTCACAAAATACTCAACAACAGGATAAGCAACTCTATCCCCTAGGAAGTACCCATATAGTGTGAAACCTAATTTTTCTTGAACAATTTTAACCGATTCCCTAGGAAGCACCACATCACCACCTTGTTGTTTATCCAAAGGCTCCATAAAACGAAAATTAATCCTATTTTTGGACGTACCGGTGTGTAGAACAGCAGCATAAGAACCCACATCCGGACCAATAATCTGCACTTTTTCAGCCAACTCATCTTGATATTCTATGACTGGATTAGCATTGATAACCTTTCCTCGCCGAGGGAGAAGTGGGATTCCATCAATATTGACCACCTTACGAGCAATACCATTATGTTCGTAATCTTCATCATCTTGGACCAGAAAATTAACTCTACGAGCACTTTTGGGTGTAGAATTCGTCTCCATGATTAGCCTCAACAAGAAACCTGATTCACGATCAAGCCCTAATCAAAAGAATCTGATTTTGAACCCTAGAATAACCACAAACCCTAACCAGCAAAAATCCTTGTAATCAAGTAGAAAAATCACGTTCAAACAGCTCCAGGATCACAACGTTCTTGATTACAATAAAAAAAACGAATTTGCTTGATAAAAAACCTGATTGAAGCTTTAATTTCCAGCCGCAAACCCTAATTCGATCCAACAACCCTTGTTTCACAATCAAACTTGATTAATTACAATCACACAATCAATAATCAGATTAACACTAAACAACCTTTTTGATCAATCACTCCCTAGAACGCAAATCAGCAGCAAAAAACGAATTACTTGATCCACAAACCTGATTCAGAAATTAGCAGCAAACCCTAGTAAAGAATCAGCCACAAACCCTAAATAATGCCTTGCAAAACGGTGATCGAATGATACAACAACTGAAACGCGAGAGTTTAAGATCAAAAACAAAGAAAAACAACTCGAATCCAACAACCCAAGTTGAATGACGAACCAAAAACGGCCACAAACCCAAAATCGCCCCAAAAACCCTGGCATACAAAGTCTTAATATGTTCTAACTTGTCGTACGATGTTCCTCTGTAAGACATATTAGCACCTTGAAAAACACGTTAGTATAACGTAGGACACCTTAAAACTCCAAACAACAGCTTACAACACCATACGAAACGTTAAAACTTCATAATAAACCGATAGAATTCGTACGAGTCCTTCGAACATCGTACGACAACGTAGGACGTCTTAAGACTCTTTATGCCATATTAGCACCTTGAACAGCATGTTAGTATAATGTAGGACGCCTTACGATTCCTAAGAGCACCTTACAACACCGTACGAAACCTAAAAACTCTATAATAAACCTAATGAATTCATACGAGTGCTTCGAACATCGTACGAGAACTTAGGACATCTTACGACTCTTTATGCCACATTAGCAACTCGGAAAGAACGTTAGTATAATGTAGGACGCCTTACAGCTCCTTAGAACACCTTACATCACCGTACGAAACCTTAAAACTCCATAGTAAACCTAATGAATTCGTCCGAGTCCTTTGAACATCGTTCTACAAGTTAGGACATCTGAAAACTCTGTATGACATATTAGCACCTTGAGAAGCACGTTAGTATAACGTAGGACACCTTAAAACTACAAACAACATCTTACAACACCGTACGAAACCTTTAAACTCCATAATAAACCTAATGAAATCGTCCAAGTCCTTTGAACATCGTACGACAACTCAGGATTTGTTACGACCCCGTACGCGACATTAGCAACATGAAAAGCACGTCAGAATAATGTAGGACGCGTTACAACTCCTAAGAACACCTTACATCACCGTACGAAACTTTAAAACTCCATAATAAAGCTAATGAATTCGTTCGAGTCCTTGGAACGTGGTATGGCAACTTAAGACATCTTACGTCTCTGTATGCCATATTAGCACCTTGAAAAGCACTTAAGTATAATGTAGGACGCCTTACGACTCCTAAGAACACCTTACAACACCGTACGAAACTTTAAAACCCCATAATAAAGCTAATGAATTCGTCAGAGTCCTTTGAACGTCGTATGGCAACTTAAGACATCTTACGACTCTGTATGCCATATTAGCACCTTGAAAAGCACGTTGGTATAATGTAGGATGCCTTACGACTCCTAAGAACACCTTACAACACCGTACGAAACTTTAAAACCCCATAATAAAGCTAATGAATTCGTCCGACTCCTTTGAACATCGTTTCACTAGTTAGGACATCTGAAGACTCTGTACGACATATTAGCACCTTGAAAAGCACGTTAGTATAACGTAGGACACCTTAAAACTCCAAACAACAGCTTACAACACCATACGAAACGTTAAAACTTCATAATAAACCGATAGAATTCGTACGAGTCCTTCGAACATCGTACGACAACTTAGGACATCTTAAGACTCTTTATGCCATATTAGCACCTTGAACAGCATGTTAGTATAATGTAGGACGCCTTACGATTCCTAAGAGCACCTTACAACACCGTACGAAACCTAAAAACTCCATAATAAACCTAATGAATTCATACGAGTGCTTCGAACATCGTACGAGAACTTAGGACATCTTACGACTCTTTATGCCACATTAGCAACTCGGAAAGAACGTTAGTATAATGTAGGACGCCTTACAGCTCCTTAGAACACCTTACATCACCGTACGAAACCTTAAAACTCCATAGTAAACCTAATGAATTCGTCCGAGTCCTTTGAACATCGTTCTACAAGTTAGGACATCTGAAAAGTCTGTATGACATATTAGCACCTTGAGAAGCACGTTAGTATAACGTAGGACACCTTAAAACTACAAACAACATCTTACAACACCGTACGAAACCTTTAAACTCCATAATAAACCTAATGAAATCGTCCAAGTCCTTTGAACATCGTACGACAACTCAGGATTTGTTACGACCCCGTACGCGACATTAGCAACATGAAAAGCACGTTAGTATAATGTAGGACGCGTTACAACTCCTAAGAACACCTTACATCAGAGTACGAAACTTTAAAACTCCATAATAAAGCTAATGAATTCGTCCGAGTCCTTGGAACGTGGTATGGCAACTTAAGACATCTTACGTCTCTGTATGCCATATTAGCACCTTGAAAAGCACTTAATTATAATGTAGAAGGCCTTACGACTCCTAAGAACACCTTACAACACCGTACGAAACTTTAAAAACCCATAATAAAGCTAATGAATTCGTCCGAGTCCTTTGAACGTCGTATGGCAACTTAAGACATCTTACGACTCTGTATGCCATATTAGCACCTTGAAAAGCACGTTTGTATAATGTAGGACGCCTTACGACTCCTAAGAACACCTTACAACACCGTACGAAACTTTAAAACCCCATAATAAAGCTAATGAATTCGTCCGAGTCCTTTGAACGTCGTATGGCAACTTAAGACATCTTACGACTCTGTATGCCATATTAGCACCTTGAAAAGCACGTTTGTATAATGTAGGACGCCTTACGACTCCTAAGAACACCTTACAACACCGTACGAAACTTTAAAACCCCATAATAAAGCTAATGAATTCGTCCGAGTCCTTTGAACGTCGTATGGCAACTTAAGACATCTTACGACTCTGTATATCATATTAGCACCTTGAAAAGCAAGTTAGTATAATGTAGGACACCTTACTACTCCAAAGAACACCGTACATCACCGTACGAAACCTTAAAACTCCATAATACACCTAATGAATTCGTCCGACTCCTTTGAACATCGTTCCACAAGTTAGGACATCTGAAGACTCTGTACGACATATTAGCACCTTGAAAAGCGCGTTAGTATAACTTAGGGCACCTTAAAACTCCAAACAACAGCTTACAACACCATACGAAACGTTAAAACTTCATAATAAACCGATAGAATTCTTACGAGTCCTTCGAACATCGTACGACAACTTAGGACATCTTAAGACTCTTTATGCCATATTAGCACCTTGAACAGCATGTTAGTATAATGTAGGACGCCTTACGATTCCTAAGAGCACCTTACAACACCGTACGAAACCTAAAAACTCCATAATAAACCTAATGAATTCATACGAGTGCTTCGAACATCGTACGAGAACTTAGGACATCTTACGACTCTTTATGCCACATTAGCAACTCGGAAAGAACGTTAGTATAATGTAGGACGCCTTACAGCTCCTTAGAACACCTTACATCACCGTACGAAACCTTAAAACTCCATAGTAAACCTAATGAATTCGTCCGAGTCCTTTGAACATCGTTCTACAAGTTAGGACATCTGAAAACTCTGTATCACATATTAGCACCTTGAGAAGCACGTTAGTATAACGTAGGACACCTTAAAACTACAAACAACATCTTACAACACCGTACGAAACCTTTAAACTCCATAATAAACCTAATGAAATCGTCCAAGTCCTTTGAACATCGTACGACAACTCAGGATTTGTTACGACCCCGTACGCGACATTAGCAACATGAAAAGCACGTTAGAATAATGTAGGACGCGTTACAACTCCTAAGAACACCTTACATCACCGTACGAAACTTTAAAACTCCATAATAAAGCTAATGAATTCGTCCGAGTCCTTGGAACGTGGTATGGCAACTTAAGACATCTTACGTCTCTGTATGCCATATTAGCACCTTGAAAAGCACTTAAGTATAATGTAGGACGCCTTACGACTCCTAAGAACACCTTACAACACCGTACGAAACTTTAAAAACCCATAATAAAGCTAATGAATTCGTCCGAGTCCTTTGAACGTCGTATGGCAACTTAAGACATCTTACGACTCTGTATGCCATATTAGCACCTTGAAAAGCACGTTTGTATAATGTAGGACGCCTTACGACTCCTAAGAACACCTTACAACACCGTACGAAACTTTAAAACCCCATAATAAAGCTAATGAATTCGTCCGAGTCCTTTGAACGTCGTATGGCAACTTAAGACATCTTACGACTCTGTATGCCATATTAGCACCTTGAAAAGCAAGTTAGTATAATGTAGGACACCTTACTACTCCAAAGAACACCGTACATCACCGTACGAAACCTTAAAACTCCATAATACACCTAATGAATTCGTCCGACTCCTTTGAACATCGTTCCACAAGTTAGGACATCTGAAGACTCTGTACGACATATTAGCACCTTGAAAAGCGCGTTAGTATAACTTAAGACACCTTAAAACTCCAAACAACAGCTTACAACACCATACGAAACGTTAAAACTTCATAATAAACCGATAGAATTCGTACGAGTCCTTCGAACATCGTACGACAACTTAGGACATCTTAAGACTCTTTATGCCATATTAGCACCTTGAACAGCATGTTAGTATAATGTAGGACGCCTTACGATTCCTAAGAGCACCTTACAACACCGTACGAAACCTAAAAACTCTATAATAAACCTAATGAATTCATACGAGTGCTTCGAACATCGTACGAGAACTTAGGACATCTTACGACTCTTTATGCCACATTAGCAACTCGGAAAGAACGTTAGTATAATGTAGGACGCCTTACAGCTCCTTAGAACACCTTACATCACCGTACGAAACCTTAAAACTCCATAGTAAACCTAATGAATTCGTCCGAGTCCTTTGAACATCGTTCTACAAGTTAGGACATATGAAAACTCTGTATCACATATTAGCACCTTGAGAAGCACGTTAGTATAACGTAGGACACCTTAAAACTACAAACAACATCTTACAACACCGTACGAAACCTTTAAACTCCATAATAAACCTAATGAAATCGTCCAAGTCCTTTGAACATCGTACGACAACTCAGGATTTGTTACGACCCCGTACGCGACATTAGCAACATGAAAAGCACGTTAGAATAATGTAGGACGCGTTACAACTCCTAAGAACACCTTACATCACCGTACGAAACTTTAAAACTCCATAATAAAGCTAATGAATTCGTCCGAGTCCTTGGAACGTGGTATGGCAACTTAAGACATCTTACGTCTCTGTATGCCATATTAGCACCTTGAAAAGCACTTAAGTATAATGTAGGACGCCTTACGACTCCTAAGAACACCTTACAACACCGTACGAAACTTTAAAAACCCATAATAAAGCTAATGAATTCGTCCGAGTCCTTTGAACGTCGTATGGCAACTTAAGACATCTTACGACTCTGTATGCCATATTAGCACCTTGAAAAGCACGTTTGTATAATGTAGGACGCCTTACGACTCCTAAGAACACCTTACAACACCGTACGAAACTTTAAAACCCCATAATAAAGCTAATGAATTCGTCCGAGTCCTTTGAACGTCGTATGGGAACTTAAGACATCTTACGACTCTGTATGCCATATTAGCACCTTGAAAAGCAAGTTAGTATAATGTAGGACACCTTACTACTCCAAAGAACACCGTACATCACCGTACGAAACCTTAAAACTCCATAATACACCTAATGAATTCGTCCGACTCCTTTGAACATCGTTCCACAAGTTAGGACATCTGAAGACTCTGTACGACATATTAGCACCTTGAAAAGCGCGTTAGTATAACTTAGGACACCTTAAAACTCCAAACAACAGCTTACAACACCATACGAAACGTTAAAACTTCATAATAAACCGATAGAATTCGTACGAGTCCTTCGAACATCGTACGACAACTTAGGACATCTTAAGACTCTTTATGCCATATTAGCACCTTGAACAGCATGTTAGTATAATGTAGGACGCCTTACGATTCCTAAGAGCACCTTACAACACCGTACGAAACCTAAAAACTCTATAATAAACCTAATGAATTCATACGAGTGCTTCGAACATCGTACGAGAACTTAGGACATCTTACGACTCTTTATGCCACATTAGCAACTCGGAAAGAACGTTAGTATAATGTAGGACGCCTTACAGCTCCTTAGAACACCTTACATCACCGTACGAAACCTTAAAACTCCATAGTAAACCTAATGAATTCGTCCGAGTCCTTTGAACATCGTTCTACAAGTTAGGACATCTGAAAACTCTGTATCACATATTAGCACCTTGAGAAGCACGTTAGTATAACGTAGGACACCTTAAAACTACAAACAACATCTTACAACACCGTACGAAACCTTTAAACTCCATAATAAACCTAATGAAATCGTCCAAGTCCTTTGAACATCGTACGACAACTCAGGATTTGTTACGACCCCGTACGCGACATTAGCAACATGAAAAGCACGTTAGAATAATGTAGGACGCGTTACAACTCCTAAGAACACCTTACATCACCGTACGAAACTTTAAAACTCCATAATAAAGCTAATGAATTCGTCCGAGTCCTTGGAACGTGGTATGGCAACTTAAGACATCTTACGTCTCTGTATGCCATATTAGCACCTTGAAAAGCACTTAAGTATAATGTAGGACGCCTTACGACTCCTAAGAACACCTTACAACACCGTACGAAACTTTAAAAACCCATAATAAAGCTAATGAATTCGTCCGAGTCCTTTGAACGTCGTATGGCAACTTAAGACATCTTACGACTCTGTATGCCATATTAGCACCTTGAAAAGCACGTTTGTATAATGTAGGACGCCTTACGACTCCTAAGAACACCTTACAACACCGTACGAAACTTTAAAACCCCATAATAAAGCTAATGAATTCGTCCGAGTCCTTTGAACGTCGTATGGGAACTTAAGACATCTTACGACTCTGTATGCCATATTAGCACCTTGAAAAGCAAGTTAGTATAATGTAGGACACCTTACTACTCCAAAGAACACCGTACATCACCGTACGAAACCTTAAAACTCCATAATACACCTAATGAATTCGTCCGACTCCTTTGAACATCGTTCCACAAGTTAGGACATCTGAAGACTCTGTACGACATATTAGCACCTTGAAAAGCGCGTTAGTATAACTTAGGACACCTTAAAACTCCAAACAACAGCTTACAACACCATACGAAACGTTAAAACTTCATAATAAACCGATAGAATTCGTACGAGTCCTTCGAACATCGTACGACAACTTAGGACATCTTAAGACTCTTTATGCCATATTAGCACCTTGAACAGCATGTTAGTATAATGTAGGACGCCTTACGATTCCTAAGAGCACCTTACAACACCGTACGAAACCTAAAAACTCTATAATAAACCTAATGAATTCATACGAGTGCTTCGAACATCGTACGAGAACTTAGGACATCTTACGACTCTTTATGCCACATTAGCAACTCGGAAAGAACGTTAGTATAATGTAGGACGCCTTACAGCTCCTTAGAACACCTTACATCACCGTACGAAACCTTAAAACTCCATAGTAAACCTAATGAATTCGTCCGAGTCCTTTGAACATCGTTCTACAAGTTAGGACATATGAAAACTCTGTATCACATATTAGCACCTTGAGAAGCACGTTAGTATAACGTAGGACACCTTAAAACTACAAACAACATCTTACAACACCGTACGAAACCTTTAAACTCCATAATAAACCTAATGAAATCGTCCAAGTCCTTTGAACATCGTACGACAACTCAGGATTTGTTACGACCCCGTACGCGACATTAGCAACATGAAAAGCACGTTAGAATAATGTAGGACGCGTTACAACTCCTAAGAACACCTTACATCACCGTACGAAACTTTAAAACTCCATAATAAAGCTAATGAATTCGTCCGAGTCCTTGGAACGTGGTATGGCAACTTAAGACATCTTACGTCTCTGTATGCCATATTAGCACCTTGAAAAGCACTTAAGTATAATGTAGGACGCCTTACGACTCCTAAGAACACCTTACAACACCGTACGAAACTTTAAAAACCCATAATAAAGCTAATGAATTCGTCCGAGTCCTTTGAACGTCGTATGGCAACTTAAGACATCTTACGACTCTGTATGCCATATTAGCACCTTGAAAAGCACGTTTGTATAATGTAGGACGCCTTACGACTCCTAAGAACACCTTACAACACCGTACGAAACTTTAAAACCCCATAATAAAGCTAATGAATTCGTCCGAGTCCTTTGAACGTCGTATGGGAACTTAAGACATCTTACGACTCTGTATGCCATATTAGCACCTTGAAAAGCAAGTTAGTATAATGTAGGACACCTTACTACTCCAAAGAACACCGTACATCACCGTACGAAACCTTAAAACTCCATAATACACCTAATGAATTCGTCCGACTCCTTTGAACATCGTTCCACAAGTTAGGACATCTGAAGACTCTGTACGACATATTAGCACCTTGAAAAGCGCGTTAGTATAACTTAGGACACCTTAAAACTCCAAACAACAGCTTACAACACCATACGAAACGTTAAAACTTCATAATAAACCGATAGAATTCGTACGAGTCCTTCGAACATCGTACGACAACTTAGGACATCTTAAGACTCTTTATGCCATATTAGCACCTTGAACAGCATGTTAGTATAATGTAGGACGCCTTACGATTCCTAAGAGCACCTTACAACACCGTACGAAACCTAAAAACTCTATAATAAACCTAATGAATTCATACGAGTGCTTCGAACATCGTACGAGAACTTAGGACATCTTACGACTCTTTATGCCACATTAGCAACTCGGAAAGAACGTTAGTATAATGTAGGACGCCTTACAGCTCCTTAGAACACCTTACATCACCGTACGAAACCTTAAAACTCCATAGTAAACCTAATGAATTCGTCCGAGTCCTTTGAACATCGTTCTACAAGTTAGGACATCTGAAAACTCTGTATCACATATTAGCACCTTGAGAAGCACGTTAGTATAACGTAGGACACCTTAAAACTACAAACAACATCTTACAACACCGTACGAAACCTTTAAACTCCATAATAAACCTAATGAAATCGTCCAAGTCCTTTAAACATCGTACGACAACTCAGGATTTGTTACGACCCCGTACGCGACATTAGCAACATGAAAAGCACGTTAGAATAATGTAGGACGCGTTACAACTCCTAAGAACACCTTACATCACCGTACGAAACTTTAAAACTCCATAATAAAGCTAATGAATTCCTCCGAGTCCTTGGAACGTGGTATGGCAACTTAAGACATCTTACGTCTCTGTATGCCATATTAGCACCTTGAAAAGCACTTAAGTATAATGTAGGACGCCTTACGACTCCTAAGAACACCTTACAACACCGTACGAAACTTTAAAAACCCATAATAAAGCTAATGAATTCGTCCGAGTCCTTTGAACGTCGTATGGCAACTTAAGACATCTTACGACTCTGTATGCCATATTAGCACCTTGAAAAGCACATTTGTATAATGTAGGACGCCTTACGACTCCTAAGAACACCTTACAACACCGTACGAAACTTTAAAACCCCATAATAAAGCTAATGAATTCGTCCGAGTCCTTTGAACGTCGTATGGCAACTTAAGACATCTTACGGCTCTGTATGCCATATTAGCACCTTGAAAAGCAAGTTAGTATAATGTAGGACACCTTACTACTCCAAAGAACACCGTACATCACCGTACGAAACCTTAAAACTCCATAATACACCTAATGAATTCGTCCGACTCCTTTGAACATCGTTCCACAAGTTAGGACATCTGAAGACTCTGTACGACATATTAGCACCTTGAAAAGCGCGTTAGTATAACTTAGGACACCTTAAAACTCCAAACAACAGCTTACAACACCATACGAAACGTTAAAACTTCATAATAAACCGATAGAATTCGTACGAGTCCTTCGAACATCGTACGACAACTTAGGACATCTTAAGACTCTTTATGCCATATTAGCACCTTGAACAGCATGTTAGTATAATGTAGGACGCCTTACGATTCCTAAGAGCACCTTACAACACCGTACGAAACCTAAAAACTCTATAATAAACCTAATGAATTCATACAAGTGCTTCGAACATCGTACGAGAACTTAGGACATCTTACGACTCTTTATGCCACATTAGCAACTCGGAAAGAACGTTAGTATAATGTAGGACGCCTTACACCTCCTTAGAACACCTTACATCACCGTACGAAACCTTAAAACTCCATAGTAAACCTAATGAATTCGTCCGAGTGCTTTGAACATCGTTCTACAAGTTAGGACATCTGAAAACTCTGTATGACATATTAGCACCTTGAGAAGCACGTTAGTATAACGTAGGACACCTTAAAACTACAAACAACATCTTACAACACCGTACGAAACCTTTAAACTCCATAATAAACCTAATGAAATCGTCCAAGTCCTTTGAACATCGTACGACAACTCAGGATTTGTTACGACCCCGTACGCGACATTAGCAACATGAAAAGCACGTTAGAATAATGTAGGACGCGTTACAACTCCTAAGAACACCTTACATCACCGTACGAAACTTTAAAACTCCATAATAAAGCTAATGAATTCGTTCGAGTCCTTGGAACAGGGTATGGCAACTTAAGACATCTTACGTCTCTGTATGCCATATTAGCACCTTGAAAAGCACTTAAGTATAACGTAGGACGCCTTACGACTCCTAAGAACACCTTACAACACCGTACGAAACTTTAAAACCCCAAAATAAAGCTAATGAATTCGTCCGAGTCCTTTGAACGTCGTATGGCAACTTAAGACATCTTACGACTCTGTATGCCATATTAGCACCTTGAAAAGCAAGTTAGTATAATGTAGGACACCTTACTACTCCAAAGAACACCGTACATCACCGTACGAAACCTTAAAACTCCATAATACACCTAATGAATTCGTCCGACTCCTTTGAACATCGTTCCACAAGTTAGGACATCTGAAGACTCTGTACGACATATTAGCACCTTGAAAAGCGCGTTAGTATAACTTAGGACACCTTAAAACTCCAAACAACAGCTTACAACACCATACGAAACGTTAAAACTTCATAATAAACCGATAGAATTCGTACGAGTCCTTCGAACATCGTACGACAACTTAGGACATCTTAAGACTCTTTATGCCATATTAGCACCTTGAACAGCATGTTAGTATAATGTAGGACGCCTTACGATTCCTAAGAGCACCTTACAACACCGTACGAAACCTAAAAACTCTATAATAAACCTAATGAATTCATACGAGTGCTTCGAACATCGTACGAGAACTTAGGACATCTTACGACTCTTTATGCCACATTAGCAACTCGGAAAGAACGTTAGTATAATGTAGGACGCCTTACAGCTCCTTAGAACACCTTACATCACCGTACGAAACCTTAAAACTCCATAGTAAACCTAATGAATTCGTCCGAGTCCTTTGAACATCGTTCTACAAGTTAGGACATCTGAAAACTCTGTATGACATATTAGCACCTTGAGAAGCACGTTAGTATAACGTAGGACACCTTAAAACTACAAACAACATCTTACAACACCGTACGAAACCTTTAAACTCCATAATAAACCTAATGAAATCGTCCAAGTCCTTTGAACATCGTACGACAACTCAGGATTTGTTACGACCCCGTACGCGACATTAGCAACATGAAAAGCACGTTAGAATAATGTAGGACGCGTTACAACTCCTAAGAACACCTTACATCACCGTACGAAACTTTAAAACTCCATAATAAAGCTAATGAATTCGTTCGAGTCCTTGGAACGTGGTATGGCAACTTAAGACATCTTACGTCTCGGTATGCCATATTAGCACCTTGAAAAGCACTTAAGTATAATGTAGGACGCCTTACGACTCCTAAGAACACCTTACAACACCGTACGAAACTTTAAAACCCCAAAATAAAGCTAATGAATTCGTCCGAGTCCTTTGAACGTCGTATGGCAACTTAAGACATCTTACGACTCTGTATGCCATATTAGCACCTTGAAAAGCAAGTTAGTATAATGTAGGACACCTTACTACTCCAAAGAACACCGTACATTACCGTACGAAACCTTAAAACTCCATAATACACCTAATGAATTCGTCCGACTCCTTTGAACATCGTTTCACTAGTTAGGACATCTGAAGACTCTGTACGACATATTAGCACCTTGAAAAGCACGTTAGTATAACGTAGAACACCTTAAAACTCCAAACAACAGCTTACAACACCATACGAAACGTTAAAACTTCATAATAAACCGATAGAATTCGTACGAGTCCTTCGAACATCGTACGACAACGTAGGACATCTTAAGACTCTTTATGCCATATTAGCACCTTGAACAGCATGTTAGTATAATGTAGGACGCCTTACGATTCCTAAGAGCACCTTACAACACCGTACGAAACCTAAAAACTCTATAATAAACCTAATGAATTTATACGAGTGCTTCGAACATCGTACGAGAACTTAGGACATCTTACGACTCTTTATGCCACATTAGCAACTCGGAAAGAACGTTAGTATAATGTAGGACGCCTTACAGCTCCTTAGAACACCTTACATCACCGTACGAAACCTTAAAACTCCATAGTAAACCTAATGAATTCGTCCGAGTCCTTTGAACATCGTTCTACAAGTTAGGACATCTGAAAACTCTGTATCACATATTAGCACCTTGAGAAGCACGTTAGTATAACGTAGGACACCTTAAAACTACAAACAACATCTTACAACACCGTACGAAACCTTTAAACTCCATAATAAACCTAATGAAATCGTCCAAGTCCTTTGAACATCGTACGACAACTCAGGATTTGTTACGACCCCGTACGCGACATTAGCAACATGAAAAGCACGTTAGAATAATGTAGGACGCGTTACAACTCCTAAGAACACCTTACATCACCGTACGAAACTTTAAAACTCCATAATAAAGCTAATGAATTCGTCCGAGTCCTTGGAACGTGGTATGGCAACTTAAGACATCTTACGTCTCTGTATGCCATATTAGCACCTTGAAAAGCACTTAAGTATAATGTAGGACGCCTTACGACTCCTAAGAACACCTTACAACACCGTACGAAACTTTAAAAACCCATAATAAAGCTAATGAATTCGTCCGAGTCCTTTGAACGTCGTATGGCAACTTAAGACATCTTACGACTCTGTATGCCATATTAGCACCTTGAAAAGCAAGTTAGTATAATGTAGGACACCTTACTACTCCAAAGAACACCGTACATCACCGTACGAAACCTTAAAACTCCATAATACACCTAATGAATTCGTCCGACTCCTTTGAACATCGTTCCACAAGTTAGGACATCTGAAGACTCTGTACGATATATTAGCACCTTGAAAAGCGCGTTAGTATAACTTAGGACACCTTAAAACTCCAAACAACAGCTTACAACACCATACGAAACGTTAAAACTTCATAATAAACCGATAGAATTCGTACGAGTCCTTCGAACATCGTACGACAACTTAGGACATCTTAAGACTCTTTATGCCATATTAGCACCTTGAACAACATGTTAGTATAATGTAGGACGCCTTACGATTCCTAAGAGCACCTTACAACACCGTACGAAACCTAAAAACTCTATAATAAACCTAATGAATTCATACGAGTGCTTCGAACATCGTACGAGAACTTAGGACATCTTACGACTCTTTATGCCACATTAGCAACTCGGAAAGAACGTTAGTATAATGTAGGACGCCTTACACCTCCTTAGAACACCTTACATCACCGTACGAAACCTTAAAACTCCATAGTAAACCTAATGAATTCGTCCGAGTCCTTTGAACATCGTTCTACAAGTTAGGACATCTGAAAACTCTGTATGACATATTAGCGCCTTGAGAAGCACGTTAGTATAACGTAGGACACCTTAAAACTACAAACAACATCTTACAACACCGTACGAAACCTTTAAACTCCATAATAAACCTAATGAAATCGTCCAAGTCCTTTGAACATCGTACGACAACTCAGGATTTGTTACGACCCCGTACGCGACATTAGCAACATGAAAAGCACGTTAGAATAATGTAGGACGCGTTACAACTCCTAAGAACACCTTACATCACCGTACGAAACTTTAAAACTCCATAATAAAGCTAATGAATTCGTTCGAGTCCTTGGAACGTGGTATGGCAACTTAAGACATCTTACGTCTCTGTATGCCATATTAGCACCTTGAAAAGCACTTAAGTATAATGTAGGACGCCTTACGACTCCTAAGAACACCTTACAACACCGTACGAAACTTTAAAACCCCAAAATAAAGCTAATGAATTCGTCCGAGTCCTTTGAACGTCGTATGGCAACTTAAGACATCTTACGACTCTGTATGCCATATTAGCACCTTGAAAAGCAAGTTAGTATAATGTAGGACACCTTACTACTCCAAAGAACACCGTACATCACCGTACGAAACCTTAAAACTCCATAATACACCTAATGAATTCGTCCGACTCCTTTGAACATCGTTCCACAAGTTAGGACATCTGAAGACTCTGTACGACATATTAGCACCTTGAAAAGCGCGTTAGTATAACTTAGGACACCTTAAAACTCCAAACAACAGCTTACAACACCATACGAAACGTTAAAACTTCATAATAAACCGATAGAATTCGTACGAGTCCTTCGAACATCGTACGACAACTTAGGACATCTTAAGACTCTTTATGCCATATTAGCACCTTGAACAGCATGTTAGTATAATGTAGGACGCCTTACGATTCCTAAGAGCACCTTACAACACCGTACGAAACCTAAAAACTCTATAATAAACCTAATGAATTCATACGAGTGCTTCGAACATCGTACGAGAACTTAGGACATCTTACGACTCTTTATGCCACATTAGCAACTCGGAAAGAACGTTAGTATAATGTAGGACGCCTTACAGCTCCTTAGAACACCTTACATCACCGTACGAAACCTTAAAACTCCATAGTAAACCTAATGAATTCGTCCGAGTCCTTTGAACATCGTTCTACAAGTTAGGACATCTGAAAACTCTGTATGACATATTAGCACCTTGAGAAGCACGTTAGTATAACGTAGGACACCTTAAAACTACAAAAAACATCTTACAACACCGTACGAAACCTTTAAACTCCATAATAAACCTAATGAAATCGTCCAAGTCCTTTGAACATCGTACGACAACTCAGGATTTGTTACGACCCCGTACGCGACATTAGCAACATGAAAAGCACGTTAGAATAATGTAGGACGCGTTACAACTCCTAAGAACACCTTACATCACCGTACGAAACTTTAAAACTCCATAATAAAGCTAATGAATTCGTTCGAGTCCTTGGAACGTGGTATGGCAACTTAAGACATCTTACGTCTCGGTATGCCATATTAGCACCTTGAAAAGCACTTAAGTATAATGTAGGACGCCTTACGACTCCTAAGAACACCTTACAACACCGTACGAAACTTTAAAACCCCAAAATAAAGCTAATGAATTCGTCCGAGTCCTTTGAACGTCGTATGGCAACTTAAGACATCTTACGACTCTGTATGCCATATTAGCACCTTGAAAAGCAAGTTAGTATAATGTAGGACACCTTACTACTCCAAAGAACACCGTACATTACCGTACGAAACCTTAAAACTCCATAATACACCTAATGAATTCGTCCGACTCCTTTGAACATCGTTTCACTAGTTAGGACATCTGAAGACTCTGTACGACATATTAGCACCTTGAAAAGCACGTTAGTATAACGTAGAACACCTTAAAACTCCAAACAACAGCTTACAACACCATACGAAACGTTAAAACTTCATAATAAACCGATAGAATTCGTACGAGTCCTTCGAACATCGTACGACAACGTAGGACATCTTAAGACTCTTTATGCCATATTAGCACCTTGAACAGCATGTTAGTATAATGTAGGACGCCTTACGATTCCTAAGAGCACCTTACAACACCGTACGAAACCTAAAAACTCTATAATAAACCTAATGAATTTATACGAGTGCTTCGAACATCGTACGAGAACTTAGGACATCTTACGACTCTTTATGCCACATTAGCAACTCGGAAAGAACGTTAGTATAATGTAGGACGCCTTACAGCTCCTTAGAACACCTTACATCACCGTACGAAACCTTAAAACTCCATAGTAAACCTAATGAATTCGTCCGAGTCCTTTGAACATCGTTCTACAAGTTAGGACATCTGAAAACTCTGTATCACATATTAGCACCTTGAGAAGCACGTTAGTATAACGTAGGACACCTTAAAACTACAAACAACATCTTACAACACCGTACGAAACCTTTAAACTCCATAATAAACCTAATGAAATCGTCCAAGTCCTTTGAACATCGTACGACAACTCAGGATTTGTTACGACCCCGTACGCGACATTAGCAACATGAAAAGCACGTTAGAATAATGTAGGACGCGTTACAACTCCTAAGAACACCTTACATCACCGTACGAAACTTTAAAACTCCATAATAAAGCTAATGAATTCGTCCGAGTCCTTGGAACGTGGTATGGCAACTTAAGACATCTTACGTCTCTGTATGCCATATTAGCACCTTGAAAAGCACTTAAGTATAATGTAGGACGCCTTACGACTCCTAAGAACACCTTACAACACCGTACGAAACTTTAAAAACCCATAATAAAGCTAATGAATTCGTCCGAGTCCTTTGAACGTCGTATGGCAACTTAAGACATCTTACGACTCTGTATGCCATATTAGCACCTTGAAAAGCAAGTTAGTATAATGTAGGACACCTTACTACTCCAAAGAACACCGTACATCACCGTACGAAACCTTAAAACTCCATAATACACCTAATGAATTCGTCCGACTCCTTTGAACATCGTTCCACAAGTTAGGACATCTGAAGACTCTGTACGACATATTAGCACCTTGAAAAGCGCGTTAGTATAACTTAGGACACCTTAAAACTCCAAACAACAGCTTACAACACCATACGAAACGTTAAAACTTCATAATAAACCGATAGAATTCGTACGAGTCCTTCGAACATCGTACGACAACTTAGGACATCTTAAGACTCTTTATGCCATATTAGCACCTTGAACAACATGTTAGTATAATGTAGGACGCCTTACGATTCCTAAGAGCACCTTACAACACCGTACGAAACCTAAAAACTCTATAATAAACCTAATGAATTCATACGAGTGCTTCGAACATCGTACGAGAACTTAGGACATCTTACGACTCTTTATGCCACATTAGCAACTCGGAAAGAACGTTAGTATAATGTAGGACGCCTTACACCTCCTTAGAACACCTTACATCACCGTACGAAACCTTAAAACTCCATAGTAAACCTAATGAATTCGTCCGAGTCCTTTGAACATCGTTCTACAAGTTAGGACATCTGAAAACTCTGTATGACATATTAGCACCTTGAGAAGCACGTTAGTATAACGTAGGACACCTTAAAACTACAAACAACATCTTACAACACCGTACGAAACCTTTAAACTCCATAATAAACCTAATGAAATCGTCCAAGTCCTTTGAACATCGTACGACAACTCAGGATTTGTTACGACCCCGTACGCGACATTAGCAACATGAAAAGCACGTTAGAATAATGTAGGACGCGTTACAACTCCTAAGAACACCTTACATCACCGTACGAAACTTTAAAACTCCATAATAAAGCTAATGAATTCGTTCGAGTCCTTGGAACGTGGTATGGCAACTTAAGACATCTTACGTCTCTGTATGCCATATTAGCACCTTGAAAAGCACTTAAGTATAATGTAGGACGCCTTACGACTCCTAAGAACACCTTACAACACCGTACGAAACTTTAAAACCCCAAAATAAAGCTAATGAATTCGTCCGAGTCCTTTGAACGTCGTATGGCAACTTAAGACATCTTACGACTCTGTATGCCATATTAGCACCTTGAAAAGCAAGTTAGTATAATGTAGGACACCTTACTACTCCAAAGAACACCGTACATCACCGTACGAAACCTTAAAACTCCATAATACACCTAATGAATTCGTCCGACTCCTTTGAACATCGTTCCACAAGTTAGGACATCTGAAGACTCTGTACGACATATTAGCACCTTGAAAAGCGCGTTAGTATAACTTAGGACACCTTAAAACTCCAAACAACAGCTTACAACACCATACGAAACGTTAAAACTTCATAATAAACCGATAGAATTCGTACGAGTCCTTCGAACATCGTACGACAACTTAGGACATCTTAAGACTCTTTATGCCATATTAGCACCTTGAACAGCATGTTAGTATAATGTAGGACGCCTTACGATTCCTAAGAGCACCTTACAACACCGTACGAAACCTAAAAACTCTATAATAAACCTAATGAATTCATACGAGTGCTTCGAACATCGTACGAGAACTTAGGACATCTTACGACTCTTTATGCCACATTAGCAACTCGGAAAGAACGTTAGTATAATGTAGGACGCCTTACAGCTCCTTAGAACACCTTACATCACCGTACGAAACCTTAAAACTCCATAGTAAACCTAATGAATTCGTCCGAGTCCTTTGAACATCGTTCTACAAGTTAGGACATCTGAAAACTCTGTATGACATATTAGCACCTTGAGAAGCACGTTAGTATAACGTAGGACACCTTAAAACTACAAAAAACATCTTACAACACCGTACGAAACCTTTAAACTCCATAATAAACCTAATGAAATCGTCCAAGTCCTTTGAACATCGTACGACAACTCAGGATTTGTTACGACCCCGTACGCGACATTAGCAACATGAAAAGCACGTTAGAATAATGTAGGACGCGTTACAACTCCTAAGAACACCTTACATCACCGTACGAAACTTTAAAACTCCATAATAAAGCTAATGAATTCGTTCGAGTCCTTGGAACGTGGTATGGCAACTTAAGACATCTTACGTCTCTGTATGCCATATTAGCACCTTGAAAAGCACTTAAGTATAATGTAGGACGCCTTACGACTCCTAAGAACACCTTACAACACCGTACGAAACTTTAAAACCCCAAAATAAAGCTAATGAATTCGTCCGAGTCCTTTGAACGTCGTATGGCAACTTAAGACATCTTACGACTCTGTATGCCATATTAGCACCTTGAAAAGCAAGTTAGTATAATGTAGGACACCTTACTACTCCAAAGAACACCGTACATTACCGTACGAAACCTTAAAACTCCATAATACACCTAATGAATTCGTCCGACTCCTTTGAACATCGTTCCACAAGTTAGGACATCTGAAGACTCTGTACGACATATTAGCACCTTGAAAAGCGCGTTAGTATAACTTAGGACACCTTAAAACTCCAAACAACAGCTTACAACACCATACGAAACGTTAAAACTTCATAATAAACCGATAGAATTCGTACGAGTCCTTCGAACATCGTACGACAACTTAGGACATCTTAAGACTCTTTATGCCATATTAGCACCTTGAACAGCATGTTAGTATAATGTAGGACGCCTTACGATTCCTAAGAGCACCTTACAACACCGTACGAAACCTAAAAACTCTATAATAAACCTAATGAATTCATACGAGTGCTTCGAACATCGTACGAGAACTTAGGACATCTTACGACTCTTTATGCCACATTAGCAACTCGGAAAGAACGTTAGTATAATGTAGGACGCCTTACAGCTCCTTAGAACACCTTACATCACCGTACGAAACCTTAAAACTCCATAGTAAACCTAATGAATTCGTCCGAGTCCTTTGAACATCGTTCTACAAGTTAGGACATCTGAAAACTCTGTATGACATATTAGCACCTTGAGAAGCACGTTAGTATAACGTAGGACACCTTAAAACTACAAAAAACATCTTACAACACCGTACGAAACCTTTAAACTCCATAATAAACCTAATGAAATCGTCCAAGTCCTTTGAACATCGTACGACAACTCAGGATTTGTTACGACCCCGTACGCGACATTAGCAACATGAAAAGCACGTTAGAATAATGTAGGACGCGTTACAACTCCTAAGAACACCTTACATCACCGTACGAAACTTTAAAACTCCATAATAAAGCTAATGAATTCGTTCGAGTCCTTGGAACGTGGTATGGCAACTTAAGACATCTTACGTCTCTGTATGCCATATTAGCACCTTGAAAAGCACTTAAGTATAATGTAGGACGCCTTACGACTCCTAAGAACACCTTACAACACCGTACGAAACTTTAAAACCCCAAAATAAAGCTAATGAATTCGTCCGAGTCCTTTGAACGTCGTATGGCAACTTAAGACATCTTACGACTCTGTATGCCATATTAGCACCTTGAAAAGCAAGTTAGTATAATGTAGGACACCTTACTACTCCAAAGAACACCGTACATTACCGTACGAAACCTTAAAACTCCATAATACACCTAATGAATTCGTCCGACTCCTTTGAACATCGTTCCACAAGTTAGGACATCTGAAGACTCTGTACGACATATTAGCACCTTGAAAAGCGCGTTAGTATAACTTAGGACACCTTAAAACTCCAAACAACAGCTTACAACACCATACGAAACGTTAAAACTTCATAATAAACCGATAGAATTCGTACGAGTCCTTCGAACATCGTACGACAACTTAGGACATCTTAAGACTCTTTATGCCATATTAGCACCTTGAACAGCATGTTAGTATAATGTAGGACGCCTTACGATTCCTAAGAGCACCTTACAACACCGTACGAAACCTAAAAACTCTATAATAAACCTAATGAATTCATACGAGTGCTTCGAACATCGTACGAGAACTTAGGACATCTTACGACTCTTTATGCCACATTAGCAACTCGGAAAGAACGTTAGTATAATGTAGGACGCCTTACAGCTCCTTAGAACACCTTACATCACCGTACGAAACCTTAAAACTCCATAGTAAACCTAATGAATTCGTCCGAGTCCTTTGAACATCGTTCTACAAGTTAGGACATCTGAAAACTCTGTATCACATATTAGCACCTTGAGAAGCACGTTAGTATAACGTAGGACACCTTAAAACTACAAACAACATCTTACAACACCGTACGAAACCTTTAAACTCCATAATAAACCTAATGAAATCGTCCAAGTCCTTTGAACATCGTACGACAACTCAGGATTTGTTACGACCCCGTACGCGACATTAGCAACATGAAAAGCACGTTAGAATAATGTAGGACGCGTTACAACTCCTAAGAACACCTTACATCACCGTACGAAACTTTAAAACTCCATAATAAAGCTAATGAATTCGTTCGAGTCCTTGGAACGTGGTATGGCAACTTAAGACATCTTACGTCTCTGTATGCCATATTAGCACCTTGAAAAGCACTTAAGTATAATGTAGGACGCCTTACGACTCCTAAGAACACCTTACAACACCGTACGAAACTTTAAAACCCCAAAATAAAGCTAATGAATTCGTCCGAGTCCTTTGAACGTCGTATGGCAACTTAAGACATCTTACGACTCTGTATGCCATATTAGCACCTTGAAAAGCAAGTTAGTATAATGTAGGACACCTTACTACTCCAAAGAACACCGTACATTACCGTACGAAACCTTAAAACTCCATAATACACCTAATGAATTCGTCCGACTCCTTTGAACATCGTTTCACTAGTTAGGACATCTGAAGACTCTGTACGACATATTAGCACCTTGAAAAGCACGTTAGTATAACGTAGGACACCTTAAAACTCCAAACAACAGCTTACAACACCATACGAAACGTTAAAACTTCATAATAAACCGATAGAATTCGTACGAGTCCTTCGAACATCGTACGACAACGTAGGACATCTTAAGACTCTTTATGCCATATTAGCACCTTGAACAGCATGTTAGTATAATGTAGGACGCCTTACGATTCCTAAGAGCACCTTACAACACCGTACGAAACCTAAAAACTCTATAATAAACCTAATGAATTCATACGAGTGCTTCGAACATCGTACGAGAACTTAGAACATCTTACGACTCTTTATGCCACATTAGCAACTCGGAAAGAACGTTAGTATAATGTAGGACGCCTTACAGCTCCTTAGAACACCTTACATCACCGTACGAAACCTTAAAACTCCATAGTAAACCTAATGAATTCGTCCGAGTCCTTTGAACATCGTTCTACAAGTTAGGACATCTGAAAACTCTGTATCACATATTAGCACCTTGAGAAGCACGTTAGTATAACGTAGGACACCTTAAAACTACAAACAACATCTTACAACACTGTACGAAACCTTTAAACTCCATAATAAACCTAATGAAATCGTCCAAGTCCTTTGAACATCGTACGACAACTCAGGATTTGTTACGACCCCGTACGCGACATTAGCAACATGAAAAGCACGTTAGAATAATGTAGGACGCGTTACAACTCCTAAGAACACCTTACATCACCGTACGAAACTTTAAAACTCCATAATAAAGCTAATGAATTCGTCCGAGTCCTTGGAACGTGGTATGGCAACTTAAGACATCTTACGTCTCTGTATGCCATATTAGCACCTTGAAAAGCACTTAAGTATAATGTAGGACGCCTTACGACTCCTAAGAACACCTTACAACACCGTACGAAACTTTAAAAACCCATAATAAAGCTAATGAATTTGTCCGAGTCCTTTGAACGTCGTATGGCAACTTAAGACATCTTACGACTCTGTATGCCATATTAGCACCTTGAAAAGCACGTTTGTATAATGTAGGACGCCTTACGACTCCTAAGAACACCTTACAACACCGTACGAAACTTTAAAACCCCATAATAAAGCTAATGAATTCGTCCGAGTCCTTTGAACGTCATATGGCAACTTAAGACATCTTACGACTCTGTATGCCATATTAGCACCTTGAAAAGCACGTTTGTATAATGTAGGACGCCTTACGACTCCTAAGAACACCTTACAACACCGTACGAAACTTTAAAACCCCATAATAAAGCTAATTAATTCGTCTGAGTCCTTTGAACGTCGTATGGCAACTTAAGACATCTTACGACTCTGTATGCCATATTAGCACCTTGAAAAGCAAGTTAGTATAATGTAGGACACCTTACTACTCCAAAGAACACCGTACATCACCGTACGAAACCTTAAAACTCCATAATACACCTAATGAATTCGTCCGACTCCTTTGAACATCGTTCCACAAGTTAGGACATCTGAAGACTCTGTACGACATATTAGCACCTTGAAAAGCGCGTTAGTATAACTTAGGGCACCTTAAAACTCCAAACAACAGCTTACAACACCATACGAAACGTTAAAACTTCATAATAAACCGATAGAATTCGTACGAGTCCTTCGAACATCGTACGACAACTTAGGACATCTTAAGACTCTTTATGCCATATTAGCACCTTGAACAGCATGTTAGTATAATGTAGGACGCCTTACGATTCCTAAGAGCACCTTACAACACCGTACGAAACCTAAAAACTCCATAATAAACCTAATGAATTCATACGAGTGCTTCGAACATCGTACGAGAACTTAGGACATCTTACGACTCTTTATGCCACATTAGCAACTCGGAAAGAACGTTAGTATAATGTAGGACGCCTTACAGCTCCTTAGAACACCTTACATCACCGTACGAAACCTTAAAACTCCATAGTAAACCTAATGAATTCGTCCGAGTCCTTTGAACATCGTTCTACAAGTTAGGACATCTGAAAAGTCTGTATGACATATTAGCACCTTGAGAAGCACGTTAGTATAACGTAGGACACCTTAAAACTACAAACAACATCTTACAACACCGTACGAAACCTTTAAACTCCATAATAAACCTAATGAAATCGTCCAAGTCCTTTGAACATCGTACGACAACTCAGGATTTGTTACGACCCCGTACGCGACATTAGCAACATGAAAAGCACGTTAGAATAATGCAGGACGCGTTACAACTCCTAAGAACACCTTACATCACCGTACGAAACTTTAAAACTCCATAATAAAGCTAATGAATTCGTCCGAGTCCTTGGAACGTGGTATGGCAACTTAAGACATCTTACGTCTCTGTATGCCATATTAGCACCTTGAAAAGCACTTAAGTATAATGTAGGACGCCTTACGACTCCTAAGAACACCTTACAACACCGTACGAAACTTTAAAACCCCATAATAAAGATAATGAAATATTCCAAGTCCTTTGCACATCGTACGACAACTTAGGACATCTTAAGACTCTTTATGCCATATTAGCACCTTGAACAGCATGTTAGTATAATGTAGGACGCCTTACGATTCCTAAGAGCACCTTACAACACCGTACGAAACCTAAAAACTCCATAATAAACCTAATGAATTCATACGAGTGCTTCGAACATCGTACGAGAACTTAGGACATCTTACGACTCTTTATGCCACATTAGCAACTCGGAAAGAACGTTAGTATAATGTAGGACGCCTTACAGCTCCTTAAAACACCTTACATCACCGTACGAAACCTTAAAACTCCATAGTAAACCTAATGAATTCGTCCGAGTCCTTTGAACATCGTTCTACAAGTTAGGACATCTGAAAACTCTGTATGACATATTAGCACCTTGAAAAGCACGTTAGTATAACGTAGGACACCTTAAAACTACAAACAACACCTTACAACACCGTACGAAACCTTAAAACTCCATAATAAACCTAATGAAATCGTCCAAGTCCTTTGAACATCGTACGACAACTCAGGATTTGTTACGACTCTATACGCGACATTAGCAACATGAAAAGCAAGTTAGAATAATGTAGGACGCGTTACAACTCCTAAGAACACCTTACATCAACGTACGAAACTTTAAAACCCCATAGTAAAGCTAATGAATTCGTCCGAGTCCTTTGAACGTCGTATGGCAACTTAAGACATCTTACGACTCTGTATTCCATATTAGCAACTTGAAAAGCACATTTGTATAATGTAGAACGCCTTACGACTCTTAAGAACACCTTAAAACACCGTACGAAACCTTAAAACTCCATAATAAACCAAATTAATTCGTACGAGTCCTTCGAACATCGTACGACAACTTAGGACATCTTACGACTCTTTATGACGCCTTACAACTCCTAAGAACACCTTACATCACCGTACGAAACCTTAAAAGTCCTTAATACACCTAATGAATTCGGCCGAGTCCTTTGAACATCATTGTACAAGTTAGGACATCTAAAGACACTGTATGACAAATTAGCACCTTGAAAAGTACGATAGTAAAACGTAGGACACCTTAAAACTCCAAACAACACCTTACAACACCATACGAAACCATAAAACTCCATAATAAACCTAATGAAATCGTCCAAGTCCTTTGCACATCGTACGACAACTCAGGACTTGATACGACTCTGTATGCGACGTTAGGAACATGAAAATCACGTTAGAATAATGTAGGACGCGTTACAACTCCGAAGAACACCTTACATCACCGTACGAAACTTTAAAACTCTATTATAAAGCTAATGAATTCGTCCGAGTCCTTTGAACGTCGTATGGCAACTTAAGACATCTTACGACTCTGTATTCCATAATAGCACCTTGAAAAGCACGTTTGTATAATGTAGAACGCCTTACGACTCTTAAGAACACCTTAAAACACCGTACGAAACCTTAAAACTCCATAATAAACCAAATTAATTCGTACGAGTCCTTCGAACATCGTACGACAACTTAGGACATCTTACGACTCTTTATGCCGCATTACCAACTCGGAAAAAATGTTAGTATAGCGTAGGACGCCTTACAACTCCTAAAAACACCTTACATCACCGTACGAAACCTTAAAAGTCCTTAATACACCTAATGAATTCGGCCGAGTCCTTTGAACATCATTGTACAAGTTAGGACATCTAAAGACACTGTATGACAAATTAGCACCTTGAAAAGTACGATAGTAAAACGTAGGACACCTTAAAACTCCAAACAACACCTTACAACACCATACGAAACCATAAAACTCCATAATAAACCTAATGAAATCGTCCAAGTCCTTTGCACATCGTACGACAACTCAGGACTTGATACGACTCTGTATGCGACGTTAGGAACATGAAAATCACGTTAGAATAATGTAGGACGCGTTACAACTCCGAAGAACACCTTACATCACCGTACGAAACTTTAAAACTCTATTATAAAGCTAAGAATAATGTAGAATTCGTTAGTTAAACTCTGTTAGTCACGTTAACGCAATTATACTTTTCATTTAATTTGATGAATTAAATGTGCAAACCGTTATATAAATATTCACACGAAACGACCACACGAGTTAATACCCAGGCGTTGGTGATCTTAAATGAATGCGAATACAATAATAATACATTTTAACTGTTATGTGTGCTTAATTGTTGAATTTTCGTGTAACCGCGTATTTACCGGTTTTAACCGTTTGCGGATTTCGGTAACCCTTACGAAACAAAAATGAACATTTGAGAAAGATTTTCATGGTGTTTGCAAAACCGAAACAAAACGGGGCCCGTGGATCACCCATGTGACCTATGATGGCCCAAGGCCCAACCCAACTTAACATCTAACAAAAATTAACAATTCCTAAACCTAGTTTTATAAAAAATGTTTTTCTTTCCTTGAAGCCGTCACCTTTCCGGCCAGATTCCGGCCAGCTCCGACGTCGTCACGAGGCCTATTATATATCAAAATCTTCGTCTCGACGAGACGGTTCCAATGATAGTAAATACACCTTCTAACTCGTAGCGATGAAAAAGTTATGGCCAGTTGAATAATTCGGCTGCTTGGTTCGTCAAGTGATGATGTTCGGTTGTGTTGGATCTTTGGTGGTGTTATTGCTTGCTAGTTTAAGTTATAAACACATTACGAGTAAGTTTCATTCCTAAAAACTTCATATATGTTTCGAAAATTGTAAGGCATGAAACCCTAGTTCATCCAAATTGGCCAAATTGATATCATGTTGTGGAATTGGTTTATTGTTTGTGTGTTAATGGCTAGTTTGGTGATTAGATGATGAAATTGGTACAAAAAGTGTGTTTATGAAACTAGGGTTTAGTATGGAATCATTGAAACTTGATGTTGCATGATTGGAATTGAGAAAATAGGATTGTATTTGTAATTAGATGATGATTCGGATGAAGATTGATTTCTTAATTGTGAAATTGCATGATTGTTATGTTAGATTACTAAAAATAGTAACTTTTGTATTCTTGATCATGTGAAATTGCATGTTATGGACGTCTAGTGATTGTTATGGACTTACTAGCGTGTTTAGAAGATGTGTTAGACGAAATTTGATTGCTTGAACGTATGAATTCGTCTTGGCTTAGGACACTTGCTAAAGGTAGAAACTTTTTGACATGAAAATTTACTAGGAAGCATGTTTAGTAATTTCGAATGTATAAACATGGTTGGGACTTGCATATGAATGTTTGTAGGCATGTGATGCTTAGTAAACATGCCTTGGTCATGAAAGGACATTGGTAGGTGCTAGTTGGTTAGTAGGACAGTTGCTTGGAATTGTTTTGTTGAAGTCTAAATGGTGTGCTAATAACTAGGATGCCATGATGAAAGTTGCTACTTTGTTAGTTGCACAAAAACATGTGAACACTATATTGCCTAGAAATGACCATGTTTGCCAATGTGTTGTATATTGGGAACTACAAAGTAATGGTAAGTGTTGATGACTTGTGTAACGTGCTATGGTATTAGTATAATAGTTGACATGCTTAGGATGTTGAATTATGCACGCATTCTTTAAAAGTTCGACTTTCCTATAAAGGAAACTTTTGTGAAATTGGAACTTCTATTTGTTGAATACGTGAAGTGTGATGTGGTATGTGAATATAATATGGTCAAATACACCAAATGTAACGTATTTACACTTGACAAATCACCAACGGGTCATGGGTCAACTCGGGTCAACTAAAAGTCAAACTTGGACCAAAAGTCAACAAAAAGTCAAACGTGGTCAAAAAGTCAAACTTAACCACACTCGCATAAACTGTTGACCATTTGGATGCATAGGGTACTATGACCCTACATGAACGCACATTAATCGACCTATTGTTATTTAGGTTGCTGTATTGTATACTGTGTGTGCTGTTAACTATTTTGCTGTGCAACCTAAGGTGAGTTCACTAAACCGCACTTTTACTATGATACCCTTTTATGGGTTGAACTCGGACTTTTACTATGATACCCTTTCATGGGCTGAACTCGGACAAATACTTTTACGGATTTACAAATTCTGTATGTCGCATGTCTGGATTAGAGCAACTTTTATTTTGTTCATGAAAGACCTCATGGATACCTAGTTGACCGTTAGTATTTGTGAAATAGCGGGGAAATTTTGAGTAGTACTACTGGGTTTGACAAACCCCACCCGGGCTAGTCGCGCTAGCACGACATAAGGACCTGTCGAACGGGTGTTGAATGACTTAACATACTTACAGTGCATCCTGCTGGGATGTACGAACAGGCAAACTGCACTTAATGTGTACATACGTCAGCTTCGGTCAGATACATTACGCCTCTAAGGACATGTGCTGTAGATTAGCTACCTACAATGACATACTTAATTTATATTTCTGCTTGCAACTGAACTTACTTGGTTTCATACTTACTATGTGAACTCACCAACCGTCGTGTTGACACTTGTTAGACTTTCACTTTTACAGGTCACTGAGGTACCACGCACTTAGGACATGGCATGGAGTCACGGCTTTTCATTTAAACATTTTTTTTATCCATTACGACCCATGTTTTGAGTTTAATGTCTATTTAAACTTTGTACCTTGTATTGGACGCGTGTACTGCGCATTTAGTTTCCATTTAATATTTCGGCATTACATTTCGTTTACGCTTCCGCAAATTTTTAAATGTCAACTCTGTAATAAATTTCTCATTTATTGAGACACGTATGTTTTAAATTCATATAGTGTCGTTTGGTGTAACTAATGACTGAGATCCTGGTTTGTCACACATTTAACGGTAAAACTCCGTTAGTGGATTTTGGGGGTGTGACAGATTGGTATCAGAGACATTGGTTATAGCGAACTAGGTTTGCATTGCATTGCATTCTAGACTATAAGTGTACACTACATTAGTTGCACCGAGTGAATTATTTATGAACTTAGTATTGGTTAGTGACTTGTACACGCGTGATTTCAGAACTGACATTAGTTGGACTTGTGAAAATTTATTTATGACCCACATACATGTGATATACACATACACACGCCTACACTAGCATTACATGAAGTGACTAGTTTGTATTATGTAACACTTAAGAGCAAAAGTTTTTTTTTTTTTAGTGACTTGCTCTTCTAGTGAAGTTTAAACTAGGTATGTATCTGCTAGTTTTTGAATTGTTCACTGAAGTATACATGAGAAATATTTGACAATGACCTTGTTCAAAAGTTATCCCGCTTTTTAGGCCAAATTTTTTTTTAGGGGCCTTAGTTGAGAAACGATTACATTTCATTATAACTTGAAACTTACATGACTATGGCAACAAACTGGTTTCGTATGAAGCCTTGACAATTCAGTTTTGAATTACCTACCTCATTATGGCAACCAACCGGCAGAGACCGATGCCTAAGGTATAGAGGTACATGAACAACAGTAATGGATTTTTGTCCAGAAACTCATTCCTAGTGAGGTCATGACTTATTACTTATGTGACCTCCTACGTGCTATTACAAATTACTTATTATACGACACGTTCGTGTGCTACAGCATGTTACTTAATATGAGACATTATTAGTTGTAACATGTCACTTACTGTGTGATCCACTACATGTTATTCACTTGATTTGATATTACTACTGCTTATACACATTGTACACCCAGATTATGCCTAGACTAGTAGTCTTACACTTAGTATGAACTTACACCATACCTGATACATGCGACCCATTGATACATCACACTGATAGTCTGATAGAGTCCTATATATCTAGTGTAGTTATCTCCTATTTATAGGATTACCATACACTTATATACATTCAATACTTGACATGGGATAGCATTATCATACGGATAAATGTAAATTCAAGAGCATAACTAAACGTAAGATTAATGTACCCGGTGGGAGACGAACTTGGGTGATTGTGTAAGGTAAATTGACGATTACGGGTGCGCAACGTAATGGTGAATTTACAGGTACACGATGATCCTGGCAAAGTCTGCCATGTCGGTAGTACCCAAGAAGACACACAACAGTAATGAACCAATCAGTACAAATTCATCTGAAACAAACATCCATCTCTAAATAACGTACCGAAATCAAGTCTATGCTTGACTGAACCCATAAAATCCATATACGGAGGGTATACAATTACAATACAACCTTTGATGACATACGATAAGTTTATCTTTAAATTACATACATTCAACCATATACACCTAAATTAAAGATAATTGAAATCTTTCCTTGATGACACACAAATAAGAACTAAGATCTTTGTTGACGAACCAAATAATGTTTCACTACTACTATAATTGTCCTCTAGTGAGGATGACTTATTGCATATATAATCAATCTGAATCCACCAGTTGAAACATTTACCTTCCTAAAGTTACAAACTTAAGATACTTGATGGGGTGCTTTAAATTCTAGTCAGTATACTATGACCTCCTACCAACGGTCGGTAACATCTTAACATCATTGGTTCTGCAAGCGAATGTTAACCAACCCTATAATCTTTAGGATTCCATGGAGGAGTCTAATAAAGCTATGAACTTATAAAATATATATATAATAAAACTTTGGTTGATACGATAAAGCAACCGCGTAATAATGCTCATTCAAAATCACTTCGTGTGAAGTAAATCTGTAGCACTTAAATCTTCATCTGAATACCTCGTAACATACCAGGCTCATCTGAGAAGTACTTCACCTAATCGTAGCCTATTCTCACTTCTCTTTCCCGATTCTCCAAGATAAACAGAATTTAAGTTATTCCTGATAATAAGTTACCTAGAAATATTTCCGACTTAAGACGTTCCAAATGTTAACGATGCACTGGCAAACCACACGTGTGGTACGTATACGGTTCGATTTAGTTGGATGACTTGTCTCGATCCAGGACTCTTGTAAAAGTTAACTAATACACCCAATCTACATCCCCATTATTGTAAAACATGTGTTGGATTTAATTTATCCTATTATTATTATTATCATTATTATTATTCTCCTCTTTAAAGAACCTATATGTAATTCAAAAACATTATCTACATTCTGTACATCGCGATATATATTCAAACCTCTTTACCTGCTTGGTAGAGCAGAATTCAAGTTAAGTTTTCTTAAAAATCTCAAGTTTGTGATTATTCACATTCGAACCACATAAAATTTTAATGCATACCCGAAATTACCATATATATTATAACGTTTCCATTTCACTTAAAGTATATTCCCTTCTTCCCGACCCCTTGAATGACTTAGAAAAGCAGGCAAGAATGTCAGTACGTGACGTGTACGCCTTCAAAGTGCTGGTGGTGTGGTGGATTAGCTGCGGTACACCCTATATATAAACGCTAACGGTACGTTGGATGTGGACCTGAAACCAAGCCGATAATTAATCCGGGAAACTCAAATATAAAAAAAAAAAACAAAAAAAAACACGAAACTTCTTATAAAGCTGTTTGATCTATTACTTATAGGGTAACCTACTATGTACTCAGATAAATTATAACTTTCATATATCCTTTATTCACAATAACAACAAAAACCAAACATTTCATAACTGACACACGCATATAAATTCTGATCTGGAATACATTTCACGACTCTAAGAATTCTGTTGATGATTACCACCATCAACAATAAACCAACACTACCAGTTGATGTTCTGAGGGAGATTCACTCATTACGGTCCAGGGTAACCGCTTTCTAATTTGTTCCATTCCCGGTACACCTTTGTAATTGCCAAGAAACATAATATTGATACTCTGGTTATCCTTTGGCACTTTGGACGCCTGACGTCCCTTCATAGAAGCTCTATTATCCAGCAATTTCCATATTAAACTTAATTAGCTTCCTTAATAAAAAGTGTTTAGCCGCCATGTAAGAAACTTTAACCTAGCTATTTTAACTTGTGAAGGTCCTAGTAGAGGAAACCATATAAGATATGATGATACGGAAGCCACCCGACACATGTAATGATATAACATGAGATCATTTCTAATCCGTTAATGAACTTGGGACCCTAGACTTTAAATCGGACTGTTATACCTCATCGTCTTCTATATCCTCAAATGGTGAATCTAAACACTACCGTACGATGAATCCCGTTATAAAAATCATAGCTAGAATATTACTGTTTAATACGGGAACCCTCACCTAGTAGGTTAGGGAGCTATAATCACAAATAATGAACTGGACTAAAACGATCTCTCCATAAAGAATAACCGAATCAAATCCCCACCTAATGTCGGCTTACAAATCTAATGGAACCTGCCTCTATGAGAAAATGGTTTGTTTATCGGATACTCCCTCACACCCTTGTAAACATTACCCTGGAGTTCAATTAAAATATGTGCCCATAAAAACACCTGTTTTCGGCTAATATTGTAGGAATTAAAATCTAAAGATACAACGGAAATCACGTAACAACAAGAGCTTGATAACACGGTAACGCAGCCATAAAACTATCTAGGTTGAAACACTAAACAACAAATTAGGAACTTAGTAATGAGATGACCAGTATGAAACTGTGATCATACGCAGGAAGTGGAACGAGATATTGAGGTATTGTAATTGTAACAACTATGGAAACAAAGGTATGGCGAAGTCTAAGATAACATTCTTGAAAACCTTCTCTGTGAGAAAATGTTTGACATATCACATGCCCCCGGGCACACTTCTAACCGTAACACTCGGATCCCATCAAAGAGAAAATCGATTGTAGTCCAAAGGATTAGGAACGCTTCATGTAACATAGACACTTTCATTTTTATACTATTTCAGTAAGCAAACATTAACAACATTTTACCCTACATCATCATCCAACAACTTTTCTATCGACTACAACGAATCATGTATACTTATTAAGTTCCTTGATCATTCTTGCTTAATTCACGTACGTCCGAACATATAGATAGTATCAAAACTCATTTCTCATCTGTTTTTAGAAGGTCCATGACATCCTTTAGACCGTGTTTTGGCAACGTTCCTTTAATGAAGTCAAGTACCTATACATGGTGTAACTTGTACACAAGTGTCCTAGTCTAATAATCTATACCAATAAATGAACCCTTCTGTTAGTACTCGGTCCTCGGGTAGCTAATAACAACGTGGAACGCATTAACCTAAATCCCCGAAATATACAGTATAGAAATCGCAATTTGTAAATCCCATTCAAAAAAAAAAAACAAAAAAAAAATCTGGAATTCCATCAAAATCATAATACACATTAGACCATTTCAAACCCTAGGGTATTGGCCTTCTAGACCATTGACTGGATCAGTGTTAAAGGGTAAACATGGTACACAACATTTCTGATGTCTGCAACCTAATCAAGCTCTTACGTAATGGAACACTCGTCGTCCCAATCGATGAACAACAACGTTTCACGGAAAAATCAGTTAAAATATTAGGCAAAGAATTCAGAATACCCAAACACTATAAGACCACTATAGCCGAAGTTAGCTAGAATTTAGAAGCATGGACCAGAGTTACGTAGTAGTGTGAAAAATCAAATAATGTACAAGCATCAGTTAAAATATTAGGCAAAGAATTCAGAATGATGTAACACCCGAGAATTTCAGATTAACCCCGTTAACAAAATCTCGTTACTTCTATTAATGAAATTATACTCCATCTTTAATGAGTTGAGTTAAACGTGCTACATATTACACAAACAGTTACATGTAACGACAATCCAAGGAATTACCAGATCACGTGAGTTAATACACGGATGTTGGTGAGTTAATAAAATAATAATTCCGAACAACTAAATAAATATAAAATTAGTGAACTTATACGTTATGTGACTGAAAGGTTTTTGGGAACATTGTGTGACAACTCGAAACCTATTTTAACGACCGTATCCAATTTTCGAGACGAAAATTCTTTCAACAAGGGGATGATGTGACACCCGACAAATTCAGGTTAACTTCGTTAGTTAAACTCTGTTAGTCACGTTAACGCAATTATACTTTTCATTTAATTTGATGAATTAAATGTGCAAACCGTTATATAAATATTCACACGAAACGACCACACGAGTTAATACCCAGGCGTTGGTGATCTTAAATGAATGCGAATACAATAATAATACATTTTAACTGTTATGTGTGCTTAATTGTTGAATTTTCGTGTAACCGCGTATTTACCGGTTTTAACCGTTTGCGGATTTCGGTAACCCTTACGAAACAAAAATGAACATTTGAGAAAGATTTTCATGGTGTTTGCAAAACCGAAACAAAACGGGGCCCGTGGATCACCCATGTGACCTATGATGGCCCAAGGCCCAACCCAACTTAACATCTAACAAAAATTAACAATTCCTAAACCTAGTTTTATAAAAAATGTTTTTCTTTCCTTGAAGCCGTCACCTTTCCGGCCAGATTCCGGCCAGCTCCGACGTCGTCACGAGGCCTATTATATATCAAAATCTTCGTCTCGACGAGACGGTTCCAATGATAGTAAATACACCTTCTAACTCGTAGCGATGAAAAAGTTATGGCCAGTTGAATAATTCGGCTGCTTGGTTCGTCAAGTGATGATGTTCGGTTGTGTTGGATCTTTGGTGGTGTTATTGCTTGCTAGTTTAAGTTATAAACACATTACGAGTAAGTTTCATTCCTAAAAACTTCATATATGTTTCGAAAATTGTAAGGCATGAAACCCTAGTTCATCCAAATTGGCCAAATTGATATCATGTTGTGGAATTGGTTTATTGTTTGTGTGTTAATGGCTAGTTTGGTGATTAGATGATGAAATTGGTACAAAAAGTGTGTTTATGAAACTAGGGTTTAGTATGGAATCATTGAAACTTGATGTTGCATGATTGGAATTGAGAAAATAGGATTGTATTTGTAATTAGATGATGATTCGGATGAAGATTGATTTCTTAATTGTGAAATTGCATGATTGTTATGTTAGATTACTAAAAATAGTAACTTTTGTATTCTTGATCATGTGAAATTGCATGTTATGGACGTCTAGTGATTGTTATGGACTTACTAGCGTGTTTAGAAGATGTGTTAGACGAAATTTGATTGCTTGAACGTATGAATTCGTCTTGGCTTAGGACACTTGCTAAAGGTAGAAACTTTTTGACATGAAAATTTACTAGGAAGCATGTTTAGTAATTTCGAATGTATAAACATGGTTGGGACTTGCATATGAATGTTTGTAGGCATGTGATGCTTAGTAAACATGCCTTGGTCATGAAAGGACATTGGTAGGTGCTAGTTGGTTAGTAGGACAGTTGCTTGGAATTGTTTTGTTGAAGTCTAAATGGTGTGCTAATAACTAGGATGCCATGATGAAAGTTGCTACTTTGTTAGTTGCACAAAAACATGTGAACACTATATTGCCTAGAAATGACCATGTTTGCCAATGTGTTGTATATTGGGAACTACAAAGTAATGGTAAGTGTTGATGACTTGTGTAACGTGCTATGGTATTAGTATAATAGTTGACATGCTTAGGATGTTGAATTATGCACGCATTCTTTAAAAGTTCGACTTTCCTATAAAGGAAACTTTTGTGAAATTGGAACTTCTATTTGTTGAATACGTGAAGTGTGATGTGGTATGTGAATATAATATGGTCAAATACACCAAATGTAACGTATTTACACTTGACAAATCACCAACGGGTCATGGGTCAACTCGGGTCAACTAAAAGTCAAACTTGGACCAAAAGTCAACAAAAAGTCAAACGTGGTCAAAAAGTCAAACTTAACCACACTCGCATAAACTGTTGACCATTTGGATGCATAGGGTACTATGACCCTACATGAACGCACATTAATCGACCTATTGTTATTTAGGTTGCTGTATTGTATACTGTGTGTGCTGTTAACTATTTTGCTGTGCAACCTAAGGTGAGTTCACTAAACCGCACTTTTACTATGATACCCTTTTATGGGTTGAACTCGGACTTTTACTATGATACCCTTTCATGGGCTGAACTCGGACAAATACTTTTACGGATTTACAAATTCTGTATGTCGCATGTCTGGATTAGAGCAACTTTTATTTTGTTCATGAAAGACCTCATGGATACCTAGTTGACCGTTAGTATTTGTGAAATAGCGGGGAAATTTTGAGTAGTACTACTGGGTTTGACAAACCCCACCCGGGCTAGTCGCGCTAGCACGACATAAGGACCTGTCGAACGGGTGTTGAATGACTTAACATACTTACAGTGCATCCTGCTGGGATGTACGAACAGGCAAACTGCACTTAATGTGTACATACGTCAGCTTCGGTCAGATACATTACGCCTCTAAGGACATGTGCTGTAGATTAGCTACCTACAATGACATACTTAATTTATATTTCTGCTTGCAACTGAACTTACTTGGTTTCATACTTACTATGTGAACTCACCAACCGTCGTGTTGACACTTGTTAGACTTTCACTTTTACAGGTCACTGAGGTACCACGCACTTAGGACATGGCATGGAGTCACGGCTTTTCATTTAAACATTTTTTTTTATCCATTACGACCCATGTTTTGAGTTTAATGTCTATTTAAACTTTGTACCTTGTATTGGACGCGTGTACTGCGCATTTAGTTTCCATTTAATATTTCGGCATTACATTTCGTTTACGCTTCCGCAAATTTTTAAATGTCAACTCTGTAATAAATTTCTCATTTATTGAGACACGTATGTTTTAAATTCATATAGTGTCGTTTGGTGTAACTAATGACTGAGATCCTGGTTTGTCACACATTTAACGGTAAAACTCCGTTAGTGGATTTTGGGGGTGTGACATAAAACACCGTACGAAACCTTAAAACTCCATAATAAACCAAATTAATTCGTACGAGTCCTTCGAACATCGTACGACAACTTAGGATATCTTACGACTCTTTATGCCGCATTACCCACTCGGAAAAAATGTTAGTATAGCGTCGGACGCCTTACAACTCCTAAGAACACCTTACATCACCGTACGAAATCTTAAAATTCCTTAATACACCTAATGAATTCGGCCGAGTCCTTTGAACATCATTGTGCAAGTTAGGACATCTAAAGACACTGTATGACAAATTAGCACCTTGAAAAGTACGATAGTAAAACGTAGGACACCTTAAAACTCCAAACAACACCTTACAACACCATACGAAACCATAAAACTCCATAATAAACCTAATGAAATAGTCCAAGTCCTTTGCACATCGTACGACAACTCAGGACTTGATACGACTCTGTATGCGACGTTAGGAACATGAAAATCACGTTAGAATAATGTAGGACGCGTTACAACTCCGAAGAACACCTTACATCACCGTACGAAACTTTAAAACTCTATTATAAAGCTAATGAATTCGTCCGAGTCCTTTGAACGTCGTATGGCAACTTAAGACATCTTACGACTCTGTATTCCATAATAGCACCTTGAAAAGCACGTTTGTATAATGTAGAACGCCTTACGACTCTTAAGAACACCTTAAAACACCGTACGAAACCTTAAAACTCCATAATAAACCAAATTAATTTGTACGAGTCCTTCGAACATCGTACGACAACTTAGGATATCTTACGACTCTTTATGCCGCATTACCAACTTGGAAAAAATGTTAGTATAGCGTAGGATGCCTTACAACTCCTAAGAACACCTTACATCACCGTACGAAATCTTAAAATTCCTTAATACACCTAATGAATTCGGCCGAGTCCTTTGAACATCATTGTGCAAGTTAGGACATCTAAAGACACTGTATGACAAATTAGCACCTTGAAAAGTACGATAGTAAAACGTAGGACACCTTAAAACTCCAAACAACACCTTACAACACCATACGAAACCATAAAACTCCATAATAAACCTAATGAAATATTCCAAGTCCTTTGCACATCGTACGACAACTCAGGACTTGATACGACTCTGTATGCGACGTTAGGAACATGAAAAGCACGATAGAATAATGTAGGACGCGTTACAACTCCGAAGAACACCTTACATCACCGTACGAAACTTTAAAACTCTATAATAAAGCTAATGAATTCGTCCGAGTCCTTTGAACGTCGTATGACAACTTAAGACATCTTACGACTCTGTATTCCATAATAGCACCTTGAAAAGCACGTTTGTATAATGTAGAACGCCTTACGACTCTTAAGAACACCTTAAAACACCGTACGAAACCTTAAAACTCCATAATAAACCAAATTAATTCGTACGAGTCCTTCGAACATCGTACGACAACTTAGGATATCTTACGACTCTTTATGCCGCATTACCAACTCGGAAAAAATGTTAGTATAGCGTAGGACGCCTTACAACTCCTAAGAACACCTTACATCACCGTA
Organism: Tagetes erecta; assembly: GCA_030867185.1. Classification (NCBI taxonomy): domain Eukaryota; kingdom Viridiplantae; phylum Streptophyta; class Magnoliopsida; order Asterales; family Asteraceae; genus Tagetes; species Tagetes erecta. Next base: position 3,603,641 of record CM061486.1, on the reverse strand, counting down.
CGAAATCTTTAAATTCCTTAATACACCTAATGAATTCGGCCGAGTCCTTTGAACATCATTGTGCAAGTTAGGACATCTAAAGACACGTTTCTTGTTCTTGATTCTTGGTTCTTGAATCTTGATTCTTGAATCTTGATTCTAGAATCTTGTTTCTTGATCTTGGTTTGTTCTTGGGTTGTTATTAAGTTGTTACGGCAGATTATTAGGGTTCTTTAACCCTAATTCGTTCATTGTTCTTAAGATCTTGTCGTTTTTTTGTTTTTTCCTGATTATTGATAGCTTCCTTTGTGTAACAATCCTGTGATTAACCTGGTTAATACGAGCATTGTTAGCAATTAGAGGAGATTAATAATCAGGGTTTCTCTGCGTTGTGTCTTGATTGTAAGTATTGTGTTCTGATTGCTTAGTGGGTCTGTAATCGATTGCGTCTATTTTTATAGATTAGCTAAATTGGTACGAATCCCATTAACCTATTAAGAACCAGTGCTTGAAATCAAGATTGGGGTTTCGGCCTGCATGCATGGCTATGTCGTCTCTGGCATCGAAAGTTAAGAATATTGATGGACGTGTTTCATTCAGGAGTATTTTGGAGAAAAAGGCTGATTTGGGTGTGCAACAGCAGAAGGAGACGGATGTGATGGCTGAACCTGTTAAGGAGTCTGATACAGTGATTAGGGTTTCTGAGGTGGAAGGTACTAGTTCTGGGACGCTTAATATGAATGAGGGGCTGAATAAGAAAGTGAATTTCAGGGTGCTTGAATCGAAGGAAAGTGCTGTTGGTGTGGATGTAATGTTATCGCGTGATTCAGTGAGAAAAGTTCAGGCTAAGCTAGGGTTTACACTGTATGGTTATTTTCTGGGTGATAGACAATCATTCCATGCTGTGAAATATTTTGCTCAGAATAACTGGCATAAGTATGGGCTGAAGAAGATTATGATGAATGCAGAAGGTTTCTTTTTTTTCCAGTTTGCTGCGTACGAAGGGATGATGGGAGTTTTAGGAGGAGGTCCATGGTTAATTCTTAACACCCCAATGTTTTTGCATGAATGGTCTCCGGATGCTAAGCTTATCAAGCAGGATCGAAGATCAGTTCCTATGTGGGTAAAGCTTCATGGGGTTCCAATTGCTGCATACACAGATGATGGGTTAAGTGAGCTGATGACAAAGATTGGGACACCGAAAAAGTTGGACTCGTATACTAACTCAATGTGCATTAATGGATGGGGGAGGAGTAGTTATGCTAGAGCTCTAGTTGAGGTTCATGCTGATCTAAACTTTAAAAAGCAGCTGAAAGTGGGAATTCCATCGTTGGAGGGAGATGATGTAATGATCAAAATAATAGATGTCGAGTATGAGTGGCTTCCTCCTCGGTGTGAGCATTGTAAAGTGTTTGGCCATGATATGGAGAATTGTGAGGTTATAGTGGAAAAGAAAGGAAAGAATAAGGAGGAGGTGATTAAGGATGATGGGTTCGTGGAAGTTACACATAAAAAATCAGCGAAGAAACCAGGGTTTAATGTTCAACAACATAAACCAAAGTTTGTTTATAGACCTGTTGCTGAAAAGAACAAAAGTACTAATCAAGATAAAAAAGAGGGTAATGTGGGAGCGACTGAGGTGGATGGGATTGTAGCAAAGAATAAGTTCAATGTTTTGCAGAATCTGAATGAGGATCAAGGGGGTATGTCGTTGCAAACTAATTCAAATGAAGAACAGGAGGTTGTTACTAATGTAGACGACAAGGGAGGCTCGGTTGAGGCTCTATTTGGTGATGATAAAGTTACTACAGGGGCAAGCACTCCTGATTTTCAGGTTATCAATGAATAAGCTCGCTTGTTGGAATGTTAGGGGGATGAACCGACCCTTGAAGCAGAAAGAGGTTCGTTTTATGATTAAAGACAGTAAGGTTAGTATTTGTGCAATTTTAGAGTCTCATGTTGATGTTAGTAAGGTGGAGGGTATGTGTGCTACTATATCGTCTGATTGGAGTTGGTGTTCTAATGCGTCTTCGTGTAGAGGTGGTCCTAAAGGTACTAGAATTATTGTGGGGTGGGATACTAGCTTGGTTGATGTGATTGTTCTCATGCAAACTGAGCAAGTTATTCATTGTCAAGTTGTTATTAAAAGGTTGAATCTGATGTTCTTTTGTTCTGTGATATATGCTGATAATTACTATGTTCGTCGGAGAGCTTTATGGGATTCTTTGTCTCTGCATAAGGGGTTAGTTAAGGATCTCCCATGGGCGTTATTGGGAGATTTCAACTCGGCTCTTAATCCTGACGATCAGGTTGCTGGCCCGTCTAGTGTCTCCTTGGGTATGCAGGAATTTCGAGATTGTATTAATGTGATTGAGGTATTCGATATTAAGGCTTCGGGGGTTAAGTACACATGGAATCAAAAACCGAAGACGGGTAGAGGTATTCTTAAAAAACTGGATAGAGTTATGGGGAATGTAGGGTTTGTTGATATGTTCCCTAAGGCTGCTGCGTTGTTTAAACCATATGGGTTATCGGATCACAGCCCTTGCATCTTATCTTTGGTGGAGAAGGCTAAACCAAAACCTAAGCCTTTCAAGTTTTCCAACTTTCTGACTCTTAAACCGGAATTTTTGGAGATTGTGAAGGTTGGGTGGGGTTATAGTATTGGTGGGGTTGCTCAATTCAGAATCTCTAAGAGGTTAAGAGGGCTTAAAAAAGAGTTTAGAGCACTGCTGGTTAAACAAGGGAATCTGCATTCTAAGGTTGCTAATCTTAGAAAAGATCTGGAAGACTTGCAACAGTTGATTGACGCTTCACCCTTTGATTTGAGTCTGAAAGAGAAGGAGTCGTTATGTATGAAGGAGTTTGTGGATGCAAGTTTGGATGAGGAAAGTTTTCTTAAGCAAAAAGCTAAAGTGAATTGGCTTGATCAAGGGGATGCGAACACGAAATATTTCCATAACATGCTTAAATGTAAGAATAATAAGAAGATGATTGATTCAGTTATGAGGTCGACTGGGGAGGTCTTGGAGGGGGATGCTATGGTCGATGAATTTGTTACCTTTTACGAGACATTTTTGGGTGGTGAACATGTGCAGCCAAATCTTCCAGATTCTAATATCTTTTCAAGGCGATTGGATGCGAATATTTCTTTAGGAATGGTGGAGCCTGTTACTAGAGAGGAGATCAAGGAGGTCATGTTTTCTATGAATGATGATAAATCTCCGGGGCCAGATGGTTACACATCGGCTTTTTTCAAAAAAGCCTGGGATGTGGTGGGAGATGAGGTTGTGTTAGCTATTCAAGATTTCTTTAACACGAATAGATTGCTTCAGGAGTGGAATCATACTATTATTGCTCTGGTCCCAAAAACTCAAGTTCCAAATAGAGTGATAGATTATCGGCCAATTGCCTGCTGCAATGTCTTGTATAAATGTATCTCGAAGATTATTGCTAATCGTGTGAAGGGGGCGTTATCTTTTATTATCAGTAGTAACCAGTCAGCGTTCATCCCGGGAAGACGTATTACTGATAATATATTGCTTACTCAGGAGCTTATGCACAATTATCATAGGAACTTGGGGCCTCCTAAGTGTGCTTTCAAAGTTGATATCCAAAAGGCTTATGATACGGTTAACTGGAGGTTTATGGAGTTTTGTCTGAAGGGTTTTGGTTTTCATGCTAGCATGATCACTTGGATTATGGCATGTGTATCCTCTCCATCGTTTTCTTTATGTATAAATGGGGATATTCATGGCTATTTTAAAGGGACAAGGGGGTTAAGACAGGGCGACCCGTTATCTCCTTATCTCTTTACCATGGTTATGGAGGTTCTTACGCTTATGTTCAAGAATATGCCTATGGAAAATTTTAAGTGTCATAAGAAGTGTGAAGAGCTTCAGATCATAAATTTATGTTTTGCTGATGATCTGTTTATTTTTTCCAGAGGAGATGCTAGATCTGCTGCTTGTATTATGGAGGTTTTGAGGAAGTTTGCGGATTTGTCTGGCTTACATCCGAATATGCAAAAAAGCACTGTGTTTTTTTGTCATGTTCCCCCTCATGTTAGGAATGGCATCCTGAATATTCTTCCATTTGAAGAGGGGAAGCTTCCGGTTAAGTATCTGGGTGTTCCATTGATTTCGTCTAGACTCAATCACCTGCAATGCAGGGAGTTGACTGACAGGATGGATAAGCGTTTATTGTCATGGGAAAATAAGTTTTTGTCTTTTGCAGGAAGGCTTCAACTTGTTCGATCTGTTTTATCATCTATGCACATTTTTTGGGCAGCGGCTTTTTTGATCCCTTCTTATACAGCTAAAGAAATTGAAGTGAAGCTTAGAAGATTTTTATGGGGTGCTAAGCAAGAGAAAAAAGTTAATGCCAAAGTTGCTTGGAAGAAAGTCTGTCTTCCAATGTTGGAGGGTGGTCTTGGGATTCGTAGTTTATCTGACATGAATATGGCTCTTATGGGATCTCATATTTGGAGGTTACTTACTAATGTTGATTCAATGTGGGTTCGATGGGTTTGGATTCACAGGATTGGTACACGCAATTTCTGGGATATTGCTACTCCGGCTGCTTGTTCTTGGAATTGGCGAAATATTATGAAAATGCGTCCATATTTCTAACGTAAATTCTGGGTCCAGCTGGGTGATGGGAAAGATACAAATATTTGGTTCGATTGTTGGGCTGACCAAAGTCCCCTATCAGATTTTATCTCTAAACGAGCGATTCGGGATGCAAATATGAATCTTAAGGATTCGGTTGACAAAGTTTATGTTGATTCTGCTTGGACTTGGCCGAATGAGCTGGTGGATCAGTTTCCTTCTTTATCGAGCATCTCTATTCCGTTTAGAACAGATGGTGAAGATAAATTGTGTTGGAGGGAGGGTTCGAAGTTAATCCCGTATTCTACTTCTAATGCTTGGGAACATATCCGTCATAAGGTGGAGAATGTTGAATGGGCTGAGTGTGTTTGGTTCCCTCAATGCATCCCAAAACATGCTTTCAACATGTGGCTTATTTGTCAAGGTAAGCTGTTAACTCAAGATAGGTTGCTCAGATGGAACCGTATGAGAGGTACTAATATGAATATGATGTGCTGCTTATTATGCTTTCAATCTGTGGATTCGCATACTCATTTATTCTTTGAATGTTCCTTTGCGTCTCGGGTTTGGGCCATGACTCGTGTCAAGGCAAAGTTAAAGCTGATTCCCCCTATATGGACAAACATCTTGGAAGATCTTCAAAGTAACTGCAAGGGAAATGATATTGTGATGGTTATTAGTAAATTGGTTACAGCTGCTGCTGCGTATGCTATCTGGCAGGAGAGGAATAGAAGGCTCTTTAATGAACATCCAAGGCCTCCGGAAGTGGTTAGTAAGTTGATAATTCAAACAGTGAGATACAAGTTAATGAGCATAAAGATAAAGTTATCGATGAGGGTGCAGCAACATTTAGATATGTGGTTGAAGATGGATGCGGAAGGTGAAGGGTGAATGGTTTGGTCTCATTGTCTAGTTGAGTCTAGTATGTAGTAGCGTTGTTGGTTTGTGTGTTTTATAGTTTGGCTTTGGTTTTTAGGCTTGGGATATGTCCAAGTCTGAACTAGTGTGGAGTTCACCACGCTACTTGTGTTTATTTGTTAATAGAATCACCAGGGTAAAACCCCTTTACCCAAAAAAGTACGATAGTAAAACGTAGGACACCTTAAAACTCCAAACAACACCTTACAACACCATACGAAACCATAAAACTCCATAATAAACCTAATGAAATAGTCCAAGTCCTTTGCACATCGTACGACAACTCAGGACTTGATACGACTCTGTATGCGACGTTAGGAACATGAAAATCACGTTAGAATAATGTAGGACGCGTTACAACTCCGAAGAACACCTTACATCACCGTACGAAACTTTAAAACTCTATTATAAAGCTAATGAATTCGTCCGAGTCCTTTGAACGTCGTATGGCAACTTAAGACATCTTACGACTCTGTATTCCATAATAGCACCTTGAAAAGCACGTTTGTATAATGTAGAACGCCTTACGACTCTTAAGAACACCTTAAAACACCGTACGAAACCTTAAAACTCCATAATAAACCAAATTAATTTGTACGAGTCCTTCGAACATCGTACGACAACTTAGGATATCTTACGACTCTTTATGCCGCATTACCAACTTGGAAAAAATGTTAGTATAGCGTAGGACGCCTTACAACTCCTAAGAACACCTTACATCACCGTACGAAATCTTAAAATTCCTTAATACACCTAATGAATTCGGCCGAATCCTTTGAACATCATTGTGCAAGTTAGGACATCTAAAGACACTGTATGACAAATTAGCACCTTGAAAAGTACGATAGTAAAACGTAGGACACCTTAAAACTCCAAACAACACCTTACAACACCATACGAAACCATAAAACTCCATAATAAACCTAATGAAATAGTCCAAGTCCTTTGCACATCGTACGACAACTCAGGACTTGATACGACTCTGTATGCGACGTTAGGAACATGAAAAGCACGTTAGAATAATGTAGGACGCGTTACAACTCCGAAGAACACCTTACATCACCGTACGAAACTTTAAAACTCTATAATAAAGCTAATGAATTCGTCCGAGTCCTTTGAACGTCGTATGGCAACTTAAGACATCTTACGACTCTGTATTCCATAATAGCACCTTACAACTCCTTACAATGTAGGACACCTTACAACTCCAAAGAACACCTTACATCACCGTACGAAACCTAAAAACTCCATAGTAAACCTAATGAATTCTTCCGAGTCCTTTGAACATCGTTCTACAAGTTAGGATATCTGAAAACTCTGTATGACATATTAGCACCTTGAATATGAGTGGAAACCGCCGAGGTGTGCTCATTGCTGTGTGTTTAGGCATGGTACTGATGTTTGCCCTAAACAGGTTTGTATTATATCTAAACCCATTCCTAAAGTAAATGAGGATGGTTTTACTGAAGTTAAGGGTAGGAAAACGGTTAAGAAAAGTGGGTTTCAGGTTAAAAATCAGAAACCAAAATTTGAATATAGATTGTTGGATTACAAGAAAATGGTGGGAACTAGACCTTCAATCTCTGATGTGAAGAGTAGAGATCCTACAAAGATCCAGATTCAAAACTCCTTTAATGTTCTTAATTTGGAAAATGTGAACGATGGGGGGACTTTGGAATCTAGTAAAGGGAAGGGCAAATCGGGTAAGGAAATTTAAGACTTGGATGAGGAAGAGGTTGAAGTCATTTATGATGAAACTACAGATAAAACTCGAGATACAACAGGGGTGAGTTCCTCCTCTTCAATGGTTTCTAATGGATAGTCGATTATTCATGATTCTGAGGTGGCTTTCCATTGCTCGCAACTACATCTTTGATGATGGCGGCTGATGGATTGGTTTCTCTTGTTAGGCTTTGGCTATTATGTCGATTATTTGTGGTAGGCTAGTTTGTTTGATTTGTTTTGGTTAGTTGTCTTTGTTTTGCTCACATATGTGGGGGTTTGTCACATATATGAATTAGTGTGGAAATCATCCTCACTACTTGTACGTTAATGACAGTTGTCTTTATAATAGAATCACCGGGGTAACCCTTTACCAAAAAAAAAAAGCACGTTAGTTTAACGTAGGACACCTTAAAACTACAAACAACACCTTACAACAACGTACGAAACCTTAAAACTCCATAATAAACCTAATGAAATAGTCCAAGTCCTTTGCACATCGTACGACAACTCAACACTTGCTACGACTCTGTATGTGACGTTAGCAACATGAAAAGCACGTTAGTATAATGTAGGAGACCTTACAACTCCAAAGAACACCTTACATCACCGTACGAAACCTTAAAACTCCATAATACACCTAATCAATTCATCCGAGTCCTTTGAACATCATTCTAAAACTTAGGTCATCTTAAGACTCTGTATGACATATTAGCACCTTGAAAAGCACGTTAGTATAACGTAGGACACCTTTAAACTCCAAACAACACCTTACAACACCGTACGGAACCTTAAAACTCCATAATAAACCTAATGAAATCGTCCAAGTCCTTTGAACATCGTACGACAACTCAGGATTTGTTACGACTCCGTACGCGACATTAGCAACATGAAAAGCAAGTTAGAATAATGTAGGACGCGTTACAACTCCTAAGAACACCTTACATCACCGTACGAAACTTTAAAACCCCATAGTAAAGCTAATGAATTCGTCCGAGTCCTTTGAACGTCGTATGGCAACTTAAGACATCTTACGACTCTGTATTCCATATTAGCACCTTGAAAAGCACGTTTGTATAATGTAGGACGCCTTACGACTCTTAAGAACACCTTAAAACACCGTACGAAACCTTAAAACTCCATAATAAACCAAATGAATTCGTACTAGTCCTTCGAACATCGTACGACAACTTAGGACATCTTACGACTCTTTATGCCGCATTACCAACTCGTAAAAAATGTTAGTATAGCGAAGGACGCCTTACAATTCCTAAGAACACCTTACATCACCGTACGAAACCTTAAAACTCCTTAATACACCTAATGAATTCGGCCGAGTCTTTTGAACATCATTGTACAAGTTAGGACATCTAAAGACACTGTATGACAAATTAGCACCTTGAAAAGTATGATAATAAAACGTAGGACAACTTAAAACTCCAAACAACACCTTACAACACCGTACGAAACCATAAAACTCCATAATAAACCTAATGAAATAGTCCAAGTCCTTTGCACATCGTACGACAACTCAGGACTTGATACAACTCTGTATGCGACGTTAGCAACATGAAAAGCACGTTAGAATAATGTAGGACGCGTTACAAATCCGAAGAACACCTTACATCACTGTACGAAACTTTAAAACTCTATATTAAACCTAATGAATTCGTCCGAGTCCTTTGAACGTCGTATGGCAACTTAAGACATCTTACGAATCTGTATGCCATATTAGCACCTTGAAAAGCACGTTATTATAATGTAGGACACCTTACAACTCCAAAGAACACCTTACATCACCGTACGAAACCTAAAAACTCCATAGTAAACCTAATGAACTCTTCCGAGTCCTTTGAACATCGTTCTACAAGTTAGGATATATGAGTGGAAACCGCCGAGGTGTGCTCATTGCTGTGTGTTTAGGCATGGTACTGATGTTTGCCCTAAACAGGTTTGTATTATATCTAAACCCATTCCTAAAGTAAATGAGGATGGTTTTACTGAAGTTAAGTGTAGGAAAACGGTTAAGAAAAGTGGGTTTCAGGTTAAAAATCAGAAACCAAAATTTGAATATAGACTGTTGGATTACAAGAAAATGGTGGGAACTAGACCTTCAATCTCTGATGTGAAGAGTAGAGATCCTACAAAGATCCAGATTCAAAACTCCTTTAATGTTCTTAATTTGGAAAATGTGAACGATGGGGGGACTTTGGAATCTAGTAAAGGGAAGGGCAAATCGGGTAAGGAAATTGAAGACTTGGATGAGGAAGAGGTTGAAGTCATTTATGATGAAACTACAGATAAAACTCGAGATACAACAGGGGTGAGTTCCTCCTCTTCAATGGTTTCTAATGGATAGTCAATTATTCATGATTCTGAGGTGGCTTTCCATTGCTCGCAACTACATCTTTGATGATGGCGGCTGATGGATTGGTTTCTCTTGTTAGGCTTTGGCTATTATGTCGATTATTTGTGGTAGGCTAGTTTGTTTGATTTGTTTTGGTTAGTTGTCTTTGTTTTGCTCACATATGTGGGGGTTTGTCCCATATATGAATTAGTGTGGAAATCATCCTCACTACTTGTACGTTAATGACAGTTGTCTTTATAATAGAATCACCGGGGTAACCCTTTACCAAAAAAAAAAAGCACGTTAGTTTAACGTAGGACACCTTAAAACTACAAACAACACCTTACAACAACGTACGAAACCTTAAAACTCCATAATAAACCTAATGAAATAGTCCAAGTCCTTTGCACATCGTACGACAACTCAACACTTGCTACGACTCTGTATGTGACGTTAGCAACATGAAAAGCACGTTAGTATAATGTAGGAGACCTTACAACTCCAAAGAACACCTTACATCACCGTACGAAACCTTAAAACTCCATAATACACCTAATCAATTCGTCCGAGTCCTTTGAACATCATTCTAAAACTTAGGTCATCTTAAGACTCTGTATGACATATTAGCACCTTGAAAAGCACGTTAGTATAACGTAGGACACCTTTAAACTCCAAACAACACCTTACAACACCGTACGGAACCTTAAAACTCCATAATAAACCTAATGAAATCGTCCAAGTCCTTTGAACATCGTACGACAACTCAGGATTTGTTACGACTCCGTACGCGACATTAGCAACATGAAAAGCAAGTTAGAATAATGTAGGACGCGTTACAACTCCTAAGAACACCTTACATCACCGTACGAAACTTTAAAACCCCATAGTAAAGCTAATGAATTCGTCCGAGTCCTTTGAACGTCGTATGGCAACTTAAGACATCTTACGACTCTGTATTCCATATTAGCACCTTGAAAAGCACGTTTGTATAATGTAGGACGCCTTACGACTCTTAAGAACACCTTAAAACACCGTACGAAACCTTAAAACTCCATAATAAACCAAATGAATTCGTACTAGTCCTTCGAACATCGTACGACAACTTAGGACATCTTACGACTCTTTATGCCGCATTACCAACTCGTAAAAAATGTTAGTATAGCGAAGGACGCCTTACAATTCCTAAGAACACCTTACATCACCGTACGAAACCTTAAAACTCCTTAATACACCTAATGAATTCGGCCGAGTCTTTTGAACATCATTGTACAAGTTAGGACATCTAAAGACACTGTATGACAAATTAGCACCTTGAAAAGTATGATAGTAAAACGTAGGACACCTTAAAACTCCAAACAACACCTTACAACACCGTACGAAACCATAAAACTCCATAATAAACCTAATGAAATAGTCCAAGTCCTTTGCACATCGTACGACAACTCAGGACTTGATACGACTCTGTATGTGACGTTAGCAACATGAAAAGCACGTTAGAATAATGTAGGACGCGTTACAACTCCGAAGAACACCTTACATCACCGTACGAAACTTTAAAACTCTATAATAAAGCTAATGAATTCGTCCGAGTCCTTTGAACGTCGTATGGCAACGTAAGACATCTTACGACTCTGTATGCCATATTAGCACCTTGAAAAGCACGTTAGTATAGTAGTTTTTAGAACACCGTTGGTCTATTGAGGGTATTGCTCGTAAGGTGGTGAATATTGATGGAACCCGATATCTTCCACGAAGAGGTAAGGTTACAAACTCTAATGATGGTATAATGGAAAAACAAGATAACATGGTTATTAGTAAGACTAGTGATTCGGGTGTTCAATCTAGTGTGGGTTCTTATGCTGCTACTGTGCAAATTGGGTTGGCCAAAAGTAGCATGAATTTTCGATTTTTGGAGTCTTTGGATAACCAAGATGGTGTTGATGTGGTCCTCCCTAGGGAATCTGTTAAAGTTGTTCAAGAAAAATTAGCATTCACGCTTTATGGGTATTTCTTAGGGGACAGAGTTGCTTATCCTGTTGTTGAGCACTTTGTAACAATGAATTGGAAGAAATATGGGATCCAAAAAACTATGATGAATGCAAGTGGCTTCTTCTTCTTCAAATTTGCTGATAACAAGGGAATGATTGATGTACTCGAAGGGGGTCCTTGGCTGATTCGTAGTAAACCTATTTTTCTTAATATATGGTCTCCTACTAGTACGCTTAGGAAAGAAGATATCAAGAAAGCTACGGTGTGGGTTAAAATGCATGATGTCCCTCTGGCGGCATACACAGATGATGGTTTAAGCATGTTGGCTTCAAAAATTGGTACACCTAGATTACTTGACACTTACACCACATCTATGTGTTCAGATAATTGGGGAAGAAGTAGCTATGCAAGGGCACTCATTGAAATCTCTGCTGAACATGATTTTAAAGATATTTTATCTATTGCTATCCCTGATTTGGATGGGGGCAATTATGTTAAAGAGATTATTGATGTGGAGTATGAATGGAAGCCCCCTAGGTGTGTCCATTGTTGTGTGTTTGGGCATGGTAATGATACTTGCCCTAAACAGGTTAGTGCTAGAGTTAACACTACCTCTCAACATGTTGTTGCTAGAGGTAACACTACCCCTAAATCGAACGTAGATAGGGATGGATTTACTGAAGTAAAGGGGAGGAAAAAGGATAAGAAAAGTGGGTTTCAAGTTTCAAACCAGAAACCAAAGTTTGAATATAGACCGTTGGACTACAAGAAAATGGTGGGAGCTAGACCCACTAATTCCACTGTGAAAGGTAGAGAACCCTTAAAGATTAAAGTACAAAACTCATTTAGTATTCTTGATTCGGATCAAGTGAAGGATGGGGGGACTTTGGAATCTCTCAAAGGGAAGGATACACTGGATAGAGCGGTACTTGAAGTATTGGATGAGGAAGAGGTTGAAGACATTTTTGATGAAATGAGAGATATATCTAGAGATAAATCAGGAGAATGCTCCTCTTCTCATGTGGTCTCCAATGGATAATCGGTTGTAAAGGTCTTTGAAGTGGTTTTTCATGGGTGGCAAGTACATCTTTGATGATGGTGGATGATGGTTTGGTCTTTGTTAGTTTCTGTCTATTAGGTCGTCTATTTGTGGTAGACTAGATTGTTTAGATTGTTTTGGTTATTTTTCAATCTTGTTCACATGTATGGGGTCTGTCCCATATATGAACTAGTGCGGAACTCATCCTCACTACTTGTACGTTAACGACGGTTGTCTTTATAATAGAATCACCGGGGTAACCCTTTACCCAAAAAAAAAAAACACGTTAGTATAATGTAGGACACCTTACAACTCCAAAAAACACCTTACATCACAGTACGAAACCTTAAAAATCCATAATACACCTAATGAATTTGTCCGAGTCCTTTGAACGTCGTATGGCAACTTAAGACATCTTATGACTCTGTATGCCATATTAGCACCTTGAAAAGCACTTTACTATAATGTAGGACACCTTACGACTCCTAAGAACACATTACAACACCGTACGAAACCTTAAAACTCCATAATAAACCAAATGAATTCGTACGAGTCCTTCAAACATCGTATGACAACTTAGGACACAACTTACGACTCTTTATGCCACATTAGCAACTCGGAAAGAACGTTAGTATAATGTAGCACCCCTTACAGCCCCTAAGAACACCTTACATCACCGTACGAAACCTTAAAACTCCATAATACACCTAATGAGTTCGTCTGAGTCCTTTGAACATGGTTCTACAAGTTAGGACATCTGAAGACTCTGTATGACATATTAGCACCTTGAAAAGCACTTTAGTATAATGTAGGACGCCTTATATCTCCAAACAACACCTTACAACACCGTACGAAATCTTAAAACTCCATATAAACCTAATGAATTCGTACGAGTCGTTTGAACATCGTACGATAATTCAGGACTTGTTACGACTCTGTATGCGACTTTAGAAACATGAAAAGCACGTTAGAATAATGTAGGACGCGTTACAACTCCTAACAACACCTTACAACACCGTACGAAACCTTAAAACTCCATAAAAAACCAAATGAATTCGTACGAGTCCTTCGAACGTCATATGGCAACTTAAGACATCTTACGACTCTTTATGCCACATTAGCAACTCGGAAAAAATGTTAGTATAATGTAGGACGCCTTACAGCTCCTAAGAACACCTTACATCACCGTACGAAACCTTAAAACTCCATAATGTAATTCGTCCGAGTCCTTTGAACATCGTTGTACTAGTTAGGACATCAGAAGACTCTGTATGACATATTGGCACCTTGAAAAGCACGTTAGTAAAACGTAGGACACCTTGAATTCCAAACAACACCTTACAACACCGTACTAAACATTAAAACTCCATAATAAACCTAATGTAACGTCCCAGTCCTTTGAACATCGTACGAAAACTCAGGACTTGTTACGACTCTGTATGCGACTTTAGAAACTTGAAAAGCACTTTAGTATAATGTAGGACGCCTTACGACTCCTAAAGAACACCTTACAACACCGTACGAAACCTTAAAACTCCATAATAAACCAAATGAATTCGTACGAGCCCTTCGAACATCGTATGACAACTTAGGACACATCTTACGACTCTTTATGCCACATTAGCAACTCGGAAAGAACGTTAGTATAATGTAGCACGCCTTACAGCTCCTAAGAACACCGTAACTCACCGTACGAAACCTTAAAACTCCATAATACACCTAATGAATTCGTCTGAGTCCTTTGAACATCGTTCTACAAGTTAGGACATCTGAACACTCTGTATGACATATTAGCACCTTGAAAAGCACTTTAGTATAATGAAGGACGCCTTACATCTCCAAACAACACCTTACAACACCGTACAAAATCTTAAAACTCCATAATAAACCTAATGAATTCGTACGAGTCCTTTGAACATCGTACGCACATTCAGGACTTGTTACCACTCTGTATGCGACTTTAGAAACATGAAAAGCACGTTAGAATAATGTAGGACGCGTTACAACTCCTAACAACACCTTACAACACCGTACGAAACCTTAAAACTCTATAATAAACCAAATGAATTCGTACGAGTCCTTCGAACATCGAACGACAACTTAGGACATCTTATGACTCTTTATGCCACATTAGCAACTCGGAAAAAATGTTAGTATAATGTAGGACGCCGTACAACTCTTAAGAACACCTTACATCACCGTACGAAACCTTAGAACTCCTTAATACACCTAATGAATTCGTCCGAGTCCTTTGAACATCGTTCTACAAGTTAGGACATCTGAAGACTCTATATGACAAATTAGCACCTTGAAAAGTACGTTAGTAAAACGTAGGACACCTTAAAACTCCAAACAACACCTTACAACACCGTACGAAACCTTAAAACTCCATAATAAACCTAATGAAATCGTCCCAGTCCTTTGAACATCGTACGATAATTCAGGACTTGTTACGACTCTGTATGCGACTTTAGAAACATGAAAAGCACGTTAGAATAATGTAGGACGCGTTACAACTCCTTACAACACCTTACAACACCGTACGAAACCTTTAAACTCCATAATAAACCAAATGAATTCGTACGAGTCCTTCGAACGTCATATGGCAACTTAAGACATCTTACGACTCTTTATGCCACATTAGCAACTCGGAAAAAATGTTAGTATAATGTAAGACGCCTTACAGCTCCTAAGAAAACCTTACATCACCGTACGAAACCTTAAAACTCCATAATACACCTAATGAATTCGTCCGAGTCCTTTGTAAATCGATGTACAAGTTAGGACATATGAAGACTCTGTATGACATATTAGCACCTTGAAAAGCACGTTTTTTTTTTGGGTAAAGGGTTACCCCGGTGATTCTATATATTAACATCAATCATAAGAATAAGTAGCATGGCAGAATACCACACTAGTTCAAACATAGGACATGCCCCATGAATGTGTACAAAAAACACCAACAAAAGCAACATTGCCTAGTAAACAAAGGAAAACAAGAAACACACTAGCCATGCTAAATCAACATAAAAGAAAACAAATAATCAGCCTGGATCTACCAAATCTTCATCGCGATCAATCTTCCATTCCCTTAGAATAGTCCACACCCGAGTCGAGTTCTTAAACTTAAGGCCCAATAACTTGCATCGAACAGTATTGCGGATTTCTTCAGCTACCACTTCCGGGGGCCGTATCTGGTTCTTGAACAACCGGTTATTTCTTTCCTGCCACACCAAATAGATAGCAGCTGCAATAGATAGTTTACCAACCACATGACGCAATGACTTCGAATTAGCCGACCTTATCCAGTCAATAATATCCAATTTGTGGTTCGACAGATGCTGCAATCTCGCCCTAGATTTTGTAAGATCCCAAACCCTAGTAGCAAAGGAACACTCAAAGAACAAATGGTCATGAGAATCAAAATTTCTGCAACAAAGCGGACAACACATCATATTCATATTCCCTCTTCTCACCATATCCCAGGACAGAATCTTGTCTTGGGTGAGTAATCTCTCCCTCATCACCAACCATAACAGAAAAGCATGCTTCAGAATACACTGAGAAAACCAAACCCCTTTAGCCCAGTCAACAATAGGCCCACGTAATCTAATACAATCCCACACCTCCTTAGTAGAGAACGAGCACAGATTCGAGCCCATTTTCCAGAAAGCCTGGTCCAATGTATCTGGATATAACCGCATCTGGATAACCTGGATAAGAACCGGATAAGTATTTAACCAAGCAGATGGCCATCTCCAACTACCATCCCTATATATATCAGCCACTTTAGCATCCAAAGAAAACCTAGCATTCCTAATATCCCTGTGCGACAACATCTCAATAAACGGACCCCCTTCAAACCAGGTATCATACCAAACAGACGTATTGCAACCATTCCCCACTTTGGACCACATGAAGCTACGAACAAGAGGCCTAAGTTGAAGAATTTTCCGCCAACCCCAAGAACAATTTCTAGGGACCTCTATACTCCAAAGATTCCTCCCCTTTAACCTATATTGCTTGATCCAATCCACCCAAACAGAGGAGCGATTAGAGATGATGCTCCAAATATGATACGACATCATGGCTTTATTCATATCCCTAACGCGTTTGATCCCCAGACCACCTTCATCTTTTGGCATGCAAACATCCTTCCAAGCAACCCTAGCACGACCCTTCTTCAAAGGACCCCGAGCCCATAAGAAATCCCGCATTTTAGCCTCAATATCATGCATAATCCGGATTGGGAGGATGAACACTGAAGACCAAAAAACATGAAAAGAAGCGATAACAGAGTTAATTAGTTGACACCTACCAGCAAAAGAAAGCAACTTATTCTTCCAGTCACCAATACGATTATCAACTTTTTCAATAAGAGCCCGATAGTCCGAAGTCCTCACTCTAGACGCCACAAGAGGAACATCCAAATACCTAACCGGCAACTTACCCTCCACAAAAGGCATAATATTCAGAATACTATTCTTGATTTGCACAGGAACATTACAAAAAAATATAGTACTTTTCTGGTTACTCGGGCTCAACCCAGACATGTTAGCAAAATCCGTTAAAGATTTCATAATCACCTTTGCAGAGCTCAAATCCCCTCTAGCAAACAGAAATAAGTCATCTGCAAAACACAAATTAATCAAAAGAATCTTCTCACATCTATTATGGAATCTGAAAGACGAGTCCAGTGAAACAGCTCTTCTCAACACCAAAGTAAGGATCTCCATAACCATAGTAAATAGATACGGGGACATCGGATCCCCCTGTCGGAGACCACGTTTCCCCCTAAAATACCCATGCAGACTGCCATTCACAGAGATAGAGAACGAAACCGTGGTAACACACATCATGACCCAATTAACCATCATAGGATGAAAGCCAAAACCCAATAAAACCGTCTTCAAGAATTTCCAATTCACAGTATCATAAGCTTTCTGAATGTCAACTTTAAACGCACACCTTGGGGGCCCACTATCCAGGTGATATCTATGCATGAGTTCTTGGGTCAATAAAATATTATCCGTTATTCTTCTACCCGGAATAAAAGCAGATTGATTAGAGCTAATAATATTACTCAGGCTCTCCTTCATTCTATCCGCTAGAATCTTAGTAATGCACTTAAACAGAACATTACAACAAGCAATCGGTCTATAATCCGTAATAAAAGTGGGAGTCTCAACCTTGGGAATAAGCGTAATCAGAGTATGATTCATCTCGATAAGTAACTTGCCCTCACGAAAAAAATCCTGCACAGCGAGGCACACATCTTGACCCACAATATCCCATGACTTCTTATAAAACGCAGCTGTAAACCCATCCGGACCAGGAGCTTTATCATCACCAAAAGCAAACATGGTCCTTTTGATTTCATCCACCGTCACCTCTCGAATCATATCAACAGCCACAGCCTGATCAACCCGGACATCAAACAACTCCGGAGTTATGGGGATAATAGAAATATCCTCCTTTCCCAAAAACCCCACATAATGATCAACAAACGCCTTTGGAACCGCCTTTCCTTCATGCGGATTACCATTACTATCAGTAATGACGTCTATCCGAGCTCTATGGTTTCTGCACTTCAGAGTATTATGGAAATACTTAGTATTAGCATCCCCCTCTGCCAACCAATGCACCTTCGCTTTCTGTTTCAAGAATCTTTCTTCATCAAGGCTTGCCTCATTAAATGAGGCAAGGAGTTTAGACTCCTGGGAATGTAACTCCAGGTTCATAGGATCTTCATCAATCAAACGTTGAATTTGATTAAGTTGAGTACGAATGGCTGCAACCTTAGAGTGAAGATTTCCCTGCAAATATAATAAGCCCCTTAAGGGAGGTTTAAGAAGTTTGAGCCTTTTAACCACTCTGAACTGGTGCACACCATCAATATTTATACCCCAAACCTTGGCAACAACATCCTTGAATTCCGGTTTATAAGTAAGGAAATTTGCGAATCGAAATGGGGGGGTCTACTACGTTCCACTTCCGGGATTCTAATGACACAGGGAGAATGATCAGAAATACCATTCGGTTGGAAAATAGCACCTGCCGTAGGATAGATATCAGTAAATCGAACATTCGCCATAATCCTATCAATTTTTTTGAACACCCCTTTACCCTGTTTGGGCTTTTGATTCCAAGTGAATTGCATTCCAGACCTGTTAACATCAATCATCTCAATCTGGTTAATACAATCCATAAACTCTCTCATGCCAATAGTAGAACTTGACGACCCAGCATACGAATCATGAGAAAATAAAGCCGAGTTAAAGTCCCCCATCATAAACCAGGGCTCACCTTTGACCATCCTACTATGTCTGCATAAACTAGCCCATAACTCCCTTCGATGGACATAATAATTGGCAGCATAAACAACAGAGCAGAATAACCTCCTTTTATCAAGCTTAAAAGAAATCTGAATATGCATAACCTGATCCGACTGAGCAAGAACCATAACATCCATAATGAGGGGATCCCATCCCAATATAATCCTGGACCCCTTCGAGCACATATTTCCATTTGACGTCCAATCCCATCTTTTAAACACACTCTCACAAACCGCCGTTAGTCTATCCAATTCCACATGAGACTCCAAGATAGCACACAAGCTCAACTTATTATCTCTAACAATCTGACGAACCTCCTTCTGTTTTGGGGCTCGGTTCAAACCCCTAATGTTCCAAGCAGCCATACTAACCATTGAGACCTGAAGTAGAAGGAGTGCTTGCCCCTTTAATAGTATTCATATCCCTTACCGAAGTATTTTGCACAAACCTGGCCATACCACTATCCATATCAAGAACTTCATCAACATCCGAATCCGAATCCAGCTGATTAATACCATTTTCCAAATTACCCTTCATTCTATCCTCCCTAGTGCTGTTCTCAACTTCATCCACTAAGACACCAAATGGGTTAGCAGATACGACGTTATCCACAACTGGCTCCTTCAACTTCAACATGTTTTCATTTTGCCTATCCATCTTTCTGACATCATTTGTCCCATCTCTTTTAACCACCGGACGATATTCAAACTGCGGTTTCTTAATTTGAATTCCATTTCTCTTTGCTGTCTTTTTATTCTTCACCTCCTTGAAACCATCACTATCCACGTTTGAACTAGGTTTGGTGTCCTGTTTCGCATGTAAAGGACATCCATCCTCAGTATGACCAAATACACTACAATGCCCGCATCTAGGAGGTTTCCACTCATATTCCACCGACACCTTAGCCGACCCAAAACCATCGCCCTCCAGATCAGGAACGGCAATAGTAATTTCCTCCTTAAAATCCATATCCGCTGATATTTCAACAAGAGCTCTAGCAAAACTGCTTCTTCCCCACGCATTAGTACACATCGAAGTAGTAAACGAGTCAAGCAACCTAGGAGTACCAATTTGTGAGACTAAAAGACTCAAACCAACATCCGTGTAAGCCACTAATGGAACATCATGTAACTTTACCCAAACCGACACCGTCTTGATGTCATCCTTCTGGAGCTTTGAAGTCGGAGACCATACATTAAGAATAATCGGTTTATTTCGAATTAACCAAGGACCACCTTCCAGAACATCCATCATACCTTTCTTGTCATTAAACTTAAAGAAGAAAAACCCATTTGCATTCATCATGGACCTCTGGAGACCATATTTTTTCCAATTCATACGAACATAATACTCTACTACAGGATACGCCATCCTATCCCCTAGAAAGTACCCATACAACGTAAACTCCAGTTTATTACAAACTGCCCGAATTGAGTCCTTTGGAAGCACAACATCAAACCCCTGCTTTGTTTCAGCATTCAACATATACCTAAAATTCACTTTTGCTCCCATTTGATTCGAATCCAGTCCAAAGTTTTTTGTCATCTCAGCATAAGACTTAACAGTAGGGTCAACAACTCTCGCAGCCGGGTCAACAACTGTAGCCAGGTCAACATGCATAGCCGTTTAACTCTCCATAGCCGGGTCAACACTAGCCGTGTAACCAACCTCACCCGGCTCCTTATGAACATCACCCGTCTCCTTCAGATCACCACCCAGCTCCTTCAGGTCATCACCCGGCTCCTTCAAACCATCACCCGACTCCTTCAGACCATCACCCGGCACCTTCAGATCATCACCAGGCTCCTTCATAGCATCACCCGTCCTTTTCAAATTTTTATCCAGCTCACCATCTCCAGCGTTAGTCACCGAAACCCTAATGTGGCCAGTCTCCTTATTCAGATTCACCACATCATTCGATCTCTTTAGCATGCTTCGCTTTACCTTTCCATCAATATTCTTAACTTTATCCGCTATCGACCGTTTCTCCATTTGTTAAAACAGCACCAAATCACTACCACTACCAATTCTTAATAGGTTAATAGGATTCGTACCAAAAAACTAAACTATATTCAATAGCCGCTTTCGATTACAGACCTACTAAGCAGTCAGAATTAGTAATGAATGATTTAGTGAACAAGAACCCACCAAACCCTAATCGATAAACCCTATTTCTTGCTAACAGTGCTCGAATAAACTGGCCAAAACCAATTGTATATCAGGGCTGCTACACAAGAATAAACGTAAATCAATTGGAGAATGAGAACCGATCACACCAATCAATCAAAAGATTGAGTTGCAACACATGCAAGATCAAGAAATCAGCATGTAAAACGTAGGACACCTTTAAACCCCGAACAATACCTTACAACACCATACGAAACCTTAAAACTCCTTAATAAACCTAATGAAATCGTCCCAGTCCTTTGAACATCGTACGAAAACTCAGGAATTGTTACGACTCTATATGCGAATTTAGAAACATGAAAAGCACGTTAGAATAATGTAAGACGCGTTACAACTCCTAACAACACCTTCAACACCGTACGAAACCTTAAAACTTCATAATAAACCAAATGAATTCGTACAGGTCCTTCGAACATCGTACGAAATTTAGGACATCTTGCGACTCTTTATGCCACATTAGCAACTCGGAAAGAACGTTAGTGTAATGTAGGACGCCTTACAGCTCCTAAGAACACCCTACATCACCGTACGAAACCTTAAAACTCCATAATACACCTAATGAATTCGTCCGAGTCCTTTGAACATCGTTCTACAAGTTAGGACATCTGAAGACTCTGTATGACATATTAGAACCTTGAAAAGCACGTTAGTAAAACGTAGGACACCTTAAAACTCCAAACAACACCTTACAACACCGTACGAAACATTAAAACTACATAATAAACCTAATGAAATCGTCCCAGTCCTTTGAACATCGTACGAAAACTCAGGACTTGGTACGACTCTGTATGCGACTTTAGAAACATGAAAAGCCCGTTAGAATAATGTAGGACGTATTACAACTCCTAACAACAACTTAAAACACCGTACGAAACCTTAAAACTCCATAATAAACCAAATGAATTCGTACGAGTCCTTTGAACGTCATATGGCAACTTAAGACATCTTACGACTCTGTATGCCTTATTAGCACCTTGAAAAGCATTTTAATATAATGTAGGACGCCTTACGACTCCTAAGAACACCTTACAACACCGTACGAAACCTTAAAACTCCATAATAAACCAAATGAATTCGTACGAGTCCTTCGAACATCGTATGACAACTTAGGACACATCTTACGACTCTATATGCCACATTAGCAACTCGGAAAGAACGTTAGTATAATGTAGCACGCCTTACAGCTCCTAAGAACACCTTACATCACCGTACGAAACCTTAAAACTCCATAATACACCTAATGAATTCGTCTGAGTCCTTTGAACAGCGTTCTACAAGTTAGGACATCTGAACACTCTGTATGACATATTAGCACCTTGAAAAGCACTTTAGTATAATGAAGGACGCCTTACATCACCAAACAACACCTTACAACACCGTACGAAATCTTAAAACTCCATAATAAACCTAATGAATTCGTACGAGTCCTTTGAACATCGTACGCAAATTCAGGACTTGTTACCACTCTGTATGCGACTTTAGAAACATGAAAGCACGTTAGAATAATGTAGGACGCGTTACAACTCCTAACAACACCTTACAACACCGTACGAAACCTTAAAACTCCATAATAAACCAAATGAATTCGTACGAGTCCTTCGAACATCGAACGACAACTTAGGACATCTTATGACTCTTTATGCCACATTAGCAACTCGGAAAAAATGTTAGTATAATGTAGGACGTCGTACAACTCTTAAGAACACCTTACATCACTGTACGAAACCTTAGAACTCCTTAATACACCTAATGAATTCGTCCGAGTCCTTTGAACATCGTTCTACAAGTTAGGACATCTGAAGACTCTGTATGACAAATTAGCACCTTGAAAAGTACGTTAGTAAAACGTAGGACACCTTAAAACTCCAAACAACACCTTACAACACCGTACGAAACCTTAAAACTCCATAATAAACCTAATGAAATCGTACGATAATTCAGGACTTGTTACGACTCTGTATGCGACTTTAGAAACATGAAAAGCACGTTAGAATAATGTAGGACGCGTTACAACTCCTTACAACACCTTACAACACCGTATGAAACCTTTAAACTCCATAATAAACCAATAGAATTCGTACGAGTCCTTCGAACATCGTACGACAATTTAGGACATCTTGCGACTCTTTATGCCACATTAGCAACTCGGAAAGAACGTTAGTGTAATGTAGGACGCCTTACAGCTCCTAAGAACACCCTAATGAATTCGTCCGAGTCCTTTGAACATCATTCTTCATGTTAGGACATCTGAAGACTCTGTATGACATAGTAGCACCTTAAAAAAACACGTTAGTAAAACGTAGGACACCTTAAAACTCCAAACAACACCTTACAACACCGTACGAAACCTTAAAACTCCATAATAAACCTAATGAAATCGTCCCTGTCCTTTGAACATCTTACAACAACTCAGCACTTGTTACGACTCTATATGTGACTTTAGTAACATGAAAAGCACGTTAGAATAATGTAGGACGCGTTACAACTCCTAACAACAGCTTACAACGCCGTACGAAACCTTAAAACTCCATTATAAACCAAATGAATTCGTACGAGTCCTTCGAACGTCATATGGAAACTTAAGACATCTTACGACTCGGTATGCCATATTCGCACCTTGAAAAGCACTTTTGTATAAAATAGGACGACTTACGACTCCTAAGAACACCTTACAACACCGTACGAAACCTTAAAACTCCATAATAAACCAAATGAATTCGTACGAGTCCTTTAAACATCGTACGACAACTTAGGACATGTTACGACTCTTTATGCACATTATCAACTCAGAAAGAACGTTAGTATAATGTAGGACGCCTTACAGCTCCTAAGAACACCTTACATCACCGTACGAAACCTTAAAACACCTTAATACACCTAATGAATTCGTCCGAGTCCTTTGAACATCGTTCTACAAGTTAGGACATCTGAAGACTCTGTACGACATATTAGCACCTTGAAAGCACGTACGTATACCGTAGAACACCTTAAAACTCCAAACAACACCTTACAACACCGTACGAAACCTTAAAACTCCATAATAAACCAAATGAATTCGTACAAGTCCTTCGAACATCGTACGACAACTTAGGACATCTTGCGACTCTTTATGCCACATTATCAACTCGAAAAGAACGTTAGTATAATGTAGGACGCCTTACAGCTCCAAAGAACACCATACATCACCGTAGGAAACCTTAAAACTCCATAATACACCTAATGAATTCGTTCAAGTCCTTTGAACATCGTTCTACAAGTTAGGACATCTGAAGACTCTGTATGACATATTAGCACCTTGAAAAGCACGTTAGTATAACGTAGAACACCTTAAAACTCCAAACAACACCTTACAACACAGTACGAAACCTTAAAACTCCATAATAAACCAAATGATTTCGTACAAGTCCTTCGAACATCATGCGACAACTTAGGACATCTTGCGACTCTTTATGCCACATTAGCAACTCGGAAAGAACGTTAGTATAATGTAGGACGCCTTACAGCTCCTAAGAAAACCCTACATCACCGTACGAAACCGTAAAACTCTATATTACACCTAATGAATTCGTCCGAGTCCTTTGAACATCGTTCTTCATGTTAGGACATCTGAAGACTCTGTATGACATAGTAGCACCTTAAAAAAACACGTTAGTAAAACGTAGGACACCTTAAAACTCCAAACAACACCTTACAACACGTACGAAACCTTAAAACTCCATAATAAACCTAATGAAATCGTCCCAGTCCTTTGAACATCGTACAACAACTCAACACTTGTTACGACTCTGTATGCGACTTTAGAAACATCAAAAGCACGTTAGAATAATATAGGACGCGTTACAACTCCTAACAACAGCTTACAACGCCGTACGAAACCTTAAAACTCCATTATAAACCAAATGAATTCGTACGAGTCCTTCGAACGTCATATGGAAACTTAAGACATCTTACGACTCGGTATGCCATATTCGCACCTTGAAAAGCACTTTAGTATAAATTAGGACGATTTACGACTCCTAAGAACACCTTACAACACCGTACGAAACCTTAAAACTCCATAATAAACCAAATGAATTCGTACGAGTCCTTTGAACATCGTACGACAACTTAGGACATGTTACGACTCTTTATGCCACATTATCAACTCGGAAAGAACGTTAGTATAATGTAGGACGCCTTACAGCTCCTAAGAACACCTTACATCACCGTACGAAACCTTAAAACACCTTAATACACCTAATGAATTCGTCCGAGTCCTTTGAACATCGTTCTACAAGTTAGGACATCTGAAGACTCTGTATGACATATTAGCACCTTGAAAGCACGTTCTTATAACGTAGAACACCTTAAAACTCCAAACAACACCTTACAACACCGTACGAAACCTTAAAACTCCATAATAAACCAAATGAATTCGTACAAGTCCTTCGAACATCGTACGACAACTTAGGACATCTTGCGACTCTTTATGCCACATTAGCAACTCGAAAAGAACGTTAGTATAATGTAGAACGCCTTACAGCTCCAAAGAACACCCTACATCACCGTACGAAACCTTAAAACTCCATAATACACCTAATGAATTCGTTCAAGTCCTTTGAACATCGTTCTACAAGTTAGGACATATGAAGACTCTGTATGACATATTAGCACCTTGAAAAGCACGTTAGTATAACGTATAACACCTTAAAACTCCAAACAACACCTTACAACACCGTACGAAACCTTAAAACTCCATAATAAACCAAATGAATTCGTACAAGTCCTTCGAACATCATACGACAACTTAGGACATCTTGCGACTCTTTATGCCACATTAGCAACTCGGAAAGAACGTTAGTATAATGTAGGACGCTTTACAGCTCCTAAGAACACCCCACATCACCGTACGAAACCGTAAAACTCTATAATACACCTAATGAATTCGTCCGAGTCCTTTGAACATCGTTCTTCATGTTAGGACATCTGAAGACTCTGTATGACATAGTAGCACCTTAAAAAAACACGTTAGTAAAACGTAGGACACCTTAAAACTCCAAACAACACCTTACAACACCGTACGAAACCTTAAAACTCCATAATAAACCTAATGAAATCGTCCCAGTCCTTTGAACATCGTACAACAACTCAGCACTTGTTACGACTCTGTATGCGACTTTAGAAACATGAAAAGCACGTTAGAATAATATAGGACGCGTTACAACTCCTAACAACAGCTTACAGCGCCGTACGAAACCTTAAAACTCCATTATAAACCAAATGAATTCGTACGAGTCCTTCGAACGTCATATGGAAACTTAAGACATCTTACGACTCGGTATGCCATATTCGCACCTTGAAAAGCACTTTAGTATAAATTAGGACGACTTACGACTCCTAAGAACACCTTACAACACCGTACGAAACCTTAAAACTCCATAATAAACCAAATGAATTCGTACGAGTCCTTTGAACATCGTACGACAACTTAGGACATGTTACGACTCTTTATGCCACAATATCAACTCGGAAAGAACGTTAGTATAATGTAGGACGCCTTACAGCTCCTATGAACACCCTACATCACCGTACGAAACCGTAAAACTCTATAATACACCTAATGAAT
Organism: Tagetes erecta; assembly: GCA_030867185.1. NCBI lineage: Eukaryota > Viridiplantae > Streptophyta > Magnoliopsida > Asterales > Asteraceae > Tagetes > Tagetes erecta. The sequence continues at coordinate 3,576,910 of CM061486.1, read as the reverse complement.
TCGTCCGAGTCCTTTGAACATCGTTCTACAAGTTAGGACATCTGAAGACTCTGTATGACATATTAGCACCTTGAAAGCACGTTCGTATAACGTAGAACACCTTAAAACTCCAAACAACACCTTACAACACCGTACGATACCTTAAAACTCCATAATAAACCAAATGAATTCGTACAAGTCCTTCGAACATCGTACGACAACTTAGGACATCTTGCGACTCTTTATGCCACATTAGCAACTCGAAAAGAACGTTAGTATAATGTAGGACGCCTTACAGCTCCAAAGAACACCCTACATCATCGTACGAAACCTTAAAACTCCATAATACACCTAATGAATTCGTTCAAGTCCTTTGAACATCGTTCTACAAGTTAGGACATCTGAAGACTCTGTATGACATATTAGCACCTTGAAAAGCACGTTAGTATAGTTGGCGATTTGGGCGATTTGGGCGATCTAGGGTTTCTGGTTTCTTGTCATCGTTTGTTCGTGCTCAATTCCTGGGTCCTTGATCCCTCCTTTGTGTAACAATCCTGTGATTGTCTAACCACAATACGAGCATTGTTAGCAATTAGAGGTTATCGAGGTTTAGGGTTGCGCATTGTTTTCTGTTTCATTCTTGATTCCAAGGGTTGTGTTCTGATTGCTTACTGGGTCTGTAATTGATTGCGTCTATTGATATAGATTAGCTAAATTGATACGAATCCCAATAACCTTTCAAGAAGCAGCCTTAGTGAATAAAGATTAGGGTTTGTTGGGTCTGCATGCATGGCTACATCTTCATTAGCGTCCAAGATTACAAACATTGATGGTCATGTTGCTGTGAAAAGGATCCTGAAGAAGAATAGTAATCATGAGATGGATAGTCTGAATAATGTATCTGATGGGTTACCACCTGTGTCAGATGCGACTGAAAACCCTACTAGGGTTTTTGGGGGTGAAGAACGGGATGGTAATAAACCTGAACGAAAGAAGGAGGCTGATGCAAGTGGACAATCGTTCAAGGATTTACTCATGCAAGAAAAGAAGGTTAACTTCAGGTTTGTTGATTCTACGTCCAATACAGATGGTGTAGACGTCATGTTGACATGTGAATCAGTAAGAAAAGTTCAGGCCAAACTAGGATTTACATTGTATGGGTACTTCTTGGGGGATCGACAATCGTTTCATGCTGTGAAAGCGTTTGCTCATAATAGTTGGAAAAAGTTTGGACTGAAGAAGGTTATGATGAATGCTGATGGATATTTTTTCTTTCAGTTTGATAATTATGATGGGATGATAGGAGCTGTTAAAGGAGGTCCATGGATGGTTATGAGTGCTCCACTTATGCTGCATGAATGGGCACCAGACACAAAGCTGGTTAAGAAAGAGTGCAAGTCGCTACCTGTGTGGGTTAAAATTCATGGGGTTCCGTTAGCTGCTTACACTGATGATGGTCTGAGTGCTTTAATGTCGAAGGTTGGAACACCAAAACAGCTGGATTCATATACTACAACGATGTGCTTGAATGGATGGGGTAGAAGTAGTTATGCTAGGGCATGTGTGGAGATATCAGCAGACATGGATTTTAAACAGCATCTGAATGTGGGTATCCCATCGTTGGATGGCAAAAAGGTTACAATCAAAAAGGTAGAGGTGGAGTATGAGTGGGCTCCCTATAGATGCTCTCGCTGTAGGGTTTATGGTCATGAAGTGGATGCTTGTGTGATTATGAATGAAAAGAAAGCAGTGTTGAAGAAGAAAGAAGTGATCATTGATGAGGAGGGTTTTGTGGAGGTATCTCATAAAAAGGCTGCAAAAAAATCTGGGTTTAACGTGCAACAACATCGGCAGAAATTTGAATATAGGCCAGTTCATGGTAAACCTAAGACTGGTGACAATCCTAAGCATGCTGAAAAAGAAAAAATGGGTGAGGTGAATGCATCTACCTCAACAAATCCTTTCAATGTGTTGAGGGATGAGGAAGGGAGTAATGAACAAATTGAGGATGTTGATGGGCATAATGAGGAGGCTGGTTACCAATATGATGCAGCTTATAATGCATTATTTGGTGGAGAGTTTACAGGGGCAAGCACTCCTGAGACACTGGTTACCAATGGTTAAGCTCGCATGCTGGAATATCAGGGGGTTGAACCGTCCCTTAAAACAAAAAGAGGTTCGATTCTTGCTTAAGGATAATCAAATTAACTTATGTGCCATTTTGGAATCTCATGTGGATGTTAGTAAGGTGGAGATTATGTGTTCTAATATTTCTAATATGTGGAGTTGGTGTTCTAATGCAAGCTCCTGTGTGGGTGGAGTTAAAGGTACTAGAATCATTCTGGGGTGGGATACTAATGCTGTGGATGTTAATGTGTTAATGCATAACGACCAGGTCATTCACTGTCAAATCATGCATAAGTCTTCAAAGCGTATGCTATATGGGTCGTTTGTGTATGCAGACAATTACTATGTGGCTAGAAGGAGGCTATGGGGATCGTTAACACTTCACAAGGGTCTGGTTAAAGATCATCCTTGGGCCATTTTAGGTGACTTCAACTCATCGCTTCATCTGGATGATCAACTGGCTGGGTCATCTAAAATCTCTTTAGGTATGAAAGAATTTCGTGACTGTGTTAATGAGATTGAGGTTTTTGATATTAATGCTACTGGTGTGAAGTTTACTTGGACTCAAAAACCTAAGTCTGGGATTGGTATTTTCAAGAAGCTGGATCGTGTTATGGGCAATGCTGGGTTGATTGATATGTTCCCTAATGCGACTGCAATGTTTAAGCCATATGGGCTATCGGACCACAGCCCATGCATCCTAGTGTTGCAGGAAAAGAGTAAACATAAGCCGCAGCCTTTTAAATTCTCGAACCTTTTAACAACTAAACCAGAGTTTCTGGAAATTGTGAAGAAGGGGTGGGAGTGTAATATTAGTGGTGTTGCCCAGTTCAGAATTGCAAGGAGGCTCAAAGATCTTAAAAAACATTTTCGTGCTCTAATGTTCAAGAATGGTAATGTTCATGAGAAGGTGGAGAAGTTAAGAAGCAAGTTGGAGGATATCCAACTGTGTATGGATGGGGACCCTTTTGATTTGTCAATAAGGGATATGGAAGCCAATTGTATCAAGGAGTTTGTGCAGGCAAGTGCAGATGAAGAGAGTTTTGTTAAGCAAAGGGCAAAGGTGACTTGGTTAGCGGAAGGAGATGCTAATACTAAGTACTTCCATAATGTGCTTAAATGCAAGAATAACAGAAAGATGATACACTCGGTAATGAGTTCGGATGGAAGGGATCTTGTAGGGGATTTAATGATCAATGAATTTGTAACTTTTTACCGGAGTTTCCTGGGTGGTGATCATGATCAGCCGATATTTCCATCGACTGAGCTATTTTCTACAAGGCTGGATAGTAATATAGCTGCTGGTATGATTGAGCAGGTCACTGGAGAGGAAATTAAAAGAGTTATCTTCTCTATGAATGATGACAAAGCGCCGGGTCCTGATGGCTATACATCAGCGTTTTTTAAAAGAGCATGGGATATTGTGGGAGATGAGGTTATTTTGGCTGTTCAAGATTTCTTTATCACGGGTAGACTTCTGCAGGAATGGAACCATACCCTAATTGTCTTGATTCCAAAAATTCAGATTCCTAGCCGGGTGACAGATTATAGGCCTATAGCTTGCTGCAATGTTTTGTATAAGTGTATATCGAAGATTATTGCTAATCGAATGAAACCGTTTTTATCATCCATTATTAGTATTAATCAATCAGCTTTCATCCCTGGAAGGCGAATTGCAGACAATATCCTTTTGACGCAGGAACTTATGCACAACTATCATAGGAATGTAGGCCCTCCAAAGTGTGCATTTAAGGTTGATATCCAGAAAGCCTACGACACGGTTAACTGGAAATTTATGGAATTTTGTTTGAAGGGGTTTGGATTTCATAGCAAGATGATTAAATGGATTATGGCTTGTGTAAATACCACGTCCTACTCCATTTGTATAAATGGAGATGTGCATGGCTACTTCAAAGGGTCTAGAGGTCTTAGACAAGGAGATCCACTATCTCCTTATCTATTTACGATGGTTATGGAAGTTTTAACGTTGTTATTCAGGCAAATGCCTGTGGATAGGTTCAAGTTTCATCCGAAGTGTGAAGAGCAGTGTATTGTTAATCTATGCTTCGCAGATGATCTCTTCATTTTTTCTAGAGGTGATGCGAGTTCTGCTTCATGTATTTTGGAGGTGTTAAAGAGATTTGCAGATCTTTCTGGGCTATTCCCTAGTAACCAGAAAAGCACGGTTTATTTCTGTCATGTTCCACCACATGTGAAGAATGGCATTTTAAGCATCCTTCCATTTGAAGAAGGGAAATTTCCGGTGAAGTACTTAGGGGTGCCATTGATATCGTCCAGGCTTAACAGCAATCACTGCAGAGAGTTAATTAATAGGCTGGAGAATCGAATAACTTGCTGGAATAATAAGTTTCTGTCTTTTGCAGGAAGATTGCAGCTAACTCGGTCTGTGTTATCTTCAATGCATATTTTCTGGGCTACTGCTTTCATGCTTCCAGCTTCCACGGCTAAGGAGATTGAATCTATACTGAAAAGGTTCTTATGGGGAGCAAAGGAGGATAAGAAATGTACATTTAAAGTTTCTTGGAAAAAAGTATGTCTTCCAAAAATGGAGGGTGGTCTAGGGGTTCGTAGAGTTTCTGACATGAATATGGCTTTAATGGGGGCTCATATTTGGAGGATTTTATCTGATGCAGACTCATTGTGGGTCAAATGGATTTGGACTCACAGAATTGGTTCAAGAAACTTTTGGAACTTGAAAAAGCCGGAGAAATGTTTGTGGAGCTGGAGAAATATTTTGAGCTTGCGTGAGGTGTATAAAGGCAAATTTTGGGTTCAAATTGGTGATGGGAGAAACACGAATATATGGTATGATTACTGGGCTGATCAGAGTCCCCTTGCTAGTTTTATCAATACAAGAGCTATTAGAGATGCAAATATGTCTCTTATGGATTCGGTCGATAAAGTTTATGTGGGTTCATCGTTTAATTGGCCTGAAGATCTTGTAAGAAGTTACCCGTCCTTGATGAGTATCTCTATCCCATTTACTGCAAATGATATGGATGTAGTGCAATGGAGAGAGGGTAATGTGCTTTCTGAATTTTCAACATCATTAGCATGGGAGGCTCTTAGAGTTAAGGAGGAGAAGGTGGCGTGGGCAGAAAGTGTTTGGTTTCCTCAATGCATTCCAAAGCATGCGTTTAACATGTGGCTTATCTGTCATGGTAAGTTGATGACTCAAGATAGACTGCGAAGGTGGAACCAATTAGGGGGACGTAATATGAACATGATGTGCTGCGGCTTATGTTTGCATGATGTAGACTCTCATAAACACTTATTTTTTGAATGCTCTTATGCTTCACGGGTCTGGAGGTTGGTGCGTAGTAAAGCAAACATGGCTATTGTGCCTCCGGTTTGGTCGAATATCATGCAGCATCTTCAAAGGGTTTGTAAAGGTAAGGATATTGGTTCTATAGTTGCTCGGCTGGTCATAGCGGCTACGGCTTATTATATCTGGCAGGAAAGAAATAGAAGACTGTTTAATGAAAATCCAAGACCACCAGAGGAGTTAGGCAAAGCAATCATCAATACAGTTAGATGCAAAGTGATGAGCGTGCGGGTCAAGAATGTGGATCGGATGGGTCATATGTTAGAGACATTGAAGCATATGGACTATGGTGACTAATGTTTAAATGTGTTTTTCATTGATACATTGTCTAGTATTAGCTAGAAGGTAGTGGTGTGATGGGAGTAGTTGTGGTTTTTTGTTTTAGTCTTGTACATTGATATACAGTCTTGGGCATGTCCAAGACTGAACTAGTGTGGACTCACTGCACTACTTGTGTTTATTTTTAATAGAATCACCAGGGTAAAACCCTTTACCCAAAAAAAAAAAAGCACGTTAGTATAACGTATAACACCTTAAAACTCCAAACAACACCTTACAACACCGTACGAAACCTTAAAACTCCATAATAAACCAAATGAATTCGTACAAGTTCTTCGAACATCATACGACAACTTAGGACATCTTGCGACTCTTTATGCCACATTAGCAACTCGGAAAGAACGTTAGTATAATGTAGGACGCCTTACAGCTCCTAAGAACACCCTACATCACCGTACGAAACCGTAAAATTCTATAATACACCTAATGAATTCGTCTGAGTCCTTTGAACATCGTTCTTCATGTTAGGACATCTGAAGACTCTGTATGACATAGTAGCACCTTAAAAAAACACGTTAGTAAAACGTAGGACACCTTAAAACTCCAAACAACACCTTACAACACCGTACGAAACCTTAAAACTCCATAATAAACCTAATGAAGTCGTCCCAGTCCTTTGAACATCGTACAACAACTCAGCACTTGTTACGACTCTGTATGCGACTTTAGAAACATGAAAAGCACGTTAGAATAATATAGGACGCGTTACAACTCCTAACAACAGCTTACAGCGCCGTACGAAACCTTAAAACTCCATTATAAACCAAATGAATTCGTACGAGTCCTTCGAACGTCATATGGAAACTTAAGACATCTTACGACTCGGTATGCCATATTCGCACCTTGAAAAGCACTTTAGTATAAATTAGGACGACTTACGACTCCTAAGAACACCTTACAACACCGTACGAAACCTTAAAACTCCATAATAAACCAAATGAATTCGTACGAGTCCTTTGAACATCGTACGACAACTTAGGACATGTTACGACTCTTTATGCCACATTATCAACTCGGAAAGAACGTTAGTATAATGTAGGACGCCTTACAGCTCCTAAGAACACCCTACATCACCGTACGAAACCGTAAAACTCTATAATACACCTAATGAATTCGTTCGAGTCCTTTGAACATCGTTCTACAAGTTAGGACATCTGAAGACTCTGTATGACATATTAGCACCTTGAAAGCACGTTCGTATAACGTAGAACACCTTAAAACTCCAAACAACACCTTACAACACCGTACGATACCTTAAAACTCCATAATAAACCAAATGAATTCGTACAAGTCCTTCGAACATCGTACGACAACTTAGGACATCTTGCGACTCTTTATGCCACATTAGCAACTCGAAAAGAACGTTAGTATAATGTAGGACGCCTTACAGCTCCAAAGAACACCCTACATCACCGTACGAAACCTTAAAACTCCATAATACACCTAATGAATTCGTTCAAGTCCTTTGAACATCGTTCTAAAAGTTAGGACATCTGAAGACTCTGTATGACATATTAGCACCTTGAAAAGCACGTTAGTATAACGTATAACACCTTAAAACTCCAAACAACACCTTACAACACCGTACGAAACCTTAAAACTCCATAATAAACCAAATGAATTCGTACAAGTCCTTCGAACATCATACGACAACTTAGGACATCTTGCGACTCTTTATGCCACATTAGCAACTCGGAAAGAACGTTAGTATAATGTAGGACGCCTTACAGCTCCTAAGAACACCCTACATCACCGTACGAAACCGTAAAATTCTATAATACACCTAATGAATTCGTCTGAGTCCTTTGAACATCGTTCTTCATGTTAGGACATCTGAAGACTCTGTATGACATAGTAGCACCTTAAAAAAACACGTTAGTAAAACGTAGGACACCTTAAAACTCCAAACAACACCTTACAACACCGTACGAAACCTTAAAACTCCATAATAAACCTAATGAAATCGTCCCAGTCCTTTGAACATCGTACAACAACTCAACACTTGTTACGACTCTGTATGCGACTTTAGAAACATCAAAAGCATGTTAGAATAATATAGGACGCGTTACAACTCCTAACAACAGCTTACAACGCCGTACGAAACCTTAAAACTCCATTATAAACCAAATGAATTCGTACGAGTCCTTCGAACGTCATATGGAAACTTAAGACATCTTACGACTCGGTATGCCATATTCGCACCTTGAAAAGCACTTTAGTATAAATTAGGACGATTTACGACTCCTAAGAACACCTTACAACACCGTACGAAACCTTAAAACTCCATAATAAACCAAATGAATTCGTACGAGTCCTTTGAACATCGTACGACAACTTAGGACATGTTACGACTCTTTATGCCACATTATCAACTCGGAAAGAACGTTAGTATAATGTAGGACGCCTTACAGCTCCTAAGAACACCTTACATCACCGTACGAAACCTTAAAACACCTTAATACACCTAATGAATTCGTCCGAGTCCTTTGAACATCGTTCTACAAGTTAGGACATCTGAAGACTCTGTATGACATATTAGCACCTTGAAAGCACGTTCTTATAACGTAGAACACCTTAAAACTCCAAACAACACCTTACAACACCGTACGAAACCTTAAAACTCCATAATAAACCAAATGAATTCGTACAAGTCCTTCGAACATCGTACGACAACTTAGGACATCTTGCGACTCTTTATGCCACATTAGCAACTCGAAAAGAACGTTAGTATAATGTAGAACGCCTTACAGCTCCAAAGAACACCCTACATCACCGTACGAAACCTTAAAACTCCATAATACACCTAATGAATTCGTTCAAGTCCTTTGAACATCGTTCTACAAGTTAGGACATATGAAGACTCTGTATGACATATTAGCACCTTGAAAAGCACGTTAGTATAACGTATAACACCTTAAAACTCCAAACAACACCTTACAACACCGTACGAAACCTTAAAACTCCATAATAAACCAAATGAATTCGTACAAGTCCTTCGAACATCATACGACAACTTAGGACATCTTGCGACTCTTTATGCCACATTAGCAACTCGGAAAGAACGTTAGTATAATGTAGGACGCTTTACAGCTCCTAAGAACACCTCACATCACCGTACGAAACTGTAAAACTCTATAATACACCTAATGAATTCGTCCGAGTCCTTTGAACATCGTTCTTCATGTTAGGACATCTGAAGACTCTGTATGACATAGTAGCACCTTAAAAAAACACGTTAGTAAAACGTAGGACACCTTAAAACTCCAAACAACACCTTACAACACCGTACGAAACCTTAAAACTCCATAATAAACCTAATGAAATCGTCCCAGTCCTTTGAACATCGTACAACAACTCAGCACTTGTTACGACTCTGTATGCGACTTTAGAAACATGAAAAGCACGTTAGAATAATATAGGACGCGTTACAACTCCTAACAACAGCTTACAGCGCCGTACGAAACCTTAAAACTCCATTATAAACCAAATGAATTCGTACGAGTCCTTCGAACGTCATATGGAAACTTAAGACATCTTACGACTCGGTATGCCATATTCGCACCTTGAAAAGCACTTTAGTATAAATTAGGACGACTTACGACTCCTAAGAACACCTTACAACACCGTACGAAACCTTAAAACTCCATAATAAACCAAATGAATTCGTACGAGTCCTTTGAACATCGTACGACAACTTAGGACATGTTACGACTCTTTATGCCACAATATCAACTCGGAAAGAACGTTAGTATAATGTAGGACGCCTTACAGCTCCTATGAACACCCTACATCACCGTACGAAACCGTAAAACTCTATAATACACCTAATGAATTCGTCCGTGTCCTTTGAACATCGTTCTACAAGTTAGGACATCTGAAGACTCTGTATTACATATTAGCACCTTGAAAGCACGTTCGTATAACGTAGAACACCTTAAAACTCCAAACAACACCTTACAACACCGTACGATACCTTAAAACTCCATAATAAACCAAATGAATTCGTACAAGTCCTTCGAACATCGTACGACAACTTAGGACATCTTGCGACTCTTTATGCCACATTAGCAACTCGAAAAGAACGTTAGTATAATGTAGGACGCCTTACAGCTCCAAAGAACACCCTACATCACCGTACGAAACCTTAAAACTCCATAATACACCTAATGAATTCGTTCAAGTCCTTTGAACATCGTTCTACAAGTTAGGACATCTGAAGACTCTGTATGACATATTAGCACCTTGAAAAGCACGTTAGTATAACGTATAACACCTTAAAACTCCAAACAACACCTTACAACACCGTACGAAACCTTAAAACTCCATAATAAACCAAATGAATTCGTACAAGTTCTTCGAACATCATACGACAACTTAGGACATCTTGCGACTCTTTATGCCACATTAGCAACTCGGAAAGAACGTTAGTATAATGTAGGACGCCTTACAGCTCCTAAGAACACCCTACATCACCGTACGAAACCGTAAAATTCTATAATACACCTAATGAATTCGTCTGAGTCCTTTGAACATCGTTCTTCATGTTAGGACATCTGAAGACTCTGTATGACATAGTAGCACCTTAAAAAAACACGTTAGTAAAACGTAGGACACCTTAAAACTCCAAACAACACCTTACAACACCGTACGAAACCTTAAAACTCCATAATAAACCTAATGAAGTCGTCCCAGTCCTTTGAACATCGTACAACAACTCAGCACTTGTTACGACTCTGTATGCGACTTTAGAAACATGAAAAGCACGTTAGAATAATATAGGACGCGTTACAACTCCTAACAACAGCTTACAGCGCCGTACGAAACCTTAAAACTCCATTATAAACCAAATGAATTCGTACGAGTCCTTCGAACGTCATATGGAAACTTAAGACATCTTACGACTCGGTATGCCATATTCGCACCTTGAAAAGCACTTTAGTATAAATTAGGACGACTTACGACTCCTAAGAACACCTTACAACACCGTACGAAACCTTAAAACTCCATAATAAACCAAATGAATTCGTACGAGTCCTTTGAACATCGTACGACAACTTAGGACATGTTACGACTCTTTATGCCACATTATCAACTCGGAAAGAACGTTAGTATAATGTAGGACGCCTTACAGCTCCTAAGAACACCCTACATCACCGTACGAAACCGTAAAACTCTATAATACACCTAATGAATTCGTTCGAGTCCTTTGAACATCGTTCTACAAGTTAGGACATCTGAAGACTCTGTATGACATATTAGCACCTTGAAAGCACGTTCGTATAACGTAGAACACCTTAAAACTCCAAACAACACCTTACAACACCGTACGATACCTTAAAACTCCATAATAAACCAAATGAATTCGTACAAGTCCTTCGAACATCGTACGACAACTTAGGACATCTTGCGACTCTTTATGCCACATTAGCAACTCGAAAAGAACGTTAGTATAATGTAGGACGCCTTACAGCTCCAAAGAACACCCTACATCACCGTACGAAACCTTAAAACTCCATAATACACCTAATGAATTCGTTCAAGTCCTTTGAACATCGTTCTACAAGTTAGGACATCTGAAGACTCTGTATGACATATTAGCACCTTGAAAAGCACGTTAGTATAACGTATAACACCTTAAAACTCCAAACAACACCTTACAACACCGTACGAAACCTTAAAACTGCATAATAAACCAAATGAATTCGTACAAGTTCTTCGAACATCATACGACAACTTAGGACATCTTGCGACTCTTTATGCCACATTAGCAACTCGAAAAGAACGTTAGTATAATGTAGGACGCCTTACAGCTCCAAAGAACACCCTACATCACCGTACGAAACCTTAAAACTCCATAATACACCTAATGAATTCGTTCAAGTCCTTTGAACATCGTTCTGCAAGTTAGGACATCTGAAGACTCTGTATGACATATTAGCACCTTGAAAAGCACGTTAGTATAACGTATAACACCTTAAAACTCCAAACAACACCTTACAACACCGTACGAAACCTTAAAACTCCATAATAAACCAAATGAATTCGTACAAGTTCTTCGAACATCATACGACAACTTAGGACATCTTGCGACTCTTTATGCCACATTAGCAACTCGGAAAGAACGTTAGTATAATGTAGGACGCCTTACAGCTCCTAAGAACACCCTACATCACCGTACGAAACCGTAAAATTCTATAATACACCTAATGAATTCGTCTGAGTCCTTTGAACATCGTTCTTCATGTTAGGACATCTGAAGACTCTGTATGACATAGTAGCACCTTAAAAAAACACGTTAGTAAAACGTAGGACACCTTAAAACTCCAAACAACACCTTACAACACCGTACGAAACCTTAAAACTCCATAATAAACCTAATGAAGTCGTCCCAGTCCTTTGAACATCGTACAACAACTCAGCACTTGTTACGACTCTGTATGCGACTTTAGAAACATGAAAAGCACGTTAGAATAATATAGGACGCGTTACAACTCCTAACAACAGCTTACAGCGCCGTACGAAACCTTAAAACTCCATTATAAACCAAATGAATTCGTACGAGTCCTTCGAACGTCATATGGAAACTTAAGACATCTTACGACTCGGTATGCCATATTCGCACCTTGAAAAGCACTTTAGTATAAATTAGGACGACTTACGACTCCTAAGAACACCTTACAACACCGTACGAAACCTTAAAACTCCATAATAAACCAAATGAATTCGTACGAGTCCTTTGAACATCGTACGACAACTTAGGACATGTTACGACTCTTTATGCCACATTATCAACTCGGAAAGAACGTTAGTATAATGTAGGACGCCTTACAGCTCCTAAGAACACCCTACATCACCGTACGAAACCGTAAAACTCTATAATACACCTAATGAATTCGTTCGAGTCCTTTGAACATCGTTCTACAAGTTAGGACATCTGAAGACTCTGTATGACATATTAGCACCTTGAAAGCACGTTCGTATAACGTAGAACACCTTAAAACTCCAAACAACACCTTACAACACCGTACGATACCTTAAAACTCCATAATAAACCAAATGAATTCGTACAAGTCCTTCGAACATCGTACGACAACTTAGGACATCTTGCGACTCTTTATGCCACATTAGCAACTCGAAAAGAACGTTAGTATAATGTAGGACGCCTTACAGCTCCAAAGAACACCCTACATCACCGTACGAAACCTTAAAACTCCATAATACACCTAATGAATTCGTTCAAGTCCTTTGAACATCGTTCTAAAAGTTAGGACATCTGAAGACTCTGTATGACATATTAGCACCTTGAAAAGCACGTTAGTATAACGTATAACACCTTAAAACTCCAAACAACACCTTACAACACCGTACGAAACCTTAAAACTCCATAATAAACCAAATGAATTCGTACAAGTCCTTCGAACATCATACGACAACTTAGGACATCTTGCGACTCTTTATGCCACATTAGCAACTCGGAAAGAACGTTAGTATAATGTAGGACGCCTTACAGCTCCTAAGAACACCCTACATCACCGTACGAAACCGTAAAATTCTATAATACACCTAATGAATTCGTCTGAGTCCTTTGAACATCGTTCTTCATGTTAGGACATCTGAAGACTCTGTATGACATAGTAGCACCTTAAAAAAACACGTTAGTAAAACGTAGGACACCTTAAAACTCCAAACAACACCTTACAACACCGTACGAAACCTTAAAACTCCATAATAAACCTAATGAAATCGTCCCAGTCCTTTGAACATCGTACAACAACTCAACACTTGTTACGACTCTGTATGCGACTTTAGAAACATCAAAAGCATGTTAGAATAATATAGGACGCGTTACAACTCCTAACAACAGCTTACAACGCCGTACGAAACCTTAAAACTCCATTATAAACCAAATGAATTCGTACGAGTCCTTCGAACGTCATATGGAAACTTAAGACATCTTACGACTCGGTATGCCATATTCGCACCTTGAAAAGCACTTTAGTATAAATTAGGACGACTTACGACTCCTAAGAACACCTTACAACACCGTACGAAACCTTAAAACTCCATAATAAACCAAATGAATTCGTACGAGTCCTTTGAACATCGTACGACAACTTAGGACATGTTACGACTCTTTATGCCACATTATCAACTCGGAAAGAACGTTAGTATAATGTAGGACGCCTTACAGCTCCTAAGAACACCTTACATCACCGTACGAAACCTTAAAACACCTTAATACACCTAATGAATTCGTCCGAGTCCTTTGAAGATCGTTCTACAAGTTAGGACATCTGAAGACTCTGTATGACATATTAGCACCATGAAAGCACGTTCGTATAACGTAGAACACCTTAAAACTCCAAACAACACCTTACAACACCGTACGATACCTTAAAACTCCATAATAAACCAAATGAATTCGTACAAGTCCTTCGAACATCGTACGACAACTTAGGACATCTTTCGACTCTTTATGCCACATTAGCAACTCGAAAAGAACGTTAGTATAATGTAGGACGCCTTACAGCTCCAAAGAACACCCTACATCACCGTACGAAACCTTAAAACTCCATATTACACCTAATGAATTCGTTCAAGTCCTTTGAACATCGTTCTACAAGTTAGGACATCTGAAGACTCTGTATGACATATTAGCACCTTGAAAAGCACGTTAGTATAACGTATAACACCTTAAAACTCCAAACAACACCTTACAACACCGTACGAAACCTTAAAACTCCATAATAAACCAAATGAATTCGTACAAGTCCTTCGAACATCATACGATAACTTAGGACATCTTGCGACTCTTTATGCCACATTAGCAACTCGGAAAGAACGTTAGTATAATGTAGGACGCCTTACAGCTCCTAAGAACACCCTACATCACCGTACGAAACTGTAAAACTCTATAATACACCTAATGAATTCGTCCGAGTCCTTTGAACATCGTTCTTCATGTTAGGACATCTGAAGACTCTGTATGACATAGTAGCACCTTAAAAAAACACGTTAGTAAAACGTAGGACACCTTAAAACTCCAAACAACACCTTACAACACCGTACGAAACCTTAAAACTCCATAATAAACCTAATGAAATCGTCCCAGTCCTTTGAACATCGTACAACAACTCAGCACTTGTTACGACTCTGTATGCGACTTTAGAAACATGAAAAGCACGTTAGAATAATATAGGACGCGTTACAACTCCTAACAACAGCTTACAGCGCCGTACGAAACCTTAAAACTCCATTATAAACCAAATGAATTCGTACGAGTCCTTCGAACGTCATATGGAAACTTAAGACATCTTACGACTCGGTATGCCATATTCGCACCTTGAAAAGCACTTTAGTATAAATTAGGACGACTTACGACTCCTAAGAACACCTTACAACACCGTACGAAACCTTAAAACTCCATAATAAACCAAATGAATTCGTACGAGTCCTTTGAACATCGTACGACAACTTAGGACATGTTACGACTCTTTATGCCACAATATCAACTCGGAAAGAACGTTAGTATAATGTAGGACGCCTTACAGCTCCTATGAACACCCTACATCACCGTACGAAACCGTAAAACTCTATAATACACCTAATGAATTCGACCGAGTCCTTCGAACATCGTTCTACAAGTTAGGACATCTGAAGACTCTGTATGACATATTAGCACCTTGAAAGCACGTTCGTATAACGTAGAACACCTTAAAACTCCAAACAACACCTTACAACACCGTACGATACCTTAAAACTCCATAATAAACCAAATGAATTCGTACAAGTCCTTCGAACATCGTACGACAACTTAGGACATCTTGCGACTCTTTATGCCACATTAGCAACTCGAAAAGAACGTTAGTATAATGTAGGACGCCTTACAGCTCCAAAGAACACCCTACATTACCGTACGAAACCTTAAAACTCCATAATACACCTAATGAATTCGTTCAAGTCCTTTGAACATCGTTCTACAAGTTAGGACATCTGAAGACTCTGTATGACATATTAGCACCTTGAAAAGCACGTTAGTATAACGTATAACACCTTAAAACTCCAAACAACACCTTACAACACCGTACGAAACCTTAAAACTCCATAATAAACCAAATGAATTCGTACAAGTCCTTCGAACATCATACGACAACTTAGGACATCTTGCGACTCTTTATGCCACATTAGCAACTCGGAAAGAACGTTAGTATAATGTAGGACGCCTTACAGCTCCTAAGAACACCCTACATCACCGTACGAAACCGTAAAACTCTATAATACACCTAATGAATTCGTCCGAGTCCTTTGAACATCGTTCTTCATGTTAGGACATCTGAAGACTCTGTATGACATAGTAGCACCTTAAAAAAACACGTTAGTAAAACGTAGGACACCTTAAAACTCCAAACAACACCTTACAACACCGTACGAAACCTTAAAACTCCATAATAAACCTAATGAAATCGTCCCAGTACTTTCAACATCGTACAACAACTCAGCACTTGTTACGACTCTGTATGCGACTTTAGAAACATGAAAAGCACGTTAGAATAATATAGGACGCGTTACAACTCCTAACAACAGCTTACAACGCCGTACGAAACCTTAAAACTCCATTATAAACCAAATGAATTCGTACGAGTCCTTCGAACGTCATATGGAAACTTAAGACATCTTACGACTCGGTATGCCATATTCGCACCTTGAAAAACACTTTAGTATAAAATAGGACGACTTACGACTCCTAAGAACACCTTACAACACCGTACGAAACCTTAAAACTCCATAATAAACCAAATAAATTCGTACGAGTCCTTTGAACATCGTACGACAACTTAGGACATGTTACGACTCTTTATGCACATTATCAACTCGGAAAGAACGTTAGTATAATGTAGGACGCCTTACAGCTCCTAAGAACACCTTACATCACCGTACGAAACCTTAAAACACCTTAATTCACCTAATGAATTCGTCCGAGTCCTTTGAAGATCGTTCTACAAGTTAGGACATCTGAAGACTCTGTATGACATATTAGCACCTTGAAAGCACGTTCGTATAACGTAGAACACCTTAAAACTCCAAACAACACCTTACAACACCGTACGATACCTTAAAACTCCATAATAAACCAAATGAATTCGTACAAGTCCTTCGAACATCGTACGACAACTTAGGACATCTTGCGACTCTTTATGCCACATTAGCAACTCGAAAAGAACGTTAGTATAATGTAGGACGCCTTACAGCTCCAAAGAACACCCTACATCACCGTACGAAACCTTAAAACTCCATAATACACCTAATGAATTCGTTCAAGTCCTTTGAACATCGTTCTACAAGTTAGGACATCTGAAAAATCTGTATGACATATTAGCACCTTGAAAAGCACGTTAGT
This sequence comes from Tagetes erecta, assembly GCA_030867185.1. NCBI lineage: Eukaryota > Viridiplantae > Streptophyta > Magnoliopsida > Asterales > Asteraceae > Tagetes > Tagetes erecta. The sequence goes on along the minus strand of CM061486.1, from coordinate 3,559,721 downwards.
ATAACGTATAACACCTTAAAACTCCAAACAACACCTTACAACACCGTACGAAACCTTAAAACTCCATAATAAACCAAATGAATTCGTACAAGTCCTTCGAACATCATACGACAACTTAGGATATCTTGCGACTCTTTATGCCACATTAGCAACTCGGAAAGAACGTTAGTATAATGTAGGACGCCTTACAGCTCCTAAGAACACCCTACATCACCGTACGAAACCGTAAAACTCTATAATAAACCTAATGAATTCGTCCGAGTCCTTTGAACATCGTTCTTCATGTTAGGACATCTGAAGACTCTGTATGACATAGTAGCACCTTAAAAAAACACGTTAGTAAAACGTAGGACACCTTAAAACTCCAAACAACACCTTACAACACCGTACGAAACCTTAAAACTCCATAATAAACCTAATGAAATCGTCCCAGTCCTTTGAACATCGTACAACAACTCAGCACTTGTTACGACTCTGTATGCGACTTTAGAAACATGAAAAGCACGTTAGAATAATGTAGGACGCGTTACAACTCCTAACAACAGCTTACAACGCCGTACGAAACCTTAAAACTCCATTATAAACCAAATGAATTCGTACGAGTCCTTCGAACGTCATATGGAAACTTAAGACATCTTACGACTCGGTATGCCATATTCGCACCTTGAAAAGCACTTTAGTATAAAATTGGACGACTTACGACTCCTAAGAACACCTTACAACACCGTACGAAACCTTAAAACTCCATAATAAACCAAATGAATTCGTACGAGTCCTTTGAACATCGTACGACAACTTAGGACATGTTACGACTCTTTATGCACATTATCAACTCGGAAAGAACGTTAGTATAATGTAGGACGCCTTACAGCTCCTAAGAACACCTTACATCACCGTACGAAACCTTAAAACACCTTAATTCACCTAATGAATTCGTCCGAGTCCTTTGAAGATCGTTCTACAAGTTAGGACATCTGAAGACTCTGTATGACATATTAGCACCTTGAAAGCACGTTCGTATAACGTAGAACACCTTAAAACTCCAAACAACACCTTACAACACCGTACGAAACCTTAAAACTCCATAATAAACCAAATGAATTCGTACAAGTCCTTCGAACATCGTACGACAACTTAGGACATCTTGCGACTCTTTATGCCACATTAGCAACTCGAAAAGAACGTTAGTATAATGTAGGACGCCTTACAGCTCCAAAGAACACCCTACATCACCGTACGAAACCTTAAAACTCCATAATACACCTAATGAATTCGTTCAAGTCCTTTGAACATCGTTCTACAAGTTAGGACGTCTGAAGACTCTGTATGACATATTAGCACCTTGAAAAGCACGTTAGTATAACGTATAACACCTTAAAACTCCAAACAACACCTTACAACACCGTACGAAACCTTAAAACTCCATAATAAACCAAATAAATTCGTACAAGTCCTTCGAACATCATACGACAACTTAGGACATCTTGCGACTCTTTATGCCACATTAGCAACTCGGAAAGAACGTTAGTATAATGTAGGACGCCTTACAGCTCCTAAGAACACCCTACATCACCGTACGAAACCGTAAAACTCTATAATACACCTAATGAATTCGTCCGAGTCCTTTGAACATCGTTCTACAAGTTAGGACATCTGAAGACTCTGTATGACATATTAGCACCTTGAAAGCACGTTAGTAAAACGTAGGACACCTTGAAACTCCAAACAACACCTTACAACATCATACGAAACCTTAAAACTCCATAATAAACCTAATGAAATCGTCCCAGTCCTTCGAACATCGTACGACAACTTAAGACATCTTGCGACTCTTTATGCCACATTAGCAACTCGAAAAGAACGTTAGTATAATGTAGGACGCCTTACAGCTCCAAAGAACACCCTACATCACCGTACGAAACCTTAAAACTCCATAATACACCTAATGAATTCGTTCAAGTCCTTTGAACATCGTTCTACAAGTTAGGACATCTGAAGACTCTGTATGACATATTAGCACCTTGAAAAGCACGTTAGTATAACGTATAACACCTTAAAACTCCAAACAACACCTTACAACACCGTACGAAATCTTAAAACTCCATAATAAACCAAATGAATTCGTACGAGTACTTCGAACATCGTACGACAACTTAGGACATCTTGCGACTCTTTATGCCACATTAGCAACTCGGAAAAAACGTTAGTATAATGTAGGACGCCTTACAGCTCCTAAGAACACCCTACATCACCGTACGAAACCTTAAAACTCCATAATACACCTAATGAATTCGTCCGAGTCCTTTGAACATCGTTCTACAAGTTAGGACATCTGAAGACTCTGTATGACATAGTAGCACCTTGAAAAGCAAATTAGTAAAACGTAGGACACCTTAAAACTCCAAACAACACCTTACAACACCGTACGAAACCTTAAAACTCCATAATAAACCTAATGAAATAGTCCCAGTCCTTTGAACATCGTACAACAACTCAGGACTTGTTACGACTCTGTATGCGACTTTAGAAACGTGAAAAGCACGTTAGAATAATGTAGGACGCGTTACAACTCCTAACAACAGCTTACAACGTCGTACGAAACCTTTAAACTCCATTATAAACCAAATGAATTCGTACGAGTCCTTCGAACGTCATATGGAAACTTAAGACATCTTACGACTCGGTATGCCATATTCGCACCTTGAAAAGCACTTTAGTATAAATTAGGACGACTTACGACTCCTAAGGACACCTTACAACACCGTACGAAACCTTAAAACTCCATAATAAACCAAATGTATTCGTACGAGTCCTTTGAACATCGTACGACAACTTAGGACATGTTACGACTCTTTATGCCACATTATCAACTCGGAAAGAACGTTAGTGTAATGTAGGACGCCTTACAGCTCCTAAGAACACCTTACATCACCGTACGAAACCTTAAAACTCCATAATACACCTAATGAATTCGTCCGAGGCCTTTGAACATCGTTCTACAAGTTAGGACATCTGAAGACTCTGTATGACATAGTAGCACCTTGAAAAGCACGTTAGTAAAACGTAGGACACCTTAAAACTTCAAACAACACGTTACAACACCGTACGAAACCTTAAAACTTCATAATAAACCTAATGAAATCGTCCCAGTCCTTTGAACATCGTACAACAACTCAGCACTTGTTACGACTCTGTATGCGACTTTAGAATCATGAAAAGCACGTTAGAATAATGTAGGACGCGTTACAACTCCTAACAACAGCTTACAACTCCTAACGAAACCTTAAAACTTCATTATAAACCAAATGAATTCGTACGAGTCCTTCGAACGTCGTATGGAAACTTAAGACATCTTACGACTCCGTATGCCATATTCGCACCTTGAAAAGCATTTAGTATAATTTAGGACGACTTACGACTCCTAAGAACACCTTACAACACCGTACGAAACCTTAAAACTCCATAATAAACCAAATGAATTCGTACGAGTCCTTTGAACATCGTACGACAACTTAGGACATGTTACGACTCTTTATGCCACATTATCAACTCGGAAAGAACGTTAGTATAATGTAGGACGCCTTACAGCTCCTAAGAACACTTTACATCACCGTACGAAACTTTAAAACACATTAATACACCTAATGAATTCGTCCGAGTCCTTTGAACGTTCTACAAGTTAGGACATCTGAAGACTCTGTATGACATATTAGCACCTTGAAAGCACGTTCGTATAATGTAGAACACCTTAAAACTCCAAACAACACCTTACAACACCGTACGAAATCTTAAAACTCCATAATAAACCAAATGATTTCGTACGAGTACTTCGAACATCGTACGACAACTTAGGACATCTTGCGACTCTTTATGCCACATTAGCAACTCGGAAAAAACGTTAGTATAATGTAGGACGCCTTACAGCTCCTAAGAACACCCTACATCACCGTACGAAACCTTAAAACTCCATAATACACCTAATGAATTCGTCCGAGTCCTTTGAACATCGTTCTACAAGTTAGGACATCTGAAGACTCTGTATGACATAGTAGCACCTTGAAAAGCAAATTAGTAAAACGTAGGACACCTTAAAACTCCAAACAACACCTTACAACACCGTACGAAACCTTAAAACTCCATAATAAACCTAATGAAATAGTCCCAGTCCTTTGAACATCGTACAACAACTCAGGACTTGTTACGACTCTGTATGCGACTTTAGAAACGTGAAAAGCACGTTAGAATAATGTAGGACGCGTTACAACTCCTAACAACAGCTTACAACGTCGTACGAAACCTTTAAACTCCATTATAAACCAAATGAATTCGTACGAGTCCTTCGAACGTCATATGGAAACTTAAGACATCTTACGACTCGGTATGCCATATTCGCACCTTGAAAAGCACTTTAGTATAAATTAGGACGACTTACGACTCCTAAGGACACCTTACAACACCGTACGAAACCTTAAAACTCCATAATAAACCAAATGAATTCGTACGAGTCCTTTGAACATCGTACGACAACTTAGGACATGTTACGACTCTTTATGCCACATTATCAACTCGGAAAGAACGTTAGTGTAATGTAGGACGCCTTACAGCTCCTAAGAACACCTTACATCACCGTACGAAACCTTAAAACTCCATAATACACCTAATGAATTCGTCCGAGGGCTTTGAACATCGTTCTACAAGTTAGGACATCTGAAGACTCTGTATGACATAGTAGCACCTTGAAAAGCACGTTAGTAAAACGTAGGACACGTTAAAACTTCAAACAACACGTTACAACACCGTACGAAACCTTAAAACTCCATAATAAACCTAATGAAATCGTCCCAGTCCTTTGAACATCGTACAACAACTCAGCACTTGTTACGACTCTGTATGCGACTTTAGAATCATGAAAAGCACGTTAGAATAATGTAGGACGCGTTACAACTCCTAACAACAGCTTACAACAGCTTACAACTCCTAACGAAACCTTAAAACTTCATTATAAACCAAATGAATTCGTACGAGTCCTTCGAACGTCGTATGGAAACTTAAGACATCTTACGACTCCGTATGCCATATTCGCACCTTGAAAAGCATTTAGTATAATTTAGGACGACTTACGACTCCTAAGAACACCTTACAACACCGTACGAAACCTTAAAACTCCATAATAAACCAAATGAATTCGTACGAGTCCTTTGAACATCGTACGACAACTTAGGACATGTTACGACTCTTTATGCCACATTATCAACTCGGAAAGAACGTTAGTATAATGTAGGACGCCTTACAGCTCCTAAGAAGACTTTACATCACCGTACGAAACTTTAAAACACATTAATACACCTAATGAATTCGTCCGAGTCCTTTGAACGTTCTACAAGTTAGGACATCTGAAGACTCTGTATGACATATTAGCACCTTGAAAGCACGTTCGTATAATGTAGAACACCTTAAAACTCCAAACAACACCTTACAACACCGTACGAAATCTTAAAACTCCATAATAAACCAAATGAATACGTACGAGTACTTCGAACATCGTACGACAACTTAGGACATCTTGCGACTCTTTATGCCACATTAGCAACTCGGAAAGAACGTTAGTATAATGTAGGACGCCTTACAGCTCCTAAGAACACCCTACATCACCGTACGAAACCTTAAAACTCCATAATACACCTAATGAATTCGTCCGAGGCCTTTGAACATCGTTCTACAAGTTAGGACATCTGAAGACTCTGTATGACATAGTAGCACCTTGAAAAGCACGTTAGTAAAATGTAGGACACCTTAAAACTCCAAACAACACCTTACAACACCGTACGAAACCTTAAAACTCCATAATAAACCTAATGAAATAGTCCCAGTCCTTTGAACATCGTACAACAACTCAGGACTTGTTACGACTCTGTATGCGACTTTAGAAACGTGAAAAGCACGTTAGAATAATGTAGGACGCGTTACAACTCCTAACAACAGCTTACAACGCCGTACGAAATCTTTAAACTCCATTATAAACCAAATGAATTCGTACGAGTCCTTCGAACGTCATATGGAAACTTAAGACATCTTACGACTCGGTATGCCATATTCGCACCTTGAAAAGCACTATAGTATAAATTAGGACGACTTACGACTCCTAAGAACACCTTACAACACCGTACGAAACCTTAAAACTCCATAATAAACCAAATGAATACGTACGAGTCCTTTGAACATCGTACGACAACTTAGGACATGTTACGACTCTTTATGCCACATTATCAACTCGGAAAGAACGTTAGTATAATGTAGGACGCCTTACAGCTCCTAAAAACACCTTACATCACCGTACGAAACCTTAAAACACCTTAATACACCTTATGAATTCGTCCGAGTCCTTTGAACATCGTTCTACAAGTTAGGACATCTGAAGACTCTGTATGACATATTAGCACCTTGAAAGCACGTTCGTATAACGTAGAACACCTTGAAACTCCAAACAACACCTTACAACACCATACGAAACCTTAAAACTCCATAATAAACAAAATGAATTCGTACAAGTCCTTCGAACATCGTACGACAACTTAAGACATCTTGCGACTCTTTATGCCACATTAGCAACTTGAAAAGAACGTTAGTATAATGTAGGACGCCTTACAGCTCCAAAGAACACCCTACATCACCGTACGAAACCTTAAAACTCCATAATACACCTAATGAATTCGTTCAAGTCCTTTGAACATCGTTCTACAAGTTAGGACATCTGAAGACTCTGTATGACATATTAGCACCTTGAAAAGCACGTTAGTATAACGTATAACACCTTAAAACTCCAAACAACACCTTACAACACCGTACGAAATCTTAAAACTCCATAATAAACCAAATGAATTCGTACGAGTTCTTCGAACATCGTACGACAACTTAGGACATCTTGCGACTCTTTATGCCACATTAGCAACTCGGAAAAAACGTTAGTATAATGTAGGACGCCTTACAGCTCCTAAGAACACCCTACATCACCGTACGAAACCTTAAAACTCCATAATACACCTAATGAATTCGTCCGAGTCCTTTGAACATCGTTCTACAAGTTAGGACATCTGAAGACTCTGTATGACATAGTAGCACCTTGAAAAGCACATTAGTAAAACGTAGGACACCTTAAAACTCCAAACAACACCTTACAACACCGTACGAAACCTTAAAACTCCATAATAAACCTAATGAAATAGTCCCAGTCCTTTGAACATCGTACAACAACTCAGGACTTGTTACGACTCTGTATGCGACTTTAGAAACGTGAAAAGCACGTTAGAATAATGTAGGACGCGTTACAACTCCTAACAACAGCTTACAACGCCGTACGAAACCTTTAAACTCCATTATAAACCAAATGAATTCGTACGATTCCTTCGAACGTCATATGGAAACTTAAGACATCTTACGACTCGGTATGCCATATTCGCACCTTGAAAAGCACTTTAGTATAAATTAGGACGACTTACGACTCCTAAGAACACCTTACAACACCGTACGAAACCTTAAAACTCCATAATAAACCAAAAGAATACGTACGAGTCCTTTGAACATCGTACGACAACTTAGGACATGTTACGACTCTTTATGCCACATTATCAACTCGGAAAGAACGTTAGTATAATGTAGGACGCCTTACAGCTCCTAAAAATACCTTACATCACCGTACGAAACCTTAAAACACCTAAATACACCTATTGAATTCGTCCGAGTCCTTTGAACATCGTTCTACAAGTTAGGACATCTGAAGACTCTGTATGACATATTAGCACCTTGAAAGCAAGTTCGTATAACGTAGAACACCTTAAAACTCCAAACAACACCTTACAACACCATACGAAACCTTAAAACTCCATAATAAACAAAATGAATTCGTACAATTCCTTCGAACATCGTACGACAACTTAAGACATCTTGCGACTCTTTATGCCACATTAGCAACTCGAAAAGAACGTTAGTATAATGTAGGACGCCTTACAGCTCCAAAGAACACCCTACATCACCGTACGAAACCTTAAAACTCCATAATACACCTAATGAATTCGTTCAAGTCCTTTGAACATCGTTCTACAAGTTAGGACATCTGAAGACTCTGTATGACATATTAGCACCTTGAAAAGCACGTTAGTATAACGTATAACACCTTAAAACTCCAAACAACACCTTACAACACCGTACGAAATCTTAAAACTCCATAATAAACCAAATGAATTCGTACGAGTACTTCGAACATCGTACGACAACTTAGGACATCTTGCGACTCTTTATGCCACATTAGCAACTCGGAAAAAACGTTAGTATAATGTAGGACGCCTTACAGCTCCTAAGAACACCCTACATCACCGTACGAAACCTTAAAACTCCATAATACACCTAATGAATTCGTCCGAGTCCTTTGAACATCGTTCTACAAGTTAGGACATCTGAAGACTCTGTATGACATAGTAGCACCTTGAAAAGCAAATTAGTAAAACGTAGGACACCTTAAAACTCCAAACAACACCTTACAACACCGTACGAAACCTTAAAACTCCATAATAAACCTAATGAAATAGTCCCAGTCCTTTGAACATCGTACAACAACTCAGGACTTGTTACGACTCTGTATGCGACTTTAGAAACGTGAAAAGCACGTTAGAATAATGTAGGACGCGTTACAACTCCTAACAACAGCTTACAACGTCGTACGAAACCTTTAAACTCCATTATAAACCAAATGAATTCGTACGAGTCCTTCGAACGTCATATGGAAACTTAAGACATCTTACGACTCGGTATGCCATATTCGCACCTTGAAAAGCACTTTAGTATAAATTAGGACGACTTACGACTCCTAAGGACACCTTACAACACCGTACGAAACCTTAAAACTCCATAATAAACCAAATGAATTCGTACGAGTCCTTTGAACATCGTACGAGAACTTAGGACATGTTACGACTCTTTATGCCACATTATCAACTCGGAAAGAACGTTAGTGTAATGTAGGACGCCTTACAGCTCCTAAGAACACCTTACATCACCGTACGAAACCTTAAAACTCCATAATACACCTAATGAATTCGTCCGAGGCCTTTGAACATCGTTCTACAAGTTAGGACATCTGAAGACTCTGTATGACATATTAGCACCTTGAAAGCACGTTCGTATAACGTAGAACACCTTAAAACTCCAAACAACACCTTACAACACCATACGAAACCTTAAAACTCCATAATAAACAAAATGAATTCGTACAAGTCCTTCGAACATCGTACGACAACTTAAGACATCTTGCGACTCTTTATGCCACATTAGCAACTCGAAAAGAACGTTAGTATAATGTAGGACGCCTTACAGCTCCAAAGAACACCCTACATCACCGTACGAAACCTTAAAACTCCATAATACACCTAATGAATTCGTTCAAGTCCTTTGAACATCGTTCTACAAGTTAGGACATCTGAAGACTCTGTATGACATATTAGCACCTTGAAAAGCACGTTAGTATAACGTATAACACCTTAAAACTCCAAACAACACCTTACAACACCGTACGAAATCTTAAAACTCCATAATAAACCAAATGAATTCGTACGAGTTCTTCGAACATCGTACGACAACTTAGGACATCTTGCGACACTTTATGCCACATTAGCAACTCGGAAAAAACGTTAGTATAATGTAGGACGCCTTACAGCTCCTAAGAACACCCTACATCACCGTACGAAACCTTAAAACTCCATAATACACCTAATGAATTCGTCCGAGTCCTTTGAACATCGTTCTACAAGTTAGGACATCTGAAGACTCTGTATGACATAGTAGCACCTTGAAAAGCACATTAGTAAAACGTAGGACACCTTAAAACTCCAAACAACACCTTACAACACCGTACGAAACCTTAAAACTCCATAATAAACCTAATGAAATAGTCCCAGTCCTTTGAACATCGTACAACAACTCAGGACTTGTTACGACTCTGTATGCGACTTTAGAAACGTGAAAAGCACGTTAGAATAATGTAGGACGCGTTACAACTCCTAACAACAGCTTACAACGCCGTACGAAACCTTTAAACTCCATTATAAACCAAATGAATTCGTACGAGTCCTTCGAACGTCATATGGAAACTTAAGACATCTTACGACTCGGTATGCCATATTCGCACCTTGAAAAGCACTTTAGTATAAATTAGGACGACTTACGACTCCTAAGAACACCTTACAACACCGTACGAAACCTTAAAACTCCATAATAAACCAAATGAATACGTACGAGTCCTTTGAACATCGTACGACAACTTAGGACATGTTACGACTCTTTATGCCACATTATCAACTCGGAAAGAACGTTAGTATAATGTAGGACGCCTTACAGCTCCTAAAAACACCTTACATCACCGTACGAAACCTTAAAACACCTTAATACACCTATTGAATTCGTCCGAGTCCTTTGAACATCGTTCTACAAGTTAGGACATCTGAAGACTCTGTATGACATATTAGCACCTTGAAAGCACGTTCGTATAACGTAGAACACCTTTAAACTCCAAACAACACCTTTCAACACCGTACGAAACCTTAAAACTCCATAATAAACCAAATGAATTCGTACTAGTCCTTCGAACATCGTACGACAACTTAGGACATCTTACGACTCTTTATGCCGCATTACCAACTCGGAAAAAATGTTAGTATAGCGTAGGACGCCTTACAACTCCTAAGAACACCTTACATCACCGTACGAAACCATAAAACTCCTTAATACACCTAATGAATTCAGCCGAGTTTGTTTGAACATCATTGTACAAGTTAGGACTTCTAAAGACACTGTATGACAAATTAGCACCTTGAAAAGTATGATAGTAAAACGTAGGACACCTTAAAACTCCAAACAACACCTTACAACACCGTACGAAACCATAAAACTCCATAATAAACCTAATGAAATAGTCCAAGTCCTTTGCACATCGTATGACAACTCAGGACTTGATACGACTCTGTATGCGACGTTAGCAACAAGAAAAGCACGTTAGAATAATGTTGGACGCGTTACAACTCCGAAGAACACCTTACATCACCGTACGAAACATTAAAACTCTATAATAAAGCTAATGAATTCGTCTGAGTCCTTTGAACGTCGTATAGCAACGTAAGACATCTTACGACTCTGTATGCCATATTGGCACCTTGAAAAGCACGTTAGTATAATGTAGGACACCTTACAACTCCAAAGAACACCTTACATCACCGTACGAAGCCTTAAAAATCCATAATACACCTAATGAATTCGTCCGAGTCCTTTGAACGTCGTATGGCAACTTAAGACATCTTACGACTCTGTATGCCATATTAGCACCATGATTAGCACCTTGAAAAGCACGATAGTAAAACGTAGGACACCTTGAACTCCAAACAACACCTTACAACACCGTACGAAACATTAGAACTCCATAATAAACCTAATAAATCGTCCCAGTCCTTTGAACATCGTACGAAAACTCAGGACTTGTTACGACTCTGTATGCGACTTTAGAAACATTAAAAGCACGTTAGAATAATGTAGGACGCGTTACAACTCCTAACAACACCTTACAACACCGTACGAAACCTTAAAACTCCATAATAAACCAAATGAATTCGTACGAGTCCTTCCAACGTCATATGCCAACTTAAGACATCTTACGACTCTGTATGCCTTATTAGCACCTTGAAAAGCACTTTAGTATAATGTAGGACGCCTTACGACTCCTAAGAACACCTTACAACACCGTACGAAACCTTAAAACTCCATAATAAACCAAATGAATTCGTACGAGTCCTTCGAACATCGTATGACAACTTAGGACACAACTTACGACTCTTTATGCCACATTAGCAACTCGGAAAGAACGTTAGTATAATGTAGCACCCCTTACAGCCCCTAAGAACACATTACATCACCGTACGAAACCTTAAAACTCCATAATACACCTAATGAGTTCGTCTGAGTCCTTTGAACATGAATCTACAAGTTAGGACATCTTAAGACTCTGTATGACATATTAGCACCTTGAAAAGCACTTTAGTATAATGTAGGACGCCTTATATCTCCAAACAACACCTTACAACACCGTACGAAATCTTAAAACTCCATAATAAACCTAATGAATTCGTACGAGTCGTTTGAACATCGTACGATAATTCAGGACTTGTTACGACTCTGTATGCGACTTTAGAAACATGAAAAACACGTTAGAATAATGTAGGACGCGTTACAACTCCTAACAACACCTTACAACACCGTACGAAACCTTAAAACTCCATAAAAAACCAAATGAATTCGTACGAGTCCTTCGAACGTCATATGGCAACTTAAGACATCTTATGACTCTTTATGTCACATTAGCAACTCGGAAAAAATGTTAGTATAATGTAGGACGCCTTACAGCTCCTAAGAACACCTTACATCACCGTACGAAACCTTAAAACTCTATAATACACCTAATGAATTCGTCCGAGTCCTTTGAACATCGTTGTACTAGTTAGGACATCTGAAGACTCTGTATGACATATTGGCACCTTGAAAAGCACGTTAGTAAAACGTAGGACACCTTGAACTCCAAACAACACCTTACAACACCGTACTAAACATTAAAACTCCATAATAAACCTAATGAAATCGTCCCAGTCCTTTGAACATCGTACGAAAACTCAGGACTTGTTACGACTCTGTATGCGACTTTAGAAACATGAAAAACACGTTATAATAATGTAGGACGCGTTACAACTCCTAACAACACCTTACAACACCGTACGAAACCTTAAAACTTCATAATAAACCAAATGAATTCGTACGAGTCCTTCGAACGTCATATGGCAACTTAAGACATCTTACGACTCTTGTGCCTTATTAGCACCTTGAAAAGCACTTTAGTATAATGTAGGACGCCTTACGACTCCTAAGGAACACCTTACAACACCGTATGAAACCTTAAAACTCCATAATAAACCAAATGAATTCGTACGAGTCCTTCGAACATCGTATGACAACTTAGGACACATCGTACGACTCTTTATGCCACATTAGCAACTCGGAAAGAACGTTAGTATAATGTAGCACGCCTTACAGCTCCTAAGAACACCTTAACTCACCGTACGAAACCTTAAAACTCCATAATACACCTAATGAATTCGTCTGAGTCCTTTGAAAATCGTTCTACAAGTTAGGACATCTGAACACTCTGTATGACATATTAGCATCTTGAAAAGCACTTTAGTATAATGAATGACGCCTTACATCTCCAAACAACACCTTACAACACCGTACGAAATCTTAAAACTCCATAATAAACCTAATGAATTCGTACGAGTCCTTTGAACATCGTACGCAAATTCAGGACTTGTTACCACTCTGTATGCGACTTTAGAAACATGAAAAGCACGTTAGAATAATGTAGGACGCGTTACAACTCCTAACAACACCTTACAACACCGTACGAAACCTTAAAACTCCATAATAAACCAAATGAATTCGTACGAGTCCTTCGAACATCGAACGACAACTTAGGACATTTTATGACTCTTTATGCCACATTTGCAACTCGGAAAAAATGTTAGTATAATGTAGGACGTCGTACAACTCTTAAGAACACCTTACATCACCGTACGAAACCTTAAAACTCCTTAATACACCTAATGAATTCGTCCGAGTCCTTTGAACATCGTTCTACAAGTTAGGACATCTGAAGACTCTGTATGACAAATTAGCACCTTGAAAAGGACGTTAGTAAAACGTAGGACACCTTAAAACTCCAAACAACACCTTACAACACCGTACGAAACCTTAAAACTCCATAATAAACCTAATGAAATCGTCCCAGTCCTTTGAACATCGTACGATAATTCAGGACTTGTTACGACTCTGTATGCGACTTTAGAAACATGAAAAGCACGTTAGAATAATGTAGGACGCGTTACAACTCCTTACAACACCTTACAACACCGTACGAAACCTTTAAACTCCATAATAAACCAAATGAATTCGTACGAGTCCTTCGAACGTCATATGGCAACTTAAGACATCTTACGACTCTTTATGCCACATTAGCAACTCGGAAAAAATGTTAGTGTAATGTAGGACGCCTTACAGCTCCTAAGAAAACCTTACATGTGACACCCGACATTTTCTGGTTAACATTGTTAACTCGAACTTTATTATTTCAACGTTCACACGTGCGTTGTATTTAATTAGAATAAATCAAACGCGTTATTTACCGTGTGAGTCTTGAATGTTAGTAGACTAATAAAATCATTTTTTTTCATTTTCTCATTCGTTACACAATCCGGAATTTAATTCGAAAGTCATTTAAATGTTACTATCAAAACTTTTGGATAAATAAAAATAGTTTAATAAAAAACAAGGACCAAAGTGCAATTTTTATCAAGTAAGTCTTATATTAAACCAACCCCAACCCTAATTCCCTATTCTCAAAATTCCAGCATCCATCTCCTTCACCAGCGCCGATCACCACCTTCACCGCGCGTAATCTCGATTCGCGCACCTCTACAACCGCTGACCACCACCGGAAGCACCGTCGAAGCTTTTGGTTCTGTCGTTGTCCACCGTCGCTGTCCAACGCCAACGTCACAGAAACCGCAATAATCACCGGACACCGTGCAACCACCACGACAAACGTAACTTACCGGCAAAGCATCCTTTGTCTTTCGCAAACCGTTACGGTTAGTTCTTATTCCGTTTTGTTAACTTGCGTTATAGTTTCGGTTCGTTTCGGTTTCATTCGAGATATGGTTTGGGTTCAAAACTGAACCGGTGAATATATGTATAGGTTGCGGATCGGATTAAAACTATTTTGGTGTATATGGGTGCGTATATGTGATATTTAAAAGCTTGTGTGTATGTGCCGGATTAAGTTAGCGTTGGTTGCGGCTGAATATATGTATACGATTAATATATATATGCAGATTGTGTATATATGTGTGCATGTGGTATGTACGTGTAATTATATATGTGTGTGTGTATAGTAGGAGCATGTGTGGATATATGTCAAACATGTGTGTGTGTGCGTGGTATATATGTGTGTATGAATGAATAAGTGTATGCATGTTTAAAAGTGTAGGTAATGAGTGATGGTGTGTGTAAGAATTTTATACTTGTATAAGTAGATTATATATATATATATATATATATATATATATATATATATATATATATATATATATATATATATATATATATATATATATATATATATATATATATATATATATATATATATATATATATATATATATATATATATGGGAGGGATTTTCTACAAATGGCTAAAACTCTAAAAAGACTAAGAAGCGATCTGGGACGTTAGATTTAGGGTGTTTACGGTCAAGATTAACGCGGTGGCAATATTGTAAATATTATGATGTTTTTAATGACGCGTGATAAGGTTCCGGGGTAGATTAGTCATTGTGCGTTTTCAACATGCATATAAAAAACACCATAACTGAACGTCTCAGCATCGCGCTGTGAAAAAACACCATAACTGAACATCTCAGCATCGCGCTGTGATAAAACACCATAACTGAACGTCTCAGCATCGCGCTGTGAAAAAACACCATAACTGAACATCTCAGCATCGCGCTGTGATAAAACACCATAACTGAAAGTCTCAGCATCGCGCTGTGAAAAAACACCATAACTGAACGTCTCAGCATCGCGCCAAAAAAACACCATAACTGAACATCTCAGCATCGCGCGTATAAATGACGAAGATGCCCCTCCGTGTTTTTTTTCTCTCATTGCCACGTGCTTGTTGTTGATTGCTTCCTACACTTCTTAGAGTTTTAAGCCTTTTTAGAAAATCCCCAATCTATATATATATATATATATATATATATATATATATATATATATATATATATATATATATATATATATATATATATATATATATATATATATATATATATATATATATATATATATATATATATATATATATATGAGTTTGTGAGTTATGTTTAAGTAGATAGAAGAATGTTGGTAATTATTGAATATGATGGTGAAATCATATGTTAGTAACATTGAGATAACATGAAATGTGAGTTGGGTTGGATTTTGTTGAAAACGTGAAGATTTATATGTATACATATATGTATGAACCAACGTAATTATATATATGTAGGTGATGGTATGTTAGTATGTTCATATGTGCTGTTATGTAAAATATGCATATATAGGTAAGTATTTAGGTGTAGCTAATATGTGTAGGTAGATAGACTGTTAGATAGTATACGTTAACAAATTGTGTGGGTTGATATCTTTTCAAAAATATGTGTTTTGATTGGTGACAAGATGTTATTGTAAAAAGTAATAATGGTGATAGTGAAATGGTAATGTGGTGGTCATGTGTTGTATTATAGAAGTCGAATGTATATAGTGAAATAAAATTTGTGATGTATGTATATCATGGCGTGACAACTTGTATAACCGAGTGTTTGATATAAACGGATTATTAAACTAATATATTAAACATTTTAGTTTTGGTCATGTGTGAAAACCCATTTGTTTATTACATGATTTATTTATAGTATGGCATTGGGTACGAAACCGAATCGAAGACGAACAATCTAAATTTTCCTTTTTAAATCTCTAGTAGCTAATTGGTGATCATGATTAGGTAGTGGGACTACCTAGGCCTTTTACTTGAAAATTGATTGTAGCTGCGCATCTAAGGTGAGCTTCACGGCCCCTTTTACTATTTTCCTGTTGGGGGAGAAAGCATGCACAAAACTAAATTTGATAATGGTATTTACTTTATATCTCTTGATTATTAAGCGTAAACGTAACAAGTTGTCAAGTCCTCACTAAATCTTCGAGCCGTTAATATACGAGGTATAGCGAGGAAGTTCGGGTAGTACTACTGGGTTTGACAAACCCCACCCTCGGCTGGGAGCCGGGTAGGTGTGAATTGTCCTATGTTGTTGGTCCATTGTTGTAGCAATGGTGTCGAGGCGCATATAAATCTCAGTCAGCTCGGTATCGAAACGCTTAAATAATAAGAAACTGGGTTCGCTACCCAACGATATAATTGTATTTTACATTATCGGCTGTTGTTGACTTTTATGATTATCTAAACCTGTGAACTCACCAACCTAGTGTTGACACATTTTAGCATGTCTTTCTCAGGTACTGTGCATGGATTAGGAGCATGTTTGGTTGAGTCTTAGCTGCATTCAAAACTTCTTTTGTTAATTTTATTTTTATTAAACTTGGAATTTGGACGCGTGGTTTACGCATTGGATGTTTGGATTTTATTTATGCTTCCGCAATAAAACTTAATTTTAAACTTGGTTTTAATAAATGTTGGTTTTTAAATCATATAGAGGTCGTTCAATGTAACTAATGGCAATGAGATCCTGGCATGTCACGCCCCGAACGGTAAACTCCGTTAGTGGATATTGGGGGTGTGACATTACATCACCGTACGAAACCTTAAAACTCCATAATACACCTAATGAATTCGTCCGAGTCCTTTGAAAATTGTTGTACAAGTTAGGACATCTGAAGACTCTGTATGACATATTAGCACCTTGAAAAGCAAGTTAGTAAAACGTAGGACACCTTAAAACCCCAAACAATACCTTACAACACCGTACGAAACCATAAAACTCCATAATAAACCTAATGAAATAGTCCAAGTCCTTTGCACATCGTACGACAACTCAGGACTTGATACGACTCTGTATGCGACGTTAGCAACAAGAAAAGCACGTTAGAATAATGTACGACGCGTTACAACTCCGAAGAACACTTTACATCCCCGTACGAAACTTTAAAACTCTATAATAAAGCTAATGAATTCGTCTGAGTCCTTTGAACGTCGTATGGAAACGTAAGACATCTTACGACTCTGTATGCCATATTAGCACCTTGAAAAGCACGTTAGTATAATGTAGGACACCTTACAACTCCAAAGAACACCTTACATCACCGTACGAAGCCTTAAAAATCCATAATACACCTAATGAATTCATCCGAGTCCTTTGAACGTCGTATGGCAACTTAAGACATCTTACGACTCTGTATGCCATATTAGCACCTTGATTAGCACCTTGAAAAGCACGATAGTAAAACGTAGGACACCTTGAACTCCAAACAACACCTTACAACACCGTACGAAACATTAGAACTCCATAATAAACCTAATAAATCGTCCCAGTCCTTTGAACATCGTACGAAAACTCAGGACTTGTTACGACTCTGTATGCGACTTTAGAAACATTAAAAGCACGTTAGAATAATGTAGGACACGTTACAACTCCTAACAACACCTTACAACACCGTACGAAACCTTAAAACTCCATAATAAACCAAATGAATCCGTACGAGTCCTTCGAACGTCATATGCCAACTTAAGACATCTTACGACTCTGTATGCCTTATTAGCACCTTGAAAAGCACTTTAGTATAATGTAGGACGCCTTACGAATCCTAAGAACACCTTACAACACCGTACGAATCCTTAAAACTGCATAATAAACCAATTGAATTCGTACGAGTCCTTTGAACATCGTATGACAACTTAGGACACAACTTACGACTCTTTATGCCACATTAGCAACTCGGAAAGAACGTTAGTATAATGTAGCACTCCTTACAGCCCCTAAGAACACCTTACATCACCGTACGAAACCTTAAAACTCCTTAATCCACCTAATGAATTCGTCCGAGTCCTTTGAACATCGTTCTACAAGTTAGGACATCTGAAGACTCTGTATGACAAATTAGCACCTTGAAAAGTACGCTAGTAAAACGTAGGACACCTTAAAACTCCAAACAACACCTTACAACACCGTACGAAACCTTAAAACTCCATAATAAACCTAATGAAATCGTCCCAGTCCTTTGAACATCGTACGATAATTCAGGACTTGTTACGACTCTGTATGCAACTTTAGAAACATGAAAAGCACGTTAGAATAATGTAGGACGCGTTACAACTCCTTACAACACCGTACGAAACCTTTAAACTCCATAATAAACCAAATGAATTCGTACGAGTCCTTCGAACGTCATATGGCAACTTAAGACATCTTACGACTCTTTATGCCACATTAGCAACTCGGAAAAAATGTTAGTATAATGTAGGATGCCTTACAGCTCCTAAGAAAACCTTACATCTCCGTACGAAACCTTAAAACTCCATAATACACCTAATGAATTCGTCCGAGTCCTTTGAAAATTGTTGTACAAGTTAGGACATCTGAAGACTCTGTATGACATAATGATACAACAAGTCATACGACTGATTCATCTCACATGACTGATTCAGTTCACAAGCATACGGCTGATGCATCTGTGGGTTCTCTTGCTCATGCGACTAGTGTGAATGATGCGCCCGGTAAGTCTAATTTGAATACAACGTATGCTGCTATTGTTCAACCAAAGTCTGAATTACCTATAACACCAGTTAAGTTCGGTTATATGGTGAATGAGGAGAAAAAAGAAGGTTTTGATGTTGTATTACCCAAAGAGACTGTCCGTATGATTTGTAATAAACTTGAATTTACTTTGTATGGCTACTTTTTGGGGGATAGGGTAGCGTATCCAGTGGTTGAATACTTTGCTAAAACTCATTGGAAAAAATTTGGCTTGCAAAAGTCAATGATGAATGCAAATGGCTTTTTCTTTTTTAAGTTTAATGATAGGAAGGGGATGATGGATGTGATCGAAGCAGGGCCTTGGATAATTCGTAATAAACCGATTATCCTGAATGTCTGGTCCCCTAACACAAAGCTACACAAGGATGATATCAAGAATGTATCTGTTTGGGTAAAATTGCATGATATTCCATTGGTAGCTTATTCTGATGTTGGTTTGAGTCTTTTGGTTTCGCAAATTGGGACTCCAAAGTTGTTGGATTCATTCACAAGCTCTATGTGTGCAAACACGTGGGGTAGAAGTAGCTTTGCAAGAGCTTTGGTTGAGATCTCAGCGGATGCGGGGTTTAAAGAAGAGATATCTGTTGCTATTCCAGAATTAGAGGGGGATGGGTTTGGAGCAGCACATGTGATGGTTGAGTATGAGTGGAAGCCTCCAAGATGTGGTCATTGTTGTGTTTTTGGCCATAATGATGCTGATTGTACTAATACGAATAAGCATGAGCAGACCACAAATGCTAGAGAGGATGATAAAGGGTTTAAGGAAGTAAAGGGTAAGAAAGCTGCAAAAAGATTTGGGGTTGCTTTAAAAAAGCCCCAATTCGAGTACCGTCCAGTTAACAAAAAAGGGAAGGAAGTGCAACATGTTACAAAGCAAGTGACAAAGATTGATACTATGGAGACTAAAAGTGGTTCAAATATGGGTAAATCTGATCTAACTACATCAAACCCTTTTGAGGCGTTATCTGTGGAGAAAATAGATGAAATTGAGACAGACAAGGTGAAAGGGAACATGGATAAGGAAAGCTCTAGGTTTGACTCGGATTCGGAAGTGGATGAGGTTTTAGATATGGATAATGGGATGGCAAGGTATATGATGAGCATGGCAGTGGCGCTAGAATCTCCATCGGGTTCTAAGAGGGCAGGTACTCCTTCTACATCGGGTGTTAATGGTTTGTCTGATATTCTGGATTACTAGGGAGTTGATCTGCTGGCAATATTGGTTGAGGTTTCTTTGGGGTGGAATCTACACTTTTGATGATGGCGGCTGATGAAATGGTTTTTTATTTAATTTTGTTTATGTCATCAATTTGTGGTAGGCTAGATTGTTTGGTTTGTCTTGGTGTTGTTTTGTGGGTTTTTTTGTTTTTATGTTCACATATGTGGGGCCTGTCCCATATATGAACTAGTGTGGAACGCTTCCTCACTACTTGTACTTCATTGACGGTTGTCTTTATAATAGAATCACCGGGGTAACCCTTTACCCAAAAAAAAAAGCACGTTAGTAAAACGTAGGACACCTTAAAACCCCAAACAATACCTTACAACACCATACGAAACCTTAAAACTCCTTAATAAACCTAATGAAATCGTCCCAGTCCTTTGAACATCGTACGAAAACTCAGGAATTGTTACGACTCTATATGCGAATTTAGAAACATGAAAAGCACGTTAGAATAATGTAAGACGCGTTACAACTCCTAACAACACCTTCAACACCGTACGAAACCTTAAAACTTCATAATAAACCAAATGAATTCGTACGAGTCCTTCGAACATCGTACGACAATTTAGGACATCTTGCGACTCTTTATGCCACATTATCAACTCGGAAAGAACGTTAGTGTAATGTAGGACGCCTTACATCTCCTAAGAACACCCTACATCACCGTACGAAACCTTAAAACTCCATAATACAACTAATAAATTCGTACGAGTCCTTCGAACGTCGTTCTACAAGTTAGGACATCTGAAGACTCTGTATGACATATTAGCACCTTGAAAAGCACGTTAGTAAAACGTAGGACACCTAGAACTCCAAACAACACCTTACAACACCGTACGAAACATTAAAACTCCATAATAAACCTAATGAAATCGTCCCAGTCCTTTGAACATCGTACGAAAACTCAGGACTTGTTACGACTCTGTATGCGACTTTAGAAACATGAAAAGCACGTTAGAATAATGTAGGACGTATTACAACTCCTAACAACAACTTACAACACCGTACGAAACCTTAAAACTCCATAATAAACCAAATGAATTCGTACGAGTCCTTTGAACGTCATATGGCAACTTAAGACATCTTACGACTCTGTATGCCTTATTAGCACCTTGATTAGCACCTTGAAAAGCACGATAGTAAAACGTAGGACACCTTGAACTCCAAACAACACCTTACAACACCGTACGAAACATTAGAACTCCATAATAAACCTAATAAATCGTCCCAGTCCTTTGAACATCGTACGAAAACTCAGGACTTGTTACGACTCTGTATGCGACTTTAGAAACATTAAAAGCACGTTAGAATAATGTAGGACACGTTACAACTCCTAACAACACCTTACAACACCGTACGAAACCTTAAAACTCCATAATAAACCAAATGAATCCGTACGAGTCCTTCCAACGTCATATGCCAACTTAAGACATCTTACGACTCTGTATGCCTTATTAGCACCTTGAAAGGCACTTTAGTATAATGTAGGACGCCTTACGAATCCTAAGAACACCTTACAACACCGTACGAATCCTTAAAACTGCATAATAAACCAATTGAATTCGTACGAGTCCTTTGAACATCGTATGACAACTTAGGACACAACTTACGACTCTTTATGCCACATTAGCAACTCGGAAAGAACGTTAGTATAATGTAGCACCCCTTACAGCCCCTAAGAACACCTTACATCACCGTACGAAACCTTAAAACTCCTTAATCCACCTAATGAATTCGTCCGAGTCCTTTGAACATCGTTCTACAAGTTAGGACATCTGAAGACTCTGTATGACAAATTAGCACCTTGAAAAGTACGCTAGTAAAACGTAGGACACCTTAAAACTCCAAACAACACCTTACAACACCGTACGAAACCTTAAAACTCCATAATAAACCTAATGAAATCGTCCCAGTCCTTTGAACATCGTACGATAATTCAGGACTTGTTACGACTCTGTATGCAACTTTAGAAACATGAAAAGCACGTTAGAATAATGTAGGACGCGTTACAACTCCTTACAACACCGTACGAAACCTTTAAACTCCATAATAAACCAAATGAATTCGTACGAGTCCTTCGAACGTCATATGGCAACTTAAGACATCTTACGACTCTTTATGCCACATTAGCAACTCGGAAAAAATGTTAGTATAATGTAGGACGCCTTATAGCTCCTAAGAAAACCTTACATCTCCGTACGAAACCTTAAAACTCCATAATACACCTAATGAATTCGTCCGAGTCCTTTGAAAATTGTTGTACAAGTTAGGACATCTGAAGACTCTGTATGACATATTAGCACCTTGAAAAGCACGTTAGTAAAACGTAGGACACCTTAAAACCCCAAACAATACCTTACAACACCATACGAAACCTTAAAACTCCTTAATAAACCTAATGAAATCGTCCCAGTCCTTTGAACATCGTACGAAAACTCAGGAATTGTTACGACTCTATATGCGAATTTAGAAACATGAAAAGCACGTTAGAATAATGTAAGACGCGTTACAACTCCTAACAACACTTTCAACACCGTACGAAACCTTAAAACTTCATAATAAACCAAATGAATTCGTACGAGTCCTTCGAACATCGTACGACAATTTAGGACATCTTGCGACTCTTTATGCCACATTATCAACTCGGAAAGAACGTTAGTGTAATGTAGGACGCCTTACATCTCCTAAGAACACCCTACATCACCGTACGAAACCTTAAAACTCCATAATACACCTAATAAATTCGTACGAGTCCTTCGAACGTCGTTCTACAAGTTAGGACATCTGAAGACTCTGTATGACATATTAGCACCTTGAAAAGCACGTTAGTAAAACGTAGGACACCTAGAACTCCAAACAACACCTTACAACACCGTACGAAACATTAAAACTCCATAATAAACCTAATGAAATCGTCCCAGTCCTTTGAACATCGTACGAAAACTCAGGACTTGTTACGACTCTGTATGCGACTTTAGAAACATGAAAAGCACGTTAGAATAATGTAGGACGTATTACAACTCCTAACAACAACTTACAACACCGTACGAAACCTTAAAACTCCATAATAAACCAAATGAATTCGTACGAGTCCTTTGAACGTCATATGGCAACTTAAGACATCTTACGACTCTGTATGCCTTATTAGCACCTTGAAAAGCATTTTAATATAATGTAGGACGCCTTACGACTCCTAAGAACACCTTACAACACCGTACGAAACCTTAAAACTCCATAATAAACCAAATGAATTCGTACGAGTCCTTCGAACATCATATGACAACTTAGGACACATCTTACGACTCTATATGCCACATTAGCAACTCGGAAAGAACGTTAGTATAATGTAGCACGCCTTACAGCTCTTAAGAACACCTTACATCACCGTACGAAACCTTAAATCTCCATAATACACCTAATGAATTCGTCTGAGTCCTTTGAACATCGTTCTACAAGTTAGGACATCTGAAGACTCTGTATGACATATTAGCACCTTGAAAAGTACTTTAGTATAATGTAGGACGCCTTACATCTCCAAACAACATCTTACAACACCGTACGAAATCTTAAAACTCCATAGTAAACCTAATGAATTCGTACGAGTCATTTGAACATCGTACGATAATTCAGGACTTGTTACGACTCTGTATGCGACTTTAGAAACATGAAAACCACGTTAGAATAATGTTGGACGCCTTACAACTCCTAACAACACCTTACAACACCGTACGAAAACTTAAAACTCCAGAATAAACCAAATGAATTCGTACGAGTCCTTCGAACATCGAAAGACAACTTAGGACATCTTATGACTCTTTAAGCCACATTAGCAACTCGGAAAAAATGTTAGTATAATGTATGACGCCTTACAGCTCTTAAGAACACCTTAGATCACAGTACGAAACCTTAAAACTCCATAATACACCTAATGAATTCGTCCGAGTCCTTTGAACATCGTTGTACAAGTTAGGACATCTGAAGACTCTGTATGACATATTAGCACCTTGAAAAGAACGTTAGTAAAACGTAGGACACCTTAAAACCCCAAACAATACCTTATAACACCATACGAAACCTTAAAACTCCTTAATAAACCTAATGAAATCATCCCAGTCCTTTGAACATCGTACAAAAACTCAGGAATTGTTACGACTCTGTATGCGACTTTAGAAACATGAAAAGCACGTTAGAATAATGTAGGACGCGTTACAACTCCAAACAACACCTCACAACACGGTACGAAACCTTAAAACTTCATAATAAACCAAATGAATTCGTACGATTCCTTCGAACGTCATATGGCAACTTAAGACATGTTACGGCTCTTTATGCCACATTAGCAACTCGGAAAAAATGTTAGTATAATGTAGGACGCCTTACAGCTCCTAAGAACACCTTAGATCACAGTACGAAACCTTAAAACTCTATAATACACCTAATGAATTCGTCCGAGTCCTTTGAACATCGTTGTACAAGTTAGGACATCTGAAGACTCTGTATGACATATTAGCACCTTGAAAAGAACGTTAGTAAAACGTAGGACACCTTAAAACCCCAAACAATACCTTACAACACCATACGAAATCTTAAAACTCCTTAATAAACCTAATGAAATCGTCTCAGTCCTTTGAACATCGTACAAAAACTCAGGAATTGTTACGACTCTGTATGCGACTTTAGAAACATGAAAAGCACGTTAGAATAATGTAGGACGCGTTACAACTCCTAACAACACCTCACAACACCGTACGAAACCTTAAAACTTCATAATAAACCAAATGAATTCGTACGATTCCTTCGAACGTCATATGGAAACTTAAGACATCTTACGACTCTGTATGCCTTATTAGCACCTTGAAAAGCTCTTTAGTATAATGTAGGACGCCTTACGACTCCTAAGAACACCTGACAACACTGTACGAAACCTTAAAACTCCATAATAAACCAAATGAATTCGTACGAGTCCTTCGAACATCGTATGACAACTTAGGACACATCTTACGACTCTTTATGCCACATTAGCAACTCGGAAAGAACTTTAGTATAATGTAGCACGCCTTACAGCTCCTAAGAACACCTTACATCACCGTACGAAACCTTAAAACTCCATAATACACATAATGAATTCGTCTGAGTCCTTTGAACATCGTTCTACAAGTTAGGACATCTGAAGACTCTGTATGACATATTAGCACCTTGAAAAGCACTTTAGTATAATGTAGGACGCCTTACATCTCCAAACAACACCTTACAACACCGTACGAAATCTTAAAACTCAATAATAAACCTAATGAATTCGTACGAGTCCTTTGAACATCGTACGATAATTCAGGACTTGTTACAACTCTGTATGCGACTTTAGAAACATGAAAAGCACGTTAGATTAATGTAGGACGCGTTACAACTCCTAACAACACCTTACAACACCGTAAGAAACCTTAAAACTCAATAATAAACCAAATGAATTCGTACAAGGTCTTCGAACGTCATATGTC
The DNA here is from genome assembly GCA_030867185.1 of Tagetes erecta. Classification (NCBI taxonomy): domain Eukaryota; kingdom Viridiplantae; phylum Streptophyta; class Magnoliopsida; order Asterales; family Asteraceae; genus Tagetes; species Tagetes erecta. The sequence goes on along the minus strand of CM061486.1, from coordinate 3,533,553 downwards.
AACTTAAGACATCTTACGACTCTTTATGCCACATTAGCAACTCCGAAAAAATGTTTAAAACGTAGGACACCTTAAAACTCCAAACAACACCTTACAACACCATACGAAACCTTAAAACTTCATAATAAACCTAATGAAATCGTCCCAGTCCTTTGAACATCGTACAACAACTCAGGACTTGTTACGACTCTGTATGCGACTTTAGAAACATGAAAAGCACGTTAGAATAATGTAGGACACGTTTTTTGGGTAAAGGGTTACCCCGGTGATTCTATATATTAACATCAAACATAAGAATAAGTAGCATGGCAGAATACCATACTAGTTCAAACATGGGACATGCCCCATGAATGTGTGCAAAAAAAAAACACCAACAAAAGCAAAACTGCCTAGTAAACAATGAAAACCAAAGAACACACTAGCCATGATAAAACCAACTCATAAGAAATACAAATGATCAGCCTGGATCTACCAAATCTTTTTCGCGATCAATCTTCCACTCCCTTAGTATAGTCCACACCCGGGTCGAGTTCTTGAACTTAAGGCCCAACAACTTTCATCGAACTGTATTGCGGATTTCTTCTGCTACCACTTCCGGAGGCCGTGTCTGGTTCTTGAACAACCGATTGTTTCTTTCCTGCCAAACCAAATAGACAGCAGCTGCAATAGATAGTTTACCAACCACATGAAACAATGATTTCGAGTTTGCCGACCTTATCCAGTCAACGATATCAAATCTATGGTTCGGCAGGTGCTGCAATCTAGCCATAGATTTTGTAAGATCCCAAACCCTAGCAGCAAATAGACACGTTACAACTCCTAACAACACCTTACAACACCGTAAGAAACCTTAAAACTCCATAATAAACCAAATGAATTCGTATGATTCGAACATCGTACGACAGATTAGGACATCTTACGACTCTTTATGCCACATTGGCAACTCGGAAAAAATGTTAGTATAATGTAGGACGCCTTACAGCTCCTAAGAACACCTTACATCACCGTACGAAACCTTAAAACTCCATAATACACCTAATGAATTCGTCCAAGTCCTTTGAACATCGTTGTACTAGTTAGGACATCTGAAGACTCTGTATGACAAATTAGCACCTTGAAGGGGTAACCCTTTACCCAAAAAAAAAAAAAAAAAAAAAAAGCACGTTAGTAAAACGTAGGACACCTTGAACTCCAAACAACACCTTACAACACCATACGAAACATTAAAACTCCATAATAAACCTAATGAAATCGTCCCAGTCCTTTGAACATCGTACGAAAACTCAGGACTTGTTACGACTCTGTATGCGACTTTAGAAACATGAAAAGCAAGTTAGAATAATGAAGGACGCGTTACAACTCCTAACAACACCTTACAACACCGTACGAAACCTTTAAATTCCATAATAAACCAAATGAATACGTACTAGTCCTTCGAACGTCATATGGCAACTTAAGACATCTTACGACTCTGTATGCCTTATTAGCACCTTGAAAAGCACTTTAGTATAATGTAGGACGCCTTACGACTCCTAAGAACACCTTACAACACCGTACGAAACCTTAAAACTCCATAATTAACCAAATGAATTCGTGCGAGTCCTTCGAACATCGTATGACAACTTAGGACACATCGTATGACTCTTTATGCCACATTAGCAACTCGAAAAGAATGTTAGTATAATGGAGTACGCCTTATAGCTCCTAAGAACACCTTACATCATCGTACGAAACCATAAAACTCCATAATACACCTAATGAATTCATCCGAGTCCTTTGAACATGGTTCTACAAGTTAGGACATCTGAACACTCTGTATGACATATTAGCATCTTGAGAAGCACGTTAGTATAACGTAGAACACCTTAAAACTCCAAACAACACCATACAACACCGTACGATACCTTAAAACTCCACAATAAACCAAATGAATTCGTAGGAGTCCTTCATCGTACGATAACTTAGGACATCTTACGACTCTTTATGCCACATTAGCAACTCGGAAAGAACGTTAGTATAATGTAAGACGCCTTACAGCTCCTAAGAACACCTTACATCACCTTACAAAACCTTAAAACTCCATAATACACCTAATGAATTCGTCCAAATCCTTTGAACACCGTTCTACAAGTTAGGACATCTTACGACTCTGTATGCCATATTAGCACCTTCAAAAGCACTTAGTATAACGTAGGACACCTTACGACTCCTAAAAACACCTTACAACACCGTACGAATCCAAAATAAACCAAATGAATTAGTACGAGTCCTTCGAACATCGTACGACAACTTAGGACATCTTACGACTCTTTATGCCATACTAGCACCTTGAAAAGCACGTTAGTATAATGTAGGACGCCTTACGACTCCTAAGAACACCTTACATCACCGTACGAAACCTTAAAATCCATAATAAACCTAATGAATTCGTCCGAGTCCTTTGAACATCGTTCCACAAGTTAGGACATCTGAAAACTCTGTATGACATATTAGCACCTTGAAAAACACGTTAGTATAACGTAGGATACCTTAAAACTACAAACAACACCTTATTACACCGTACGAAACCTTTAAACTCCATAATAAACCTAATGAAATCGTCCAAGTCCTTTGAACATCGTACGACAACTCAGGACTTGTTACGACTCTGTATGCGACATTAGCAACATGAAAAGCACGTTAGAATAATGTAGGACGCGTTACAACTCTTAAGAACACCTTAGATCACCGTACGAAACTTTAAAACTCCATAATAAAGCTAATGAATTCGTCCGAGTCCTTGGAATGTCGTATGGCAACTTAAGACATCTTACGACTCTGTATGCCATATTAGCACCTTGAAAAGCAATTTACTATAATATAGAACGCCTTACGACTCCTAAGAACACCTTACAACACCGTACGAAACCTTAAAACTCCAAAATACACCTAATGAATTCGTCTGAGTCCTTTGAACATCGTTCTACAAGTTAGGACATCTAAAGACTCTGTATGACATATTAGCACCTTGAAAAGCATGTTAGTATAACGTAGGACACCTTAAAACTCCAAACAACACCTTACAACACCGTACGAAACCTTAGAACTCCATAATAAACCAAATGAATTCGTACGAGTCTTTCCAACATCGTACGACTCTTTATGCCACATTAGCAACTCGGAAAGAATGTTAGTATAATGTAGGACGCCTTATAGCTCCTAAGAACACTTTACATCACCGTACGAAACCTTAAAACTCCATAATACAGCTAATTAATTCGTCCGAGTACTTTGAACATCGTTCTACAAGTTAAGACATCTGAAGAATCTGTATGACATATTAGCACCTTGAAAAGCACGTTAGTATAACGTAGGAGACCTTAAAACTCCAAACAACAACTTACAACACAGTACGAATCCTTAAAACTCAATAATAAACCTAATGAAATCTTCCCAGTCCTTTGAACATCGTACGACAACTCAGGAGTTGTTACGACTCTGTATGTGACATTAGCAACATGAAAAGCATGTTAGAATAATGTAAGACGCGTTACTACTCCTATGAACACCTTACGAAACTTTAAAACCCCATAATAAACCTAATGAATTCGTCCGAGTCCTTTGAACGTCGTATGGCAACTTAAGACATCTTACGACTTTGCATGCCATATTAGCAACTTGAAAAGCACCTTAGTATAATGTAGGACGCATTACGACTCCTAAGACCACCTTATATCACCGTACGAAACCTTAAAACTCCATAGTACACCTAATGAATTCGTCCGAGTCCTTTGAACATTGTTCAACAAGTTAGGACATCTGAAGTTTCTATATGACATATTAGCACCTTGAAAAGCATGTTAGTATAACGTTGGCCACCTTAAAACTCCAAACAACACCTTACAACACCGTACGAAACCTTAAAAAACCATAATAAACCAAATGAATTCGTACGAGTCCTTCGAACATCGTACGACTCTTTATGCCACATTAGCAACTCGGAGAGAATGTTAGTATAATGGAGGACGCCTTATAGCTCCTAAGAACACCTTACATCACCGTACGAAACCATAAAACTCCATAATACACCTAATGAATTCATTCGAGTCCTTTGAACATCGTTCTACAAGTTAGGACATCTGAACACTCTGTATGACATATTAGCACCTTGAAAAGCACGTTAGTATAATGTAGGACACCTTAAAACTCCTAAAAACCCCATACAACACCGTATGATACCTTAAAACTCCATAATAAACCAAATGAATTGGTAGGAGTCCTTCATCGTACGACAACTTAGGACATCTTAAGACTCTTTATGCCATATTAGCACCTTAAAAAGCACGTTAGTATAATGTAGGACGCCTTATGACTCCTAAGAACACCTTACATCACCTTACAAAACCTTAAAACTCCATAATACACCTAATAAATTCGTTCGAGTCCTTTGAACAACGTTCTACAAGTTAGGACATCTTACGACTCTGTATGCCATATTAGCACCTTCAAAAGCACTTAGTATAACGTAGGACGCCTTACGACTCCTAAAAACACCTAACAACACCGTACGAATCGAAAATTAACCAAATGAATTAGTACGAGTCCTTCGAACATCGTACGACTACTTAGGACATCTTACGACTCTTTATGCCATACTAGCACCTTGAAAAACACGTTAGTATAATGTAGGACGCCTTACGACTCCTAAGAATACCTTACATCACCTTACAAAACCTTAAAACTCCATAATACACCTAATGAATTCGTCAAAGTCCTTTGAACATCGTTCTACAAGTTAGGACATCTGAAGACTCTGTAAGACATATTAGCACCTTAAAAAGCACGTTAGTTTAACGTAGGACACCTTAAAACTCCATACAACACCTTATAACACCGTACGAAACCTTAAAACTCCATAATAAACCAAAAGAATTCGTACGAGTCCTTCGAACATCTTCGACTCTTTATGCCATATCATCCGAGTCCTTTGAACATCTTTCTACAAGTTAGGACATCTGAACACTCTGTATGACATATTAGCATCTTGAAAAGCACGTTAGTATAACGTAGGACACCTTAAAACTCCAAAAAACCCAATACAACACCGTACGATACCTTAAAACTCCATCATAAACCAAATGAATTGGTAGGAGTCCTTCATCGTACGACAAATTAGGACATCTTACGACTTGTTATGCCATATTAGCACCTTAAAAAGCACGTTAGTATAATGTAGGACGCCTTATGACTCCTAAGAACACCTTACATCACCTTACAAAACCTAAAAACTCCATAATACACCTAATGAATTCGTCCGAGTCCTTTGAACATCGTTCTACAAGTTAGGACATCTTACGACTCTGTATGCCATATTAGCACCTTCAAAAGCACTTAGTATAACTTAGGACGCCTTACGACTCCTAAAAACACCTATCAACACCATACGAATCCAAAATAAACCAAATGAATTAGTACGAGTCCTTCTAACATCGTACGACAACTTAGGACATCTTACGACTCTTTATGCCATACTAGCACCTTGAAAAACACGTTAGCATAATGTAGGACGCCTTACGACTCCTAAGAATACCTTACATCACCTTACAAAACCTTGAAACTCCATAATACACCTAATGAATTCGTCAAAGTCCTTTGAACATCGTTCTACAAGTTAGGACATCTGAAGACTCTGTAAGGCATATTAGCACCTTAAAAAGCATGTTAGTTTAACGTAGGACACCTTAAAACTCCATACAACACCTTATAACACCGTACGAAATCTTAAAACTCCATAATAAACCAAAAGAATTCGTACGAGTCCTTCGAACATCCTACGACTCTTTATGCCATATTAGCACCTTGAAAAGCATGTTAGTATAATGTAGCATGCTTTATGATTCCTAAGAACACCTTCCAACACCGTACGAAATCTTAAAACTCCATAATAAACCAAATGAATTCGTACGTGTCCTTCGAACATCGTACGACAATTTAGGACATCTTACGACTCTTTATGCCACATTAGCAACTCGGAAAGAACGTTAGTATAATGTAGCACGCCTTATAGCTCCTAAGAACACCTTACATCACCGTACGAAACCTTAAAACTCCATAATACACCTAATGAATTCGTCCGAGTCCTTTGAACATCGTTGTACTAGTTAGGACATCTGAAGACTCTGTATGACATATTAGCACCTTAAAAAGCACGTTAGTAAAACGTAGGACACCTTGAACTCCAAACAACACCTTACAACACCGTACGAAACATTAAAACTCCATAATAAACCTAATGAAATCGTCCCAGTCCTTTGAACATCATACGAAAACTCAGGACTTGTTACGACTCTGTATGCGACTTTAGAAACATGAAAAGCACGTTTGAATAATGTAGGACGCGTTACAACTCCTAACAACAACTTACAACACCGTACGAAACCTTTAAACTCCATAATAAACCAAATGAATTCGTACGAGTCCTTCAAACGTCATATGGCAACTTAAGACATCTTACGACTTTGTATGCCTTATTAGCACCTCTAAAAGCACTTTAGTATAATGTAGGACGCCTTATGACTCCTAAGAACACCTTACAACACCGTACGAAACCTTAAAACTCCATAATAAACTAAATTAATTCGTGCGAGTCCTTCGAACATCGTATGACAACTTAGGACACATCGTACGACTCTTTATGGCACATTAGTAACTCGGAAAGAATGTTAGTATAATGGAGGACGCCTTATAGCTCCTAAGAACACCTTACATCACCGTACGAAACCATAAAACTCCATAATACACCTAATGAATTCATTCGAGTCCTTTGAACATCTTTCTACAAGTTAGGACATCTGAACACTCTGTATGACATATTAGCACCTTGAAAAGCACGTTAGTATAACGTAGGACACCTTAAAATTCCAAAAAACCCCATACAACACCGTACGATACCTTAAAACTCCATAATAAACCAAATGAATTGGTAGGAGTCCTTCATCGTACGACAAATTAGGACATCTTACGACTTGTTATGCCATATTAGCACCTTAAAAAGCACGTTAGTATAATGTAGGACGCCTTATGACTCCTAAGAACACCTTACATCACCTTACAAAACCTTAAAACTCCATAATACACCTAATGAATTCGTCCGAGTCCTTTGAACATCGTTCTACAAGTTAGGACATCTTACGACTTTGTATGCCATATTAGCACCTTCAAAAGCACTTAGTATAACTTAGGACGCCTTACGACTCCTAAAAACACCTATCAACACCATACGAATCCAAAATAAACCAAATGAATTAGTACGAGTCCTTCTAACATCGTACGACAACTTAGGACATCTTACGACTCTTTATGCCATACTAGCACCTTGAAAAGCACGTTAGCATAATGTAGGACGCCTTACGACTCCTAAGAATACCTTACATCACCTTACAAAACCTTGAAACTCCATAATACACCTAATGAATTCGTCAAAGTCCTTTGAACATCGTTCTACAAGTTAGGACATCTGAAGACTCTGTAAGGCATATTAGCACCTTAAAAAGCATGTTAGTTTAACGTAGGACACCTTAAAACTCCATACAACACCTTATAACACCGTACGAAATCTTAAAACTCCATAATAAACCAAAAGAATTCGTACGAGTCCATCGAACATCCTACGACTCTTTATGCCATATTAGCACCTTGAAAAGCATGTTAGTATAATGTAGCACGCTTTATGATTCCTAAGAACACCTTCCAACACCGTACGAAATCTTAAAACTCCATAATAAACCAAATGAATTCGTACGTGTCCTTCGAACATCGTACGACAATTTAGGACATCTTACGACTCTTTATGCCACATTAGCAACTCGGAAAGAACGTTAGTATAATGTAGCACGCCTTATAGCTCCTAAGAACACCTTACATCACCGTACGAAACCTTAAAACTCCATAATACACCTAATGAATTCGTCCGAGTCCTTTGAACATCGTTGTACTAGTTAGGACATCTGAAGACTCTGTATGACATATTAGCACCTTAAAAAGCACGTTAGTAAAACGTAGGACACCTTGAACTCCAAACAACACCTTACAACACCGTACGAAACATTAAAACTCCATAATAAACCTAATGAAATCGTCCCAGTCCTTTGAACATCATACGAAAACTCAGGACTTGTTACGACTCTGTATGCGACTTTAGAAACATGAAAAGCACGTTTGAATAATGTAGGACGCGTTACAACTCCTAACAACAACTTACAACACCGTACGAAACCTTTAAACTCCATAATAAACCAAATGAATTCGTACGAGTCCTTCAAACGTCATATGGCAACTTAAGACATCTTACGACTTTGTATGCCTTATTAGCACCTCTAAAAGCACTTTAGTATAATGTAGGACGCCTTATGACTCCTAAGAACACCTTACAACACCGTACGAAACCTTAAAACTCCATAATAAACTAAATTAATTCGTGCGAGTCCTTCGAACATCGTATGACAACTTAGGACACATCGTACGACTCTTTATGGCACATTAGTAACTCGGAAAGAATGTTAGTATAATGGAGGACGCCTTATAGCTCCTAAGAACACCTTACATCACCGTACGAAACCATAAAACTCCATAATACACCTAATGAATTCATTCGAGTCCTTTGAACATCTTTCTACAAGTTAGGACATCTGAACACTCTGTATGACATATTAGCACCTTGAAAAGCACGTTAGTATAACGTAGGACACCTTAAAATTCCAAAAAACCCCATACAACACCGTACGATACCTTAAAACTCCATAATAAACCAAATGAATTGGTAGGAGTCCTTCATCGTACGACAAATTAGGACATCTTACGACTTGTTATGCCATATTAGCACCTTAAAAAGCACGTTAGTATAATGTAGGACGCCTTATGACTCCTAAGAACACCTTACATCACCTTACAAAACCTTAAAACTCCATAATACACCTAATGAATTCGTCCGAGTCCTTTGAACATCGTTCTACAAGTTAGGACATCTTACGACTTTGTATGCCATATTAGCACCTTCAAAAGCACTTAGTATAACTTAGGACGCCTTACGACTCCTAAAAACACCTATCAACACCATACGAATCCAAAATAAACCAAATGAATTAGTACGAGTCCTTCTAACATCGTACGACAACTTAGGACATCTTACGACTCTTTATGCCATACTAGCACCTTGAAAAGCACGTTAGCATAATGTAGGACGCCTTACGACTCCTAAGAATACCTTACATCACCTTACAAAACCTTGAAACTCCATAATACACCTAATGAATTCGTCAAAGTCCTTTGAACATCGTTCTACAAGTTAGGACATCTGAAGACTCTGTAAGGCATATTAGCACCTTAAAAAGCATGTTAGTTTAACGTAGGACACCTTAAAACTCCATACAACACCTTATAACACCGTACGAAATCTTAAAACTCCATAATAAACCAAAAGAATTCGTACGAGTCCTTCGAACATCCTACGACTCTTTATGCCATATTAGCACCTTGAAAAGCATGTTAGTATAATGTAGCACGCTTTATGATTCCTAAGAACACCTTCCAACACCGTACGAAATCTTAAAACTCCATAATAAACCAAATGAATTCGTACGTGTCCTTCGAACATCGTACGACAATTTAGGACATCTTACGACTCTTTATGCCACATTAGCAACTCGGAAAGAACGTTAGTATAATGTAGCACGCCTTATAGCTCCTAAGAACACCTTACATCACCGTACGAAACCTTAAAACTCCATAATACACCTAATGAATTCGTCCGAGTCCTTTGAACATCGTTGTACTAGTTAGGACATCTGAAGACTCTGTATGACATATTAGCACCTTAAAAAGCACGTTAGTAAAACGTAGGACACCTTGAACTCCAAACAACACCTTACAACACCGTACGAAACATTAAAACTCCATAATAAACCTAATGAAATCGTCCCAGTCCTTTGAACATCATACGAAAACTCAGGACTTGTTACGACTCTGTATGCGACTTTAGAAACATGAAAAGCACGTTTGAATAATGTAGGACGCGTTACAACTCCTAACAACAACTTACAACACCGTACGAAACCTTTAAACTCCATAATAAACCAAATGAATTCGTACGAGTCCTTCAAACGTCATATGGCAACTTAAGACATCTTACGACTTTGTATGCCTTATTAGCACCTCTAAAAGCACTTTAGTATAATGTAGGACGCCTTATGACTCCTAAGAACACCTTACAACACCGTACGAAACCTTAAAACTCCATAATAAACTAAATTAATTCGTGCGAGTCCTTCGAACATCGTATGACAACTTAGGACACATCGTACGACTCTTTATGGCACATTAGTAACTCGGAAAGAATGTTAGTATAATGGAGGACGCCTTATAGCTCCTAAGAACACCTTACATCACCGTACGAAACCATAAAACTCCATAATACACCTAATGAATTCATTCGAGTCCTTTGAACATCTTTCTACAAGTTAGGACATCTGAACACTCTGTATGACATATTAGCACCTTGAAAAGCACGTTAGTATAACGTAGGACACCTTAAAATTCCAAAAAACCCCATACAACACCGTACGATACCTTAAAACTCCATAATAAACCAAATGAATTGGTAGGAGTCCTTCATCGTACGACAAATTAGGACATCTTACGACTTGTTATGCCATATTAGCACCTTAAAAAGCACGTTAGTATAATGTAGGACGCCTTATGACTCCTAAGAACACCTTACATCACCTTACAAAACCTTAAAACTCCATAATACACCTAATGAATTCGTCCGAGTCCTTTGAACATCGTTCTACAAGTTAGGACATCTTACGACTTTGTATGCCATATTAGCACCTTCAAAAGCACTTAGTATAACTTAGGACGCCTTACGACTCCTAAAAACACCTATCAACACCATACGAATCCAAAATAAACCAAATGAATTAGTACGAGTCCTTCTAACATCGTACGACAACTTAGGACATCTTACGACTCTTTATGCCATACTAGCACCTTGAAAAGCACGTTAGCATAATGTAGGACGCCTTACGACTCCTAAGAATACCTTACATCACCTTACAAAACCTTGAAACTCCATAATACACCTAATGAATTCGTCAAAGTCCTTTGAACATCGTTCTACAAGTTAGGACATCTGAAGACTCTGTAAGGCATATTAGCACCTTAAAAAGCATGTTAGTTTAACGTAGGACACCTTAAAACTCCATACAACACCTTATAACACCGTACGAAATCTTAAAACTCCATAATAAACCAAAAGAATTCGTACGAGTCCTTCGAACATCCTACGACTCTTTATGCCATATTAGCACCTTGAAAAGCATGTTAGTATAATGTAGCACGCTTTATGATTCCTAAGAACACCTTCCAACACCGTACGAAATCTTAAAACTCCATAATAAACCAAATGAATTCGTACGTGTCCTTCGAACATCGTACGACAATTTAGGACATCTTACGACTCTTTATGCCACATTAGCAACTCGGAAAGAACGTTAGTATAATGTAGCACGCCTTATAGCTCCTAAGAACACCTTACATCACCGTACGAAACCTTAAAACTCCATAATACACCTAATGAATTCGTCCGAGTCCTTTGAACATCGTTGTACTAGTTAGGGCATCTGAAGACTCTGTATGACATATTAGCACCTTAAAAGGCACGTTAGTAAAACGTAGGACACCTTGAACTCCAAACAACACCTTACAACACCGTACGAAACATTAAAACTCCATAATAAACCTAATGAAATCGTCCCAGTCCTTTGAACATCATACGAAAACTCAGGACTTGTTACGACTCTGTATGCGACTTTAGAAACATGAAAAGCACGTTTGAATAATGTAGGACGCGTTACAACTCCTAACAACAACTTACAACACCGTACGAAACCTTTAAACTCCATAATAAACCAAATGAATTCGTACGAGTCCTTCAAACGTCATATGGCAACTTAAGACATCTTACGACTTTGTATGCCTTATTAGCACCTCTAAAAGCACTTTAGTATAATGTAGGACGCCTTATGACTCCTAAGAACACCTTACAACACTGTAAGAAACCTTAAAACTCCATAATAAACTAAATTAATTCGTGCGAGTCCTTCGAACATCGTATGACAACTTAGGACACATCGTACGACTCTTTATGGCACATTAGTAACTCGGAATGAATGTTAGTATAATGGAGGACGCCTTATAGCTCCTAAGAACACCTTACATCACCGTACGAAACCATAAAACTCCATAATACACCTAATGAATTCATCCGAGTCCTTTGAACATCTTTCTACAAGTTAGGACATCTGAACACTCTGTATGACATATTAGCACCTTGAAAAGCACGTTAGTATAACGTAGGACACCTTAAAACTCCAAAAAACCCCATACAACACTGTACGATACCTTAAAACTCCATAATAAACCAAATGAATTAGTAGGAGTCCTTCATCGTACGACAAATTAGGACATCTTACGACTTGTTATGCCATATTAGCACCTTAAAAAGCACGTTAGTATAATGTAGGACGCCTTATGACTCCTAAGAACACCTTACATCACCTTACAAAACCTTAAAACTCCATAATCACCTAATGAATTCGTCCGAGTCCTTTGAACATCGTTCTACAAGTTAGGACATCTTACGACTTTGTATGCCATATTAGCACCTTCAAAAGCACTTAGTATAACTTAGGACGCCTTACGACTCCTAAAAACACCTAACAACACCGTACGAATCCAAAATAAACCAAATGAATTAGTACGAGTCCTTCTAACATCGTACGACAACTTAGGACATCTTACGACTCTTTATGCCATACTAGCACCTTGAAAAGCACGTTAGCATAATGTAGGACGCCTTACGACTCCTAAGAATACCTTACATCACCTTACAAAACCTTGAAACTCCATAATACACCAAATGAATTCGTCAAAGTCTTTTGAACATCGTTCTACAAGTTAGGACATCTGAAAACTCTGTAAGACATATTAGCACCTTAAAAAGCATGTTAGTTTAACGTAGGACACCTTAAAACTCCATACAACACCTTATAACACCGTACGAAATCTTAAAACTCTATAATAAACCAAAAGAATTCGTACGAGTCCTTCGAACATCCTACGACTCTTTATGCCATATTAGCACCTTGAAAAGCATGTTAGTATAATGTAGCACGCCTTATGATTCCTAAGAACACCTTCCAACACCGTACGAAATCTTAAAACTCCATAATAAACCAAATGAATTCGTACGTGTCCTTCGAACATCGTACGACAACTTAGGACATCTTACGACTCTTTATGCCACATTAGCATCTCGGAAAGAACGTTAGTATAATGTAGCACGCGTTATAGCTCCTAAGAACACCTTACATCACCGTACGAAACCTTAAAACTCCAAAATACACCTAATGAATTCGTCCGAGTCCTTTGAAAATCGTTGTACTAGTTAGGACATCTGAAGACTCTGTATGACATATTAGCACCTTAAAAAGCACGTTAGTAAAACGTAGGACACCTTGAACTCCAAACAACACCTTACAACACCGTACGAAACATTAAAACTCCATAATAAACCTAATGAAATCGTCCCAGTCCTTTGAACATCATACGAAAACTCAGGACTTGTTACGACTCTGTATGCGACTTTAGAAACATGAAAAGCACGTTTGAATAATGTAGGACGCGTTACAACTCCTAACAACAACTTACAACACCGTACGAAACCTTTAAACTCCATAATAAACCAAATGAATTCGTACGAGTCCTTCAAACGTCATATGGCAACTTAAGACATCTTACGACTTTGTATGCCTTATTAGCACCTTGAAAAGCACTTTAGTATAATGTAGGACGCCTTATGACTCCTAAGAACACCTTACAACACCGTACGAAACCTTAAAACTCCATAATAAACCAAATGAATTCGTGCGAGTCCTTCGAACATCGTATGACAACTTAGGACACAACGTACGACTCTTTATGCCACATTAGTAACTCGGAAAGAATGTTAGTATAATGGAGGACGCCTTATAGCTCCTAAGAACACCTTACATCACCGTACGAAACCATAAAACTCCATAATACACCTAATGAATTCATCCAAGTCCTTTGAACATCGTTCTACAAGTTTGGACATCTGAACACTCTGTATGACATATTAGCACCTTGAAAAGCACGTTAGTATAACGTAGGACACCCTAAAACTCCTAAGAACACCTTACAACACCGTACGAAACCTTAAAACTCCAAAATAAACCAAATAAATTCGTACTAGTCCTTTGAACATCGTATGACAACTTAGGACATGTTACGACTCTTTATGCCACATTATCAACTCGGAAAGAACGTTAGTATAATGTAGGACGCCTTACAGCTCCTAAGAACACCTTACATCACCGTACGAAACCTTAAAACACCTTAATACTCCTAATGAATTCGTCCGAGTCCTTTGAACATCGTTCTACAAGTAAGGACATCTGAAGACTCTGTATGACATATTAGCACCTTGAAAGCACGTTCGTATAACGTAGAACACCTTAAAACTCCAAACAACACCTTACAACGCCGTACGAAACCTTAAAACTCCATAATAAACCAAATGAATTCGTACAAGTCCTTCGAACATCGTACGACAACTTAGGACATCTTGCGACTCTTTATGCCACATTAGCAACACGAAAAGAACTTTAGTATAATGTAGGACGCCTTACAGCTCCAAAGAACACCCTACATCACCGTACAAAACCTTAAAACTCCATAATACACCTAATGAATTCGTTCAAGTCCTTTGAACATCGTTCTTCAAGTTAGGACATCTGAAAACTCTGTATGACATAGTAGCACCTTAAAAAAACACGTTAGTAAAACGTAGGACACCTTAAAACTCCAAACAACACCTTACAACACCGTACGAAACCTTAAAACTCCATAATAAACCTAATGAAATCGTCCCAGTCCTTTGAACATCGTACAACAACTCAGGACTTGTTACGACTCTGTATGCGACTTTAGAAAATTGAAAAGCACGTTAGAATAATGTAGGATGCGTTACAACTCCTAACAACAACTTACAACGCCGTACGAAACCTTAAAACTCCATTATAAACCAAATGAATTCGTACGAGTCCTTCGAACGTCATATGGAAACTTAAGACATCTTTCGACTCGGTATGCCATATTCGCACCTTGAAAAGCACTTTAGTATAAACTAGGACGACTTACGACTCCTAAGAACACCTTACAACACCGTACGAAACCTTAAAACTCCAAAATAAACCAAATGAATTCGTACGAGTCCTTTGAACATCGTACGAAAACTTAGGACATGTTACGACTCTTTATGCCACATTATCAACTCGGAAAGAACGCTAGTATAATGTAGGACGCCTTACAGCTCCTAAGAATACCTTACATCACCGTACGAAACCTTAAAACACCTTAATACACCTAATGAATTCGTCCGAGTCCTTTGAACATCGTTCTACAAGTTAGGACATCTGAAGACTCTGTATGACATATTAGCACCTTGAAAGCACGTTCGTATAACGTAGAACACCTTAAAACTCCAAACAACACCTTACAACGCCGTACGAAACCTTAAAACTCCATAATAAACCAAATGAATTCGTACAAGTCCTTCGAACATCGTACGACAACTTAGGACATCTTGCGACTCTTTATGCCACATTAGCAACACGAAAAGAACGTTAGTATAATGTAGGACGCCTTACAGCTCCAAAGAACACCCTACATCACCGTACGAAACCTTAAAACTCCATAATACACCTAATGAATTCGTTCAAGTCCTTTGAACATCGTTCTACAAGTTAGGACATCTGAAGACTCTGTATGACATATTAGCACCTTGAAAAGCACGTTAGTATAACGTAGAACACCTTAAAACTCCAAACAACACCTTACAACACCGTACGAAACCTTAAAACTCCATAATAAACCAAATGAATTCGTACAAGTCCTTCGAACATCATACGACAACTTAGGACATCTTGCGACTCTTTATGCCACATTAGCAACTCGGAAAGAATGTTAGTATAATGTAGGACGCCTTACTGCTCCTAAGAACACCCTACATCATCGTACGAAACCGTAAAACTCTATAATACACCTAATGAATTCGTCCGAGTCCTTTGAACATCGTTCTACAAGTTAGGACATCTGAAGACTCGTAATTAAAACTCCATAATACACCTAATGAATTCGTCCGAATCCTTTGGCATCGTTCTACAAGTTAGGTCATCTGAAGACTCGTAATGACATATTAGCACCTTGAAAAGCACGTTAGTATAATATGCCACTTTAGCAACTGAAACCCTAATTTTCTCTCCCTAGAATGGCGATTTCAAGTGTTCTTCCTTTTTCTTTGAATCTAATTGGTAATTGGTGTATGATTTGCGTATCTAACACTTATGCAAATTAGGTTTTCTGTTTTCTTCTTGTAATTGCCGTTTTTTTATTCTAGGATTAGGGTTTTGTGTTGTGGGGCTGCCGTTTCTTGGATTTTTTTGGGTTATTGATGCTTTGCTGCGTTGGTGTTCTTGGATTTGATCTTTTTTGAGAGAATAGAGGTTTTGAGCTAGCTGATTTCTGATCGTGGTTAGGGTTTTTCTGATCGTGATTAGGGTTTGTGGCGGCTGAAAGAGGGGCGAATTTGGCTATTGGTTCATGAATCTTGATTCTTGATTCTTGTTTCTTGGATCTTGATTCTTGTTCTTGAATCTTGATTCTTGTTTCTTGGTTCTTGAATCTTGGTTTGGTTATTAAATTCGTTTTTCTTCAATGGAGACAGAATTAAGTCCAAAACCTATCAGTGCTCGAAAAGTAAGATTTGTAGAGAATACAGAGCCAAAAATTGAGGGTATTGCTCGGAAGGTGGTGAATATTGATGGTGTTCGTCTTCCTCTTCGTGGTAAGATTATAAATCAAGCGGATGTTCAAATTGAAAAACAAGCTGTGATTTTACCTGACAAAGATAATGAGGCTGCCACTAGTGACCAGATTATTGAGCCTAATGTGAATTCTTATGCTGCTACTCTACAATCCGGTACGTCCAAAAGTAGCATTAATTTTCGTTTTTTGGAGCCGTTGGATACACAACAAGGTGTTGATGTGGTTCTCTATAGGGAATCGGTTAAAATTGTCCAAGATAAATTAGCTTTCACTCTATATGGGTATTTTCTAGGGGATAGAGTTGCATATCCTGCTGTTGAGCATTTTGTGAAAACAAATTGGAAGAAGTATGGTCTTCAAAAATGTATGATGAATGCTAATGGCTTCTTTTTCTTCAAATTTGTTGATAACAAGAGTATGCTTGATGTGCTTGAAGGGGGACCTTGGCTAATTCGCAATAAACCGATTGTTCTAAATACATGGTCTCCTACTACTGTCCTTAAAAAGGAAGACATTAGGAAAGTGGCAGTTTGGGTTAAATTGCATGATGTGCCTATTGCAGCTTATACAGATGATGGGTTAAGCATGCTTGCTTCAAAGATTGGTTCTCCAAGGTTACTAGATTCCTACACTACTTCTATGTGTTCTGAAAGTTGGGGTAGAAGTAGTTATGCAAGGGCTCTTATTGAAATTTCAGTAGAGCATGAGTTTAAGGATGTGCTAACTATGGCTATTCCTGATGTGGATGGAGATAAATACGCTACTGAGAGTGTTGGTGTGGAGTATGAATGGACGCCCCCGAGGTGTACGCAGTGTTGTGTGTTTGGACATCTAAATGATGAATGTCCTAAACAGGTTCGTGCTACATCTATCCCAGAACAGGTTGGTGCTAAACCTAATTCTGCCCCTAAACCAAAGGTTAATAGGGATGGGTTTACTGAAGTAAAGGGGAGGAAAAAGGATAACAAAAGTGGGTTTCAAGTTACCAATCAGAAACCAAAATTTGAATATCGAGCGTTCGACTACAAGAAAATGATGGGAGCAAGACCCACTACTTCGGCTGGTAAAGGTAGAGACCCCCAGAAGATCCAAGTACAAAACTCCTTTAGTGCTCTAGATTCGGAGCATGTGAAGGATGGGGGGGCGTTGGAATCTATCAAAGCGAAGGATAAATTGGAGAGAGAGGTGCTTGAAGTCTTGGATGAGGAAGAGATTGAAGATATCTTTAATGAAATAAGAGATATATCTAGAGATAAAACAGGGGAAAGCTCCTCTTCTCATGTGGTTTCCAATGGATAATTATTTGCTCGGGTTTTAGAGGTAGATTCTCGAGGGTGGAGAGTTCATATTTGATGATGGCGGATGATGGTTTGGTTTTGTTATTTTCTTTCTATTAGGTCGTTTATCTGTGGTAGACTAGTTTGTTTGGATTGTTTTGGTTAGTTATCTATTTTGTTCACATATGTGGGGGTTTTTCCCACATATGAACTAGTGTGGAACACATCCTCACTACTTGTACTTCATTGACGGTTGTCTTTATAATAGAATCACCGGGGTAACCCTTTACCCAAAAAAAAAAAAAAAAAAAAAAAGCACGTTAGTATAACGTAGGACACCTTAAAATTCCAAACAACACCTTATAACACCTTACGAAACCTTAAAACTCCATAATAAACCTAATGAAATCGTCCTAGTCCTTTGAACATCGTACGACAACTCAGAACTTGTTACGACTCTGTATGCGTTATTGGCAACATGAAAAGCACGTTAGAATAATGTAGGACGCGTTACAACTCTTAACAACACATTACAACATCGTACGAAACCTTAAAACTCCATAATAAACCAAATGAATTCATACGAGTCCTTCAAACATCGTACGACAACTTAGGACATCTTACAACTCATTATGCCACATTAGCAACTCGAAAAGAACGTTAGTATAATGTAGAACGCCTTATAGCTCCTAAGAACACCTTACATCACCGTACGAAACCTTAAAACTCCTTAATACACCTAATGAATTCGTCCGAGTCCTTTGAACATCTTTCCACAAGTTAGGACATCTGAAGACTCTGTATGACATATTAGCACCTTGAAAGCATGTTCGAATAACGTAGAACACCTTAAAACTCCAAACAACACCTTACAACACCGTATGAAACCTTAAAACTCCATAATAAACCAAATGAATTCGTACAAGTCCTTCGAACTTCGTACGACAACTTAGGACATCTTGCGACTCTTTATGCCACATTAGCAACTCGAAAAGAACGTTAGTATAATGTAGGACGCCTTACAGCTCCAAAGAACACCCTACGTCGCCGTACGAAACCTTAAAACTCCATAATACACCTAATTAATTCGTTCAAGTCCTTTGAACATCGTTCTACAAGTTAGGACATCTGAAGACTCTGTATGACATATTAGCACCTTGAAAAGCACGTTAGTATAACGTAGAACACCTTAAAACTCCAAACAACACCTTACAACACCGTACGAAACCTTAAAACTCCATAATAAACCTAATGAATTCATACGAGTCCTTCGAACATCGTACGACAACTTAGGACATCTTACGACTCTTTATGCCACATTAGCAACTCCAAAAGAATGTTAGTATAATGTAGGACGCCTTACAGCTCCTAAGAACACCTTACATCACCGTATGAAACCTTAAAACTCCTTAATACACCTAATGAATTCGTCCAAGTCCTTTCAACATTGTGCTACAAGTTAGGACATCTGAAGACTCTGTATGACATATTAGCACCTTGAAAAGCACATTAGTATAACGTAGGACATCTTAAAACTACAAACAACACCTTACAACACCGTACAAAACCTTAAAACTCCATAATAAACCGAATGAAATCGTCCCAGTCCTTTGAACATCGTACAACAACACAGAACTTGTTACGACTCTGTATGCGACATTAGAAACATGAAAAGCACGTTAGAATAATGTAGGACGCGTTACAACTCCTAACAACAGCTTACAATGCCGTACGAAACCTTAAAACTCCATTATAAACCAAATGAATTCGTACGAGTCCTTCGAACGTCATATGGAAACTTAAGACATCTTACGACTCGGTATGCCATATTCGCACCTTGAAAAGCACTTTAGTATAATTTAGGACGACTTACGACTCCTAAGAACACCTTACAACACCGTACGAAACCTTAAAACTCCATAATAAACCTAATGAATTCGTACGAGTCCTTCGAACATCGTACGACAACTTAGGACATCTTAAGACTCTTCATGCCACATTAGCAACTCGGAAAGAACGTTAGTATAATGTAGGACGCCTTACAGCTCCTAAGAACACCTTACATCACCGTATGAAATCTTAAAACTCTATAATACACTTAATGAATTCGTCCGAATCCTTTGAACATCGTTCTACAAGTTAGGACATCTGAAGACTCTGTATGACATAGTAGCACCTTAAAAAAACACGTTAGTAAAACGTAGGACACCTTAAAACTCCAAACAACACCTTACAACAACTCAGGACTTGTTACGACTCTGTATGCGACTTTAGAAACATGAAAAGCACGTTAGAATAATTTAGGACGACTTACGACTCCTAAGAACACCTTACAACACCGTACGAAACCTTAAAACTCCATAATAAACCAAATGAATTCGTACGAGTCCTTCAAACATCGTACGACAACTTAGGACATCTTACAACTCTTTATGCCACAATAGCAACTCGAAAAGAAAGTTAGTATAATGTAGAACGCCTTATAGCTCCTAAGAACACCTTACATCACCGTACGGAACCTTAAAACTCCATAATACACCTAATGAATTCGTTCAAGTCCTTTGAACATCGTTCTACAAGTTAGGACATCTGAAGACTCTGTATGACATATTAGCACCTTGAAAAGCACATTAGTATAACGTAGGACACCTTAAAACTACAAACAACACCTTACAACACCGTACAAAACCTTAAAACTCCATAATAAACCGAATGAAATCGTCCCAGTCCTTTGAACATCGTACAACAACTCAGGACTTGTTACGACTCTGTATGCGACATTAGAAACATGAAAAGCACGTTAGTATAATGTAGGACGCGTTACAACTCCTAACAACAGCTTACAACGCCGTACGAAACCTTAAAACTCCATTATAAACCAAATGAATTCGTCCGAGTCCTTTGAACATCGTTCTACAAGTTAGGACATCTGAAGACTCTGTATGACATATTGGCACCTTGAAAAGCACGTTAGTAAAACGTAGATCACCTTAAAACTCCAAACAACACCTTACAACACCGTACGAAACCTTCAAACTCCATAATAAACCAAATGAATTCGTACAAGTCCTTCGAACATCGTACGACAACTTAGGACATCTTGCGACTCTTTATGCCACATTAGCAACTCGAAAAGAACGTTAGTATAATGTAGGACGCCTTACAGCTCCAAAGAACACCCTACATCACCGTACGAAACCTTAAAACTCCATAATACACCTAATGAATTCGTTCAAGTCCTTTGAACATTGTTCTACAAGTTAGGACATCTGAAGACTCTGTATGACATATTAGCACCTTGAAAAGCACGTTAGTATAACGTAGAACACCTTAAAACTCCAAACAACACCTTACAACACCGTGCGAAACCTTAAAACTCCATAATAAACCAAATGAATTCGTACAAGTCCTTCGAACATCGTACGACAACTTAGGACATCTTGCGACTCTTTATGCCACATTAGCAACTCGGAAAGAACATATGTATAATGTAGGACGCCTTACAGCTCCTAAGAACACCCTACATCACCGTACGATACCTTAAAACTCCATAACACACCTAATCAATTCATCCGAGTCCTTTGTTAGGACATCTGAAGACTCTGTATGACATGTTAACACCATGAAAAGCACGTTAGTAAAACGTAGGACATCTTAAAACTCCAAACAACACCTTACAACACCGTACGAAACCTTAAAACTCCATAATAAACCTAATGAAATCGTTCCAGTCCTTTGAACATCGTACGTCAACTCAGGACTTGTTACCACTCTGTGTGCGACATTAGCAACATGAAAAGCACGTTTAAATAATGTAGGACGCGTTACAACTCCTAACAACACCTTACAACACCGTACGAAACCTTAAACCCCCATAATAAACCAAATGAATTCGTATGAGTCCTTCTCTTTATGCCACATTAGCAACTCGGAAAGAATGTTAGTATAAGTAGGACGTCTTACAACCCCTAAGAACACCTTACATCACCGTACGAAACCTTAAAACTCCATAATACACCTAATGAATTCGTCCGAGTCCTTTGAACATCGTTCTACAAGTTAGGACATCTGAAGACTCTGTATGCCATATTAGCACCTTGAAAAGCACGTTAGTATAACGTAGGACACATTAAAACTCCAAACAACACCGTACGAAACCGTATAACTCCATAATAAACCTATTGAAATCGTCCAAGTCCTTTGAACATCGTACGTCAATTCAAGGCTTGTTACGACTCTGTATGCGACATTAGCAACATGAAAAGCACGTTTGAATAATGTAGGACGCGTTACAACTCCTAACAACACCTTACAACACCGTACCAAACCTTAAAACCCCATAATAAACCAAATGAATTCGTATGAGTCCTTCGAACATCGTACGACAACTTAGGATATCTTACGAATCTTTATGCCACATTAGCAACTCGGAAAGAATGTTAGTAAAAGTAGGATGTCTTACAACTCCTAAGAACACCTTACATCACCGTACGAAACCTTAAAACTCCATAATACACCTAATGAATTCGTCAAAGTCCTTTGAACATCGTATGGCAACTTAAGTCATCTTACGACTCTGTATGCCATATTAGCACCTTGAAAAGCACGTTAGTATAATGTAGGACGCCTTACGACTCCTAAGAACACCTTACAACACCGTACGAAACCTTAAAACCACATAATAAACCAAATGATATCGTATGAGTCCTTCGAACATCGTACGACAACTTAGGACATCTTGCGAATCTTTATGCCACATAAGCAACTCGGAAAGAATGTTAGTATAATGTAAGACGCCTTACAGCTCCTAACAACACCTTACATCACCGTAGGAAACCTTAAAACTCCATCATACACCTAATGAATTCGTCCGAGTCCTTTGAACATCCTTCTACAAGTAAGGACATCTGAAGACTATGTATGACATATTAGCACCTTGGAAAGCACGTTAGTAAAACGTAGGACACCTTAAAACTCCAAACAACACCTTACAACACCGTACGAAACCTTAAAACTCTATAATAAACCTATTGAAATCGTCCAAGATATTTGAACATCGTACGTCATCTCAGGGCTTGTTACGACTCTGTATGCGACATTAGCAACATGAAAAGCACGTTTGAATAATGTAGGACTCGTTACAACTCATAACTACACCTTACAACACCGTACGAAACCTTAAAACCCCATAATAAAGCAAATGAGTACATATGATTCCTTCGAACATCCTACGACAACTTAGGGCATCTTACGACTCTTTATGCCACCATTAGCAACTCGGATAGAATGTTAGTATAAGTAGGATGTCTTACAACTCCTAAGAACACCTTACATCACCGTACGAAACCTTAAAACTCCATAATACACCTAAAGAATTCGTCCGATTCCTTTGAACATCGTTCTACAAGTTAGGACATCTGAAGACTCTGTATGACATATTAGCACCTTGAAAAGCATGTTAGTATAACGTAGGACACCTTAAAACACCAAACAACAACTTACAACACCGTACGGGACCTTAAAACTCCATAATAAACCTAATGAAATCGTCCAAGTCCTTTGAACATCGTACGACAATTCAGGATTTGTTACGACTCTTTATGCGACATTAGCAACATGAAAAGCACGTTAGAATAATGGAGGATGCTTTACAACTCCTAAGAACACCTTCCATCACCTTACGTAACTTTAAAACTCCATAATAAACCTAATGAATTCGTCCGAGTCCTTTAAACGTCGTACGACATCACAGGACTTGCTACGACTTTGTATGCGACATTAGCAACATGAAAAGCACGTAAGTATAATGTAGGACGCCTTACGACTCCTAAGAACACCTTACAACACCGTACGAAACCTTAAAACTCCATAATAAACCTAATGAATTCGTACGAGTCCTTCGAACATCGTACGACAACTTAGGACATCTTTCGATTCTTTATGCCACATTAGCAACTCGGAAAGAACGTTAGTATAATGTAAAACGCCTTACAGCTCCTAACAACACCTTACTTCTCCGTATGAAACCTTAAAACTCCATAATACACCTAATGAATTCATCCGAGTCCTTTGTTATGACATCTGAAGACTCTGTATGACATGTTAACACCTTGAAAAGCACGTTAGTAAAACGTAGGACATCTTAAAACTCCAAACAACACCTTACAACACCGTACGAAACCTTAAAACTCCATAATAAACCTAATGAAATCGTCGCAGTCCTTTGAACATCGTACGTCAACTCAGGACATGTTACCACTCTGTGTGCGACATTAGCAACATGAAAAGCACGTTTTAATAATGTAGGACGCGTTACAACTCCTAACAACACCTTACAACACCGTACGAACCCTTAAACCCCCATAATAAACCAAATGAATTCGTATGAGTCCTTCGAACATCGTACGGCAACTTAGGACATCTTGCGACTCTTTATGCCACATTAGCAACTCGGAAAGAATGTTAGTATAAGTAGGACGTCTTACAACTCCTTAGAACATCTTACATCACCGTACGAAACCTTAAAACTCCATAATACACCTAATGAATTCGTCCAAGTCCTTTGAACATCGTTCTACAAGTTAGGACATCTAAAGACTCTGTATGCCATATTAGCACCTTGAAAAGCACGTTAGTATTTGGTTTATGTCATTAACTGTGGTAGGCTAGTTTGTTTGGTTTGTCTTGGTTTTATTTGGTTTGTTTTTTGGTTCACATATGTGGGGGTCTGTCCCATATATGAACTAGTGTGGAATGCTTCCTCACTACTTGTACTTCATTTACGGTTGTCTTTATAATAGAATCACCGGGGTAAACCTTTACCCAAAAAAAAAGCACGTTAGTATAACGTAGGACACATTAAAACTCCAAACAACAACTTACAACACCGTATGGAACGTTAAAACTCCATAATAAACCTAATGAAATCGTCCAAGTCCTTTGAACATCGTACGACAACTCAGGATTTCTTACGACTCTGTATGCGACATTAGCAACATGAAAAGCACGTTAGAATAATGTAGGACGAGTTACAACTCTTAAGAACACCTTCCATCACCTTACGAAACTTTAAAACTC
Organism: Tagetes erecta; assembly: GCA_030867185.1. NCBI lineage: Eukaryota > Viridiplantae > Streptophyta > Magnoliopsida > Asterales > Asteraceae > Tagetes > Tagetes erecta. The sequence goes on along the minus strand of CM061486.1, from coordinate 3,508,255 downwards.
CATAATAAACCTAATGAATTCGTCCGAGTCCTTTGAACGTCGTACGACAACTCAGGATTTGTTACGACTCTGTATACAACATTAGCCACATGAAAAGCATGTAAGTATAATGTAGGACGCCTTACGACTCCAAACAACACCTCCTAACACCGTACGAAACCTTATAACTCCATAATAAACCAAATGAATTCGTACGAGTCCTTCGAACATCGTACGACAACTTAGGACATCTTGCGACTCTTTATGCCACATTAGCAACTCGGAAAGAACGTTAGTATAATGTAGGACGCCTTACAGCTCCCCTAAGAACACCCTACATCACCGTACGAAACCTTAAAACTCCATAAATCCACCTAATAATTCGTCCGAGTCCTTTGAACATCGTTCTACAAGTTAGGACATCTGAAGACTCTGTATGACATATTAGCACCTTGAAAAGCACGTTAGTATAACGTAGGACACCTTAAAACTCCTAACAACACCTTACAACACCGTACGAAGCCTTAAAACTACATATTTAACCAAATGAATTCGTACGAGTCCTTCGAACATTGTACGACAACTTAGGACATCTTGCGACTCTTTATGCCACATTATCAACTCGGAAAGAACGTTAGTGTAATGTAGGACGCCTTACAGCTCCTAAGAACACCCTACATCACCGTACGAAACCTTAAAACCCCATAATACACCTAATGAATTCGTCCGAGTCCTTTGAACATCGTTCTACAAGTTAGGACATCTGAAGACTTTGTATGACATATTAGCACCTTGAAAAGCACGCTAGTAAAACGTAGGACACCTTGAAACTCCAAACAACACCTTACAACAGCGTACGAAACGTTAAAACTACATAGTTAACCAAATGAATTCGTACGAGTCCTTCGAACATCGTACGACAACTTAGGACATCTTGCGACTCTTTATGCCACATTAGCAACTCGGAAAAAATGTAAGCATAATGTAGGACGCCTTACAACTCCTAAGAACACCTTACATCACCGTACGAAACCTTAAAACTCCTTAATACACCTAATCAATTCGTCCGATTCCTTTGAACATCATTCTACAAGTTAAGACATCTGAAGACTCTGTATGACATGTTAGCACCTTGAAAAGCACGTTAGTATAACGTAGGACACCTTAAAATTCCAAACAACACCATACAACACCGTACTAAACCTTAAAACTCGATAATAAACCAAATGAATTCGTACGATTCCTTCGAACGTTGTATGGCAACTTAAGACATCTTACGACTCTTTATGCCATATTAGCACCTTGAAAAATCGTTATCATTTGCGGGCCGTTTGCAGCTTCTTGCGTCAGTTATATCTTCCATGTATACGTATTGGGTGTCGGTTCCTATTATGCCTCCAAGTACTGTAAAGGAATTAGAACGGAAAATGATAGGGTTTCTTTGGCAGTAAGATGGGAAAGATCGAGCAAAAGCCAAGGTTGCATGGACAGAAGTTTGTCTTCCGAAAGCAGAAGGGGGTTTGGGCATTCGTAAGATTTCTGATGTAAATAGAGCACTAATGTCCTACCATATATGGAGTATTATAACGCATAGAAAATCATTATGGGTGGAATTGATCTATGATCATAAATTGAAAGGTAGAAGCTTTTGGGAGGTGGAACCAAGATCAAGTATGAGTTGGGGATGGCGGAAAATTCTCCAACTTAGAGAGTTGATTCGGCCTTATATACACCAGAAAATTGGTGATGGTAAGAATACGTTTATTTGGAGTGACAACTGGTGTGAGCAAAGCCCTCTAAGCAGTTTCATCACTACGAGGGATATTTATAGGACAGGATTCTCAAGAATGGATAAGGTGGGTGATTTGGTGAACGATAGAAATTGGAGGTGGCCGGCTGCATGGTACGATCTCTTTCCTGTACTTATTAGCATACATGTACCAGTAATATGTAATAACAGGAGGGATGTGAGTATATGGCATGACAACCAGGGTGTTGAACGCAAGTTTTCTATATACAATGTATGGGAAACTATTCGTTATCGGAGCACGCAGGTAGATTGGTATAATATTGTCTGGTTTAATTATTGTATTCCAAGGCATGCTTTCCATGTATGGTTGGTTTGTCGAAAGAAACTAAACACATAGGATAAGATGAAGACATGGGATATGAATATGAGATGCTGTCTGTTATGTGTGAGGGATATGGATTCTCATGCACATTTGTTTTTTGAACGTGAGTATATGAACCAGGTTTGGTAAAAGGTGCGAATTTTGACTGATTTGTGGTATATAGACGGTGCTTGGTATAATATTGTGAGCTTCTTAAATATGAGAGGCAATTGGAAGTCGATTAATAGTGTTATTGATAGGCTCGTGATTGGAGCTACATCTTATTATGTATGGCAGGAAAGAAATGCTAGACTCTTTACTGATATTAAGAGAAGTCCTACGCAGATTACAAATATAATATCGGATAATGTCAGGTTGAAGTTGGTATCTTTGAGAGAGGAAAAAGTGATTAAGAATTGGAAGACTCTCAATAGATGGGATCTGGAGAGAATAGACGACAAGATGGGATGAGGAGATAGTGCGCCTCTAGTTGGAGCGTGGGTTGGTTTCAGCTAGATTATAGTCTAGTTTGGTTAATTTGGTTTTTTTCCTTTGTTTGTAAGTTGTGGTTGGTTGTGTTCACAATCTTAAGGCATGTCCTTTGATTGAACTAATGGGAGCTATTCCCATTACTTGTTTTCCTTTGTCACATTTATATAATCACCGGGGTAAACCCTTTACCAAAAAAAAAGCACTTTAGTATAATGTAGGACGCCTTACGACTCCTAAGAACACCTTACAACACCGTACGAAACCTTAAAACTCCATAATAAACCTAATGAATTCGTACGAGTCCTACGAACATCGTACGACAACTTAGGACATCTTACGACTCTTTATGCCACATTAGCAACTCGGAAAGAACGTTAGTATAATGTAGGACGCCTTACAGCTCCTAAGAACACCTTACAGCTCCTAAGAACACCTTACATCACCGTACGAAACCTTAAAACTCCTTAATACACCTAATAATTCGTTCGAGTCCTTTGAACATCGTTCTACAAGTTAGGACGACATCTCTGTATGCCATATTAGCACCTTGAAAAGCACGTTAGTATAACGTAGAACACCTTAAAACTCCAAACAACACCTTACAACACCGTACGAAACCTTAAAACTCCATAATAAACCAAATGAATTCGTACGAGTACTTCGAACATCGTACGACAACGTAGGACATCTTGCGACTCTTTATGCCACATTAGCAACTCGGAAAGAAGGTTAGTATAATGTAGGACGCCTTACAGCTCCTAAGAACACCCTACATCACCGAACGAAACCTTAAAACTCTATAATACACCTAATGAATTCGTCCGAGTCCTTTGAACATCGTTCTTCAAGTTAGGACATCTGAAGACTCTGTATGACATAGTAGCACCTTAAAAAAACACGTTAGTAAAACGTAGGACACCTTAAAACTCCAAACAACACCTTACAACACCGTACGAAACCTTAAAACTCCATAATAAACCTAATGAAATCGTCCCAGTCCTTTGAACACCGTACAACAACTCAGGACTTGTTACGACTCTGTATGCGACTTTAGAAACATGAAAAGCACGTTAGAATAATGTAGGACGCGTTACAACTCCTAACAACAGCTTACAACGCCGTACGAAACCTTAAAACTCCATTATAAACCAAATGAATTTGTACGAGTCCTTCGAACGTCGTATGGAAACTTAAGACATATTACGACACGGTATGCCATATTCGCACCTTGAAAAGCACTTTAGTAAAATTTAGGACGACTTACGTCTCCTAAGAACACCTTACAACACTGTACGAAACCTTAAAACTCCATAATAAACCAAATGAATTCGTACGAGTACTTCGAACATCGTACGACAACGTAGGACATCTTGCGACTCTTTATGCCACATTAGCAACTCGGAAAGAAGGTTAGTATAATGTAGGACGCCTTACAGCTCCTAAGAACACCCTACATCACCGTACGAAACCTTAAAACTCTATAATACACTTAATGAATTCGTCCGAGTCCTTTGAACATCGTTCTTCAAGTTAGGACATCTGAAGACTCTGTATGACATAGTAGCACCTTATAAAAACACGTTAGTAAAACGTAGGACACCTTAAAACTCCAAACAACACCTTACAACACCGTACGAAACCTTAAAACTCCATAATAAACCTAATGAAATCGTCCCAGTCCTTTGAACACCGTACAACAACTCAGGACTTGTTACGACTCTGTATGCGACTTTAGAAACATGAAAAGCACGTTAGAATAATGAAGGACGCGTTACAACTCCTAACAACAGCTTACAACGCCGTACGAAACCTTAAAACTCCATTATAAACCAAATGAATTCGTACGAGTCCTTCGAACGTCATATGGAAACTTAAGACATCTTACGACTCGGTATGCCATATTCGCACCTTGAAAAGCACTTTAGTATAATTTAGGACGACTTAGGACTCCTAAGAACACCTTAAAACACCGTACGAAACCTTAAAACTCCATAATAAACCTAATGAATTCGTACGAGTCCTTTGAACATAGTACGTCAACTTAGGACATCTTACGACTCTTTATGCCACATTAGCAACTCGGAAAGAACGTTAGTATAATGTAGGACGCCTTACAGCTCCAAAGAACACCCTACATCACCGTACGAAACCTTAAAACTCCGTAATACACCTAATGAATTCGTCCGAGTCCTTTAAACATGTTCTACCAGTTAGGACATCTGAAGACTCTGTATGACATAGTAGCACCTTGAAAAGCACGTTAGTAAAACGTAGGACACCTTAAAACTTCAAACAACACCTTACAACACCGTACGAAACCTTAAAACTCCATAATAAACCTAATGAAATCGTCCAAATCCTTTGAACATCGTACAACAACTCAGGATTTGTTACGACTCTGTATGCGACTTTAAAAATATGAAAAGCACGTTGGAATAATGAAGGACGCGTTACAACTCCTAACAACAGCTTACAACAGCTTACAACTCCTAACGAAACCTTAAAACTCCATTATAAACCAAATGAATTCGTACGAGTCCTTCGAACGTCGTATGGAAACTTAAGACATATTACGACACGGTATGTCATATTCGCACCTTGAAAAGCACTTTAGTATAATTTAGGACGACTTACGACTCCTAAGAACACCTTACAACACTGTACGAAACCTTAAAACTCCATAATAAATCAAAAAAATTCGTACGAGTCCTTTGAACATCGTACGACAACTTAGGACATCTTACGACTCTTTATGCCACATTATCAACTCGGAAAGAACGTTAGTATAATGTAGGACGCCTTACAGCTCCTAAGAACACCCTACATCACCGAACGAAACCTTAAAACTCCATAATACACCTAATGAATTCGTCTGAGTCCTTTGAACATCGTTCTACAAGTTACGACATCTGAAGACTCTGTATGACATAGTAGCACCTTGAAAAGCACGTTAGTAAAACGTAGGACACCTTAAAAATTCAAACAACACCTTAGAACACCGTACGAAACCTTAAAACTCCATAATAAACCTAATGAAATCGTCCCAGACCTTTGAACCTCGTACAACAACTCAGGACTTGTTACGACTCTGTATGCGACTTCAGAAACATGAAAAGCACGTTAGAATAATGTAGGACGCGTTACAACAGCTTACAACTCCTAACGAAACCTTAAAACTCCATTATAAACCAAATGAATTCGTACGAGTCCTTCGAACGTCGTATGGAAACTTAAGACATCTTACGACTCGGTATGCCATATTCGCACCTTGAAAAGCACTTTAGTATAATTTAGGACGACTTACGACTCCTAAGAACACCTTACAACACTGTACGAAACCTTAAAACTCCATAATAAATCAAAAAAATTCGTACGAGTCCTTTGAACATCGTACGACAACTTAGGACATCTTACGACTCTTTATGCCACATTATCAACTCGGAAAGAACGTTAGTATAATGTAGGACGCCTTACAGCTCCTAAGAACACCCTACATCACCGAACGAAACCTTAAAACTCCATAATACACCTAATGAATTCGTCTGAGTCCTTTGAACATCGTTCTACAAGTTACGACATCTGAAGACTCTGTATGACATAGTAGCACCTTGAAAAGCACCTTAGTAAAACGTAGGACACCTTAAAAATTCAAACAACACCTTAGAACACCGTACGAAACCTTAAAACTCCATAATAAACCTAATGAAATCGTCCCAGACCTTTGAACCTCGTACAACAACTCAGGACTTGTTACGACTCTGTATGCGACTTCAGAAACATGAAAAGCACGTTAGAATAATGTAGGACGCGTTACAACAGCTTACAACTCCTAACGAAACCTTAAAACTCCATTATAAACCAAATGAATTCGTACGAGTCCTTCGAACGTCGTATGGAAACTTAAGACATCTTACGACTCGGTATGCCATATTCGCACCTTGAAAAGCACTTTAGTATAATTTAGGACGACTTACGACTCCTAAGAACACCTTACAACACCTTACGAAACCTTAAAACTCCATAATAAACCAAATGAATTCGTACGAGTACTTCGAACATCGTATGACAACGTAGGACATCTTGCGACTCTTTATGCCACATTAGCAACTCGGAAAGAAGGTTAGTATAATGTAGGACGCCTTACAGCTCCTAAGAACACCCTACATCACCGTACGAAACCTTAAAACTCTATAATACACCTAATGAATTCGTCCGAGTCCTTTGAACATCGTTCTTCAAGTTAGGACATCTGAAGACTCTGTATGACATAGTAGCACCTTATAAAAACACATTAGTAAAACGTAGGACACCTTAAAACTCCAAACAACACCTTACAACACCGTACGAAACCTTAAAACTCCATAATAAACCTAATGAAATCGTCCCAGTCCTTTGAACACCGTACAACAACTCAGGACTTGTTACGACTCTGTATGCGACTTTAGAAACATGAAAAGCACGTTAGAATAATGTAGGACGCGTTACAACTCCTAACAACAGCTTACAACGCCGTACGAAACCTTAAAACTCCATTATAAACCAAATGAATTCGTACGAGTCCTTCGAACGTCATATGGAAACTTAAGACATCTTACGACTCGGTATGCCATATTCGCACCTTGAAAAGCACTTTAGTATAATTTAGGACGACTTAGGACTCCTAAGAACACCTTACAACACCGTACGAAACCTTAAAACTCCATAATAAACCTAATGAATTCGTACGAGTCCTTTGAACATAGTACGTCAACTTAGGACATCTTACGACTCTTTATGCCACATTAGCAACTCGGAAAGAACGTTAGTATAATGTAGGACGCCTTACAGCTCCAAAGAACACCCTACATCACCGTACAAAACCTTAAAACTCCGTAATACACCTAATGAATTCGTCCGAGTCCTTTAAACATGTTCTACCAGTTAGGACATCTGAAGACTCTGTATGACATAGTAGCACCTTGAAAAGCACGTTAGTAAAACGTAGGACACCTTAAAACTTCAAACAACACCTTACAACACCGTACGAAACCTTAAAACTCCATAATAAACCTAATGAAATCGTCCAAATCCTTTGAACATCGTACAACAACTCAGGATTTGTTACGACTCTGTATGCGACTTTAAAAATATGAAAAGCACGTTGGAATAATGAAGGACGCGTTACAACTCCTAACAACAGCTTACAACAGCTTACAACTCCTAACGAAACCTTAAAACTCCATTATAAACCAAATGAATTCGTACGAGTCCTTCGAACGTCGTATGGAAACTTAAGACATATTACGACACGGTATGCCATATTCGCACCTTGAAAAGCACTTTAGTATAATTTAGGACGACTTACGACTCCTAAGAACACCTTACAACACTGTACGAAACCTTAAAACTCCATAATAAACCAAATAAATTCGTACGAGTCCTTTGAACATCGTACGACAACTTAGGACATCTTACGACTCTTTATGCCACATTATCAACTCGGAAAGAACGTTAGTATAATGTAGGACGCCTTACAGCTCCTAAGAACACCCTACATCACCGAACGAAACCTTAAAACTCCATAATACACCTAATGAATTCGTCTGAGTCCTTTGAACATCGTTCTACAAGTTACGACATCTGAAGACTCTGTATGACATAGTAGCACCTTGAAAAGCACGTTAGTAAAACGTAGGACACCTTAAAAATTCAAACAACACCTTACAACACCGTACGAAACCTTAAAACTCCATAATAAACCTAATGAAATCGTCCCAGACCTTTGAACCTCGTACAACAACTCAGGACTTGTTACGACTCTGTATGCGACTTCAGAAACATGAAAAGCACGTTAGAATAATGTAGGACGCGTTACAACAGCTTACAACTCCTAACGAAACCTTAAAACTCCATTATAAACCAAATGAATTCGTACGAGTCCTTCGAACGTCGTATGGAAACTTAAGACATCTTACGACTCGGTATGCCATATTCGCACCTTGAAAAGCACTTTAGTATAATTTAGGACGACTTACGACTCCTAAGAACACCTTACAACACCTTACGAAACCTTAAAACTCCATAATAAACCAAATGAATTCGTACGAGTACTTCGAACATCGTATGACAACGTAGGACATCTTGCGACTCTTTATGCCACATTAGCAACTCGGAAAGAAGGTTAGTATAATGTAGGACGCCTTACAGCTCCTAAGAACACCCTACATCACCGTACGAAACCTTAAAACTCTATAATACACCTAATGAATTCGTCCGAGTCCTTTGAACATCGTTCTTCAAGTTAGGACATCTGAAGACTCTGTATGACATAGTAGCACCTTATAAAAACACGTTAGTAAAACGTAGGACACCTTAAAACTCCAAACAACACCTTACAACACCGTACGAAACCTTAAAACTCCATAATAAACCTAATGAAATCGTCCCAGTCCTTTGAACACCGTACAACAACTCAAGACTTGTTACGACTCTGTATGCGACTTTAGAAACATGAAAAGCACGTTAGAATAATGTAGGACGCGTTACAACTCTTAACAACAGCTTACAACGCCGTACGAAACCTTAAAACTCCATTATAAACCAAATGAATTCGTACGAGTCCTTCGAACGTCATATGGAAACTTAAGACATCTTACGACTCGGTATGCCATATTCGCACCTTGAAAAGCACTTTAGTATAATTTAGGACGACTTAGGACTCCTAAGAACACCTTACAACACCGTACGAAACCTTAAAACTCCATAATAAACCTAATGAATTCGTACGAGTCCTTTGAACATAGTACGTCAACTTAGGACATCTTACGACTCTTTATGCCACATTAGCAACTCGGAAAGAACGTTAGTATAATGTAGGACGCCTTACAGCTCCAAAGAACACCCTACATCACCGTACGAAACCTTAAAACTCCGTAATACACCTAATGAATTCGTCCGAGTCCTTTAAACATGTTCTACCAGTTAGGACATCTGAAGACTCTGTATGACATAGTAGCACCTTGAAAAGCACGTTAGTAAAACGTAGGACACCTTAAAACTTCAAACAACACCTTACAACACCGTACGAAACCTTAAAACTCCATAATAAACCAAATGAAATCGTCCAAATCCTTTGAACATCGTACAACAACTCAGGATTTGTTACGACTCTGTATGCGACTTTAAAAATATGAAAAGCACGTTGGAATAATGAAGGACGCGTTACAACTCCTAACAACAGCTTACAACAGAATACAACTCCTAACGAAACCTTAAAACTCCATTATAAACCAAATGAATTCGTACGAGTCCTTCGAACGTCGTATGGAAACTTAAGACATATTACGACACGGTATGCCATATTCGCACCTTGAAAAGCACTTTAGTATAATTTAGGACGACTTACGACTCCTAAGAACACCTTCCAACACTGTACGAAACCTTAAAACTCCATAATAAACCAAATAAATTCGTACGAGTCCTTTGAACATCGTACGACAACTTAGGACATCTTACGACTCTTTATGCCACATTATCAACTTGGAAAGAACGTTAGTATAATGTAGGACGCCTTACAGCTCCTAAGAACACCCTACATCACCGTACGAAACCTTAAAACTCCATAATACACCTAATGAATTCGTCTGAGTCCTTTGAACATCGTTCTACAAGTTACGACATCTGAAGACTCTGTATGACATAGTAGCACCTTGAAAAGCACGTTAGTAAAACGTAGGACACCTTAAAAATTCAAACAACACCTTACAACACCGTACGAAACCTTAAAACTCCATAATAAACCTAATGAAATCGTCCCAGTCCTTTGAACCTCGTACAACAACTCAGGACTTGTTACGACACTGTATGCGACTTCAGAAACATGAAAAGCACGTTAGAATAATGTAGGACGCGTTACAACAGCTTACAACTCCTAACGAAACCTTAAAACTCCATTATAAACCAAATGAATTCGTACGAGTCCTTCGAACGTCGTATGGAAACTTAAGACATCTTACGACTCGGTATGCCATATTCGCACCTTGAAAAGCACTTTAGTATAATTTAGGACGACTTAGGACTCCTAAGAACACCTTACAACACCGTACGAAACCTTAAAACTCCATAATAAACCTAATGAATTCGTACGAGTCCTTTGAACATAGTACGTCAACTTAGGACATCTTACGACTCTTTATGCCACATTAGCAACTCGGAAAGAACGTTAGTATAATGTAGGACGCCTTACAGCTCCAAAGAACACCCTACATCACCGTACGAAACCTTAAAACTCCGTAATACACCTAATGAATTCGTCCGAGTCCTTTAAACATGTTCTACCAGTTAGGACATCTGAAGACTCTGTATGACATAGTAGCACCTTGAAAAGCACGTTAGTAAAACGTAGGACACCTTAAAACTTCAAACAACACCTTACAACACCGTACGAAACCTTAAAACTCCATAATAAACCTAATGAAATCGTCCCAGTCCTTTGAACCTCGTACAACAACTCAGGACTTGTTACGACACTGTATGCGACTTCAGAAACATGAAAAGCACGTTAGAATAATGTAGGACGCGTTACAACAGCTTACAACTCCTAACGAAACCTTAAAACTCCATTATAAACCAAATGAATTCGTACGAGTCCTTCGAACGTCGTATGGAAACTTAAGACATCTTACGACTCGGTATGCCATATTCGCACCTTGAAAAGCACTTTAGTATAATTTAGGACGACTTACGACTCCTAAGAACACCTTACAACACCTTACGAAACCTTAAAACTCCATAATAAACCAAATGAATTCGTACGAGTCCTTTGAACATCGTACGACAACTTAGGACATGTTACGACTCTTTATGCCACATTATCAACTCGGAAAAACGTTAGTATAATGTAGGACGCCTTACAGCTCCTAAGAACACCCTACATCACCGTACGAAACCTTAAAACTCTATAATACACCTAATGAATTCGTCCGAGTCCTTTGAACATCGTTCTTCAAGTTAGGACATCTGAAGACTCTGTATGACATAGTAACACCTTAAAAAAACACGTTAGTAAAACGTAGGACACCTTAAAACTCCAAACAACACCTTACAACACCGTACGAAACCTTAAAACTCCATAATAAACCTAATGAAATCGTCCCAGTCCTTTGAACACCGTACAACAACTCAGGACTTGTTACGACTCTGTATGCGACTTTAGAAACATGAAAAGCACGTTAGAATAATGTAGGACGCGTTACAACTCCTAACAACAGCTTACAACGCCGTACGAAACCTTAAAACTCCATTATAAACCAAATGAATTTGTACGAGTCCTTCGAACGTCGTATGGAAACTTAAGACATATTACGACACGGTATGCCATATTCGCACCTTGAAAAGCACTTTAGTATAATTTAGGACGACTTACGACTCCTAAGAACACCTTACAACACTGTACGAAACCTTAAAACTCCATAATAAACCAAATGAATTCGTACGAGTACTTCGAACATCGTACGACAACGTAGGACATCTTGCGACTCTTTATGCCACATTAGCAACTCGGAAAGAAGGTTAGTATAATGTAGGACGCCTTACAGCTCCTAAGAACACCCTACATCACCGTACGAAACCTTAAAACTCTATAATACACCTAATAAATTCGTCCGAGTCCTTTGAACATCGTTCTTCAAGTTAGGACATCTGAAGACTCTGTATGACATAGTAGCACCTTAAAAAAACACGTTAGTAAAACGTAGGACACCTTAAAACTCCAAACAACACCTTACAACACCGTACGAAACCTTAAAACTCCATAATAAACCTAATGAAATCGTCCCAATCCTTTGAACATCGTACAACAACTCAGGATTTGTTACGACTCTGTATGCGACTTTAAAAATATGAAAAGCACGTTGGAATAATGAAGGACGCGTTACAACTCCTAACAACAGCTTACAACAGCTTACAACTCCTAACGAAACCTTAAAACTCCATTATAAACCAAATGAATTCGTACGAGTCCTTCGAACGTCGTATGGAAACTTAAGACATATTACGACACGGTATGCCATATTCGCACCTTGAAAAGCACTTTAGTATAATTTAGGACGACTTACGACTCCTAAGAAAACCTTACAACACCGTACGAAACCTTAAAATTCCATAATAAACCTAATGAATTCGTACTAGTCCTTTGAACATACTACGTCAACTTAGGACATCTTACGACTCTTTATGCCACATTATCAACTCGGAAAGAACGTTAGCATAATGTAGGACGTCTTACAGCTCCTAAGAACACCCTACATCACCGTACGAAACCTTAAAACTCCATAATACACCTAATGAATTCGTCTGAGTCCTTTGAACATCGTTCTACAAGTTACGACATCTGAAGACTCTGTATGACATAGTAGCACCTTGAAAAGCACGTTAGTAAAACGTAGGACACCTTAAAAATTCAAACAACACCTTACAACACCGTACGAAACCTTAAAACTCCATAATAAACCTAATGAAATCGTCCCAGTCCTTTGAACCTCGTACAACAACTCAGGACTTGTTTCGACTCTGTATGCGACTTTAGAAACATGAAAAGCACGTTAGAATAATGTAGGACGCGTTACAACAGCTTACAACTCCTAACGAAACCTTAAAACTCCATTATAAACCAAATGAATTCGTACGAGTCCTTCGAACGTCGTATGGAAACTTAAGACATCTTACGACTCGGTATGCCATATTCGCACCTTGAAAAGCACTTTAGTATAATTTAGGACGACTTACGACTCCTAAGAACACCTTACAACACCTTACGAAACCTTAAAACTCCATAATAAACCAAATGAATTCGTACGAGTCCTTTGAACATCGTACGACAACTTAGGACATGTTACGACTCTTTATGCCACATTATCAACTCGGAAAAACGTTAGTATAATGTAGGACGCCTTACAGCTCCTAAGAACACCCTACATCACCGTACGAAACCTTAAAACTCTATAATACACCTAATGAATTCGTCCGAGTCCTTTGAACATCGTTCTTCAAGTTAGGACATCTGAAGACTCTGTATGACATAGTAGCACCTTAAAAAAACACGTTAGTAAAACGTAGGACACCTTAAAACTCCAAACAACACCTTACAACACCGTACGAAACCTTAAAACTCCATAATAAACCTAATGAAATCGTCCCAATCCTTTGAACATCGTACAACAACTCAGGATTTGTTACGACTCTGTATGCGACTTTAAAAATATGAAAAGCACGTTGGAATAATGAAGGACGCGTTACAACTCCTAACAACAGCTTACAACAGCTTACAACTCCTAACGAAACCTTAAAACTCCATTATAAACCAAATGAATTCGTACGAGTCCTTCGAACGTCGTATGGAAACTTAAGACATATTACGACACGGTATGCCATATTCGCACCTTGAAAAGCACTTTAGTATAATTTAGGACGACTTACGACTCCTAAGAAAACCTTACAACACCGTACGAAACCTTAAAATTCCATAATAAACCTAATGAATTCGTACTAGTCCTTTGAACATAGTACGTCAACTTAGGACATCTTACGACTCTTTATGCCACATTATCAACTCGGAAAGAACGTTAGCATAATGTAGGACGTCTTACAGCTCCTAAGAACACCCTACATCACCGTACGAAACCTTAAAACTCCATAATACACCTAATGAATTCGTCTGAGTCCTTTGAACATCGTTCTACAAGTTACGACATCTGAAGACTCTGTATGACATAGTAGCACCTTGAAAAGCACGTTAGTAAAACGTAGGACACCTTAAAAATTCAAACAACACCTTACAACACCGTACGAAACCTTAAAACTCCATAATAAACCTAATGAAATCGTCCCAGTCCTTTGAACCTCGTACAACAACTCAGGACTTGTTTCGACTCTGTATGCGACTTTAGAAACATGAAAAGCACGTTAGAATAATGTAGGACGCGTTACAACAGCTTACAACTCCTAACGAAACCTTAAAACTCCATTATAAACCAAATGAATTCGTACGAGTCCTTCGAACGTCGTATGGAAACTTAAGACATCTTACGACTCGGTATGCCATATTCGCACCTTGAAAAGCACTTTAGTATAATTTAGGACGACTTACGACTCCTAAGAACACCTTACAACACCTTACGAAACCTTAAAACTCCATAATAAACCAAATGAATTCGTACGAGTCCTTTGAACATCGTACGACAACTTAGGACATGTTACGACTCTTTATGCCACATTATCAACTCGGAAAAATGTTAGTATAATGTAGGACGCCTTACAGCTCCTAAGAACACCCTACATCACCGTACGAAACCTTAAAACTCTATAATACACCTAATGAATTCGTCTGAGTCCTTTGAACATCGTTCTTCAAGTTAGGACATCTGAAGACTCTGTATGACATAGTAGCACCTTAAAAAAACACGTTAGTAAAACGTAGGACACCTTAAAACTCCAAACAACACCTTACAACACCGTACGAAACCTTAAAACTCCATAATAAACCTAATGAAATCGTCCCAGTCCTTTGAACACCGTACAACAACTCAGGACTTGTTACGACTCTGTATGCGACTTTAGAAACATGAAAAGCACGTTAGAATAATGTAGGACGCGTTACAACTCCTAACAACAGCTTACAACGCCGTACGAAACCTTAAAACTCCATTATAAACCAAATGAATTTGTACGAGTCCTTCGAACGTCGTATGGAAACTTAAGACATATTACGACACGGTATGCCATATTCGCACCTTGAAAAGCACTTTAGTAAAATTTAGGACGACTTACGTCTCCTAAGAACACCTTACAACACTGTACGAAACCTTAAAACTCCATAATAAACCAAATGAATTCGTACGAGTACTTCGAACAACGTACGACAACGTAGGACATCTTGCGACTCTTTATGCCACATTAGCAACTCGGAAAGAAGGTTAGTATAATGTAGGACGCCTTACAGCTCCTAAGAACACCCTACATCACCGTACGAAACCTTAAAACTCTATAATACACCTAATGAATTCCTCCGAGTCCTTTGAACATCGTTCTTCAAGTTAGGACATCTGAAGACTCTGTATGACATAGTAGCACCTTAAAAAAACACGTTAGTAAAACGTAGGACACCTTAAAACTCCAAACAACACCTTACAACACCGTACGAAACCTTAAAACTCCATAATAAACCTAATGAAATCGTCCCAGTCCTTTGAACACCGTACAACAACTCAGGACTTGTTACGACTCTGTATGCGACTTTAGAAACATGAAAAGCACGTTAGAATAATGTAGGACGCGTTACAACTCCTAACAACAGCTTACAACGCCGTACGAAACCTTAAAACTCCATTATAAACCAAATGAATTCGTACGAGTCCTTCGAACGTCATATGGAAACTTAAGACATCTTACGACTCGGTATGCCATATTCGCACCTTGAAAAGCACTTTAGTATAATTTAGGACGACTTAGGACTCCTAAGAACACCTTACAACACAGTACGAAACCTTAAAACTCCATAATAAACCTAATGAATTCGTACGAGTCCTTTGAACATAGTACGTCAACTTAGGACATCTTACGACTCTTTATGCCACATTAGCAACTCGGAAAGAACGTTAGTATAATGTAGGACGCCTTACAGCTCCAAAGAACACCCTACATCACCGTACGAAACCTTAAAACTCCGTAATACACCTAATGAATTCGTCCGAGTCCTTTAAACATGTTCTACCAGTTAGGACATCTGAAGACTCTGTATGACATAGTAGCACCTTGAAAAGCACGTTAGTAAAACGTAGGACACCTTAAAAATTCAAACAACACCTTACAACACCGTACGAAACCTTAAAACTCCATAATAAACCTAATGAAATCGTCCCAGTCCTTTGAACCTCGTACAACAACTCAGGACTTGTTTCGACTCTGTATGCGACTTCAGAAACATGAAAAGCACGTTAGAATAATGTAGGACGCGTTACAACAGCTTACAACTCCTAACGAAACCTTAAAACTCCATTATAAACCAAATGAATTCGTACGAGTCCTTCGAACGTCGTATGGAAACTTAAGACATCTTACGACTCGGTATGCCATATTCGCACCTTGAAAAGCACTTTAGTATAATTTAGGACGACTTACGACTCCTAAGAACACCTTACAACACCTTACGAAACCTTAAAACTCCATAATAAACCAAATGAATTCGTACGAGTCCTTTGAACATCGTACGACAACTTAGGACATGTTACGACTCTTTATGCCACATTATCAACTCGGAAAAATGTTAGTATAATGTAGGACGCCTTACAGCTCCTAAGAACACCCTACATCACCGTACGAAACCTTAAAACTCTATAATACACCTAATGAATTCGTCCGAGTCCTTTGAACATCGTTCTTCAAGTTAGGACATCTGAAGACTCTGTATGACATAGTAGCACCTTAAAAAAACACGTTAGTAAAACGTAGGACACCTTAAAACTCCAAACAACA
Source organism: Tagetes erecta (assembly GCA_030867185.1). Taxonomy (NCBI): domain Eukaryota; kingdom Viridiplantae; phylum Streptophyta; class Magnoliopsida; order Asterales; family Asteraceae; genus Tagetes; species Tagetes erecta. The sequence continues at coordinate 3,491,165 of CM061486.1, read as the reverse complement.
CCTTACAACACCGTACGAAACCTTAAAACTCCATAATAAACCTAATGAAATCGTCCCAGTCCTTTGAACACCGTACAACAACTCAGGACTTGTTACGACTCTGTATGCGACTTTAGAAACATGAAAAGCACGTTAGAATAATGTAGGACGCGTTACAACTCCTAACAACAGCTTACAACGCCGTACGAAACCTTAAAACTCCATTATAAACCAAATGAATTTGTACGAGTCCTTCGAACGTCGTATGGAAACTTAAGACATATTACGACACGGTATGCCATATTCGCACCTTGAAAAGCACTTTAGTAAAATTTAGGACGACTTACGTCTCCTAAGAACACCTTACAACACTGTACGAAACCTTAAAACTCCATAATAAACCAAATGAATTCGTACGAGTACTTCGAACATCGTACGACAACGTAGGACATCTTGCGACTCTTTATGCCACATTAGCAACTCGGAAAGAAGGTTAGTATAATGTAGGACGCCTTACAGCTCCTAAGAACACCCTACATCACCGTACGAAACCTTAAAACTCTATAATACACCTAATGAATTCCTCCGAGTCCTTTGAACATCGTTCTTCAAGTTAGGACATCTGAAGACTCTGTATGACATAGTAGCACCTTAAAAAAACACGTTAGTAAAACGTAGGACACCTTAAAACTCCAAACAACACCTTACAACACCGTACGAAACCTTAAAACTCCATAATAAACCTAATGAAATCGTCCCAGTCCTTTGAACACCGTACAACAACTCAGGACTTGTTACGACTCTGTATGCGACTTTAGAAACATGAAAAGCACGTTAGAATAATGTAGGACGCGTTACAACTCCTAACAACAGCTTACAACGCCGTACGAAACCTTAAAACTCCATTATAAACCAAATGAATTCGTACGAGTCCTTCGAACGTCATATGGAAACTTAAGACATCTTACGACTCGGTATGCCATATTCGCACCTTGAAAAGCACTTTAGTATAATTTAGGACGACTTAGGACTCCTAAGAACACCTTACAACACCGTACGAAACCTTAAAACTCCATAATAAACCTAATGAATTCGTACGAGTCCTTTGAACATAGTACGTCAACTTAGGACATCTTACGACTCTTTATGCCACATTAGCAACTCGGAAAGAACGTTAGTATAATGTAGGACGCCTTACAGCTCCAAAGAACACCATACATCACCGTACGAAACCTTAAAACTCCGTAATACACCTAATGAATTCGTCCGAGTCCTTTAAACATGTTCTACTAGTTAGGACATCTGAAGACTCTGTATGACATAGTAGCACCTTGAAAAGCACGTTAGTAAAACGTAGGACACCTTAAAACTTCAAACAACACCTTACAACACCGTACGAATCCTTAAAACTCCATAATAAACCTAATGAAATCGTCCCAGTCCTTTGAACACCGTACAACAACTCAGGACTTGTTACGACTCTGTATGCGACTTTAGAAACATGAAAAGCACGTTAGAATAATGTAGGACGCGTTACAACTCCTAACAACAGCTTACAACGCCGTACGAAACCTTAAAACTCCATTATAAACCAAATGAATTTGTACGAGTCCTTCGAACGTCGTATGGAAACTTAAGACATATTACGACACGGTATGCCATATTCGCACCTTGAAAAGCACTTTAGTAAAATTTAGGACGACTTACGTCTCCTAAGAACACCTTACAACACTGTACGAAACCTTAAAACTCCATAATAAACCAAATGAATTCGTACGAGTACTTCGAACATCGTACGACAATGTAGGACATCTTGCGACTCTTTATGCCACATTAGCAACTCGGAAAGAAGGTTAGTATAATGTAGGACGCCTTACAGCTCCTAAGAACACCCTACATCACCGTACGAAACCTTAAAACTCTATAATACACCTAATGAATTCCTCCGAGTCCTTTGAACATCGTTCTTCAAGTTAGGACATCTGAAGACTCTGTATGACATAGTAGCACCTTAAAAAAACACGTTAGTAAAACGTAGGACACCTTAAAACTCCAAACAACACCTTACAACACCGTACGAAACCTTAAAACTCCATAATAAACCTAATGAAATCGTCCCAGTCCTTTGAACACCGTACAACAACTCAGGACTTGTTACGACTCTGTATGCGACTTTAGAAACATGAAAAGCACGTTAGAATAATGTAGGACGCGTTACAACTCCTAACAACAGCTTACAACGCCGTACGAAACCTTAAAACTCCATTATAAACCAAATGAATTCGTACGAGTCCTTCGAACGTCATATGGAAACTTAAGACATCTTACGACTCGGTATGCCATATTCGCACCTTGAAAAGCACTTTAGTATAATTTAGGACGACTTAGGACTCCTAAGAACACCTTACAACACCGTACGAAACCTTAAAACTCCATAATAAACCTAATGAATTCGTACGAGTCCTTTGAACATAGTACGTCAACTTAGGACATCTTACGACTCTTTATGCCACATTAGCAACTCGGAAAGAACGTTAGTATAATGTAGGACGCCTTACAGCTCCAAAGAACACCATACATCACCGTACGAAACCTTAAAACTCCGTAATACACCTAATGAATTCGTCCGAGTCCTTTAAACATGTTCTACCAGTTAGGACATCTGAAGACTCTGTATGACATAGTAGCACCTTGAAAAGCACGTTAGTAAAACGTAGGACACCTTAAAACTTCAAACAACACCTTACAACACCGTACGAATCCTTAAAACTCCATAATAAACCTAATGAAATCGTCCCAGTCCTTTGAACACCGTACAACAACTCAGGACTTGTTACGACTCTGTATGCGACTTTAGAAACATGAAAAGCACGTTAGAATAATGTAGGACGCGTTACAACTCCTAACAACAGCTTACAACGCCGTACGAAACCTTAAAACTCCATTATAAACCAAATGAATTTGTACGAGTCCTTCGAACGTCGTATGGAAACTTAAGACATATTACGACACGGTATGCCATATTCGCACCTTGAAAAGCACTTTAGTAAAATTTAGGACGACTTACGTCTCCTAAGAACACCTTACAACACTGTACGAAACCTTAAAACTCCATAATAAACCAAATGAATTCGTACGAGTACTTCGAACATCGTACGACAACGTAGGACATCTTGCGACTCTTTCTGCCACATTAGCAACTCGGAAAGAAGGTTAGTATAATGTAGGACGCCTTACAGCTCCTAAGAACACCCTACATCACCGTACGAAACCTTAAAACTCTATAATACACCTAATGAATTCCTCCGAGTCCTTTGAACATCGTTCTTCAAGTTAGGACATCTGAAGACTCTGTATGACATAGTAGCACCTTAAAAAAACACGTTAGTAAAACGTAGGACACCTTAATACTCCAAACAACACCTTACAACACCGTACGAAACCTTAAAACTCCATAATAAACCTAATGAAATCGTCCCAGTCCTTTGAACACCGTACAACAACTCAGGACTTGTTACGACTCTGTATGCGACTTTAGAAACATGAAAAGCACGTTAGAATAATGTAGGACGCGTTACAACTCCTAACAACAGCTTACAACGCCATACGAAACCTTAAAACTCCATTATAAACCAAATGAATTCGTACGAGTCCTTCGAACGTCATATGGAAACTTAAGACATCTTACGACTCGGTATGCCATATTCGCACCTTGAAAAGCACTTTAGTATAATTTAGGACGACTTAGGACTCCTAAGAACACCTTACAACACCGTACGAAACCTTAAAACTCCATAATAAACCTAATGAATTCGTACGAGTCCTTTGAACATAGTACGTCAACTTAGGACATCTTACGACTCTTTATGCCACATTAGCAACTCGGAAAGAACGTTAGTATAATGTAGGACGCCTTACAGCTCCAAAGAACACCCTACATCACCGTACGAAACCTTAAAACTCCGTAATACACCTAATGAATTCGTCCGAGTCCTTTAAACATGTTCTACCAGTTAGGACATCTGAAGACTCTGTATGACATAGTAGCACCTTGAAAAGCACGTTAGTAAAACGTAGGACACCTTAAAACTTCAAACAACACCTTACAACACCGTACGAATCCTTAAAACTCCATAATAAACCTAATGAAATCGTCCCAGTCCTTTGAACACCGTACAACAACTCAGGACTTGTTACGACTCTGTATGCGACTTTAGAAACATGAAAAGCACGTTAGAATAATGTAGGACGCGTTACAACTCCTAACAACAGCTTACAACGCCGTACGAAACCTTAAAACTCCATTATAAACCAAATGAATTTGTACGAGTCCTTCGAACGTCGTATGGAAACTTAAGACATATTACGACACGGTATGCCATATTCGCACCTTGAAAAGCACTTTAGTAAAATTTAGGACGACTTACGTCTCCTAAGAACACCTTACAACACTGTACGAAACCTTAAAACTCCATAATAAACCAAATGAATTCGTACGAGTACTTCGAACATCGTACGACAACGTAGGACATCTTGCGACTCTTTCTGCCACATTAGCAACTCGGAAAGAAGGTTAGTATAATGTAGGACGCCTTACAGCTCCTAAGAACACCCTACATCACCGTACGAAACCTTAAAACTCTATAATACACCTAATGAATTCCTCCGAGTCCTTTGAACATCGTTCTTCAAGTTAGGACATCTGAAGACTCTGTATGACATAGTAGCACCTTAAAAAAACACGTTAGTAAAACGTAGGACACCTTAATACTCCAAACAACACCTTACAACACCGTACGAAACCTTAAAACTCCATAATAAACCTAATGAAATCGTCCCAGTCCTTTGAACACCGTACAACAACTCAGGACTTGTTACGACTCTGTATGCGACTTTAGAAACATGAAAAGCACGTTAGAATAATGTAGGACGCGTTACAACTCCTAACAACAGCTTACAACGCCGTACGAAACCTTAAAACTCCATTATAAACCAAATGAATTCGTACGAGTCCTTCGAACGTCATATGGAAACTTAAGACATCTTACGACTCGGTATGCCATATTCGCACCTTGAAAAGCACTTTAGTATAATTTAGGACGACTTAGGACTCCTAAGAACACCTTACAACACCGTACGAAACCTTAAAACTCCATAATAAACCTAATGAATTCGTACGAGTCCTTTGAACATAGTACGTCAACTTAGGACATCTTACGACTCTTTATGCCACATTAGCAACTCGGAAAGAACGTTAGTATAATGTAGGACGCCTTACAGCTCCAAAGAACACCCTACATCACCGTACGAAACCTTAAAACTCCGTAATACACCTAATGAATTCGTCCGAGTCCTTTAAACATGTTCTACCAGTTAGGACATCTGAAGACTCTGTATGACATAGTAGCACCTTGAAAAGCACGTTAGTAAAACGTAGGACACCTTAAAACTTCAAACAACACCTTACAACACCGTACGAATCCTTAAAACTCCATAATAAACCTAATGAAATCGTCCCAGTCCTTTGAACACCGTACAACAACTCAGGACTTGTTACGACTCTGTATGCGACTTTAGAAACATGAAAAGCACGTTAGAATAATGTAGGACGCGTTACAACTCCTAACAACAGCTTACAACGCCGTACGAAACCTTAAAACTCCATTATAAACCAAATGAATTTGTACGAGTCCTTCGAACGTCGTATGGAAACTTAAGACATATTACGACACGGTATGCCATATTCGCACCTTGAAAAGCACTTTAGTAAAATTTAGGACGACTTACGTCTCCTAAGAACACCTTACAACACTGTACGAAACCTTAAAACTCCATAATAAACCAAATGAATTCGTACGAGTACTTCGAACATCGTACGACAACGTAGGACATCTTGCGACTCTTTATGCCACATTAGCAACTCGGAAAGAAGGTTAGTATAATGTAGGACGCCTTACAGCTCCTAAGAACACCCTACATCACCGTACGAAACCTTAAAACTCTATAATACACCTAATGAATTCCTCCGAGTCCTTTGAACATCGTTCTTCAAGTTAGGACATCTGAAGACTCTGTATGACATAGTAGCACCTTAAAAAAACACGTTAGTAAAACGTAGGACACCTTAAAACTCCAAACAACACCTTACAACACCGTACGAAACCTTAAAACTCCATAATAAACCTAATGAAATCGTCCCAGTCCTTTGAACACCGTACAACAACTCAGGACTTGTTACGACTCTGTATGCGACTTTAGAAACATGAAAAGCACGTTAGAATAATGTAGGACGCGTTACAACTCCTAACAACAGCTTACAACGCCGTACGAAACCTTAAAACTCCATTATAAACCAAATGAATTCGTACGAGTCCTTCGAACGTCATATGGAAACTTAAGACATCTTACGACTCGGTATGCCATATTCGCACCTTGAAAAGCACTTTAGTATAATTTAGGACGACTTAGGACTCCTAAGAACACCTTACAACACCGTACGAAACCTTAAAACTCCATAATAAACCTAATGAATTCGTACGAGTCCTTTGAACATAGTACGTCAACTTAGGACATCTTACGACTCTTTATGCCACATTAGCAACTCGGAAAGAACGTTAGTATAATGTAGGACGCCTTACAGCTCCAAAGAACACCCTACATCACCGTACGAAACCTTAAAACTCCGTAATACACCTAATGAATTCGTCCGAGTCCTTTAAACATGTTCTACCAGTTAGGACATCTGAAGACTCTGTATGACATAGTAGCACCTTGAAAAGCACGTTAGTAAAACGTAGGACACCTTAAAACTTCAAACAACACCTTACAACACCGTACGAATCCTTAAAACTCCATAATAAACCTAATGAAATCGTCCCAGTCCTTTGAACACCGTACAACAACTCAGGACTTGTTACGACTCTGTATGCGACTTTAGAAACATGAAAAGCACGTTAGAATAATGTAGGACGCGTTACAACTCCTAACAACAGCTTACAACGCCGTACGAAACCTTAAAACTCCATTATAAACCAAATGAATTTGTACGAGTCCTTCGAACGTCGTATGGAAACTTAAGACATATTACGACACGGTATGCCATATTCGCACCTTGAAAAGCACTTTAGTAAAATTTAGGACGACTTACGTCTCCTAAGAACACCTTACAACACTGTACGAAACCTTAAAACTCCATAATAAACCAAATGAATTCGTACGAGTACTTCGAACATCGTACGACAACGTAGGACATCTTGCGACTCTTTATGCCACATTAGCAACTCGGAAAGAAGGTTAGTATAATGTAGGACGCCTTACAGCTCCTAAGAACACCCTACATCACCGTACGAAACCTTAAAACTCTATAATACACCTAATGAATTCCTCCGACTCCTTTGAACATCGTTCTTCAAGTTAGGACATCTGAAGACTCTGTATGACATAGTAGCACCTTAAAAAAACACGTTAGTAAAACGTAGGACACCTTAAAACTCCAAACAACACCTTACAACACCGTACGAAACCTTAAAACTCCATAATAAACCTAATGAAATCGTCCCAGTCCTTTGAACACCGTACAACAACTCAGGACTTGTTACGACTCTGTATGCGACTTTAGAAACATGAAAAGCACGTTAGAATAATGTAGGACGCGTTACAACTCCTAACAACAGCTTACAACGCCGTACGAAACCTTAAAACTCCATTATAAACCAAATGAATTCGTACGAGTCCTTCGAACGTCATATGGAAACTTAAGACATCTTACGACTCGGTATGCCATATTCGCACCTTGAAAAGCACTTTAGTATAATTTAGGACGACTTAGGACTCCTAAGAACACCTTACAACACCGTACGAAACCTTAAAACTCCATAATAAACCTAATGAATTCGTACGAGTCCTTTGAACATAGTACGTCAACTTAGGACATCTTACGACTCTTTATGCCACATTAGCAACTCGGAAAAAACGTTAGTATAATGTAGGACGCCTTACAGCTCCAAAGAACACCCTACATCACCGTACGAAACCTTAAAACTCCATAATACACCTAATGAATTCGTCTGAGTCCTTTGAACATCGTTCTACAAGTTACGACATTTGAAGACTCTGTATGACATAGTAGCACCTTGAAAAGCACGTTAGTAAAACGTAGGACACCTTAAAAATTCAAACAACACCTTACAACACCGTACGAAACCTTAAAACTCCATAATAAATCTATTGAAATCGTCCCAGTCCTTTGAACCTCGTACAACAACTCAGGACTTGTTACGACTCTGTATGCGACTTCAGCAACATGAAAAGCACGTTAGAATAATGTAGGACGCGTTACAACAGCTTACAACTCCTAACGAAACCTTAAAACTCCATTATAAACCAAATGAATTCGTACGAGTCCTTCGAACGTCGTATGGAAACTTAAGACATCTTACGACTCGGTATGCCATATTCGCACCTAGAAAAGCACTTTAGTACAATTTAGGACGACTTACGACTCCTAAGAACACCTTACAACACCTTACGAAACCTTAAAACTCCATAATAAACCAAATGAATTTGTACGAGTCCTTTGAACATCGTACGACAACTTAGGACATGTTACGACTCTTTATGCCACATTATCAACTCGGAAAAATGTTAGTATAATGTAGGACGCCTTACAGCTCCTAAGAACACCCTACATCACCGTACGAAACCTTTAAACTCTATAATACACCTAATGAATTCGTCCGAGTCCTTTGAACATCGTTCTTCAAGTTAGGACATCTGAAGACTCTGTATGACATAGTAGCACCTTAAAAAAACACGTTAGTAAAACGTAGGACACCTTAAAACTCCAAACAACACCTTACAACACCGTACGAAACCTTAAAACTCCATAATAAACCTAATGAAATCGTCCCAGTCCTTTGAACACCGTACAACAACTCAGGACTTGTTACGACTCTGTATGCGACTTTAGAAACATGAAAAGCACGTTAGAATAATGTAGGACGCGTTACAACTCCTAACAACAGCTTACAACGCCGTACGAAACCTTAAAACTCCATTATAAACCAAATGAATTTGTACGAGTCCTTCGAACGTCGTATGGAAACTTAAGACATATTACGACACGGTATGCCATATTCGCACCTTGAAAAGCACTTTAGTAAAATTTAGGACGACTTACGTCTCCTAAGAACACCTTACAACACTGTACGAAACCTTAAAACTCCATAATAAACCAAATGAATTCGTACGAGTACTTCGAACATCGTACGACAACGTAGGACATCTTGCGACTCTTTATGCCACATTAGCAACTCGGAAAGAAGGTTAGTATAATGTAGGACGCCTTACAGCTCCTAAGAACACCCTACATCACCGTACGAAACCTTAAAACTCTATAATACACCTAATGAATTCCTCCGAGTCCTTTGAACATCGTTCTTCAAGTTAGGACATCTGAAGACTCTGTATGACATAGTAGCACCTTAAAAAAACACGTTAGTAAAACGTAGGACACCTTAAAACTCCAAACAACACCTTACAACACCGTACGAAACCTTAAAACTCCATAATAAACCTAATGAAATCGTCCCAGTCCTTTGAACACCGTACAACAACTCAGGACTTGTTACGACTCTGTATGCGACTTTAGAAACATGAAAAGCACGTTAGAATAATGTAGGACGCGTTACAACTCCTAACAACAGCTTACAACGCCGTACGAAACCTTAAAACTCCATTATAAACCAAATGAATTCGTACGAGTCCTTCGAACGTCATATGGAAACTTAAGACATCTTACGACTCGGTATGCCATATTCGCACCTTGAAAAGCACTTTAGTATAATTTAGGACGACTTAGGACTCCTAAGAACACCTTACAACACCGTACGAAACCTTAAAACTCCATAATAAACCTAATGAATTCGTACGAGTCCTTTGAACATAGTACGTCAACTTAGGACATCTTACGACTCTTTATGCCACATTAGCAACTCGGAAAGAACGTTAGTATAATGTAGGACGCCTTACAGCTCCAAAGAACACCCTACATCACCGTACGAAACCTTAAAACTCCGTAATACACCTAATGAATTCGTCCGAGTCCTTTAAACATGTTCTACCAGTTAGGACATCTGAAGACTCTGTATGACATAGTAGCACCTTGAAAAGCACGTTAGTAAAACGTAGGACACCTTAAAACTTCAAACAACACCTTACAACACCGTACGAATCCTTAAAACTCCATAATAAACCTAATGAAATCGTCCCAGTCCTTTGAACACCGTACAACAACTCAGGACTTGTTACGACTCTGTATGCGACTTTAGAAACATGAAAAGCACGTTAGAATAATGTAGGACGCGTTACAATTCCTAACAACAGCTTACAACGCCGTACGAAACCTTAAAACTCCATTATAAACCAAATGAATTTGTACGAGTCCTTCGAACGTCGTATGGAAACTTAAGACATATTACGACACGGTATGCCATATTCGCACCTTGAAAAGCACTTTAGTAAAATTTAGGACGACTTACGTCTCCTAAGAACACCTTACAACACTGTACGAAACCTTAAAACTCCATAATAAACCAAATGAATTCGTACGAGTACTTCGAACATCGTACGACAACGTAGGACATCTTGCGACTCTTTATGCCACATTAGCAACTCGGAAAGAAGGTTAGTATAATGTAGGACGCCTTACAGCTCCTAAGAACACCCTACATCACCGTACGAAACCTTAAAACTCTATAATACACCTAATGAATTCCTCCGACTCCTTTGAACATCGTTCTTCAAGTTAGGACATCTGAAGACTCTGTATGACATAGTAGCACCTTAAAAAAACACGTTAGTAAAACGTAGGACACCTTAAAACTCCAAACAACACCTTACAACACCGTACGAAACCTTAAAACTCTATAATAAACCTAATGAAATCGTCCCAGTCCTTTGAACACCGTACAACAACTCAGGACTTGTTACGACTCTGTATGCGACTTTAGAAACATGAAAAGCACGTTAGAATAATGTAGGACGCGTTACAACTCCTAACAACAGCTTACAACGCCGTACGAAACCTTAAAACTCCATTATAAACCAAATGAATTCGTACGAGTCCTTCGAACGTCATATGGAAACTTAAGACATCTTACGACTCGGTATGCCATATTCGCACCTTGAAAAGCACTTTAGTATAATTTAGGACGACTTAGGACTCCTAAGAACACCTTACAACACCGTACGAAACCTTAAAACTCCATAATAAACCTAATGAATTCGTACGAGTCCTTTGAACATAGTACGTCAACTTAGGACATCTTACGACTCTTTATGCCACATTAGCAACTCGGAAAGAACGTTAGTATAATGTAGGACGCCTTACAGCTCCAAAGAACACCCTACATCACCGTACGAAACCTTAAAACTCCATAATACATCTAATGAATTCGTCTGAGTCCTTTGAACATCGTTCTACAAGTTACGACATTTGAAGACTCTGTATGACATAGTAGCACCTTGAAAAGCACGTTAGTAAAACGTAGGACACCTTAAAAATTCAAACAACACCTTACAACACCGTACGAAACCTTAAAACTCCATAATAAATCTAATGAAATCGTCCCAGTCCTTTGAACCTCGTACAACAACTCAGGACTTGTTACGACTCTGTATGCGACTTCAGCAACATGAAAAGCACGTTAGAATAATGTAGGACGCGTTACAACAGCTTACAACTCCTAACGAAACCTTAAAACTCCATTATAAACCAAATGAATTCGTACGAGTCCTTCGAACGTCGTATGGAAACTTAAGACATCTTACGACTCGGTATGCCATATTCGCACCTAGAAAAGCACTTTAGTACAATTTAGGACGACTTACGACTCCTAAGAACACCTTACAACACCTTACGAAACCTTAAAACTCCATAATAAACCAAATGAATTCGTACGAGTCCTTTGAACATCGTACGACAACTTAGGACATGTTACGACTCTTTATGCCACATTATCAACTCGGAAAAATGTTAGTATAATGTAGGACGCCTTACAGCTCCTAAGAACACCCTACATCACCGTACGAAACCTTAAAACTCTATAATACACCTAATGAATTCGTCCGAGTCCTTTGAACATCGTTCTTCAAGTTAGGACATCTGAAGACTCTGTATGACATAGTAGCACCTTAAAAAAACACGTTAGTAAAACGTAGGACACCTTAAAACTCCAAACAACACCTTACAACACCGTACGAAACCTTAAAACTCCATAATAAACCTAATGAAATCGTCCCAGTCCTTTGAACACCGTACAACAACTCAGGACTTGTTACGACTCTGTATGCGACTTTAGAAACATGAAAAGCACGTTAGAATAATGTAGGACGCGTTACAGCTCCTAACAACAGCTTACAACGCCGTACGAAACCTTAAAACTCCATTATAAACCAAATGAATTTGTACGAGTCCTTCGAACGTCGTATGGAAACTTAATACATATTACGACACGGTATGCCATATTCGCACCTTGAAAAGCACTTTAGTAAAATTTAGGACGACTTACGTCTCCTAAGAACACCTTACAACACTGTACGAAACCTTAAAACTCCATAATAAACCAAATGAATTCGTACGAGTACTTCGAACATCGTACGACAACGTAGGACATCTTGCGACTCTTTATGCCACATTAGCAACTCGGAAAGAAGGTTAGTATAATGTAGGACGCCTTACAGCTCCTAAGAACACCCTACATCACCGTACGAAACCTTAAAACTCTATAATACACCTAATGAATTCCTCCGAGTCCTTTGAACATCGTTCTTCAAGTTAGGACATCTGAAGACTCTGTATGACATAGTAGCACCTTAAAAAAACACGTTAGTAAAACGTAGGACACCTTAAAACTCCAAACAACACCTTACAACACCGTACGAAACCTTAAAACTCCATAATAAACCTAATGAAATCGTCCCAGTCCTTTGAACACCGTACAACAACTCAGGACTTGTTACGACTCTGTATGCGACTTTAGAAACATGAAAAGCACGTTAGAATAATGTAGGACGCGTTACAACTCCTAACAACAGCTTACAACGCCGTACGAAACCTTAAAACTCCATTATAAACCAAATGATATTTGTACGAGTCCTTCGAACGTCGTATGGAAACTTAAGACATCTTACGACACGGTATGCCATATTCGCACCTTGAAAAGCACTTTAGTAAAATTTAGGACGACTTACGTCTCCTAAGAACACCTTACAACACTGTACGAAACCTTAAAACTCCATAATAAACCAAATGAATTCGTACGAGTACTTCGAACATCGTACGACAACGTAGGACATCTTGCGACTCTTTATGCCACATTAGCAACTCGGAAAGAAGGTTAGTATAATGTAGGACGCCTTACAGCTCCTAAGAACACCCTACATCACCGTACGAAACCTTAAAACTCTATAATACACCTAATGAATTCCTCCGAGTCCTTTGAACATCGTTCTTCAAGTTAGGACATCTGAAGACTCTGTATGACATAGTAGCACCTTAAAAAAACACGTTAGTAAAACGTAGGACACCTTAAAACTCCAAACAACACCTTACAACACCGTACGAAAGCTTAAAACTCCATAATAAACCTAATGAAATCGTCCCAGTCCTTTGAACACCGTACAACAACTCAGGACTTGTTACGACTCTGTATGCGACTTTAGAAACATGAAAAGCACGTTAGAATAATGTAGGACGCGTTACAACTCCTAACAACAGCTTACAACGCCGTACGAAACCTTAAAACTCCATTATAAACCAAATGAATTCATACGAGTCCTTCGAACGTCATATGGAAACTTAAGACATCTTACGACTCGGTATGCCATATTCGCACCTTGAAAAGCACTTTAGTATAATTTAGGACGACTTAGGACTCCTAAGAACACCTTACAACACCGTACGAAACCTTAAAACTCCATAATAAACCTAATGAATTCGTACGAGTCCTTTGAACATAGTACGTCAACTTAGGACATCTTACGACTCTTTATGCCACATTAGCAACTCGGAAAGAACGTTAGTATAATGTAGGACGCCTTACAGCTTCAAAGAACCCCCTACATCACCGTACGAAACCTTAAAACTCCGTAATACACCTAATGAATTCGTCCGAGTCCTTTAAACATGTTCTACCAGTTAGGACATCTGAAGACTCTGTATGACATACTAGCACCTTGAAAAGCACGTTAGTAAAACGTAGGACACCTTAAAACTTCAAACAACACCTTACAACACCGTACGAATCCTTAAAACTCCATAATAAACCTAATGAAATCGTCCCAATCCTTTGAACATCGTACAACAACTCAGGATTGTTACGACTCTGTATGCGACTTTAAAAATATGAAAAGCACGTTGGAATAATGAAGGACGCGTTACAACTCCAAACAACAGCTTACAACTCCTAACGAAACCTTAAAACTCCATTATAAACCAAATGAATTCGTACGAGTCCTTCGAACGTCGTATGGAAACTTAAGACATATTACGACACGGTATGCCATATTCGCACCTTGAAAAGCACTTTAGTATAATTTAGGACGACTTACGACTCCTAAGAACACCTTACAACACTGTACTAAACCTTAAAACTCCATAATAAACCAAATGAATTCGTACGAGTCCTTTGAACATCGTACGACAACTTAGGACATCTTACGACTCTTTATGCCACATTATCAACTCGGAAAGAACGTTAGTATAATGTAGGACGCCTTACAGCTCCTAAGAACACCCTACATCACCGTACGAAACCTTAAAACTCCATAATACACCTAATGAATTCGTCTGAGTCCTTTGAACATCGTTCTACAAGTTACGACATTTGAAGACTCTGTATGACATAGTAGCACCTTGAAAAGCACGTTAGTAAAACGTAGGACACCTTAAAAATTCAAACAACACCTTACAACACCGTACGAAACCTTAAAACTCCATAATAAACCTAATGAAATCGTCCCAGTCCTTTGAACCTCGTACAACAACTCAGGACTTGTTACGACTCTGTATGCGACTTCAGAAACATGAAAAGCACGTTAGAATAATGTAGGACGCGTTACAACAGCTTACAACTCCTAACGAAACCTTAAAACTCCATTATAAACCAAATGAATTCGTACGAGTCCTTCGAACGTCGTATGGAAACTTAAGACATCTTACGACTCGGTATGCCATATTCGCACCTTGAAAAGCACTTTAGTATAATTTAGGACGACTTACGACTCCTAAGAACACCTTACAACACCTTACGAAACCTTAAAACTCCATAATAAACCAAATGAATTCGTACGAGTCCTTTGAACATCGTACGACAACTTAGGACATGTTACGACTCTTTATGCCACATTATCAACTCGGAAAAATGTTAGTATAATGTAGGACGCCTTACAGCTCCTAAGAACACCCTACATCACCGTACGAAACCTTAAAACTCTATAATACACCTAATGAATTCGTCCGAGTCCTTTGAACATCGTTCTTCAAGTTAGGACATCTGAAGACTCTGTATGACATAGTAGCACCTTAAAAAAACACGTTAGTAAAACGTAGGACACCTTAAAACTCCAAACAACACCTTACAACACCGTACGAAACCTTAAAACTCCATAATAAACCTAATGAAATCGTCCCAGTCCTTTGAACACCGTACAACAACTCAGGACTTGTTACGACTCTGTATGCGACTTTAGAAACATGAAAAGCACGTTAGAATAATGTAGGACGCGTTACAACTCCTAACAACAGCTTACAACGCCGTACGAAACCTTAAAACTCCATTATAAACCAAATGAATTTGTACGAGTCCTTCGAACGTCGTATGGAAACTTAAGACATATTACGACACGGTATGCCATATTCGCACCTTGAAAAGCACTTTAGTAAAATTTAGGACGACTTACGTCTCCTAACAACATCTTACAACACTGTACGAAACCTTAAAACTCCATAATAAACCAAATGAATTCGTACGAGTACTTCGAACATCGTACGACAACGTAGGACATCTTGCGACTCTTTATGCCACATTAGCAACTCGGAAAGAAGGTTAGTATAATGTAGGACGCTTTACAGCTCCTAAGAACACTCTACATCACCGTACGAAACCTTAAAACTCTATAATACACCTAATGAATTCCTCCGAGTCCTTTGAACATCGTTCTTCAAGTTAGGACATCTGAAGACTCTTTATGACATAGTAGCACCTTAAAAAAACACGTTAGTAAAACGTAGGACACCTTAAAACTCCAAACAACACCTTACAACACCGTACGAAACCTTAAAACTCCATAATAAACCTAATGAAATCGTCCCAGTCCTTTGAACATCGTACAACAACTCAGGACTTGTTACGACTCTGTATGCGACATTACAAACATGAAAAGCCAGTTAGAATAATGTAGGACGCGTTACAACTCCTAACAACAGCTAACAATGCCGTTCGAAACCTTAAAACTCCATTATAAACCAAATGAATTCGTACAAGTCCTTCGAACGTCATATGGAAACTTAAGACATCCTACGACTCGGTATGCCATATTCGCACCTTAAAAAGCACTTTAGTATAATTTAGGACGACTTACGACTCCTAAGAACGCCTTACAACACCTTACGAAACCTTAAAACTCCATAATAAACCTAATGAAATCGTCCTAGTCCTTTGAACATCGTACGACAACTCAGAACTTGTTACGACTCTGTATGCGTTATTGGCAACATGAAAAGCACGTTAGAATAATGTAGGACGCGTTACAACTCTTAACAACACATTACAACATCATACGAAACCTTAAAACTCCATAATAAACCAAATCAATTCGTACGAGTCCTTCAAACATCGTACGACAACTTAGGACATCTTAGAACTCTTTATGCCACATTAGCAACTCGAAAAGAACGTTAGTATAATGTAGAACGCCTTATAGCTCCTAAGAACACCTTACATCACCGTACGAAACCTTAAAACTCCATAATACACCTAATGAATTCGTCCAAGTCCTTTGAACATCGTTCTACAAGTTAGGACATCTGAAGACTCTGTATGACATATTAGCACCTTGAAAAGCACATTAGTATAACGTAGGACACCTTAAAACTCCAAACAACACCTTACAACACTGTACGAAACCTTAAAACTCCATAATAAACCAAATGAATTCGTACGAGTCCTTTGAACATCGTACGACAACTAAGGACATCTTACGACTCTTTATGCCTCATTATCAACTCGGAAAGAACGTTAGTACAATGTAGGACGCCTTACAGCTCCTAAGAACACCTTACATCACCGTACGAAACCTTAAAACTCCTTAACACACCTAATGAATTTGTCCGAGTCCTTTGAACATCGTTCTACAAGTTAGGACATCTGAAGACTCTGTATGACATATTAGCACCTTGAAAAGCACATTAGTATAACGTAGGACACCTTAAAACTCCAAACAACACCTTACAACACTGTACGAAACCTTAAAACTCCATAATAAACCAAATGAATTCGTACGAGTCCTTTGAACATCGTACGACAACTTAGGACATCTTACGACTCTTTATGCCACGTTATCAACTCGGAAAGAACGTTAGTATAATATATGACGCCTTACAGCTCCTAAGAACACCTTACATCACCGTACGAAACCTTAAAACTCCTTAATACACCTAATGAATTCGTCCGAGTCCTTTGAACATCGTTCTATAAGTTAGGACATCTGAAGACTCTGTATGACATATTAGCACCTTGAAAAGCACGTTAGTATAACGTAGAACTCCTTAAAACTCCAAACAACACCTTACAACACCGTACGAAACCTTCAAACCCCATAATAAACCAAATGAATTCGTACAAGTCCTTCGAACATCGTACGACAACTTAGGACATCTTGCGACTCTTTATGCCACATTAGCAACTAGAAAAGAACGTTAGTATAATGTAGGACGCCTTATAGCTCCAAAGAACACCCTACATCACCGTACGAAACCTTAAAACTCCATAATACACCTAATGAATTCGTTCAAGTCCTTTGAACATCGTTCTACAAGTTAGGACATCTGAAGACTCTGTATGACATATTAGCACCTTGAAAAGCACGTTAGTATAACGTAGAACACCTTAAAACTCCAAACAACACCTTACAACATCGTACGAAACCTTAAAACTCCATAATAAACCAAATGAATTCGTACAAGTCCTACGAACATCGTACGACAACTTAGGACATCTTGCGACTCTTTATGCCACATTAGCAACTCGGAAAGAACGTTAGTATAACGTAGGACGCCTTACAGCTCCTAAGAACACCCTACATCACCGTACGATACCTTAAAACTCCATAATACACCTAATGAATCCGTCCGAGTCCTTTGAACATCGTTCTACAAGTTAGGACATCTGAAGACTCTGTATGACATAGTAGCACCTTAAAAAACACGTTAGTAAAACGTAGGACACTTTAAAACTCTAAACAACACCTTACAACAACTCAGGACTTGTTACGACTCTGTATGCGACTTTAGAAACATGAAAAGCACGTTAGAATAATATAGGACGCGTTACAACAGCTTACAACTCCTAACGAAACCTTAAAACTCCATTATACACCAAATGAATTCGTACGAGTCTTTCGAACGTCGTATGGAAACTTAAGACATCTTACGACTCGGTATGCCATATTCGCACCTTGAAAAGCACTTTAGTATAATTTAGGACGACTTACGACTCCTAAGAACGCCTTACAACACCTTACGAAACCTTAAAACTCCATAATAAACCTAATGAAATCGTCCTAGTCCTTTGAACATCGTACGACAACTCAGAACTTGTTACGACTCTGTATGCGTTATTGGCAACATGAAAAGCACGTTAAAATAATGTAGGACGCGTTACAACTCTTAACAACACATTACAACATCATACGAAACCTTAAAACTCCATAATAAACCAAATGAATTCGTACGAGTCCTTCAAACATCGTACGACAACTTAGGACATCTTATAACTCTTTATGCCACAATAGCAACTCGAAAAAACGTTAGTATAATGTAGAACGCCTTATAGCTCCTAAGAACACCTTACATCACCGTACGAAACCTTAAAACTCCATAATACACCTAATGAATTCGTCCAAGTCCTTTGAACATCGTTCTACAAGTTAGGACATCTGAAGACTCTGTATGACATATTAGCACCTTGAAAAGCACATTAGTATAACGTAGGACACCTTAAAACTCCAAACAACACCTTACAACACTGTACGAAACCTTAAAACTCCATAATAAACCAAATGAATTCGTACGAGTCCTTTGAACATCGTACGACAACTAAGGACATCTTACGACTCTTTATGCCTCATTATCAACTCGGAAAGAACGTTAGTATAATGTAGGACGCCTTACAGCTCCTAAGAACACCTTACATCACCGTACGAAACCTTAAAACTCCTTAATACACCTAATGAATTTGTCCGAGTCCTTTGAACATCGTTCTACAAGTTAGGACATCTGAAGACTCTGTATGACATATTAGCACTTTGAAAAGCACATTAGTATAACGTAGGACACCTTAAAACTCCAAACAACACCTTACAACACTGTACGAAACCTTAAAACTCCATAATAAACCAAATGAATTCGTACGAGTCCTTTGAACATCATACGACAACTTAGGACATCTTACGACTCTTTATGCCACACTATCAACTCGGAAAGAACGTTAGTATAATGTAGGACGCCTTACAGCTCCTAAGAACACCTTACATCACCGTACGAAACCTTAAAACTCCTTAATACACCTAATGAATTCATCCGAGTCCTTTGAACATCGTTCTACAAGTTAGGACATCTGAAGACTCTGTATGACATATTAGCACCTTGAAAAGCACGTTAGTATGACGTAGAACACCTTAAAACTCCAAACAACACCTTACAACATCGTACGAAACCTTAAAACTCCATAATAAACCAAATGAATTCGTACAAGTCCTACAAACATCGTACGACAACTTAGGACATCTTGCGACTCTTTATGCCACATTAGCAACTCGGAAAGAACGTTAGTATAACGAAGGACGCCTTACAGCTCCTAAGAACACCCTACATCACCGTACGATACCTTAAAACTCCATAATACACCTAATGAATCCGTCCGAGTCCTTTGAACATCGTTCTACAAGTTAGGACATCTGAAGACTCTGTATGACATAGTAGCACCTTAAAAAAACACTTTAGTAAAACGTAGGACACCTTAAAACTCTAAACAACACCTTACAACAACTCAGGACTTGTTACGACTCTGTATGCGACTTTAGAAACATGAAAAGCACGTTAGAATAATATAGGACGCGTTACAACAGCTTACAACTCCTAACGAAACCTTAAAACTCCATTATACACCAAATGAATTCGTACGGGTCTTTCGAACGTCGTATGGAAACTTAAGACATCTTACGACTCGGTATGCCATATTCGCACCTTCAAAAGCACTTTAGTATAATTTAGGACGACTTACGACTCCTAAGAACACCTTACAACATCGTACGAAACCTTAAAACTCCATAATAAACCAAATGAATTCGTACGAGTCCTTTGAACATCGTACGACAACTTAGGACATGTTACGACTCTTTATGCCACATTATCAACTCGGAAAGAACGTTAGTATAATGAAGGACGCCTTACAGCTCCTAAGAACACCTTACATCATCGTACGAAACCTTAAACTCCTTAATACACTTAATGAGTTCGTCCGAGTTCTTTGAACATCTTTCCACAAGTTAGGACATCTGAAGACTCTGTATGACATATTAACACCTTAAAACTCCAAACAACACCTTACAACACCGTACGAAACCTTAAAACTCAATAATAAACCAAATGAATTCGTACAAGTCCTTCGAACATCGTACGACAACTTAGGACTTCTTGCGACTCTTTATGCCACATTAGCAACTCGAAAAGAACGTTAGTATAATGTAGGACGCCTTACAGCTCCAAAGAACACCCTACATCACCGTACGAAACCTTAAAACTCCATAATACACCTAATGAATTCGTTCAAGTCCTTTGAACATCGCTCTACAAGTTAGGACATCTGAAGACTCTGTATAACATATTAGCACCTTGAAAAGCACGTTAGTATAACGTAAAACACCTTAAAACTCCAAACAACACCTTACAACACCGTACGAAACCTTAAAACTCCATAATAAACCAAATGAATTCGTACGAGTCCTTTGAACATCGTACGACAACTAAGGACGTCTTACGACTCTTTATGCCACAATAGCAACTCGGAAAGAACGTTAGTATAATGTAGGACGCCTTACAGCTCCTAAGAACACCTTACATCACCGTACGAAACCTTAAAACTCCTTAATACACCTAATGAATTCGTCCAAGTCCTTTGAACATCGTTCTACAAGTTAGGACATCTGAAGACTCTGTATGACATATTAGCACCTTGAAAAGCATATTAGTATAATGTAGAACACCTTAAAACTCCAAACAACACCTTACAACACCGTACGAAAACTTAAAACTCCATAATAAACCTAATGAAATCGTCCCAGTCCTTTGAACATCGTACAACAACTCAGGACTTGTTACGACTCTGTATGCGACATTAGAAACATGAAAAGCACGTTAGAATAATGTAGGACGCGTTACAACTCCTAACAACAGCTTACAACGCCGTACGAAACCTTAAAACTCCATTATAAACCAAATGAATTCGTACGAGTCCTTTGAACGTCATATGGAAACTTAAGACATCTTACGACTTGGTATGCCATATTCGCACCCTGAAAAGCAATTTAGTATAATTTAGGACGACCTACGACTCCTAAAACACCTTACAACACCGTACGAAACCTTAAAACTCCATAATTAACCTAATGAATTCGTACGAGTCCTTCGAACATCGTACGACAACTTAGGACATCTTAAGACTCTTTATGCCACATTAGCAACTAGGAAAGAACATTAGTATAATGTAGGACGCCTTACAGCTCCTAAGAACAACTTACATCACCGTATGAAACCTTAAAACTCCATAATACACCTAATGAATTCGTCCGAATCCTTTGAACATCGTTCTACAAGTTAGGACATCTGAAGACTCGTAATTAAAACTCCATAATACACCTAATGAATTCGTCTGAATCTTTTGAATATCGTTTTACAAGTTAGGACATCTGAAGACTCGTAATGACATATTAGCACCTTGAAAAGCACGTTAGTATAACGTAGGACATCTTAAAATTCCAAACAACACCTTGCAACACCTTACGAAACCTTAAAACTACATAATAAACCTAATGAAATCGTCCTAGTCCTTTGAACATCATACGACAACTCAAAACTTGTTACGACTCTGTATGCGAAATTGGCAACATGAAAAGCACGTTTCAATAATGTAGGACGCGTTACAACTCTTAACAACACATTACAACATCGTACGAAACCTTAAAACTCCATAATAAACCAAATGAATTCGTACGAGTCCTTCAAACATCTTACGACAACTTAGGACATCTTACAACTCTTTATGCCACGGTAGCAACTCAGAAAGAACGTTAGTATAATTTAGGACGCCTTACAGCTCCTAAGAACACCCTACATCACCGTACAAAACCTTAAAACTCCGTAATACACCTAATTAATTCGTCCGAGTCCTTTGAACATCGTTCTACAAGTTAGGACATCTGAAGACTCTGTATGACATAGTAGCACCTTGAAAAGCACGTTAGTAAAACGTAGGACACCTTAAAACTTAAAACAACACCTTACAACATCGTACGAAATCTTAAAACTCCATAATAAACCTAATGATATCGTCCCAGTCCTTTGAACATCGTACAACAACTCAGGACTTGTTACGACTCTGTATGCGACTTTAGAAACATGAAAAGCACGTTGGAATAATGTAGGACGCGTTACAACTCCTAACAACAGCTTACAACGTCGTACGAAACCTTAAAACTCCATTATAAACCAAATGAATTTGTACGAGTCCTTCGAATGACGTATGGAAACTTAAGACATATTACGACACGGTATGCCATATTCGCACCTTGAAAAGCACTTTAGTATAATTTAGGACGACTTACGACTCCTAAGAACACCTTACAACACTGTACGAAACCTTAAAACTCCATAATAAACCAAATGAATTCGTACGAGTACTTCGAACATCGTACGACAACGTAGGACATCTTGCGACTCTTTATGCCACATTAGCAACTCGGAAAGAAGGTTAGTATAATGTAGGACGCCTTACAGCTCCTAAGAACACCCTACATCACCGTACGAAACCTTAAAACTGTATAATACACCTAATGAATTCGTCCGAGTCCTTTAAACATGTTCTACCAGTTAGGACATCTGAAGACTCTGTATGACATAGTAGCACCTTGAAAAGCACGTTAGTAAAACGTAGGACACCTTAAAACTTCAAACAACACCTTACAACACCGTACGAAACCTTAAAACTCCATAATAAACCTAATGAAATCGTCCCAGTCCTTTGAACACCGTACAACAACTCAGGACTTGTTACGACTCTGTATGCGACTTTACAAACATGAAAAGCACGTTAGAATAATGTAGGACGCGTTACAACTCCTAACAACAGCTTACAACGCCGTACGAAACCTTAAAACTCCATTATAAACCAAATGAATTCGTACGAGTCCTTCGAACGTCATATGGAAACTTAAGACATCTTACGACTCGGTATGCCATATTCGCACCTTGAAAAGCACTTTAGTATAATTTAGGACGACTTAGGACTCCTAAGAACACCTTATAACACCGTACGAAACCTTAAAACTCCATAATAAACCTAATGAATTCGTACGAGTCCTTTGAACATAGTACGTCAACTTAGGACATCTTACGACTCTTTATGCCACATTAGCAACTCGGAAAGAACATTAGTATAATGTAGGACGCCTTACAGCTCCAAAGAACACCCTACATCACCGTACGAAACCTTAAAACTCCGTAATACACCTAAAGAATTCGTCCGAGTCCTTTAAACATGTTCTACCAGTGAGGACATCTGAAAACTCTGTATGACATAGTAGCACCTTGAAAAGCACGTTAGTAAAACGTAGGACACCTTAAAACTTCAAACAACACCTTACAACACCGTACGAAACCTTAAAACTCCATAATAAACCTAATGAAATCGTCCCAATCCTTTGAACATCGTACAACAACTCAGGATTTGTTACGACTCTGTATGCGACTTTAAAAATATGAAAAGCACGTTGGAATAATGAAGGACGCGTTACAACTCCTAACAACAGCTTACAACAGCTTACAACTCCTAACGAAACCTTAAAACTCCATTATAAACCAAATGAATTCGTACGAGTCCTTCGAACGTCGTATGGAAACTTAAGACATATTACGACACGGTATGCCATATTCGCACCTTGAAAAGCACTTTAGTATAATTTAGGACGACTTACGACTCCTAAGAACACCTTACAACACTGTACGAAACCTTAAAACTCCATAATAAACCAAATGAATTCGTACGAGTCCTTTGAACATCGTACGACAACTTAGGACATCTTACGACTCTTTATGCCACATTATCAACTCGGAAAGAACGTTAGTATAATGTAGGACGCCTTACAGCTCCTAAGAACACCCTACATCACCGTACGAAACCTTAAAACTCCATAATACACCTAATGAATTCGTCTGAGTCCTTTGAACATCTTTCTACAAGTTACGACATTTGAAGACTCTGTATGACATAGTAGCACCTTGAAAAGCACGTTAGTAAAACGTAGGACACCTTAAAAATTCAAACAACACCTTACAACACCGTACGAAACCTTAAAACTCCATAATAAATCTAATGAAATCGTCTCAGTCCTTTGAACCTCGTACAACAACTCAGGACTTGTTACGACTCTGTATGCGACTTTAGAAACATGAAAAGCACGTTAGAATAATGTAGGACGCGTTACAACAGCTTACAACTCCTAACGAAACCTTAAAACTCCATTATAAACCAAATGAATTCGTACGAGTCCTTCGAACGTCGTATGGAAACTTAAGACATCTTACGACTCGGTATGCCATATTCGCACCTTCAAAAGCACTTTAGTATAATTTAGGACGACTTACGACTCCTAAGAACACCTTACAACACCTTACGAAACCTTAAAACTCCATAATAAACCAAATGAATTCGTACGAGTCCTTTGAACATCGTACGATAACTTAGGACATGTTACGACTCTTTATGCCACATTATCAACTCGGAAAAACGTTAGTATAATGTAGGACGCCTTACAGCTCCTAAGAACACCCTACATCACCGTACGAAACCTTAAAACTCCTTAATACACCTAATGAATTCGTCCAAGTCCTTTGAAAATCCTTCTACAAGTTAGGACATCTGAAGACTCTGTATGACATATTAGCACCTTGAAAAGCACATTAGTATAACGTAGGACACCTTAAAACTCCAAACAACACCTTACAACACCGTACGAAACCTTAAAACTCCAAAATAAACCAAATGAATTCGTACGAGTCCTTTGAACATCGGACGACAACTTAGGACATCTTACGACTCTTTATGCCTCATTATCAACTCGGAAAGAACGTTAGTATAATGTAGGACGCCTTACAGCTCCTAAAAACACCTTACATCACCGTACGAAACCTTAAAACTCCTTAATACGCCTAATGAATTTGTCCGAGTCCTTTGAACATCGTTCTACAAGTTAGGGCATCTGAAGACTCTGTATGACATATTAGCACCTTGAAAAGCACATTAGTATAACGTAGGACACCTTAAAACTCCAAACAACACCTTACAACACTGTACGAAACCTTAAAATTCCATAATAAACCAAATGAATTCGTACGAGTCCTTTGAACATCGTACGACAACTTAGGACATCTTACAACTCTTTATGCCACATTATCAACTCGGAAAGAACGTTAGTGTAATGTAGGACGCCTTACAGCTCCTAAGAACACCCTACATCACCGTACGAAACCTTAAAACTCCATAATACACCTAATGAATTCGTCCCAGTCCTTTGAACATCGTTCTACAAGTTAGGACATCTGAAGACTCTGTATGACATAGTAGCACCTTGAAAAGCACGTTAGTAAAACGTAGGACACCTTAAAACTTCAAACAACACCTTACAACACCGTACGAAACCTTAAAACTCCATAATAAACCTAATGAAATCGTCCCAGTCCTTTGAACATCGTACAACAACTCAGGACTTGTTACGACTCTGTATGCGACTTTAGAAACATGAAAAGCACGTTAGAATAATGTAGGACGCGTTACAACAGCTTACAACTCCTAACGAAACCTTAAAACTCCATTATAAACCAAATGAATTCGTACGAGTCCTTCGAACGTCGTATGGAAACTTAAGACATCTTACGACTCGGTATGCCATATTCGCACCTTCAAAAGCACTTTAGTATAATTTAGGACGACTTACGACTCCTAAGAACACCTTACAACACCTTACGAAACCTTAAAACTCCATAATAAACCAAATGAATTCGTACGAGTCCTTTGAACATCGTACGATAACTTAGGACATGTTACGACTCTTTATGCCACATTATCAACTCGGAAAAACGTTAGTATAATGTAGGACGCCTTTCAGCTTCTAAGAACACCCTACATCACCGTACGAAACCTTAAAACTCCTTAATACACCTAATGAATTCGTCCAAGTCCTTTGAAAATCCTTCTACAAGTTAGGACATCTGAAGACTCTGTATGACATATTAGCACCTTGAAAAGCACATTAGTATAACGTAGGACACCTTAAAACTCCAAACAACACCTTACATTATGGAATTTTAAACAAACCCTTGGTTCATTACGAATTAGGGTTTCAAATCTGCTTTGCCTATTAGTATAACGGAATTTGAGTGTTGTGGGGTTGCAAATTAGGGTTTGTGGAGGCTGAAATTGTTTGAAACCTGGTGAATTAGGGTTTCGACTCAATAATCAGCCATATGGAGACGGAAATTAGTCCCAAACCTATCAGTGCTCGAAAAGTAAGATTTGTAGAGAATACTGAGCCAAAAATTGAGGGTATTGCTCGGAAGGTGGTGAATATTGATGGTGTTCGTCTTCCTCGTCGTGGTAAGATTATAAATCAAGAGGATGTTCAAAGTGAAAAACAAGCTGTTATTTTTATCTGACAAAGAAAATGAGGCTGCCACTAGTGACCAGATTATTGAGCCTAAAGTGAATTCTTATGCTGCTACTCTACAATCCGGTACGTCAAAAAGTAGCATTCATTTTCGTTTTTTAGAGTCTTTGGATACACAACAAGGTGTTGATGTGGTTCTCCCTAGGGAATCGGTTAAAATTGTCCAAGATAAATTAGCTTTCACTCTATATGGGTATTTTCTAGGAGATAGAGTTGCATATCCGGTTGTTGAGCATTTTGTGAAAACAAATTGGAAGAAGTATGGGCTGCAAAAATGTATGATGAATGCTAATGGCTTCTTTTTCTTCAAATTTGTTGATAACAAGAGTATGCTTGTTGTGCTTGAAGGGGGACCTTGGCTAATTCGCAATAAACCGATCGTTCTAAATACATGGTCTCCTATGACTGTCCTTAAAAAAGAAGACATTAGGAAAGTGGCGGTTTGGGTTAAATTGCATGATGTGCCTATTGCAGCTTATACGGATGATGGATTAAGCATGCTTGCCTCAAAGATTGGTTCTCCAAGGTTACTAGATTCCTACACTGCTACTATGTGTTCTGAAAGTTGGGGTAGAAGTAGTTATGCAAGGGCTCTTATTGAAATTTCAGCAGAGCATGAGTTTAAGGATGTGCTAACTATGGCTATTCCAGATGTGGATGGAGATAAATACGCTATTGAGAGTGTGGGTGTGGAGTATGAATGGACGCCCCCTAGGTGTTCGCAGTGTTGTGTGTTTGGACACCTAAATGATGATTGTCCTAAACAGGTTCGTCCTACATCTAAACCAGAACAGGTTAGTGCTAAACCTAATACTGCCACTAAACCAAAGGTTAATAGGGATGGGTTTACTGAAGTAAAGGGGAGGAAAAAGGATAACAAAAGTGGGTTCCACGTTACCAACCAGAAACCAAAATTTGAATATCGAGCATTCGATTACAAGAAAATGTTGGGACCAAGACCCACTAATTCGGCTGGTAAAGGTAGAGATCCCCTGAAGATCCAAGTACAAAATTCCTTTAGTGCTTTAGATTCAGAATGTGTGAAGGATGGGGGGGCGTTGGAGTCTATCAAAGCGAAGGATAAATTGGGTAGAGAGGTGCTTGAGGTCTTGGATGAGGAAGAGGTTGAAGATATCTTTGATGAAATAAGAGATATATCTAGAGATAAATCAGGGGAAACCTCCTCTTCTCATGTGGTTTCCAATGGATAATAGTTTGCTCGGGTTTTGGAGGAGGATTTCCAAGGGTGGAGCGTTCATATTTGATGATGGCGGATGATGCTTTGGTTTTGTTAGTTTCTTACTATTAGATCGTTTATTTGTGGTAGACTAGTTTGTTTGGATTGTATTGGTTAGTTATCATTTTTGTTTACATATGTGGGGTTTGTCCCACATATGAACTAGTGAGGAACACATCCTCACTACTTGTACTTCATTGACGGTTGTCTTTATAATAGAATCACCGGGGTAACCCTTTACCCAAAAAAAAACACCGTATGAAACCTTAAAACTCCATAATAAATCTAATGAATTCGTACGAGTCATTCGAACATCGTACGACAACTTAGGACATCTTACGACTCTTTATGCCACATTAGCAACTCGGAAAGAACGTTAGTATAATGTAGGACGCCTTACAGCTCCTAAGAACACCTTACATCACCGTACGAAACCTTAAAACTCCTTAATACACCTAATGAATTCGTCCAAGTCCTTTGAACATCGTTCTACAAGTTAGGACATCTGAAGACTCTGTATGTCATATTAGCACCTTTAAAAGCACATTAGTATAACGTAGGACACCTTAAAACTCCAAACAACACCTTACAACATCGTACGACAACTTAGGACATCTTATAACTCTTTATGCCACATTAGCAACTCGAAAAGAACGTTAGTATAATGTAGAACGCCTTATAGCTCCTAAGAACACCTTACATCACCGTACGAAACCTTAAAACTCCATAATACACCTAATGAATTCGCCCAAGTCCTTTGAACATCGTTCTACAAGTTAGGACATCTGAAGACTCTGTATGACATATTAGCACCTTGAAAAGCACATTAGTATAACGTAGGACACCTTAAAACTCCAAACAACACCTTACAACACTGTACGAAACCTTAAAACTCCATAATAAACCAAATGAATTCGTACGAGTCCTTTGAACATCGTACGACAACTAAGGCCATCTTACGACTCTTTATGCCTCATTATCAACTCGGAAAGAACGTTAGTACAATGTAGGACGCCTTACAGCTCCTAAGAACACCTTACATCACCGTACGAAACCTTAAAACTCCTTAATACACCTAATGAATTTGTCCGAGTCCTTTGAACATCGTTCTACAAGTTAGGACATCTGAAGACTCTGTATGACATATTAGCACCTTGAAAAGCACATTAGTATAACGTAGGACACCTTAAAACTCCAAACAACACCTTACAACACTATACGAAACCTTAAAACTCCATAATAAACCAAATGAATTCGTACGAGTCCTTTGAACATCGTACGACAACTTAGGACATCTTGCGACTCTTTATGCCACATTAGCAACTCGAAAAGAACGTTAGTATAATGTAGGACGCCTTATAGCTCCAAAGAACACCCTACATCACCGTACGAAACCTTAAAACTCTATAATACACCTAATGAATTCGTCCGAGTCCTTTGAACATCGTTCTTCAAGTTAGGACATCTGAAGACTCTGTATGACATAGTAGCACCTTGAAAAGCACGTTAGTAAAACGTAGGACACCTTAAAACTTCAAACAACACCTTACAACACCGTACGAAACCTTACAACTCCATAATAAACCTAATGAAATCGTCCCAATCCTTTGAACATCGTACAACAACTCAGGATTTGTTACGACTCTGTATACGACTTTAAAAATATGAAAAGCACGTTGGAATAATGAAGGACGCGTTACAACTCCTAACAACAGCTTACAACAGCTTACAACTCCTAACGAAACCTTAAAACTCCATTATAAACCAAATGAATTCGTACGAGTCCTTCGAACGTCGTATGGAAACTTAAGACATATTACGACACGGTATGCCATATTCGCACCTTGAAAAGCACTTTAGTATAATTTAGGACGACTTACGACTCCTAAGAACACCTTACAACACTGTACGAAACCTTAAAACTCCATAATAAACCAAATGAATTCGTACGAGTCCTTTGAACATCGTACGACAACTTAGGACATCTTACGACTCTTTATGCCACATTATCAACTCGGAAAGAACGTTAGTATAATGTAGGACGCCTTACAGCTCCTAAGAACACCCTACATCACCGTACGAAACCTTAAAACTCCATAATACACCTAATGAATTCGTCTGAGTCCTTTGAACATCTTTCTACAAGTTACGACATTTGAAGACTCTGTATGACATAGTAGCACCTTGAAAAGCACGTTAGTAAAACGTAGGACACCTTAAAAATTCAAACAACACCTTACAACACCGTACGAAACTTTAAAACTCCATAATAAATCTAATGAAATCGTCTCAGTCCTTTGAATCTCGTACAACAACTCAGGACTTGTTACGACTCTGTATGCGACTTTAGAAACATGAAAAGCACGTTAGAATAATGTAGGACGCGTTACAACAGCTTACAACTCCTAACGAAACCTTAAAACTCCATTATAAACCAAATGAATTCGTACGAGTCCTTCGAACGTCGTATGGAAACTTAAGACATCTTACGACTCGGTATGCCATATTCGCACCTTCAAAAGCACTTTAGTATAATTTAGGACGACTTACGACTCCTAAGAACACCTTACAACACCTTACGAAACCTTAAAACTCCATAATAAACCAAATGAATTCGTACGAGTCCTTTGAACATCGTACGATAACTTAGGACATGTTACGACTCTTTATGCCACATTATCAACTCGGAAAAACGTTAGTATAATGTAGGACGCCTTACAGCTCCTAAGAACACCTTACATCACCGTACGAAACCTTAAAACTCCTTAATACACCTAATGAATTCGTCCAAGTCCTTTGAAAATCCTTCTACAAGTTAGGACATCTGAAGACTCTGTATGACATATTAGCACCTTGAAAAGCACATTAGTATAACGTAGGACACCTTAAAACTCCAAACAACACCTTACAACACCGTACGAAACCTTAAAACTCCAAAATAAACCAAATGAATTCGTACGAGTCCTTTGAACATCGGACGACAACTTAGGACATCTTACGACTCTTTATGCCTCATTATCAACTCGGAAAGAACGTTAGTATAATGTAGGACGCCTTACAGCTCCTAAAAACACCTTACATCACCGTACGAAACCTTAAAACTCCTTAATACGCCTAATGAATTTGTCCGAGTCCTTTGAACATCGTTCTACAAGTTAGGGCATCTGAAGACTCTGTATGACATAGTAGCACCTTGAAAAGCACGTTAGTAAAACGTAGGACACCTTAAAACTTCAAACAACACCTTACAACACCGTACGAAACCTTAAAACTCCATAATAAACCTAATGAAATCGTCCCAGTCCTTTGAACATCGTACAACAACTCAGGACTTGTTACGACTCTGTATGCGACTTTAGAAACATGAAAAGCACGTTAGAATAATATAGGACGCGTTACAACAGCTTACAACAGCTTACAACTCCTAACGAAACCTTAAAACTCCATTATAAACCAAATGAATTCGTACGAGTCCTTCGAACGTCGTATGGAAACTTAAGACATCTTACGACTCGGTATGCCATATTAGCACCTTGAAAAGCACTTTAGTATAATTTAGGACGACTTACGACTCCTAAGAACACCTTACAACACCGTACGAAACCTTAAAACTCCATAATAAACCAAATGAATTCGTACGAGTCCTTTGAACATCGTACGACAACTTAGGACATGTTACGACTCTTTATGCCACATTATCAACTCGGAAAGAACGTTAGTATAATGTAGGACGCCTTACAGCTCATAAGAACACCTTACATCACCGTACGAAACCTTAAAACTCTATAATACACCTAATGAATTCGTCCGAGTCCTTTGAACATCTTTCCACAAGTTAGGACATCTGAAGACTCTGTATGACATATTAGCACCTTGAAAGCACGTTCGTATAACGTAGAACACCTTAAAACTCCATACAACACATTACAACACCTTACGAAACCTTAAAACTACATAATAAACCAAATGAATTCGTACAAGTCCTTCGAACATTGTACGACAACTTAGGACATCTTGCGACTCTTTATGCCACATTAGCAACTCGAAAAGAACGTTAGTATAATGTAGGAGGCCTTACAGCTCCAAAGAACACCCTACATCACTGTACGAAACCTTAAAACTCCATAATACACTTAATGAATTCGTTCAAGTCCTTTGAACATCGCTCTACAAGTTAGGACATCTGAAGACTTTGTATGACATATTAGCACCTTGAAAAGCACGTTAGTATAACTTAAAACACCTTAAAACTCCAAACAACACCTTACAACACCGTATGAAACCTTAAAACTCCATAATAAATCTAATGAATTCGTACGAGTCATTCGAACATCGTACGACAACTTAGGACATCTTACGACTCTTTATGCCACATTAGCAACTCGGAAAGAACGTTAGTATAATGTAGGACGCCTTACAGCTCCTAAGAACACCTTACATCACCGTACGAAACCTTAAAACTCCTTAATACACCTAATGAATTCGTCCAAGTCCTTTGAACATCGTTCTACAAGTTAGGACATCTGAAGACTCTGTATGTCATATTAGCACCTTTAAAAGCACATTAGTATAACGTAGGACACCTTAAAACTCCAAACAACACCTTACAACATCGTACGACAACTTAGGACATCTTATAACTCTTTATGCCACATTAGCAACTCGAAAAGAACGTTAGTATAATGTAGAACGCCTTATAGCTCCTAAGAACACCTTACATCACCGTACGAAACCTTAAAACTCCATAATACACCTAATGAATTCGTCCAAGTCCTTTGAACATCGTTCTACAAGTTAGGACATCTGAAGACTCTGTATGACATATTAGCACCTTGAAAAGCACATTAGTATAACGTAGGACACCTTAAAACTCCAAACAACACCTTACAACACTGTACGAAACCTTAAAACTCCATAATAAACCAAATGAATTCGTACGAGTCCTTTGAACATCGTACGACAACTAAGGCCATCTTACGACTCTTTATGCCTCATTATCAACTCGGAAAGAACGTTAGTACAATGTAGGACGCCTTACAGCTCCTAAGAACACCTTACATCACCGTACGAAACCTTAAAACTCCTTAATACACCTAATGAATTCGTCCAAGTCCTTTGAAAATCCTTCTACAAGTTAGGACATCTGAAGACTCTGTATGACATATTAGCACCTTGAAAAGCACATTAGTATAACGTAGGACACCTTAAAACTCCAAACAACACCTTACAACACCGTACGAAACCTTAAAACTCCAAAATAAACCAAATGAATTCGTACGAGTCCTTTGAACATCGGACGACAACTTAGGACATCTTACGACTCTTTATGCCTCATTATCAACTCGGAAAGAACGTTAGTATAATGTAGGACGCCTTACAGCTCCTAAAAACACCGTACATCACCGTACGAAACCTTAAAACTCCTTAATACGCCTAATGAATTTGTCCGAGTCCTTTGAACATCGTTCTACAAGTTAGGACATCTGAAGACTCTTTATGACATATTAGCACCTTGAAAAGCACATTAGTATAACGTAGGACACCTTAAAACTCCAAACAACACCTTACAACACTGTACGAAACCTTAAAACTCCATAATAAACCAAATGAATTCGTACGAGTCCTTTGAACATCGTACGACAACTTAGGACATCTTGCGACTCTTTATGCCACATTAGCAACTCGAAAAGAACGTTAGTATAATGTAGGACGTCTTATAGCTCCAAAGAACACCCTACATCACCGTACGAAACCTTAAAACTCCATAATACACCTAATGAATTCGTTCAAGTCCTTTGAACATTGTTCTACAAGTTAGGACATCTGAAGACTCTGTATGACATATTAGCACCTTGAAAAGCACGTTAGTATAACGTAGGACACCTTAAAACTTCAAACAACACCTTACAACACCGTACGAAACCTTAAAACTCCATAATAAACCTAATGAAATCGTCCCAATCCTTTGAACATCGTACAACAACTCAGGATTTGTTACGACTCTGTATACGACTTTAAAAATATGAAAAGCACGTTGGAATAATGAAGGACGCGTTACAACTCCTAACAACAGCTTACAACAGCTTACAACTCCTAACGAAACCTTAAAACTCCATTATAAACCAAATGAATTCGTACGAGTCCTTCGAACGTCGTATGGAAACTTAAGACATATTACGACACGGTATGCCATATTCGCACCTTGAAAAGCACTTTAGTATAATTTAGGACGACTTACGACTCCTAAGAACACCTTACAACACTGTACGAAACCTTAAAACTCCATAATAAACCAAATGAATTCGTACGAGTCCTTTGAACATCGTACGACAACTTAGGACATCTTACGACTCTTAATGCCACATTATCAACTCGGAAAGAACGTTAGTATAATGTAGGACGCCTTACAGCTCCTAAGAACACCCTACATCACCGTACGAAACCTTAAAACTCCATAATACACCTAATGAATTCGTCTGAGTCCTTTGAACATCTTTCTACAAGTTACGACATTTGAAGACTCTGTATGACATAGTAGCACCTTGAAAAGCACGTTAGTAAAACGTAGGACACCTTAAAAATTCAAACAACACCTTACAACACCGTACGAAACCTTAAAACTCCATAATAAACCTAATGAAATCGTCTCAGTCCTTTGAACCTCGTACAACAACTCAGGACTTGTTACGACTCTGTATGCGACTTTAGAAACATGAAAAGCACGTTAGAATAATGTAGGACGCGTTACAACAGCTTACAACTCCTAACGAAACCTTAAAACTCCATTATAAACCAAATGAATTCGTACGAGTCCTTCGAACGTCGTATGGAAACTTAAGACATCTTACGACTCGGTATGCCATATTCGCACCTTCAAAAGCACTTTAGTATAATTTAGGACGACTTACGACTCCTAAGAACACCTTACAACACCTTACGAAACCTTAAAACTCCATAATAAACCAAATGAATTCGTACGAGTCCTTTGAACATCGTACGATAACTTAGGACATGTTACGACTCTTTATGCCACATTATCAACTCGGAAAAACGTTAGTATAATGTAGGACGCCTTACAGCTCCTAAGAACACCTTACATCACCGTACGAAACCTTAAAACTCCTTAATACACCTAATGAATTCGTCCAAGTCCTTTGAAAATCCTTCTACAAGTTAGGACATCTGAAGACTCTGTATGACATATTAGCACCTTGAAAAGCACATTAGTATAACGTAGGACACCTTAAAACTCCAAACAACACCTTACAACACCGTACGAAACCTTAAAACTCCAAAATAAACCAAATGAATTCGTACGAGTCCTTTGAACATCGGACGACAACTTAGGACATCTTACGACTCTTTATGCCTCATTATCAACTCGGAAAGAACGTTAGTATAATGTAGGACGCCTTACAGCTCCTAAAAACACCTTACATCACCGTACGAAACCTTAAAACTCCTTAATACGCCTAATGAATTTGTCCGAGTCCTTTGAACATCGTTCTACAAGTTAGGACATCTGAAGACTCTGTATGACATATTAGCACCTTGAAAAGCACATTAGTATAACGTAGGACACCTTAAAACTCCAAACAACACCTTACAACACTGTACGAAACCTTAAAACTCCATAATAAACCAAATGAATTCGTACGAGTCCTTTGAACATCGTACGACAAGTTAGGACATCTTGCGACTCTTTATGCCACATTAGCAACTCGAAAAGAACGTTAGTATAATGTAGGACGCCTTATAGCTCCAAAGAACACCCTACATCACCGTACGAAACCTTAAAACTCCATAATACACCTAATGAATTCGTTCAAGTCCTTTGAACATTGTTCTACAAGTTAGGACATCTGAAGACTCTGTATGACATATTAGCACCTTGAAAAGCACGTTAGTATAACGTAGGACACCTTAAAACTTCAAACAACACCTTACAACACCGTACGAAACCTTAAAACTCCATAATAAACCTAATGAAATCGTCCCAATCCTTTGAACATCGTACAACAACTCAGGATTTGTTACGACTCTGTATACGACTTTAAAAATATGAAAAGCACGTTGGAATAATGAAGGACGCGTTACAACTCCTAACAACAGCTTACAACAGCTTACAACTCCTAACGAAACCTTAAAACTCCATTATAAACCAAATGAATTCGTACGAGTCCTTCGAACGTCGTATGGAAACTTAAGACATATTACGACACGGTATGCCATATTCGCACCTTGAAAAGCACTTTAGTATAATTTAGGACGACTTACGACTCCTAAGAACACCTTACAACACTGTACGAAACCTTAAAACTCTATAATAAACCAAATGAATTCGTACGAGTCCTTTGAACATCGTACGACAACTTAGGACATCTTACGACACTTTATGCCACATTATCAACTCGGAAAGAACGTTAGTATAATGTAGGACGCCTTACAGCTCCTAAGAACACCCTACATCACCGTACGAAACCTTAAAACTCCATAATACACCTAATGAATTCGTCTGAGTCCTTTGAACATCTTTCTACAAGTTACGACATTTGAAGACTCTGTATGACATAGTAGCACCTTGAAAAGCACGTTAGTAAAACGTAGGACACCTTAAAAATTCAAACAACACCTTACAACACCGTACGAAACCTTAAAACTCCATAATAAACCTAATGAAATCGTCTCAGTCCTTTGAACCTCGTACAACAACTCAGGACTTGTTACGACTCTGTATGCGACTTTAGAAACATGAAAAGCACGTTAGAATAATGTAGGACGCGTTACAACAGCTTACAACTCTTAACGAAACCTTAAAACTCCATTATAAACCAAATGAATTCGTACGAGTCCTTCGAACGTCGTATGGAAACTTAAGACATCTTACGACTCGGTATGCCATATTCGCACCTTCAAAAGCACTTTAGTATAATTTAGGACGACTTACGACTCCTAAGAACACCTTACAACACCTTACGAAACCTTAAAACTCCATAATAAACCAAATGAATTCGTACGAGTCCTTTGAACATCGTACGATAACTTAGGACATGTTACGACTCTTTATGCCACATTATCAACTCGGAAAAACGTTAGTATAATGTAGGACGCCTTACAGCTCCTAAGAACACCTTACATCACCGTACGAAACCTTAAAACTCCTTAATACACCTAATGAATTCGTCCAAGTCCTTTGAAAATCCTTCTACAAGTTAGGACATCTGAAGACTCTGTATGACATATTAGCACCTTGAAAAGCACATTAGTATAACGTAGGACACCTTAAAACTCCAAACAACACCTTACAACACCGTACGAAACCTTAAAACTCCAAAATAAACCAAATGAATTCGTACGAGTCCTTTGAACATCGGACGACAACTTAGGACATCTTACGACTCTTTATGCCTCATTATCAACTCGGAAAGAACGTTAGTATAATGTAGGACGCCTTACAGCTCCTAAAAACACCTTACATCACCGTACGAAACCTTAAAACTCCTTAATACGCCTAATGAATTTGTCCGAGTCCTTTGAACATCGTTCTACAAGTTAGGACATCTGAAGACTCTGTATGACATATTAGCACCTTGAAAAGCACATTAGTATAACGTAGGACACCTTAAAACTCCAAACAACACCTTACAACACTGTACGAAACCTTAAAACTCCATAATAAACCAAATGAATTCGTACGAGTCCTTTGAACATCGTACGACAAGTTAGGACATCTTGCGACTCTTTATGCCACATTAGCAACTCGAAAAGAACGTTAGTATAATGTAGGACGCCTTATAGCTCCAAAGAACACCCTACATCACCGTACGAAACCTTAAAACTCCATAATACACCTAATGAATTCGTTCAAGTCCTTTGAACATTGTTCTACAAGTTAGGACATCTGAAGACTCTGTATGACATATTAGCACCTTGAAAAGCACGTTAGTATAACGTAGGACACCTTAAAACTTCAAACAACACCTTACAACACCGTACGAAACCTTAAAACTCCATAATAAACCTAATGAAATCGTCCCAATCCTTTGAACATCGTACAACAACTCAGGATTTGTTACGACTCTGTATACGACTTTAAAAATATGAAAAGCACGTTGGAATAATGAAGGACGCGTTACAACTCCTAACAACAGCTTACAACAGCTTACAACTCCTAACGAAACCTTAAAACTCCATTATAAACCAAATGAATTCGTACGAGTCCTTCGAACGTCGTATGGAAACTTAAGACATATTACGACACGGTATGCCATATTCGCACCTTGAAAAGCACTTTAGTATAATTTAGGACGACTTACGACTCCTAAGAACACCTTACAACACTGTACGAAACCTTAAAACTCCATAATAAACCAAATGAATTCGTACGAGTCCTTTGAACATCGTACGACAACTTAGGACATCTTACGACACTTTATGCCACATTATCAACTCGGAAAGAACGTTAGTATAATGTAGGACGCCTTACAGCTCCTAAGAACACCCTACATCACCGTACGAAACCTTAAAACTCCATAATACACCTAATGAATTCGTCTGAGTCCTTTGAACATCTTTCTACAAGTTACGACATTTGAAGACTCTGTATGACATAGTAGCACCTTGAAAAGCACGTTAGTAAAACGTAGGACACCTTAAAAATTCAAACAACACCTTACAACACCGTACGAAACCTTAAAACTCCATAATAAACCTAATGAAATCGTCTCAGTCCTTTGAACCTCGTACAACAACTCAGGACTTGTTACGACTCTGTATGCGACTTTAGAAACATGAAAAGCACGTTAGAATAATGTAGGACGCGTTACAACAGCTTACAACTCCTAACGAAACCTTAAAACTCCATTATAAACCAAATGAATTCGTACGAGTCCTTCGAA
The DNA here is from genome assembly GCA_030867185.1 of Tagetes erecta. Classification (NCBI taxonomy): domain Eukaryota; kingdom Viridiplantae; phylum Streptophyta; class Magnoliopsida; order Asterales; family Asteraceae; genus Tagetes; species Tagetes erecta. Next base: position 3,451,775 of record CM061486.1, on the reverse strand, counting down.
CGTCGTATGGAAACTTAAGACATCTTACGACTCGGTATGCCATATTCGCACCTTCAAAAGCACTTTAGTATAATTTAGGACGACTTACGACTCCTAAGAACACCTTACAACACCTTACGAAACCTTAAAACTCCATAATAAACCAAATGAATTCGTACGAGTCCTTTGAACATCGTACGATAACTTAGGACATGTTACGACTCTTTATGCCACATTATCAACTCGGAAAAACGTTAGTATAATGTAGGACGCCTTACAGCTCCTAAGAACACCTTACATCACCGTACGAAACCTTAAAACTCCTTAATACACCTAATGAATTCGTCCAAGTCCTTTGAAAATCCTTCTACAAGTTAGGACATCTGAAGACTCTGTATGACATATTAGCACCTTGAAAAGCACATTAGTATAACGTAGGACACCTTAAAACTCCAAACAACACCTTACAACACCGTACGAAACCTTAAAACTCCAAAATAAACCAAATGAATTCGTACGAGTCCTTTGAACATCGGACGACAACTTAGGACATCTTACGACTCTTTATGCCTCATTATCAACTCGGAAAGAACGTTAGTATAATGTAGGACGCCTTACAGCTCCTAAAAACACCTTACATCACCGTACGAAACCTTAAAACTCCTTAATACGCCTAATGAATTTGTCCGAGTCCTTTGAACATCGTTCTACAAGTTAGGGCATCTGAAGACTCTGTATGACATATTAGCACCTTGAAAAGCACATTAGTATAACGTAGGACACCTTAAAACTCCAAACAACACCTTACAACACTGTACGAAACCTTAAAATTCCATAATAAACCAAATGAATTCGTACGAGTCCTTTGAACATCGTACGACAACTTAGGACATCTTACAACTCTTTATGCCACATTATCAACTCGGAAAGAACGTTAGTGTAATGTAGGACGCCTTACAGCTCCTAAGAACACCCTACATCACCGTACGAAACCTTAAAACTCCATAATACACCTAATGAATTCGTCCCAGTCCTTTGAACATCGTTCTACAAGTTAGGATATCTGAAGACTCTGTATGACATAGTAGCACCTTGAAAAGCACGTTAGTAAAACGTAGGACACCTTAAAACTTCAAACAACACCTTACAACACCGTACGAAACCTTAAAACTCCATAATAAACCTAATGAAATCGTCCCAGTCCTTTGAACATCGTACAACAACTCAGGACTTGTTACGACTCTGTATGCGACTTTAGAAACATGAAAAGCACGTTAGAATAATATAGGACGCGTTACAACAGCTTACAACAGCTTACAACTCCTAACGAAACCTTAAAACTCCATTATAAACCAAATGAATTCGTACGAGTCCTTCGAACGTCGTATGGAAACTTAAGACATCTTACGACTCGGTATGCCATATTAGCACCTTGAAAAGCACTTTAGTATAATTTAGGACGACTTACGACTCCTAAGAACACCTTACAACACCGTACGAAACCTTAAAACTCCATAATAAACCAAATGAATTCGTACGAGTCCTTTGAACATCGTACGACAACTTAGGACATGTTACGACTCTTTATGCCACATTATCAACTCGGAAAGAACGTTAGTATAATGTAGGACGCCTTACAGCTCATAAGAACACCTTACATCACCGTACGAAACCTTAAAACTCTATAATACACCTAATGAATTCGTCCGAGTCCTTTGAACATCTTTCCACAAGTTAGGACATCTGAAGACTCTGTATGACATATTAGCACCTTGAAAGCACGTTCGTATAACGTAGAACACCTTAAAACTCCATACAACACATTACAACACCTTACGAAACCTTAAAACTACATAATAAACCAAATGAATTCGTACAAGTCCTTCGAACATTGTACGACAACTTAGGACATCTTGCGACTCTTTATGCCACATTAGCAACTCGAAAAGAACGTTAGTATAATGTAGGAGGCCTTACAGCTCCAAAGAACACCCTACATCACTGTACGAAACCTTAAAACTCCATAATACACTTAATGAATTCGTTCAAGTCCTTTGAACATCGCTCTACAAGTTAGGACATCTGAAGACTTTGTATGACATATTAGCACCTTGAAAAGCACGTTAGTATAACTTAAAACACCTTAAAACTCCAAACAACACCTTACAACACCGTATGAAACCTTAAAACTCCATAATAAATCTAATGAATTCGTACGAGTCATTCGAACATCGTACGACAACTTAGGACATCTTACGACTCTTTATGCCACATTAGCAACTCGGAAAGAACGTTAGTATAATGTAGGACGCCTTACAGCTCCTAAGAACACCTTACATCACCGTACGAAACCTTAAAACTCCTTAATACACCTAATGAATTCGTCCAAGTCCTTTGAACATCGTTCTACAAGTTAGGACATCTGAAGACTCTGTATGTCATATTAGCACCTTTAAAAGCACATTAGTATAACGTAGGACACCTTAAAACTCCAAACAACACCTTACAACATCGTACGACAACTTAGGACATCTTATAACTCTTTGTGCCACATTAGCAACTCGAAAAGAACGTTAGTATAATGTAGAACGCCTTATAGCTCCTAAGAACACCTTACATCACCGTACGAAACCTTAAAACTCCATAATACACTTAATGAATTCGTCCAAGTCCTTTGAACATCGTTCTACAAGTTAGGACATCTGAAGACTCTGTATGACATATTAGCACCTTGAAAAGCACATTAGTATAACGTAGGACACCTTAAAACTCCAAACAACACCATACAACACTGTACGAAACCTTAAAACTCCATAATAAACCAAATGAATTCGTACGAGTCCTTTGAACATCGTACGACAACTAAGGCCATCTTACGACTCTTTATGCCTCATTATCAACTCGGAAAGAACGTTAGTACAATGTAGGACGCCTTACAGCTCCTAAGAACACCTTACATCACCGTACGAAACCTTAAAACTCCTTAATACACCTAATGAATTTGTCCGAGTCCTTTGAACATCGTTCTACAAGTTAGGACATCTGAAGACTCTGTATGACATATTAGCACCTTGAAAAGCACATTAGTATAACGTAGGACACCTTAAAACTCCAAACAACACCTTACAACACTGTACGAAACCTTAAAACTCCATAATAAACCAAATGAATTCGTACGAGTCCTTTGAACATCGTACGACAACTTAGGACATCTTGCGACTCTTTATGCCACATTAGCAACTCGAAAAGAACGTTAGTATAATGTAGGACGCCTTATAGCTCCAAAGAACACCCTACATCACCGTACGAAACCTTAAAACTCCATAATACACCTAATGAATTCGTTCAAGTCCTTTGAACATTGTTCTACAAGTTAGGACATCTGAAGACTCTGTATGACATATTAGCACCTTGAAAAGCACGTTAGTATAACGTAGAACACCTTAAAACTCCAAACAACACCTTACAACATCGTACGAAACCTTAAAACTCCATAATAAACCAAATGAATTCGTACAAGTCCTACGAACATCGTACGACAACTTAGGACATCTTGCGACTCTTTATGCCACATTAGCAACTCGGAAAGAACATTAGTATAATGTAGGACGCCTTACAGCTCCTAAGAACACCCTACATCACCGTACGATACCTTAAAACTCCATAATACACCTAATGAATCCGTCCGAGTCCTTTGAACATCGTTCTACAAGTTAGGACATCTGAAGACTCTGTATGACATAGTAGCACCTTAAAAAAACACGTTAGTAAAACGTAGGACACCTTAAAGCTCTAAACAACACCTTACAACAACTCAGGACTTGTTACGACTCTGTATGCGACTTTAGAAACATGAAAAGCACGTTAGAATAATATAGGACGCGTTACAACAGCTTACAACTCCTAACGAAACCTTAAAACTCCATTATACACCAAATGAATTCGTACGAGTCTTTCGAACGTCGTATGGAAACTTAAGACATCTTACGACTCGGTATGCCATATTCGCACCTTGAAAAGCACTTTAGTATAATTTAGGACGACTTACGACTCCTAAGAACACCTTACAACACCGTACGAAACCTTAAAACTCCATAATAAACCAAATGAATTCGTACGAGTCCTTTGAACATCGTACGACAACTTAGGACATGTTACGACTCTTTATGCCACATTATCAACTCGGAAAGAACGTTAGTATAATGTAGGACGCCTTACAGCTCCTAAGAACACCTTACATCACAGTACGAAACCTTAAAACTCCTTAATACACCTAATGAATTCGTCTGAGTCCTTTGAACATCTTTCCACAAGTTAGGACATATGAAGACTCTGTATGACATATTAGCACCTTGAAAGCACGTTCGTATAACGTAGAACACCTTAAAACTCCAAACAACACCTTACAACACCGTACGAAACCTTAAAACTCCATAATAAACCAAATGAATTCGTACAAGTCCTTCGAACATCGTACGACAACTTAGGACTTCTTGCGACTCTTTATGCCACATTAGCAACTCGAAAAGAACGTTAGTATAATGTAGGACGCCTTACAGCTCCAAAGAACACCCTACATCACCGTACGAAACCTTAAAACTCCATAATACACCTAATGAATTCGTTCAAGTCCTTTGAACATCGCTCTACAAGTTAGGACATCTGAAGACTCTGTATAACATATTAGCACCTTGAAAAGCACGTTAGTATAACGTAAAACACCTTAAAACTCCAAACAACACCTTACAACACCGTACGAAACCTTAAAACTCCATAATAAACCAAATGAATTCGTACGAGTCCTTTGAACATCGTACGACAACTAAGGACATCTTACGACTCTTTATGCCACAATAGCAACTCGGAAAGAACGTTAGTATAATGTAGGACGCCTTACAGCTCCTAAGAACACCTTACATCACCGTACGAAACCTTAAAACTCCTTAATACACCTAATGAATTCGTCCAAGTCCTTTGAACATCGTTCTACAAGTTAGGACATCTGAAGACTCTGTATGACATATTAGCACCTTGAAAAGCACATTAGTATAACGTAGAACACCTTAAAACTCCAAACAACACCTTACAACACCGTACGAAAACTTAAAACTCCATAATAAACCTAATGAAATCGTCCCAGTCCTTTGAACATCGTACAACAACTCAGGACTTGTTACGACTCTGTATGCGACATTAGAAACATGAAAAGCACGTTAGAATAATGTAGGACGCGTTACAACTCCTAACAACAGCTTACAACGCCGTACGAAACCTTAAAACTCCATTATAAACCAAATGAATTCGTACGAGTCCTTTGAACGTCATATGGAAACTTAAGACATCTTACGACTTGGTATGCCATATTCGCACCCTGAAAAGCAATTTAGTATAATTTAGGACGACCTACGACTCCTAAAACACCTTACAACACCGTACGAAACCTTAAAACTCCATAATTCACCTAATTAATTCGTACGAGTCCTTCGAACATCGTACGACAACTTAGGACATCTTAAGACTCTTTATGCCACATTAGCAACTTAGAAAGAACATTAGTATAATGTAGGACGCCTTACAGCTCCTAAGAACAACTTACATCACCGTATGAAACCTTAAAACTCCATAATACACCTAATGAATTCGTCCGAATCCTTTGAACATCGTTCTACAAGTTAGGACATCTGAAGACTCGTAATTAAAACTCCATAATACACCTAATGAATTCGTCCGAATCCTTTGAATATCTATTTACAAGTTAGGACATCTGAAGACTCGTAATGACATATTAGCACCTTGAAAAGCACGTTAGTATAACGTAGGACATCTTAAAATTCCAAACAACACCTTGCAACACCTTACGAAACCTTAAAACTACATAATAAACCTAATGAAATCGTCCTAGTCCTTTGAACATCATACGACAACTCAGAACTTGTTACGACTCTGTATGCGAAATTGGCAACATGAAAAGCACGTTTCAATAATGTAGGACGCGTTACAACTCTTAACAACACATTACAACATCGTACGAAACCTTAAAACTCCATAATAAACCAAATGAATTCGTACGAGTCCTTTGAACATCGTACGACAACTTAGGACATGTTACGACTCTTTATGCCACATTATCAACTCGGAAAGAACGTTAGTATAATGTAGGACGCCTTACAGCTCATAAGAACACCTTACATCACCGTACGAAACCTTAAAACTCTATAATACACCTAATGAATTCGTCCGAGTCCTTTGAACATCTTTCCACAAGTTAGGACATCTGAAGACTCTGTATGACATATTAGCACCTTGAAAGCACGTTCGTATAACGTAGAACACCTTAAAACTCCATACAACACATTACAACACCTTACGAAACCTTAAAACTACATAATAAACCAAATGAATTCGTACAAGTCCTTCGAACATTGTACGACAACTTAGGACATCTTGCGACTCTTTATGCCACATTAGCAACTCGAAAAGAACGTTAGTATAATGTAGGAGGCCTTACAGCTCCAAAGAACACCCTACATCACTGTACGAAACCTTAAAACTCCATAATACAATTAATGAATTCGTTCAAGTCCTTTGAACATCGCTCTACATGTTAGGACATCTGAAGACTTTGTATGACATATTAGCACCTTGAAAAGCACGTTAGTATAACTTAAAACACCTTAAAACTCCAAACAACACCTTACAACACCGTATGAAACCTTAAAACTCCATAATAAATCTAATGAATTCGTACGAGTCATTCGAACATCGTACGACAACTTAGGACATCTTACGACTCTTTATGCCACATTAGCAACTCGGAAAGAACGTTAGTATAATGTAGGACGCCTTACAGCTCCTAAGAACACCTTACATCACCGTACGAAACCTTAAAACTCCTTAATACACCTAATGAATTCGTCCAAGTCCTTTGAACATCGTTCTACAAGTTAGGACATCTGAAGACTCTGTATGTCATATTAGCACCTTTAAAAGCACATTAGTATAACGTAGGACACCTTAAAACTCCAAACAACACCTTACAACATCGTACGACAACTTAGGACATCTTATAACTCTTTATGCCACATTAGCAACTCGAAAAGAACGTTAGTATAATGTAGAACGCCTTATAGCTCCTAAGAACACCTTACATCACCGTACGAAACCTTAAAACTCCATAATACACCTAATGAATTCGTCCAAGTCCTTTGAACATCGTTCTACAAGTTAGGACATCTGAAGACTCTGTATGACATATTAGCACCTTGAAAAGCACATTAGTATAACGTAGGACACCTTAAAACTCCAAACAACACCTTACAACACTGTACGAAACCTTAAAACTCCATAATAAACCAAATGAATTCGTACGAGTCCTTTGAACATCGTACGACAACTAAGGCCATCTTACGACTCTTTATGCCTCATTATCAACTCGGAAAGAACGTTAGTACAATGTAGGACGCCTTACAGCTCCTAAGAACACCTTACATCACCGTACGAAACCTTAAAACTCCTTAATACACCTAATGAATTTGTCCGAGTCCTTTGAACATCGTTCTACAAGTTAGGACATCTGAAGACTCTGTATGACATATTAGCACCTTGAAAAGCACATTAGTATAACGTAGGACACCTTAAAACTCCAAACAACACCTTACAACACTGTACGAAACCTTAAAACTCCATAATAAACCAAATGAATTCGTACGAGTCCTTTGAACATCGTACGACAACTTAGGACATCTTGCGACTCTTTATGCCACATTAGCAACTCGAAAAGAACGTTAGTATAATGTAGGACGCCTTATAGCTCCAAAGAACACCCTACATCACCGTACGAAACCTTAAAACTCCATAATACACCTAATGAATTCGTTCAAGTCCTTTGAACATTGTTCTACAAGTTAGGACATCTGAAGACTCTGTATGACATATTAGCACCTTGAAAAGCACGTTAGTATAACGTAGAACACCTTAAAACTCCAAACAACACCTTACAACATCGTACGAAACCTTAAAACTCCATAATAAACCAAATGAATTCGTACAAGTCCTACGAACATCGTACGACAACTTAGGACATCTTGCGACTCTTTATGCCACATTAGCAACTCGGAAAGAACATTAGTATAATGTAGGACGCCTTACAGCTCCTAAGAACACCCTACATCACCGTACGATACCTTAAAACTCCATAATACACCTAATGAATCCGTCCGAGTCCTTTGAACATCGTTCTACAAGTTAGGACATCTGAAGACTCTGTATGACATAGTAGCACCTTAAAAAAACACGTTAGTAAAACGTAGGACACCTTAAAGCTCTAAACAACACCTTACAACAACTCAGGACTTGTTACGACTCTGTATGCGACTTTAGAAACATGAAAAGCACGTTAGAATAATATAGGACGCGTTACAACAGCTTACAACTCCTAACGAAACCTTAAAACTCCATTATACACCAAATGAATTCGTACGAGTCTTTCGAACGTCGTATGGAAACTTAAGACATCTTACGACTCGGTATGCCATATTCGCACCTTGAAAAGCACTTTAGTATAATTTAGGACGACTTACGACTCCTAAGAACACCTTACAACACCGTACGAAACCTTAAAACTCCATAATAAACCAAATGAATTCGTACGAGTCCTTTGAACATCGTACGACAACTTAGGACATGTTACGACTCTTTATGCCACATTATCAACTCGGAAAGAACGTTAGTATAATGTAGGACGCCTTACAGCTCCTAAGAACACCTTACATCACAGTACGAAACCTTAAAACTCCTTAATACACCTAATGAATTCGTCTGAGTCCTTTGAACATCTTTCCACAAGTTAGGACATCTGAAGACTCTGTATGACATATTAGCACCTTGAAAGCACGTTCGTATAACGTAGAACACCTTAAAACTCCAAACAACACCTTACAACACCGTACGAAACCAGTCATCTAGACTAACCAGTCAAAATTGCATTGAGTTATTGGACAGGATGGATGGTCGTATATCATCCTGGAACAACAAGTTTTTGTCTTATGCAGGGAGGCTTCAGCTCGTTCGGTCCGTTTTATCTTCTATGCACATTTTTTGGGCTGCAGCATTTATTTTGCCATCTTATATAGCTAAGGAGATAGAATCCAAATTAAAGAACTTTCTATGGGGAGGCAAGGAGGATAAAAAAGTTATAGCCAAAGTTGCTTGGAAAAAAGTTTGCCTTCCAAAGAAGGAGGGTGGTTTAGGTGTTCGAAGAGTTTTGGACATGAACATGGCTTTAATGGGTACCCATATATGGCGTTTATTATCTCATGCAGACTCGTTGTGGGTAAAATGGATATGGGAACATAGGATTGGTTCGAGAAACTTCTGGGATATTAAAATCCCACCTAAATGCTCATGGAGTTGGAGAAATATCTTGAGGTTGAGAGACACTTTCAGAGGTAAATTTTGGGTCCAAATTGGTGATGGTAGGAACACGAATATATGGTTTGATTATTGGTCTGATCGAAGCCCTCTTGCTGAGTTTATAAATGCCAGATCAATAAGGGATGTTAATATGATGCTGTCGGATTCGGTTGACAAAATTATGGTGGGTTCTTCCTTGGTTTGGCCGACTGAGCTTGTAAGTCGTTTCCCTGATTTGTTGTCTATCTCTATTCCGTTTACATCGAACGTTATGGACAAAGTGCAATGGAGGGAAGGGGATAACATTACTGATTTCACCACCTCTATAGCATGGGATGCTATTAGAGTCAAGGAAGACCATGTTGATTGGGTGGATTGTGTTTGGTACCCTCAATGTATTCCAAAGCATGCATTTAATATGTGGCTGATCTGTCATGGGAAGTTGTTAACTCAAGATCGGCTGATTCGATGGAATCATAAAACGGGTCGAAATATGAATATGTTATGCTGCCCCTTATGTTTGCAGGATGTGGACTCTCACAAGCACTTATTTTTTGAATGCACATATGCAGCAAAGGTTTGGAGCTTGGTTAGTAGTAAGATTAACATGGCATATGTTCCTCCAGTCTGGGCGACTATCCTCAATCACTTAAAAAGTAATACTAGTGGCAAGGATATGGATTCTATAGTTAATAGGTTGGTTACAGCGGCAGCGGCTTATAGTATTTGGCAGGAGAGAAATAGAAGAATTTTTAATGAATTTCCAAGGCCTCCGGAGGAGATTGGTAAATGGGTCATCCAAACTGTCCGATATAAGTTGATGAGTTTAAAGAGCAAAGCTAAGTTCTGGACGCAACACACTATAGAGTCATGAAGGCGTATGGATCTTGATGAAGATTGGTGCACCGTTCTGTTTGTTTACTAGTAGTAGCTAGATAGTTGGGGTGCGATATTTGTTTTGTAAAGGTTTTCCTTTCTTCTTTCATATTTGTAGTATGATTTACAGTCTTTGGGCATGTCCAAGGCTGAACTAGTGTGGCCATCTCCACACTACTTGTGTTTATTGTTTAAATTTATAGAATCACCAGGGTAATTCCCTTTACCCAAAAAAAACACCGTACGAAACCTTAAAACTCCATAATAAACCAAATGAATTCGTACAAGTCCTTCGAACATCGTACGACAACTTAGGACTTCTTGCGACTCTTTATGCCACATTAGCAACTCGAAAAGAACGTTAGTATAATGTAGGACGCCTTACAGCTCCAAAGAACACCCTACATCACCGTACGAAACCTTAAAACTCCATAATACACCTAATGAATTCGTTCAAGTCCTTTGAACATCGCTCTACAAGTTAGGACATCTGAAGACTCTGTATAACATATTAGCACCTTGAAAAGCACGTTAGTATAACGTAAAACACCTTAAAACTCCAAACAACACCTTACAACACCGTACGAAACCTTAAAACTCCATAATAAACCAAATGAATTCGTACGAGTCCTTTGAACATCGTACGACAACTAAGGACATCTTACGACTCTTTATGCCACAATAGCAACTCGGAAAGAACGTTAGTATAATGTAGGACGCCTTACAGCTCCTAAGAACACCTTACATCACCGTATGAAACCTTAAAACTCCTTAATACACCTAATGAATTCGTCCAAGTCCTTTGAACATCGTTCTACAAGTTAGGACATCTGAAGACTCTGTATGACATATTAGCACCTTGAAAAGCACATTAGTATAACGTAGAACACCTTAAAACTCCAAACAACACCTTACAACACCGTACGAAAACCTAAAACTCCATAATAAACCTAATGAAATCGTCCCAGTCCTTTGAACATCGTACAACAACTCAGGACTTGTTACGACTCTGTATGCGACATTAGAAACATGAAAAGCACGTTAGAATAATGTAGGACGCGTTACAACTCCTAACAACAGCTTACAACGCCGTACGAAACCTTAAAACTCCATTATAAACCAAATGAATTCGTACGAGTCCTTTGAACGTCATATGGAAACTTAAGACATCTTACGACTTGGTATGCCATATTCGCACCCTGAAAAGCAATTTAGTATAATTTAGGACGACCTACGACTCCTAAAACACCTTACAACACCGTACGAAACCTTAAAACTCCATAATTCACCTAATTAATTCGTACGAGTCCTTCGAACATCGTACGACAACTTAGGACATCTTAAGACTCTTTATGCCACATTAGCAACTTAGAAAGAACATTAGTATAATGTAGGACGCCTTACAGCTCCTAAGAACAACTTACATCACCGTATGAAACCTTAAAACTCCATAATACACCTAATGAATTCGTCCGAATCCTTTGAACATCGTTCTACAAGTTAGGACATCTGAAGACTCGTAATTAAAACTCCATAATACACCTAATGAATTCGTCCGAATCCTTTGAATATCTATTTACAAGTTAGGACATCTGAAGACTCGTAATGACATATTAGCACCTTGAAAAGCACGTTAGTATAACGTAGGACATCTTAAAATTCCAAACAACACCTTGCAACACCTTACGAAACCTTAAAACTACATAATAAACCTAATGAAATCGTCCTAGTCCTTTGAACATCATACGACAACTCAGAACTTGTTACGACTCTGTATGCGAAATTGGCAACATGAAAAGCACGTTTCAATAATGTAGGACGCGTTACAACTCTTAACAACACATTACAACATCGTACGAAACCTTAAAACTCCATAATAAACCAAATGAATTCGTACGAGTCCTTCAAACATCTTACGACAACTTAAGACATTTTACAACTCTTTATGCCACATTAGCAACTCAAAAAGAACGTTAGTATAATGTAGGACGCCTTACAGCTCCTAAGAACACCCTACATCACCGTACGAAACCTTAAAACTCCGTAATACACCTAATGAATTCGTCCGAGTCCTTTGAACATCGTTCTACAAGTTAGGACATCTGAAGACTCTGTATGACATAGTAGCACATTGAAAAGCACGTTAGTAAAACGTAGGACACCTTAAAACTTAAAACAACACCTTACAACACCGTACGAAATTTTAAAACTCCATAATAAACCTAATGATATCGTCCCAGTCCTTTGAACATCGTACAACAACTCAGGAATTGTTACGACTCTGTATGCGACATTAGAAACATGAAAAGCCCGTTAGAATAATGTAGGACGCGTTACAACTCCTAACAACAGCTAACAACGCCGTACGAAACCTTAAAACTCCATTATAAACCAAATGAATTCGTACGAGTCCTTCGAACGTCATATGGAAACTTAAGACATCCTACGACTCGGTATGCCATATTCGCACCTAGAAAAGCACTTTAGTATAATTTAGGACGACTTACGACTCCTAAGAACGCCTTACAACATCTTACGAAACCTTAAAACTCCATAATAAACCTAATGAAATCGTCCTAGTCCTTTGAACATCGTACGACAACTCAGAACTTGTTACGACTCTGTATGCGTTATTGGCAACATGAAAAGCACGTTAGAATAATGTAGGACGCGTTACAACTCTTAACAACACATTACAACATCATACGAAACCTTAAAACTCTATAATAAACCAAATGAATTCGTACGAGTCCTTCAAACATCTTACGACAACTTAGGACATCTTATAACTCTTTATGCCACATTAGCAACTCGAAAAGAACGTTAGTATAATGTAGTACGCCTTATAGCTCCTAAGAACACCTTACATCACCGTACGAAACCTTAAAACTCCATAATACACCTAATGAATTCGTCCAAGTCCTTTGAACATCGTTCTACAAGTTAGGACATCTGAAGACTCTGTATGACATATTAGCACCTTGAAAAGCACATTAGTATAACGTAGGACACCTTAAAACTCCAAACAACACCTTACAACACTGTACGAAACCTTAAAACTCCATAATAAACCAAATGAATTCGTACGAGTCCTTTGAACATCGTACGACAACTAAGGACATCTTACGACTCTTTATGCCTCATTATCAACTCGGAAAGAACGTTAGTATAATGTAGGACGCCTTACAGCTCCTAAGAACACCTTACATCACCGTACGAAACCTTAAAACTCCTTAATACACCTAATGAATTTGTCCGAGTCCTTTGAACATCGTTCTACAAGTTAGGACATCTGAAGACTATGTATGACATATTAGCACTTTGAAAAGCACATTAGTATAACGTAGGACACCTTAAAACTCCAAACAACACCTTACAACACTGTACGAAACCTTAAAACTCCATAATAAACCAAATGAATTCGTACGAGTCCTTTGAACATCATACGACAACTTAGGACATCTTACGACTCTTTATGCCACATTATCAACTCGGAAAGAACGTTAGTATAATGTAGGACGCCTTACAGCTCCTAAGAACACCTTACATCACCGTACGAAACCTTAAAACTCCTTAATACACCTAATGAATTCGTCCGAGTCCTTTGAACATCGTTCTACAAGTTAGGACATCTGAAGACTCTGTATGACATATTAGCACCTTGAAAAGCACGTTAGTATAACGTAGAACACCTTAAAACTCCAAACAACACCTTACAACATCGTACGAAACCTTAAAACTCCATAATAAACCAAATGAATTCGTACAAGTCCTACGAACATCGTACGACAACTTAGGACATCTTGCGACTCTTTATGCCACATTAGCAACTCGGAAAGAACGTTAGTATAACGTAGGACGCCTTACAGCTCCTAAGAACACCCTACATCACCGTACGATAACTTAAAACTCCATAATACACCTAATGAATCCGTCCGAGTCCTTTGAACATCGTTCTACAAGTTAGGACATCTGAAGACTCTGTATGACATAGTAGCACCTTAAAAAAACACGTTAGTAAAACGTAGGACACCTTAAAACTCTAAACAACACCTTACAACAACTCAGGACTTGTTACGACTCTGTATGCGACTTTAGAAACATGAAAAGCACGTTAGAATAATATAGGACGCGTTACAACAGCTTACAACTCCTAACGAAACCTTAAAACTCCATTATACACCAAATGAATTCGTACGAGTCTTTCGAACGTCGTATGGAAACTTAAGACATCTGACGACTCGGTATGCCATATTCGCACCTTCAAAAGCACTTTAGTATAATTTAGGACGACTTACGACTCCTAAGAACACCTTACAACACCGTACGAAACCTTAAAACTCCATAATAAACCAAATGAATTCGTACGAGTCCTTTGAACATCGTACGACAACTTAGGACATGTTACGACTCTTTATGCCACATTATCAACTCGGAAAGAACGTTAGTATAATGTAGGACGCCTTACAGCTACTAAGAACACCTTACATCATCGTACGAAACCTTAAACTCCTTAATACACCTAATGAATTCGTCCGAGTTCTTTGAACATCTTTCCACAAGTTAGGACATCTGAAGACTCTATATGACATATTAGCACCTTGAAAGCACGTTCGTATAACGTAGAACACCTTAAAACTCCAAACAACACATTACAACATCATACGAAACCTTAAAACTCCATAATAAACCAAATGAATTCGTACGAGTCCTTCAAACATCTTACGACAACTTAGGACATCTTATAACTCTTTATGCCACATTAGCAACTCGAAAAGAACGTTAGTATAATGTAGAACGCCTTATAGCTCCTAAGAACACCTTACATCACCGTACGAAACCTTAAAACTCCTTAATACACCTAATGAATTTGTCCGAGTCCTTTGAACATCGTTCTACAAGTTAGGACATCTGAAGACTCTGTATGACATATTAGCACTTTGAAAAGCACATTAGTATAACGTAGGACACCTTAAAACTCCAAACAACACCTTACAACACTGTACGAAACCTTAAAACTCCATAATAAACCAAATGAATTCGTAGGAGTCCTTTGAACATCATACGACAACTTAGGACATCTTACGACTCTTTATGCCACATTATCAACTCGGAAAGAACGTTAGTATAATGTAGGACGCCTTACAGCTCCTAAGAACACCTTACATCACCGTACGAAACCTTAAAACTCCTTAATACACCTAATGAATTTGTCCGAGTCCTTTGAACATCGTTCTACAAGTTAGGACATCTGAAGACTCTGTATGACATATTAGCACTTTGAAAAGCACATTAGTATAACGTAGGACACCTTAAAACTCCAAACAACACCTTACAACACTGTACGAAACCTTAAAACTCCATAATAAACCAAATGAATTCGTACGAGTCCTTTGAACATCATACGACAACTTAGGACATCTTACGACTCTTTATGCCACATTATCAACTCCGAAAGAACGTTAGTATAATGTAGGACGCCTTACAGCTCCTAAGAACACCTTACATCACCGTACGAAACCTTAAAACTCCTTAATACACCTAATGAATTCGTTCGAGTCCTTTGAACATCGTTCTACAAGTTAGGACATCTGAAGACTCTGTATGACATATTAGCACCTTGAAAAGCACGTTAGTATAACGTAGAACACCTTAAAACTCCAAACAACACCTTACAACATCGTACGAAACCTTAAAACTCCATAATAAACCAAATGAATTCGTACAAGTCCTACGAACATCGTACGACAACTTAGGACATCTTGCGACTCTTTATGCCACATTAGCAACTCGGAAAGAACGTTAGTATAACGTAGGACGCCTTACAGCTCCTAAGAACACCCTACATCACCGTACGATACCTTAAAACTCCATAATACACCTAATGAATCCGTCCGAGTCCTTTGAACATCGTTCTACAAGTAAGGACATCTGAAGACTCTGTATGACATAGTAGCACCTTAAAAAAACACGTTAGTAAAACGTAGGACACCTTAAAACTCTAAACAACACCTTACAACAACTCAGGACTTGTTACGACTCTGTATGCGACTTTAGAAACATGAAAAGCACGTTAGAATAATATAGGACGCGTTACAACAGCTTACAACTCCTAACGAAACCTTAAAACTCCATTATACACCAAATGAATTCGTACGAGTCTTTCGAACGTCGTATGGAAACTTAAGACATCTTACGACTCGGTATGCCATATTCGCACCTTCAAAAGCACTTTAGTATAATTTAGGACGACTTACGACTCCTAAGAACACCTTACAACACCGTACGAAACCTTAAAACTCCATAATAAACCAAATGAATTCGTACGAGTCCTTTGAACATCGTACGACAACTTAGGACATGTTACGACTCTTTATGCCACATTATCAACTCGGAAAGAACGTTAGTATAATGTAGGACGCCTTACAGCTCCTAAGAACACCTTACATCACAGTACGAAACCTTAAAACTCCTTAATACACCTAATGAATTCGTCTGAGTCCTTTGAACATCTTTCCACAAGTTAGGACATATGAAGACTCTGTATGACATATTAGCACCTTGAAAGCACGTTCGTATAACGTAGAACACCTTAAAACTCCAAACAACACCTTACAACACCGTACGAAACCTTAAAACTCCATAATAAACCAAATGAATTCGTACAAGTCCTTCGAACATCGTACGACAACTTAGGACTTCTTGCGACTCTTTATGCCACATTAGCAACTCGAAAAGAACGTTAGTATAATGTAGGACGCCTTACAGCTCCAAAGAACACCCTACATCACCGTACGAAACCTTAAAACTCCATAATACACCTAATGAATTCGTTCAAGTCCTTTGAACATCGCTCTACAAGTTAGGACATCTGAAGACTCTGTATAACATATTAGCACCTTGAAAAGCACGTTAGTATAACGTAAAACACCTTAAAACTCCAAACAACACCTTACAGCACCGTACGAAACCTTAAAACTCCATAATAAACCAAATGAATTCGTACGAGTCCTTTGAACATCGTACGACAACTAAGGACATCTTACGACTCTTTATGCCACAATAGCAACTCGGAAAGAACGTTAGTATAATGTAGGACGCCTTACAGCTCCTAAGAACACCTTACATCACCGTACGAAACCTTAAAACTCCTTAATACACCTAATGAATTCGTCCAAGTCCTTTGAACATCGTTCTACAAGTTAGGACATCTGAAGACTCTGTATGACATATTAGCACCTTGAAAAGCACATTAGTATAACGTAGAACACCTTAAAACTCCAAACAACACCTTACAACACCGTACGAAAACTTAAAACTCCATAATAAACCTAATGAAATCGTCCCAGTCCTTTGAACATCGTACAACAACTCAGGACTTGTTACGACTCTGTATGCGACATTAGAAACATGAAAAGCACGTTAGAATAATGTAGGACGCGTTACAACTCCTAACAACAGCTTACAACGCCGTACGAAACCTTAAAACTCCATTATAAACCAAATGAATTCGTACGAGTCCTTTGAACGTCATATGGAAACTTAAGACATCTTACGACTTGGTATGCCATATTCGCACCCTGAAAAGCAATTTAGTATAATTTAGGACGACCTACGACTCCTAAAACACCTTACAACACCGTACGAAACCTTAAAACTCCATAATTCACCTAATTAATTCGTACGAGTCCTTCGAACATCGTACGACAACTTAGGACATCTTAAGACTCTTTATGCCACATTAGCAACTTAGAAAGAACATTAGTATAATGTAGGACGCCTTACAGCTCCTAAGAACAACTTACATCACCGTATGAAACCTTAAAACTCCATAATACACCTAATGAATTCGTCCGAATCCTTTGAACATCGTTCTACAAGTTAGGACATCTGAAGACTCGTAATTAAAACTCCATAATACACCTAATGAATTCGTCCGAATCCTTTGAATATCTATTTACAAGTTAGGACATCTGAAGACTCGTAATGACATATTAGCACCTTGAAAAGCACGTTAGTATAACGTAGGACATCTTAAAATTCCAAACAACACCTTGCAACACCTTACGAAACCTTAAAACTACATAATAAACCTAATGAAATCGTCCTAGTCCTTTGAACATCATACGACAACTCAGAACTTGTTACGACTCTGTATGCGAAATTGGCAACATGAAAAGCACGTTTCAATAATGTAGGACGCGTTACAACTCTTAACAACACATTACAACATCGTACGAAACCTTAAAACTCCATAATAAACCAAATGAATTCGTACGAGTCCTTCAAACATCTTACGACAACTTAAGACATTTTACAACTCTTTATGCCACATTAGCAACTCAAAAAGAACGTTAGTATAATGTAGGACGCCTTACAGCTCCTAAGAACACCCTACATCACCGTACGAAACCTTAAAACTCCGTAATACACCTAATGAATTCGTCCGAGTCCTTTGAACATCGTTCTACAAGTTAGGACATCTGAAGACTCTGTATGACATAGTAGCACATTGAAAAGCACGTTAGTAAAACGTAGGACACCTTAAAACTTAAAACAACACCTTACAACACCGTACGAAATTTTAAAACTCCATAATAAACCTAATGATATCGTCCCAGTCCTTTGAACATCGTACAACAACTCAGGAATTGTTACGACTCTGTATGCGACATTAGAAACATGAAAAGCCCGTTAGAATAATGTAGGACGCGTTACAACTCCTAACAACAGCTAACAACGCCGTACGAAACCTTAAAACTCCATTATAAACCAAATGAATTCGTACGAGTCCTTCGAACGTCATATGGAAACTTAAGACATCCTACGACTCGGTATGCCATATTCGCACCTAGAAAAGCACTTTAGTATAATTTAGGACGACTTACGACTCCTAAGAACGCCTTACAACATCTTACGAAACCTTAAAACTCCATAATAAACCTAATGAAATCGTCCTAGTCCTTTGAACATCGTACGACAACTCAGAACTTGTTACGACTCTGTATGCGTTATTGGCAACATGAAAAGCACGTTAGAATAATGTAGGACGCGTTACAACTCTTAACAACACATTACAACATCATACGAAACCTTAAAACTCTATAATAAACCAAATGAATTCGTACGAGTCCTTCAAACATCTTACGACAACTTAGGACATCTTATAACTCTTTATGCCACATTAGCAACTCGAAAAGAACGTTAGTATAATGTAGTACGCCTTATAGCTCCTAAGAACACCTTACATCACCGTACGAAACCTTAAAACTCCATAATACACCTAATGAATTCGTCCAAGTCCTTTGAACATCGTTCTACAAGTTAGGACATCTGAAGACTCTGTATGACATATTAGCACCTTGAAAAGCACATTAGTATAACGTAGGACACCTTAAAACTCCAAACAACACCTTACAACACTGTACGAAACCTTAAAACTCCATAATAAACCAAATGAATTCGTACGAGTCCTTTGAACATCGTACGACAACTAAGGACATCTTACGACTCTTTATGCCTCATTATCAACTCGGAAAGAACGTTAGTATAATGTAGGACGCCTTACAGCTCCTAAGAACACCTTACATCACCGTACGAAACCTTAAAACTCCTTAATACACCTAATGAATTTGTCCGAGTCCTTTGAACATCGTTCTACAAGTTAGGACATCTGAAGACTATGTATGACATATTAGCACTTTGAAAAGCACATTAGTATAACGTAGGACACCTTAAAACTCCAAACAACACCTTACAACACTGTACGAAACCTTAAAACTCCATAATAAACCAAATGAATTCGTACGAGTCCTTTGAACATCATACGACAACTTAGGACATCTTACGACTCTTTATGCCACATTATCAACTCGGAAAGAACGTTAGTATAATGTAGGACGCCTTACAGCTCCTAAGAACACCTTACATCACCGTACGAAACCTTAAAACTCCTTAATACACCTAATGAATTCGTCCGAGTCCTTTGAACATCGTTCTACAAGTTAGGACATCTGAAGACTCTGTATGACATATTAGCACCTTGAAAAGCACGTTAGTATAACGTAGAACACCTTAAAACTCCAAACAACACCTTACAACATCGTACGAAACCTTAAAACTCCATAATAAACCAAATGAATTCGTACAAGTCCTACGAACATCGTACGACAACTTAGGACATCTTGCGACTCTTTATGCCACATTAGCAACTCGGAAAGAACGTTAGTATAACGTAGGACGCCTTACAGCTCCTAAGAACACCCTACATCACCGTACGATAACTTAAAACTCCATAATACACCTAATGAATCCGTCCGAGTCCTTTGAACATCGTTCTACAAGTTAGGACATCTGAAGACTCTGTATGACATAGTAGCACCTTAAAAAAACACGTTAGTAAAACGTAGGACACCTTAAAACTCTAAACAACACCTTACAACAACTCAGGACTTGTTACGACTCTGTATGCGACTTTAGAAACATGAAAAGCACGTTAGAATAATATAGGACGCGTTACAACAGCTTACAACTCCTAACGAAACCTTAAAACTCCATTATACACCAAATGAATTCGTACGAGTCTTTCGAACGTCGTATGGAAACTTAAGACATCTGACGACTCGGTATGCCATATTCGCACCTTCAAAAGCACTTTAGTATAATTTAGGACGACTTACGACTCCTAAGAACACCTTACAACACCGTACGAAACCTTAAAACTCCATAATAAACCAAATGAATTCGTACGAGTCCTTTGAACATCGTACGACAACTTAGGACATGTTACGACTCTTTATGCCACATTATCAACTCGGAAAGAACGTTAGTATAATGTAGGACGCCTTACAGCTACTAAGAACACCTTACATCATCGTACGAAACCTTAAACTCCTTAATACACCTAATGAATTCGTCCGAGTTCTTTGAACATCTTTCCACAAGTTAGGACATCTGAAGACTCTATATGACATATTAGCACCTTGAAAGCACGTTCGTATAACGTAGAACACCTTAAAACTCCAAACAACACATTACAACATCATACGAAACCTTAAAACTCCATAATAAACCAAATGAATTCGTACGAGTCCTTCAAACATCTTACGACAACTTAGGACATCTTATAACTCTTTATGCCACATTAGCAACTCGAAAAGAACGTTAGTATAATGTAGAACGCCTTATAGCTCCTAAGAACACCTTACATCACCGTACGAAACCTTAAAACTCCTTAATACACCTAATGAATTTGTCCGAGTCCTTTGAACATCGTTCTACAAGTTAGGACATCTGAAGACTCTGTATGACATATTAGCACTTTGAAAAGCACATTAGTATAACGTAGGACACCTTAAAACTCCAAACAACACCTTACAACACTGTACGAAACCTTAAAACTCCATAATAAACCAAATGAATTCGTAGGAGTCCTTTGAACATCATACGACAACTTAGGACATCTTACGACTCTTTATGCCACATTATCAACTCGGAAAGAACGTTAGTATAATGTAGGACGCCTTACAGCTCCTAAGAACACCTTACATCACCGTACGAAACCTTAAAACTCCTTAATACACCTAATGAATTTGTCCGAGTCCTTTGAACATCGTTCTACAAGTTAGGACATCTGAAGACTCTGTATGACATATTAGCACTTTGAAAAGCACATTAGTATAACGTAGGACACCTTAAAACTCCAAACAACACCTTACAACACTGTACGAAACCTTAAAACTCCATAATAAACCAAATGAATTCGTACGAGTCCTTTGAACATCATACGACAACTTAGGACATCTTACGACTCTTTATGCCACATTATCAACTCCGAAAGAACGTTAGTATAATGTAGGACGCCTTACAGCTCCTAAGAACACCTTACATCACCGTACGAAACCTTAAAACTCCTTAATACACCTAATGAATTCGTTCGAGTCCTTTGAACATCGTTCTACAAGTTAGGACATCTGAAGACTCTGTATGACATATTAGCACCTTGAAAAGCACGTTAGTATAACGTAGAACACCTTAAAACTCCAAACAACACCTTACAACATCGTACGAAACCTTAAAACTCCATAATAAACCAAATGAATTCGTACAAGTCCTACGAACATCGTACGACAACTTAGGACATCTTGCGACTCTTTATGCCACATTAGCAACTCGGAAAGAACGTTAGTATAACGTAGGACGCCTTACAGCTCCTAAGAACACCCTACATCACCGTACGATACCTTAAAACTCCATAATACACCTAATGAATCCGTCCGAGTCCTTTGAACATCGTTCTACAAGTAAGGACATCTGAAGACTCTGTATGACATAGTAGCACCTTAAAAAAACACGTTAGTAAAACGTAGGACACCTTAAAACTCTAAACAACACCTTACAACAACTCAGGACTTGTTACGACTCTGTATGCGACTTTAGAAACATGAAAAGCACGTTAGAATAATATAGGACGCGTTACAACAGCTTACAACTCCTAACGAAACCTTAAAACTCCATTATACACCAAATGAATTCGTACGAGTCTTTCGAACGTCGTATGGAAACTTAAGACATCTTACGACTCGGTATGCCATATTCGCACCTTCAAAAGCACTTTAGTATAATTTAGGACGACTTACGACTCCTAAGAACACCTTACAACACCGTACGAAACCTTAAAACTCCATAATAAACCAAATGAATTCGTACGAGTCCTTTGAACATCGTACGACAACTTAGGACATGTTACGACTCTTTATGCCACATTATCAACTCGGAAAGAACGTTAGTATAATGTAGGACGCCTTACAGCTCCTAAGAACACCTTACATCATCGTACGAAACCTTAAACTCCTTAATACACCTAATGAATTCGTCCGAGATCTTTGAACATCTTTCCACAAGTTAGGACATCTGAAGACTCTGTATGACATATTAGCACCTTGAAAGCACGTTCGTATAACGTAGAACACCTTAAAACTCCAAACAACACCTTACAACACCATACGAAACCTTAAAACTCCATAATAAACCAAATGAATTCGTACAAGTCCTTCGAACATCGTACGACAACTTAGGACTTCTTGCGACTCTTTATGCCACATTAGCAACTCGAAAAGAACGTTAGTATAATGTAGGACGCCTTACAGCTCCAAAGAACACCCTACATCACCGTACGAAACCTTAAAACTCCATAATACACCTAATGAATTCGTTCAAGTCCTTTGAACATCGCTCTACAAGTTAGGACATCTGAAGACTCTGTATAACAAATTAGCACCTTGAAAAGCACGTTAGTATAACGTAAAACACCTTAAAACTCCAAACAACACCTTACAACACCGTACGAAACCTTAAAACTCCATAATAAACCAAATGAATTCGTACGAGTCCTTTGAACATCGTACGACAACTAAGGACATCTTACGACTCTTTATGCCACAATAGCAACTCGGAAAGAACGTTAGTATAATGTAGGACGCCTTACAGCTCCTAAGAACACCTTACATCACCGTACGAAACCTTAAAACTCCTTAATACACCTAATGAATTTGTCCGAGTCCTTTGAACATCGTTCTACAAGTTAGGACATCTGAAGACTCTGTATGACATATTAGCACTTTGAAAAGCACATTAGTATAACGTAGGACACCTTAAAACTCCAAACAACACCTTACAACACTGTACGAAACCTTAAAACTCCATAATAAACCAAATGAATTCGTACGAGTCCTTTGAACATCATACGACAACTTAGGACATCTTACGACTCTTTATGCCACATTATCAACTCGGAAAGAACGTTAGTATAATGTAGGACGCCTTACAGCTCCTAAGAACACCTTACATCACCGTACGAAACCTTAAAACTCCTTAATACACCTAATGAATTCGTCCGAGTCCTTTGAACATCGTTCTACAAGTTAGGACATCTGAAGACTCTGTATGACATATTAGCACCTTGAAAAGCACGTTAGTATAACGTAGAACACCTTAAAACTCCAAACAACACCTTACAACATCGTACGAAACCTTAAAACTCCATAATAAACCAAATGAATTCGTACAAGTCCTACGAACATCGTACGACAACTTAGGACATCTTGCGACTCTTTATGCCACATTAGCAACTCGGAAAGAACGTTAGTATAACGTAGGACGCCTTACAGCTCCTAAGAACACCCTACATCACCGTACGAAACCTTAAAACTCCATAATACACCTAATGAATTCGTTCAAGTCCTTTGAACATCGCTCTACAAGTTAGGACATCTGAAGACTCTGTATAACATATTAGCACCTTGAAAAGCACGTTAGTATAACGTAAAACACCTTAAAACTCCAAACAACACCTTACAACACCGTACGAAACCTTAAAACTCCATAATAAACCAAATGAATTCGTACGAGTCCTTTGAACATCATACGACAACTTAGGACATCTTACGACTCTTTATGCCACATTATCAACTCGGAAAGAACGTTAGTATAATGTAGGACGCCTTACAGCTCCTAAGAACACCTTACATCATCGTACGAAACCTTAAACTCCTTAATACACCTAATGAATTCGTCCGAGTTCTTTGAACATCTTTCCACAAGTTAGGACATCTGAAGACTCTGTATGACATATTAGCACCTTGAAAGCACGTTCGTATAACGTAGAACACCTTAAAACTCCAAACAACACCTTACAACACCGTACGAAACCTTAAAACTCCATAATAAACCAAATGAATTCGTACAAGTCCTTCGAACATCGTACGACAACTTAGGACTTCTTGCGCCTCTTTATGCCACATTAGCAACTCGAAAAGAACGTTAGTATAATGTAGGACGCCTTACAGCTCCAAAGAACACCCTACATCACCGTACGAAACCTTAAAACTCCATAATACACCTAATGAATTCGTTCAAGTCCTTTGAACATCGCTCTACAAGTTAGGACATCTGAAGACTCTGTATAACATATTAGCACCTTGAAAAGCACGTTAGTATAACGTAAAACACCTTAAAACTCCAAACAACACCTTACAACACCGTACGAAACCTTAAAACTCCATAATAAACCAAATGAATTCGTACGAGTCCTTTGAACATCGTACGACAACTAAGGACATCTTACGACTCTTTATGCCACAATAGCAACTCGGAAAGAACGTTAGTATAATGTAGGACGCCTTACAGCTCCTAAGAACACCTTACATCACCGTACGAAACCTTAAAACTCCTTAATACACCTAATGAATTTGTCCGAGTCCTTTGAACATCGTTCTACAAGTTAGGACATCTGAAGACTCTGTATGACATATTAGCACTTTGAAAAGCACATTAGTATAACGTAGGACACCTTAAAACTCCAAACAACACCTTACAACACTGTACGAAACCTTAAAACTCCATAATAAACCAAATGAATTCGTACGAGTCCTTTGAACATCATACGACAACTTAGGACATCTTACGACTCTTTATGCCACATTATCAACTCGGAAAGAACGTTAGTATAATGTAGGACGCCTTACAGCTCCTAAGAACACCTTACATCACCGTACGAAACCTTAAAACTCCTTAATACACCTAATGAATTCGTCCGAGTCCTTTGAACATCGTTCTACAAGTTAGGACATCTGAAGACTCTGTATGACATATTAGCACCTTGAAAAGCACGTTAGTATAACGTAGAACACCTTAAAACTCCAAACAACACCTTACAACATCGTACGAAACCTTAAAACTCCATAATAAACCAAATGAATTCATACAAGTCCTACGAACATCGTACGACAACTTAGGACATCTTGCGACTCTTTATGCCACATTAGCAACTCGGAAAGAACGTTAGTATAACGTAGGACGCCTTACAGCTCCTAAGAACACCCTACATCACCGTACGATACCTTAAAACTCCATAATACACCTAATGAATCCGTCCGAGTCCTTTGAACATCGTTCTACAAGTTAGGACATCTGAAGACTCTGTATGACATAGTAGCACCTTAAAAAAACACGTTAGTAAAACGTAGGACACCTTAAAACTCTAAACAACACCTTACAACAACTCAGGACTTGTTACGACTCTGTATGCGACTTTAGAAACATGAAAAGCACGTTAGAATAATATAGGACGCGTTACAACAGCTTACAACTCCTAACGAAACCTTAAAACTCCATTATACACCAAATGAATTCGTACGAGTCTTTCGAACGTCGTATGGAAACTTAAGACATCTTACGACTCGGTATGCCATATTCGCACCTTCAAAAGCACTTTAGTATAATTTAGGACGACTTACGACTCCTAAGAACACCTTACAACACCGTACGAAACCTTAAAACTCCATAATAAACCAAATGAATTCGTACGAGTCCTTTGAACATCGTACGACAACTTAGGACATGTTACGACTCTTTATGCCACAGTATCAACTCGGAAAGAACGTTAGTATAATGTAGGACGCCTTACAGCTCCTAAGAACACCTTACATCATCGTACGAAACCTTAAACTCCTTAATACACCTAATGAATTCGTCTGAGTTCTTTGAACATCTTTCCACAAGTTAGGACATCTGAAGACTCTGTATGACATATTAGCACCTTGAAAGCACGTTCGTATAACGTAGAACACCTTAAAACTCCAAACAACACCTTACAACACCGTACGAAACCTTAAAACTCCATAATAAACCAAATGAATTCGTACAAGTCCTTCGAACATCGTACGACAACTTAGGACTTCTTGCGCCTCTTTATGCCACATTAGCAACTCGAAAAGAACGTTAGTATAATGTAGGACGCCTTACAGCTCCAAAGAACACCCTACATCACCGTACGAAACCTTAAAACTCCATAATACACCTAATGAATTCGTTCAAGTCCTTTGAACATCGCTCTACAAGTTAGGACATCTGAAGACTCTGTATAACATATTAGCACCTTGAAAAGCACGTTAGTATAACGTAAAACACCTTAAAACTCCAAACAACACCTTACAACACCGTACGAAACCTTAAAACTCCATAATAAACCAAATGAATTCGTACGAGTCCTTTGAACATCGTACGACAACTAAGGACATCTTACGACTCTTTATGCCACAATAGCAACTCGGAAAGAACGTTAGTATAATGTAGGACGCCTTACAGCTCCTAAGAACACCTTACATCACCGTACGAAACCTTAAAACTCCTTAATACACCTAATGAATTTGTCCGAGTCCTTTGAACATCGTTCTACAAGTTAGGACATCTGAAGACTCTGTATGACATATTAGCACTTTGAAAAGCACATTAGTATAACGTAGGACACCTTAAAACTCCAAACAACACCTTACAACACTGTACGAAACCTTAAAACTCCATAATAAACCAAATGAATTCGTACGAGTCCTTTGAACATCATACGACAACTTAGGACATCTTACGACTCTTTATGCCACATTATCAACTCGGAAAGAACGTTAGTATAATGTAGGACGCCTTACAGCTCCTAAGAACACCTTACATCACCGTACGAAACCTTAAAACTCCTTAATACACCTAATGAATTCGTCCGAGTCCTTTGAACATCGTTCTACAAGTTAGGACATCTGAAGACTCTGTATGACATATTAGCACCTTGAAAAGCACGTTAGTATAACGTAGAACACCTTAAAACTCCAAACAACACCTTACAACATCGTACGAAACCTTAAAACTCCATAATAAACCAAATGAATTCGTACAAGTCCTACGAACATCGTACGACAACTTAGGACATCTTGCGACTCTTTATGCCACATTAGCAACTCGGAAAGAACGTTAGTTTAACGTAGGACGCCTTACAGCTCCTAAGAACACCCTACATCACCGTACGATACCTTAAAACTCCATAATACACCTAATGAATCCGTCCGAGTCCTTTGAACATCGTTCTACAAGTTAGGACATCTGAAGACTCTGTATGACATAGTAGCACCTTAAAAAAACACGTTAGTAAAACGTAGGACACCTTAAAACTCTAAACAACACCTTACAACAACTCAGGACTTGTTACGACTCTGTATGCGACTTTAGAAACATGAAAAGCACGTTAGAATAATATAGGACGCGTTACAACAGCTTACAACTCCTAACGAAACCTTAAAACTCCATTATACACCAAATGAATTCGTACGAGTCTTTCGAACGTCGTATGGAAACATAAGACATCTTACGACTCGGTATGCCATATTCGCACCTTCAAAAGCACTTTAGTATAATTTAGGACGACTTACGACTCCTAAGAACACCTTACAACACCGTACGAAACCTTAAAACTCCATAATAAACCAAATGAATTCGTACGAGTCCTTTGAACATCGTACGACAACTTAGGACATGTTACGACTCTTTATGCCACATTATCAACTCGGAAAGAACGTTAGTATAATGTAGGACGCCTTACAGCTCCTAAGAACAACTTACATCATCGTACGAAACCTTAAACTCCTTAATACACCTAATGAATTCGTCCGAGTTCTTTGAACATCTTTCCACAAGTTAGGACATCTGAAGACTCTGTATGACATATTAGCACCTTGAAAGCACGTTCGTATAACGTAGAACACCTTAAAACTCCAAACAACACCTTACAACACCGTACGAAACCTTAAAACTCCATAATAAACCAAATGAATTCGTACAAGTCCTTCGAACATCGTACGACAACTTAGGACTTCTTGCGACTCTTTATGCCACATTAGCAACTCGAAAAGAACGTTAGTATAATGTAGGACGCCTAACAGCTCCAAAGAACACCCTACATCACCGTACGAAACCTTAAAACTCCATAATACACCTAATGAATTCGTTCAAGTCCTTTGAACATCGCTCTACAAGTTAGGACATCTGAAGACTCTGTATAACATATTAGCACCATGAAAAGCACGTTAGTATAACGTAAAACACCTTAAAACTCCAAACAACACCTTACAACACCGTACGAAACCTTAAAACTCCATAATAAACCAAATGAATTCGTACGAGTCCTTTGAACATCGTACGACAACTAAGGACATCTTACGACTCTTTATGCCACAATAGCAACTCGGAAAGAACGTTAGTATAATGTAGGACGCCTTACAGCTCCTAAGAACACCTTACATCACCGTACGAAACCTTAAAACTCCTTAATACACCTAATGAATTCGTCCAAGTCCTTTGAACATCGTTCTACAAGTTAGGACATCTGAAGACTCTGTATGACATATTAGCACCTTGAAAAGCACATTAGTATAACGTAGAACACCTTAAAACTCCAAACAACACCTTACAACACCGTACGAAAACTTAAAACTCCATAATAAACCTAATGAAATCGTCCCAGTCCTTTGAACATCGTACAACAACTCAGGACTTGTTACGACTCTGTATGCGACATTAGAAACATGAAAAGCACGTTAGAATAATGTAGGACGCGTTACAACTCCTAACAACAGCTTACAACGCCGTACGAAACCTTAAAACTCCATTATAAACCAAATGAATTCGTACGAGTCCTTTGAACGTCATATGGAAACTTAAGACATCTTACGACTTGGTATGCCATATTCGCACCCTGAAAAGCAATTTAGTATAATTTAGGACGACCTACGACTCCTAAAACACCTTACAACACCGTACGAAACCTTAAAACTCCATAATTAACCTAATGAATTCGTACGAGTCCTTCGAACATCGTACGACAACTTAGGACATCTTAAGACTCTTTATGCCACATTAGCAACTAGGAAAGAACATTAGTATAATGTAGGACGCCTTGCAGCTCCTAAGAACAACTTACATCACCGTATGAAACCTTAAAACTCCATAATACACCTAATGAATTCGTCCGAATCCTTTGAACATCGTTCTACAAGTTAGGACATCTGAAGACTCGTAATTAAAACTCCATAATACACCTAATGAATTCGTCTGAATCCTTTGAATATCGTTTTACAAGTTAGGACATCTCAAGACTCGTAATGACATATTAGCACCTTGAAAAGCACGTTAGTATAACGTAGGACATCTTAAAATTCCAAACAACACCTTGCAACACCTTACGAAACCTTAAAACTACATAATAAACCTAATGAAATCGTCCTAGTCCTTTGAACATCATACGACAACTCAAAACTTGTTACGACTCTGTATGCGAAATTGGCAACATGAAAAGCACGTTTCAATAATGTAGGACGCGTTACAACTCTTAACAACACATTACAACATCGTACGAAACCTTAAAACTCCATAATAAACCAAATGAATTCGTACGAGTCCTTCAAACATCTTACGACAACTTAGGACATCTTACAACTCTTTATGCCACATTAGCAACTCAGAAAGAACGTTAGTATAATGTAGGACGCCTTACAGCTCCTAAGAACACCCTACATCACCGTACAAAACCTTAAAACTCCGTAATACACCTAATGAATTCGTCCGAGTCCTTTGAACATCGTTCTACAAGTTAGGACATCTGAAGACTCTGTATGACTTAGTAGCACCTTGAAAAGCACGTTAGTAAAACGTAGGACACCTTAAAACTTAAAACAACACCTTACAACATCGTACGAAATCTTAAAACTCCATAATAAACCTAATGATATCGTCCCAGTCCTTTGAATATCGTACAACAACTCAGGACTTGTTACGACTCTGTATGCGACTTTAGAAACATGAAAAGCACGTTGGAATAATGTAGGACGCGTTACAACTCCTAACAACAGTTTACAACGTCGTACGAAACCTTAAAACTCGATTATAAACCAAATGAATTCGTACGAGTCCTTCAAACGTCGTATGGCAACTTAAGACATCTTACGACTCGGTATGCCATATTCGCACCTTGAAAAGCACTTTAGTATAATTTAGGACGACTTACGACTCCTAAGAACACCTTACAACACCGTACGAAACCTTAAAACTCCATAATAAACCTAATGAATTCGTATGAGTCGTTCGAACATCGTACGACAACTTAGGACATCTTAAGACTCTTTATGCCACATTAGCAACTCGGAAACAACGTTAGTATAATGTAGGACGACTTACAGCTCTTAAGAACACCTTACATCACCGTATGAAACCTTAAAACTCTATAATACACCTAATAAATTCGTCCGAATCCTTTGAACATCGTTCTACAAGTTAGGACATCTGAAGACTCGTAATTAAAACTCCATAATACACCTAATGAATTCGTCCGAGTCATTTGAACATTGTTCTACAAGTTAGGACATCTGAAGACTCTGTATGACATGTTAGCACCTTGAAAAGCACGTTAGTAAAACGTAGGACATCTTAAAACTCCAAATAACACCTTACAACACCGTACGAAACCTTAAAACTCCATAATAAACCTAATGAAATCGTCCCAGTCCTTTGAACATCGTCCGTCAACTCAGGACTTGTTACCACTTTGTATGCGACATTAGCAACATGAAAAGCACGTTTAAATAATGTAGGACGCGTTACAACTCCTAACAACACCTTACAACACCGTACGAAACCTTAAAACCCCATAATAAACCAAATGAATTCATATGAGTCCTTCAAACATCGTACGACAACTTTTTGGACATCTTACGACTCTTTATGCCACATTAGCAACTCGGAAAGAATGTTAGTATAAGTAGGACGTCTTACAACTCCTAAGAACACCTTACATCACCCTACGAAACCTTAAAACTCCATATTACACCTAATGAATTCGTCCGAGTCCTTTGAACGTCGTTCTATAAGTTAGGACATCTGAAGACTCTGTATGACATGTTAGCACCTTGAAAAGCACGTTAGTAAAACGTAGGACATCTTAAAACTCCAAACAACACCTTACAACACCGTATGAAACCTTAAAACTCCATAATAAACCTAATGAAATCGTCACAGTCCTTTGAACATCGTACGTCAATTCAGGACTTGTTACCACTCGGTATATGACATTAACAACATGAAAAGCACGTTTAAATAATGTAGGACGCGTTACAACACCTAACAACACCTTACAACACCGTACGAAATCTTAAAACCCCATAATAAACCAAATGAATTCGTATGAGTCCTTTAAACATCGTACGACAACTTAGGACATCTTACGACTCTTTATGCCACATTAGCAACTCGGAAAGAGTTGCTAGAATAAGTGGACGTCTTACAACTCCTAAGAACATCTTACATCACCGTACGAAACTTTAAAACTCCATAATACACCTAATGAATTCGTCCGAGTCCTTTGAACATCGTTCTACAAGTTAGGACATCTGAAGACTCTGTATGCCATATTAGCACCTTGAAAAGCACGTTAGTATAACGTAGGACACATTAAAACTCCAAACAACAACTTACAACACCGTATGGAACGTTAAAACTCCATAATAAACCTAATGAAATCGTCTAAGTCCTTTGAACATCGTACGACAACTCAAGATTTGTTACGACTCTGTATGCGACATTAGCAACATGAAAAGTACGTTAGAATAATGTAGGACGCGTTACAACTCCTATGAACACCTTACATCACCTAATGAACACTTTAAAAAGTACGAAACTTTAAAACTCCATTATAAACCTAATGAATTCGTCCGGTCCTTTGAACGTCGTACGACAACTCAGGACTTGTTACGACTCTGTATGCGACATTAGCAACATGAAAAGCATGTAAGGATAATGTAGGACGCCTTACGACTCCTAAGAACACCTTACAAAACCGTACGAAACCTTAAAACTCCATAATAAACCTAATGCGATTTAGGCGATTTTGGCGATCTTGGGTCTTTTCGGCTGATCTAGGGTTTGCATGATCTTGATTGTGTTCGTGTCTTTGATTTTCTGTTTCGTTGACTTGATACCTGTTCGATTTGCTTCTGATCGTGTGTAACAACCCTGAGATAACGTGGTTTTTACCATATTGTTCGAGTGTTGTTAGCAAGAATTAGGGTTTTTCGAGTAGGGTTTTCCTGTTGTTTCTGATTTTTTCCACGATCATTACGTTCTATTTCTGATTGCTTAGTAGGTCTGTAATTAAGAGCGGCTGTTGAATATAGTTTAGCTTCTTGATACGAATCCTATTAACCTTTTAAGAATTAGTGTCGTTGTGATCTGGTTTGTTCTGGGTTTTGGGTTCTAAGATGGACAAGAACTCGCTGGCTGCTAAGGTTATTAACATTGATGGGAGGCCTAGTATAGGAATATTAAGAAAACATGGTGCTGATGATAAACATGGATTAAAGGGTGATGCTGCTAAGATGAAATCGGATGGTATAGTAGCAGGTTCGTCTAAGGGGAGAGAGAATGAGATGGTTCAAAATCTGAATGTATTGCCGGGTGATGGTCTGAAGGTGCCGGGTGATGGTCTGAAGGAGCCGGGTGAGGGTGGGGATGAGTCGGGTAATGTTCAGAATGTGCTGAGTGAGCCGGGTGAAGGGGGGAAAGGGCCGGGTGAAGTACTGAGTGAGCCGGGTGAGGCTGGGAAAGAGCCGGGTGATGTTCAGAATGAGATGGGTAACGTTGGTGTTGTGGCAAACCGGTCGTATGCTGAACAATTATTAACAAATGTGAACAACTCAAGTAATACAAATATAAACTTTCGATATTTGGTTAATGAGGAAACTAAAGATGATTGTGATATTGTTTTGACCAAAGAATCTGTTACTAGAGTGTGCAAAAAATTGGAGTTTATGATTTATGGGTATTTTCTGGGTGATAGAATAGCGTTTCCTGTAGTGGATTACTTTACAAAAACTCAGTGGAGGAAGTATGGGTTGGAAAAATCAATGATGAATATGAATGGCTTCTTCTTTTTCAAATTCAAGGATGCGAAAGGGATGATGGAGGTGTTGGAGAATGGTCCATGGCTGATTAGGAGTAAACCCATATTCTTGAATATATGGACCCCGACGTCTAAAGTTAGGAAGGAAGACATTAAGAATGTTGCAGTTTGGATGAAGATGCATGATGTGCCTTTGGCTGCATATTCGGATGAAGGTCTAAGTTTGATTGCTTCAAAAATTGGTAAACCAAAGATGCTTGATTCTTATTCAACCTCGATGTGTAAGGATGCATGGGGTAGAAGTAGTTATGCTCGAGCGTTAATAGAAATATCGGCTGCGAAAGAGTTAAAAGATCAGATTACGATTGCGATTCCAGACATGTTTGGGGAAGAGTATTTGAAAGAAAGTGTTAGAATCGAGTATGAATGGGTTCCACCGAGATGTTCGACGTGCTGCATATTTGGTCATCATGATCAAGAGTGTCCCAAAAACATCAAATTGGATGAGGGTATGAATGAGAAGAGGGATGATGAGGGCTTTGTTGAAGTGGGTCCAAAAAAAGGAGGTAAAAAAGGAGGTATTGTGTTGAAAACTCATAAACCGAAATTTGAGTATCGTCCGGTGTCTAAACCAAAAATAAAGGAAGATACCAAAGAGGGAGGGCAGTCCTCTATTTATACGTCTAATATGTTTGAGGTCTTGATTGAGAAGAGTGGTAATGTGACTAGTTCAAACACTATAAATGAGGCTGAAGAAGAGGATGTAGAGACAATTTTTGATGAAACTGTAGGGTTTATGGAATCGGGAAACATGCCAACAAAAAAAGGGGCAAGCACTCCTTCTTTGGGAGTTTCCAATGGTTAGCTTAGCTTCTTGGAATATAAGGGGTTTGAACCGTCCCCTGAAACAAAAGGAGGTTCGTCAAGTGGTACAGGAAAACCAGTTAAGCTTATGTGCAGTATTGGAGTCACATGTGGATGTAGCTGGGTTGTTTAAAGTGTGTAAAGAGGTTTTTCACAATTGGAATTGGACGTCTAATGGGGGTGTTTGTGCGAAGGGGACTCGTATTATTCTCGGATGGGATTCATCCATTTTTGATGTTATGGTGCTGAACCAAACGAACTAGGTGATGCATATCCAGATTATGATTAAGAGTGATCGGAAGGTATTTTTTATTTCAATTATTTATGCTGACAACTACTACATTGATAGAAGAAGCCTTTGGAGTAATCTAAATTATCATAAACAGTTTGTTGGTAAGAGACCATGGGTTGTTATGGGAGATTTTAACTGTGCTCTGAACTTAGAAGATAAATCTATGGGGACTTCTTGTATTGATACGGCTATGAGAGACTTCAAAGAGTGTATGGAGGGTATTGAAATGATGGATATAAATAGAACTGGGCTGCATTTTACATGGAACCAAAAGCCGAGGAAAGGTGTGGGTATTCGTAATAAGATTGATCGTATTATGGGGAATATTGAGTTTATGAGTGAGTTTAGTACTGCGACTGCAATCTTTCAGCCGTATAGAATATCGGATCATACTCCATGTGTACTTAAACTCCCTTGTATTAATCGGAAAAAGCATCAACCTTTTAAGTTCCCTAATTTTCTGCTGTATAAACCGGGGTTCTATGAGATGGTGAATGATCATTGGTTACATCAAATTGGAGGGGTCCATCAGTTCATTGTTGTTAAGAAGCTTCGTATGTTGAAACATCCTATTAGATCTTTTTTCCAAGTTCAGGGTAATCTGCATAACAATGTTAAGATGTGGAGGAACAGACTGGATGAGATTCAAAGGGCTATTGATTTAGACCTTACAAATGCGCATCTTTGTGAAGAAGAATCGAGGTGCTTAATGATATTCAATCAAGCGAGCTTAGATGAGGAGAGATTTTTAAAATAGAAGGCTAAGATTCATTGGTTGGCTGTGGGAGATGCTAATAATTCTTATTTCCATAACTCTTTGAAGTGCAAAAATCATGGTAACCGAATAGATATGATAAAGGACGTCTTACAACTCCTAAGAACACCTTACACCACGTATGAAACCTTAAAACTCCATAATACACCTAATGAATTCGTCCGAGTCCTTTGAACATCGTTCTACAAGTGAGGACATCTGAAGACTCTGTATGACATATTAGCACCTTGAAAAGCACGTTAGTAAAATGTAGGACACCTTTAAACTCCAAACAGCACCTTACAACTCCGTACGAAACCTTAAAACTCCATCATAAACATAATGAAATCGTCCCGGTCCTTTGAAAATCGTACAACAACTCAGGACTTGTTACGACTCTGTATGCGACATTACCAACATGAAAAGCATGTTTGAATAATGTCGGACGTGTTACAACTCCTAACAACACCTTACAACCCCGTTCGAAACCTTAAAACTCCATAATAAGCCAAATGAATTCGTATGAGTCCTTCGAACATCGTACGACAACTTAGGACATCTTATGACTCTTTATGCCACATTAGCAACTCGGAAAGAATGTTAGTATAAGTAGGACGTCTTACAACTCCTAAGAACACCTTACATCACGTACGAAACCTTAAAACTCCATAATACACCTAATGAATTCGTCCGAGTCCTTTGAACATCGTTCTACAAGTTAGGACATCTGAAGACTCTGTATGACATATTAGCACCTTGAAAAACACGTTTGTATAACGTAGGACACCTTAAAACTCCAAACCACAACTTACAACACCGTACGGAACCTTAAAACTCCATAATAAACATAATGAAATCGTCCAAGTTCTTTGAACATCGTACGACAACTCAGAATTTGTTACGACTCTGTATGCGACATTAGCAACATGAAAAGCACGTTAGAATAATATATGACGCGTTACAACTCCTTAGAACACCTTACATCATCGTACGAAACTTTAAAACTCCATAATAAACCTAATGAATTCGTCCGAGTCCTTTGAACGTCGTACGACAACTCAGGACTTGTTACGACTCTGTATGCGACATTACCAACATGAAAAGCAAGTAAGTATAATGTAGGACGCCTTACGACTCCTAAGAACACTTTACAACACCGTACGAAACCTTAAACTCCATAAAAAACATAATGAATTCGTACGAGTCCTTCGAACATCGTACGGCAACTTAGGACAACTTACGACTCTTTATGCCACATTAGCAACTCGGAAAGAACGTTAGTATAATGTAGGACGCCCTACAGCTCCTAGGAACACCTTACATCACCGTACGAAACCTTAAATCTCCATAATACACCTAATAATTCGTCCGAGTCCTTTGAACATCGTTCTACAAGTGAGGACATCTGAAGACTCTGTATGACATATTAGCACCTTGAAAAGCACGTTAGTAAAATGTAGGCACCTTAAAACTCCAAACAGCACCTTACAACACCGTACGAAACCTTAAAACTCCATAATAAACCTAATGAAATCGTCCCGGTCCTTTGAAAATCGTACGACAACTCAGGACTTGTTACGACTCTGTATGCGACATTACCAACATGAAAAGCACGTTTGAATAATGTAGGACGTGTTACAACTCCTAACAACACCTTACAACCCCGTACGAAACCTTAAAACTCCATAATAAGCCAAATGAATTCGTATGAGTCCTTCGAACATCGTACGACAACTTAGGACATCTTATGACTCTTTATGCCACATTAGCAACTCGGAAAGAATGTTAGTATAAGTAGGACGTCTTACAACTCCTAAGAACACCTTACACAACGTATGAAACCTTAAAACTCCATAATACACCTAATTAATTCGTCCGAGTCCTTTGAACATCGTTCTACAAGTGAGGACATCTGAAGACTCTGTATGACATATTAGCACCTTGAAAAGCACGTTAGTAAAATGTAGGACACCTTTAAACTCCAAACAGCACCTTACAACTCCGTACGAAACCTTAAAACTCCATCATAAACATAATGAAATCGTCCCGGTCCTTTGAAAATCGTACGACAACTCAGGACTTGTTACGACTCTGTATGCGACATTACCAACATGAAAAGCACGTTTGAATAATGTAGGACGTGTTACAACTCCTAACAACACCTTACAACCCCGTTCGAAACCTTAAAACTCCATAATAAGCCAAATGAATTCGTATGAGTCCTTCGAACATCGTACGACAACTTAGGACATCTTATGACTCTTTATGCCACATTAGCAACTCGGAAAGAATGTTAGTATAAGTAGGACGTCTTACAACTCCTAAGAACACCTTACATCACGTACGAAACCTTAAAACTCCATAATACACCTAATGAATTCGTCCGAGTCCTTTGAACATCGTTCTACAAGTTAGGACATCTGAAGACTCTGTATGACATATTAGCACCTTGAAAAACACGTTTGTATAACGTAGGACACCTTAAAACTCCAAACCACAAATTACAACACCGTACGGAACCTTAAAACTCCATAATAAACATAATGAAATCGTCCAAGTTCTTTGAACATCGTACGACAACTCAGAATTTGTTACGACTCTGTATGCGACATTAGCAACATGAAAAGCACGTTAGAATAATATATGACGCGTTACAACTCCTTAGAACACCTTACATCATCGTACGAAACTTTAAAACTCCATAATAAACCTAATGAATTCGTCCGAGTCCTTTGAACGTCGTACGACAACTCAGGACTTGTTACGACTCTGTATGCGACATTACCAACATGAAAAGCAAGTAAGTATAATGTAGGACGCCTTACGACTCCTAAGAACACTTTACAACACCGTACGAAACCTTAAACTCCATAAAAAACATAATGAATTCGTACGAGTCCTTCGAACATCGTACGGCAACTTAGGACATCTTACGACTCTTTATGCCACATTAGCAACTCGGAAAGAACGTTAGTATAATGTAGGACGCCCTACAGCTCCTAGGAACACCTTACATCACCGTACGAAACCTTAAATCTCCATAATACACCTAATAATTCGTCCGAGTCCTTTGAACATCGTTCTACAAGTGAGGACATCTGAAGACTCTGTATGACATATTAGCACCTTGAAAAGCACGTTAGTAAAATGTAGGTCTCCTTAAAACTCCAAACAGCACCTTACAACACCGTACGAAACCTTAAAACTCCATAATAAACCTAATGAAATCGTCCCGGTCCTTTGAAAATCGTACGACAACTCAGGACTTGTTACGACTCTGTATGCGACATTACCAACATGAAAAGCACGTTTGAATAATGTAGGACGTGTTACAACTCCTAACAACACCTTACAACCCCGTACGAAACCTTAAAACTCCATAATAAGCCAAATGAATTCGTATGAGTCCTTCGAACATCGTACGACAACTTAGGACATCTTATGACTCTTTATGCCACATTAGCAACTCGGAAAGAATGTTAGTATAAGTAGGACGTCTTACAACTCCTAAGAACACCTTACACCACGTATGAAACCTTAAAACTCCATAATACACCTAATGAATTCGTCCGAGTCCTTTGAACATCGTTCTACAAGTGAGGACATCTTAAGACTCTGTATGACATATTAGCACCTTGAAAAGCACGTTAGTAAAATGTAGGACACCTTTAAACTCCAAACAGCACCTTACAACTCCGTACGAAACCTTAAAACTCCATCATAAACATAATGAAATTGTCCCGGTACTTTGAAAATCGTATGACAACTCAGGACTTGTTACGACTCTGTATGCGACATTACCAACATGAAAAGCACGTTTGAATAATGTAGGACGTGTTACAACTCCTAACAACACCTTACAACCCCGTTCGAAACCTTAAAACTCCATAATAAGCCAAATGAATTCGTATGAGTCCTTCGAACATCGTACGACAACTTAGGACATCTTATGACTCTTTATGCCACATTAGCAACTCGGAAAGAATGTTAGTATAAGTAGGACGTCTTACAACTCCTAAGAACACCTTACATCACGTACGAAACCTTAAAACTCCATAATACACCTAATGAATTCGTCCGAGTCCTTTGAACATCGTTCTACAAGTTAGGTCATCTGAAGACTCTGTATGACATATTAGCACCTTGAAAAGCACGTTAGTATAACGTAGGACACCTTAAAACTCCAAACAACAACTTACAAAACCGTACGAAACCTTAAAATTCCATAATAAACCTAATGAAATCGTCCAAGTCCTTTGAACATCGTACGACAACTCAGGATTTGTTACGACTCTGTATGCGAAATTAGCAACATTAAAAGCACGTTAGAATAATGTAGGACGCGTTACAACTCCTTAGAACACCTTACATCATCGTACGAAACTTTAAAACTCCATAATAAACCTAATGAATTCATCCGAGTCCTTTGAACGTCGTACGACAACTCAGGACTTGTTACGACTCTGTATGCGAGATTAGCAACATGAAAAGCATGTAAGTATAATGTAGGACTCCTTACGACTCCTAAGAACACTTTACAATGCCGTACGAAACCTTAAAACTCCATCAAAAACATAATGAATTCGTACGAGTCCTTCGAACATCGTACGGCAACTTAGGACATCTTACGACTCTTTACGCCAAATTAGCAACTCGGAAAGAACGTTGGTATAATTTAGGACGCCCTACAGCTCCTAAGAACACCTTACATCACCGTACGAAACCTTAAATCTCCATAATAAGCCAAATGAATTCGTATGAGTCCTTCGAACATCGTACGACAACTTAGGACATCTTATGACTCTTTATGCCACATTAGCAACTCGGAAAGAATGTTAGTATAAGTAGGACGTCTTACAACTCCTAAGAACACCTTACACCACGTATGAAACCTTAAAACTCCATAATACACCTAATGAATTCGTCCGAGTCCTTTGAACATCGTTCTACAAGTGAGGACATCTTAAGACTCTGTATGACATATTAGCACCTTGAAAAGCACGTTAGTAAAATGTAGGACACCTTTAAACTCCAAACAGCACCTTACAACTCCGTACGAAACCTTAAAACTCCATCATAAACATAATGAAATTGTCCCGGTACTTTGAAAATCGTATGACAACTCAGGACTTGTTACGACTCTGTATGCGACATTACCAACATGAAAAGCACGTTTGAATAATGTAGGACGTGTTACAACTCCTAACAACACCTTACAACCCCGTTCGAAACCTTAAAACTCCATAATAAGCCAAATGAATTCGTATGAGTCCTTCGAACATCGTACGACAACTTAGGACATCTTATGACTCTTTATGCCACATTAGCAACTCGGAAAGAATGTTAGTATAAGTAGGACGTCTTACAACTCCTAAGAACACCTTACATCACGTACGAAACCTTAAAACTCCATAATACACCTAATGAATTCGTCCGAGTCCTTTGAACATCGTTCTACAAGTTAGGTCATCTGAAGACTCTGTATGACATATTAGCACCTTGAAAAGCACGTTAGTATAACGTAGGACACCTTAAAACTCCAAACAACAACTTACAAAACCGTATGAAACCTTAAAATTCCATAATAAACCTAATGAAATCGTCCAAGTCCTTTGAACATCG
This sequence comes from Tagetes erecta, assembly GCA_030867185.1. Taxonomy (NCBI): domain Eukaryota; kingdom Viridiplantae; phylum Streptophyta; class Magnoliopsida; order Asterales; family Asteraceae; genus Tagetes; species Tagetes erecta. The sequence goes on along the minus strand of CM061486.1, from coordinate 3,410,207 downwards.
TACGACAACTCAGGATTTGTTACGACTCTGTATGCGAAATTAGCAACATTAAAAGCACGTTAGAATAATGTAGGACGCGTTACAACTCCTTAGAACACCTTACATCATCGTACGAAACTTTAAAACTCCATAATAAACCTAATGAATTCATCCGAGTCCTTTGAACGTCGTACGACAACTCAGGACTTGTTACGACTCTGTATGCGAGATTAGCAACATGAAAAGCATGTAAGTATAATGTAGGACTCCTTACGACTCCTAAGAACACTTTACAATGCCGTACGAAACCTTAAAACTCCATCAAAAACATAATGAATTCGTACGAGTCCTTCGAACATCGTACGGCAACTTAGGACATCTTACGACTCTTTACGCCAAATTAGCAACTCGGAAAGAACGTTGGTATAATTTAGGACGCCCTACAGCTCCTAAGAACACCTTACATCACCGTACGAAACCTTAAATCTCCATAATAAGCCAAATGAATTCGTATGAGTCCTTCGAACATCGTACGACAACTTAGGACATCTTTTAACTCTTTATGCCACATTAGCAACTCGGAAAGAATGTTAGTATAAGTAGGACGTCTTACAACTCCTAAGAACACCTTACACCACGTATGAAACCTTAAAACTCCATAATACACCTAATGAATTCGTCCGAGTCCTTTGAACATCGTTCTACAAGTGAGGACATCTGAAGACTCTGTATGACATATTAGCACCTTGAAAAGCACGTTAGTAAAATGTAGGACACCTTTAAACTCCAAACAGCACCTTACAACTCCGTACGAAACCTTAAAACTCCATCATAAACATAATGAAATCGTCCCGGTACTTTGAAAATCGTACGACAACTCAGGACTTGTTACGACTCTGTATGCGACATTACCAACATGAAAAGCACGTTTGAATAATGTAGGACGTGTTACAACTCCTAACAACACCTTACAACCCCGTTCGAAACCTTAAAACTCCATAATAAGCCAAATGAATTCGTATGAGTCCTTCGAACATCGTACGACAACTTAGGACATCTTATGACTCTTTAAGCCACATTAGCAACTCGGAAAGAATGTTAGTATAAGTAGGACGTCTTACAACTCCTAAGAACACCTTACATCACGTACGAAACCTTAAAACTCCATAATACACCTAATTAATTCGTCCGAGTCCTTTGAACATCGTTCTACAAGTTAGGTCATCTGAAGACTCTGTATGACATATTAGCACCTTGAAAAGCACGTTAGTATAACGTAGGACACCTTAAAACTCCAAACAACAACTTACAAAACCGTACGAAACCTTAAAATTCCATAATAAACCTAATGAAATCGTCCAAGTCCTTTGAACATCGTACGACAACTCAGGATTTGTTACGACTCTGTATGCGAAATTAGCAACATTAAAAGCACGTTAGAATAATGTAGGACGCGTTACAACTCCTTAGAACACCTTACATCATCGTACGAAACTTTAAAACTCCATAATAAACCTAATGAATTCATCCGAGTCCTTTGAACGTCGTACGACAACTCAGGACTTGTTACGACTCTGTATGCGAGATTAGCAACATGAAAAGCATGTAAGTATAATGTAGGACGCCTTACGACTCCTAAGAACACTTTACAATGCCGTACGAAACGTTAAAACTCCATCAAAAACATAATGAATTCGTACGAGTCCTTCGAACATCGTACGACAACTTAGGACATCTTACGACTCTTTATGCCACATTAGCAACTCGGAAAGAACGTTGGTATAATTTAGGACGCCCTACAGCTCCTAAGAACACCTTACATCACCGTACGAAACCTTAAATCTCCATAATACACCTAATAATTCGTCCGAGTCCTTTGAACATCGTTCTACAAGTGAGGACATCTGAAGACTCTGTATGACATATTAGCACCTTGAAAAGCACGTTAGTAAAATGTAGGACACCTTAAAACTCCAAACAGCACATTACAACACCGTACGAAACCTTAAAACTCCATAATAAACCTAATGAAATCGTCCTGGTCCTTTGAAAATCGTACGACAACTCAGGACTTGTTACGACTTTGTATGCGACATTACCAACATGAAAAGCACGTTTGAATAATGTAGGACGCGTTACAACTCCTAACAACACCTTACAACCCCGTACGAAACCTTAAAACTCCATAATAAGCCAAATGAATTCGTATGACTCCTTCGAACATCGTACGACAACTTAGGACATCTTATGTCTCTTTATGCCACATTAGCAACTCGGAAAGACTGTTAGTATAAGAAGGACGTCTTACAACTCCTAAGAACTCCTTACATCACCGTACGAAACCTTATAACTCAATAATCCACCTAATGAATTCGTCCGAGTCCTTTGAACATCGTTCTACAAGTTAGGACATCTGAAGACTCTGTATGACATATTAGCACCTTGAAAAACACGTTTGTATAACGTAGGACACCTTAAAACTCCAAACCACAACTTACAACACCGTACGGAACCTTAAAACTCCATAATAAACATAATGAAATCGTCCAAGTCCTTTGAACATCGTACGACAACTCAGGATTTGTTACGACTATGTATGCGACATTAGCAACATGAAAAGCACGTTAGAATAATATATGACGCGTTACAACTCCTTAGAACACCTTACATCATCGTACGAAACTTTAAAACTCCATAATAAACCTAATGAATTCGTCCGAGTCCTTTGAACGTCGTACGACAACTCAGGACTTGTTACGACTCTGTATGCGACATTACCAACATGAAAAGCAAGTAAGTATAATGTAGGACGCCTTACGACTCCTAAGAACACTTTACAACACCGTACGAAACCTTAAAACTCCATAAAAAACATAATGAGTTCGTACGAGTCCTTCGAACATCGTACGGCAACTTAGGACATCTTACGACTCTTTATGTCACATTAGCAACTCGGAAAGAACGTTAGTATAATGTAGGACGCCCTACAGCTCCTAGGAACACCTTACATCACCGTACGAAACCTTAAATCTCCATAATACACCTAATAATTCGTCCGAGTCCTTTGAACATCGTTCTACAAGTGAGGACATCTGAAGACTCTGTATGACATATTAGCACCTTGAAAAGCACGTTAGTAAAATGTAGGTCACCTTAAAACTCCAAACAGCACCTTACAACACCGTACGAAACCTTAAAACTCCATAATAAACCTAATGAAATCGTCCCGGTCCTTTGAAAATCGTACGACAACTCAGGACTTGTTACGACTCTGTATGCGACATTACCAACATGAAAAGCACGTTTGAATAATGTAGGACGTGTTACAACTCCTAACAACACCTTACAACCCTGTACGAAACCTTAAAACTCCATAATAAGCCAAATGAATTCGTATGAGTCCTTCGAACATCGTACGACAACTTAGGACATCTTATGACTCTTTATGCCACATTAGCAACTCGGAAAGAATGTTAGTATAAGTAGGACGTCTTACAACTCCTAAGAACACCTTACATCACGTATGAAACCTTAAAACTCCATAATACACCTAATGAATTCGTCCGAGTCCTTTGAACATCGTTCTACAAGTGAGGACATCTGAAGACTTTGTATGACATATTTTTTTTTGGGTAAAGGGTTACCCCGGTGATTCTATATATTAACATAAAAGGAAAGTACAAGTAGCATGGCAGAACACCAAGCTAGTTCATTCCTGGGAGATGCCCCAGGAATGTGAACAAAAAAAAACCAACAAGCCCAATTCTAGGCAAACATTACAAACCCAATTAAAACAAAATCAACCACTAGCCTAGGGAAACCCAAACTAGATCAACAAACCTACCCAAACAACATCCTATGTCCACCAAATCTCCTCCTTGGTCGATCTTCCACTCCCTCAGAGTAGCCCATACACGAGTCGTATTCTTGAATTTCAGGCCCAGCAGCTTGCATCTAATCGTACTGCGTATATCTTCCACTATCACTTCCGGCGGCCGAGTCTGGTTTTTGAATATCCGAGAGTTCCGTTCCTGCCAAATCAAATAAACAGTAGCAGCAATACAAAGTTTACCAACCACGTGAAACACTGACTTCGTGTTCGCCATCCTTATCCAGGCAGTAATATCCAATCTACGATTTGATAAGTGTTGTAATCTTGCCATAGATTTTACAGTCTGCCAAACTTTAGTAGCAAACGAGCACTCAAAAAACAGGTGGTCGTGAGAATCATAGCTCCTGCAACATAAAGGACAACACATCATATTCATATTTCCCCTTCTACCCGGATCCCAGGATATGATCTTGTCTTGTGTGAGTAACCTTTCCTTCATTACTAACCATAGAAGAAACGCATGCTTCGGAATACACTGAGAGAACCAAACTCCTTTAGTCCAGTCAACAACAGCACCCTGAACTCTAATACAGTCCCATACCACTTTAGTAGAGAAGGAGCACATATTCGACCCTGACCTCCAGAAAATCTGGTCCAGAGCGTCAGGACATAACCTCATCTGGGTAACCCGATTGAGCACCGGAAAAGAATTTAACCATGAAGTCGACCATCTCCAAATACCATTCACATACACACTACTCACTTTGTCCTCCAATGAAAATCCCGCATTTCTGATATCCCTATTTGAAAGCATCTCAATAAAAGGGCCCCCATCAAACCAGATATCATACCAGACAGAGGTATTACAACCATTCCCAACTTTAGACCACAAAAACTTACGAATAATAGGACGGAGCTGCAGAATCTTTCTCCAACCCCAGGAACAATCTAGGGACTTCCACACTCCATATATTTCTCCCCTTCAACCTGTAATGCTGGATCCAATCAACCCAAACAGAAGGACGTTTTGAAATGATGCTCCAAATATGAAACGACATCAGGGCTTTATTCATGTCCCTAATGCGCTTTATACCCAGCCCACCTTCAGTTTTAGGCCTACAAACATCCTTCCAAGAAACCCTAGCACGACTCCTCTTCAAAGGACCCCGAGCCCATAAAAAATCCCTCATCTTAGCCTCAATATCATGCATAATCCGGATTGGAAGAATAAAAACAGAAGACCAAAACACATGCAGAGAAGAGATAACAGAGTTAATCAGTTGACATCTACCAGCAAAGGAAAGCAACTTATTCTTCCAGTCACCAATACGATTTTCAACCTTTTCAATAAGAACCCGACAATCCGTTGTCTTCACTCTAGCCGACACAAGGGGAACACCCAAATACCTAACCGGCAACTTACCCTCCACAAAAGGCATAATATTCAGTATACTGTTCTTTGTTTGCGTAGAAACATTACAAAAAAATATAGTACTCTTCTGGTTGCTCGGGCTCAAACCAGACATACCAGCAAACTCAATCAAAGAGTTCATAATAACCTTCGCTGAACTCAGCTCACCTCTAGCAAACAGAAATAGGTCATCTGCAAAACACAGGTTAATCAACATGAGCTTCTCACATCTGTTATGGAATCTAAAGGAAGAATCCATTGAAACCGCCCTTCTCATCACTAGGGTAAGGATCTCCATAACCATAGTAAATAGATACGGGGACATAGGATCCCCCTGACGGAGGCCACGTTTACCCCTAAAATAGCCATGCAGACTACCATTGACAGATATAGAAAACGAAACTGTGGTAACACAGCTCATGACCCAATTAACCATCACAGGATGAAAACCAAAACCCAATAAAACCATCTTCAAGAATTTCCAGTCCACAGTATCATACGCTTTCTGGATATCAACTTTAAAAGCACATCTAGGAGGACCACTATCAAGGTGATAGCCGTGCATGAGCTCTTGAGTCAATAGAATATTGTCCGAAATTCTTCTACCCGGGATAAAAGCAGATTGATTGGAACTGATAATAGTATTCAGGCCTACTTTCATTCTATCCGCAAGAATCTTAGTGATGCACTTAAACAGAACATTACAACATGCAATCGGCCTATAATCCGTAATCAACGTTGGGGTACTGACCTTGGGGATAAGGGCGATCAACGTATGGTTCAACTCAATAAGTAACTTCCCCGTAAGGAAAAAATCCTGAACAGCAAGGCAAAAGTCATTACCCACAATATCCCAAGCCTTCTTGTAGAACGCAGCAGTAAACCCATCAGGCCCCGGGGCTTTATCATCAGCAAAAGCAAATATGGTCCTTTTGATCTCATCGAATGTAACCCCCCGAATCATATCAACTGACATAGCCTGATCAATACGAACATCAAACAGCTCCTGAGTAATAGGCATAATAACAGCCTCCTCCTTCCCCAAAAACCCCACATAGTGATCCACAAAAGCCTTGGGAACCTCCTTCCCCTCATGAAGAATTCCATTGGTATCAGTAATGACATCTATCCGAGCCCTATGGTTTCTGCACTTCAATGTGTTATGGAAAAACTTTGTATTGGCATCCCCCTCAGCAAGCCAATGCACCTTCGCTTTCTGCTTCAAAAATCTCTCTTCATCAAGGCTTGCCACTTTAAAAGAGGCAAGTAGTTCAGCCTCCCGATCAAGTAATTGCTGATCCAATGGGTCGTTATCAATCAAACGTTGGGTTTGCTCTAAGTGGCTACGAATAGTAGCAACCTTAGAGTGAAGATTACCTTGCTTATATAATAAGCCTCTAAGGTGCGGTTTCAGGAGTTTGAGCCTCTTAACCACTCTGAATTGGTGTACACCCCCAATATTCGTCCCCAATATTCGTTCCCCAGATATCAGTCACAATCTCCTTAAACTCCGGTTTATGAGTCAGGAAATTTGCAAATTTAAAAGACGGAGGTTTTGACCTTTCCACTTCAGGAATTCTAAGGATACAAGGAGAATGGTCAGAAATGCCATTCGGTTGAAAAAATGGCACCAGCCGTAGGGTAACTATCGGTAAAACAGACATTAGCCATGACCCTATCAATCTTTTTGAACACCCCATTGCTCTGTTTGGGTTTTTGATTCCATGTAAATTGCACTCCAGATCTGTTAACGTCAAACATCCTTACCTGATTAACACACTCCCTAAATTCTCTCATACCAATCGTAGAAGATGACGTCCCAGTAAGTGAATCATGAGAGAAAAGAACCGAATTAAAGTCCCCCATCATAACCCAAGGCTCCCCTCTCACCACCAGACTATGTCTGCATAGGCTCGCCCACAACTCCCTTCTTTGGACATAGTAATTAGCAGCATATACAACAGAGCAAAAATCTGAAGATGCATAACTTGGTCCGACTGGGCAAGAACCATAATATCCATAATCAGGGGATCCCATCCCAAAATAATCCTGGACCCCTTCGAGCACAAGTTACCATTGGACGTCCAATCCCACTTTCTAAATACACTGTTGCAAACCCCCGTTAGTCTATCCAACTCCACATGAGACTCCAAGATTGCACACAAACTCAGCTTATTATCCCTAACCACTTGCCGAACCTCCTTTTGTTTTAGGGGTTGGTTCAAACCCCCTAATATTCCATGCAGCCATACTAACCATTAAGACCTGATGTGGAAGGAGTGCTTGCCCCTTTAAAAGTGTTCTTCTCTCCCATTGTACCAATATTCACAAATCTCGCCATACCACTATCCACGTCGAGAACCTCATCAACCTCTGAGTCCGAATCCAACTGGTTGATCCTATCCTCCACAATACCCTTCTTTTTGTCCTCCACTCTACTACTCTCAACTTCATTCGATAAGACATCAAATGGGTTAGCAGAAATGATGTTCTCTACAACAGGTTCCTTCAATTTAATTCCAGTAACATTACGAGTATCCCCCTTTGTGTCATTGGTTTTCCTATCATTTTTAACCACCGGGCGGTATTCAAATTGTTGTTTCTTAATTTGGAGCCCATTTCTCTTAGCAGTCTTCTTATTCTTCACCTCCTTGAAACCATCATTATCAACAGCGGGCTCATTTTTGATCTCTTGTTTTACCATTAATGGGCATCCATCTTCATTATGACCAAAGACACAACAATGACCACATCTAGGGGGAGTCCATTCATATTCCACCGACACTTTGGCCGACCCAAATCCATCACCCTCCAGCTCAGGAACTGCAATAGTAATATCATCCTTAAACCCAGTGTCAGCTGAAATTTCAACAAGGGCCCAGCAAACTGCTTCTACCCCAAGTATTAGTACACATTGAAGTAGTAAACGAGTCCAACAACCTAGGAGTACCAAGTTGTGAAACTAAAAGACTCAAACCCACATCTGTGTAAGCCACAAGGGGGACATCATGCAATTTGACCCAGACCGACACCTTCTTGATATCATCCTTATGGAGCTTTGAAGACGGCGACCAAACATTAAGAATAATGGGTTTATTTCTAATCATCCAAGGACCACCCTCCAGAACATCCAGCATACCTTTCCTGTCATTAAACTTGAAGAAAAAAAACCCATTCGCATTCATCATAGATTTCTGAAGCCCATATTTTTTCCAATTCATACGCACAAAATACTCTACTACTGGGTATGCCACCTTTCCTCCTAAAAAATAACCATACAACGTAAACTCCAGTTTATTACAAACCGCACGAACAGACTCTTTAGGGAGAACAACATCAAACCCGTGTTTCTCTTCCTCACTTACCATGTACCTAAAGTTAATTTTTGTTCCCATTGTAGCCGAGTCCAACCCGGATTTCCTAGCCATATCAGCATAGGAGTTATCAGCATTACTCTCCTGAACCACATTTGTAATATCATCCGTGTAAACAGTAGCCGGGTGATGATCCACCCCATCCGTGTAAGCCATATCAGTAGCCGGGTGAACAATACCAGTAGCCGGGTAAACTATACCAGTAGGCGGGTAAACCTTAGTAGCAGCCGGGTGGAGATTAGAGGTAGCCGGTTGAGCATTAGCAGCAGCCGGGTGAACATTAGTTGCCGGGTGACCATCATGAGCATTAGCAGCAGCCGGGTGAACATTAGTTGCCGGGTGACCATCATTTCCTTTTGCCGGGTGACTATCAACCCTAGCCGGGTCAACACTTCCACACGCCTTAGCCGGGTAAGGCTCAACTCCAGCCGGGTAAACACTAGCATCAGCCATGCGATCAGTAGCCTTAGGGTTTATCATCATTTTCGATTCAACTGCCGTCCCCTTAACAGGATATCTCGAAGAAGAATTCGTCTTAGACGCCTCATTCCCTTTGGATGAACCTCGTAGCAGATTCACTCTTGGATTACCATCAATCTTCATCACTTTTCGTGCCAAATTGGACGAATCAACAGTAGGATCTCCCATCACCAATCGAATAGCAAGTCAACAACAACCAATTCTTAAAAGGTTAATAGGATTCGTATTAAGAAGCTTTACTATATTCAATAGCCGCCCTTAATCACAGACTTATTAAGCAATCAGAATCAGAGGTTGTTGGATCGCACATAAACCAAACGAAACACTATTCAATCAGCACTCAATCACTCGCTAACAATGCTCGAATACAATCAAAGTATATCAGGATTGTTACACAAGGATTCAGTAACTAGATTGAATGGAAAAACCCTAAATCTCCCAAAATCGCCCAGAGCAAACCTCCATCTCTGTATGTCACATTCTTTGTATGACATATTAGCACCTTGAAAAGCACGTTAGTAAAATGTAGGACACCTTTAAACTCCAAACAGCACCTTACAACTCCGTACGAAACCTTAAAACTCCATCATAAACATAATGAAATCGTCCCGGTCCTTTGAAAATCGTACGACAACTCAGGACTTGTTACGACTCTGTATGCGACATTACCAACATGAAAAGCACGTTTGAATAATGTAGGACGTGTTACAACTCCTAACAACACCTTACAACCCCGTACGAAACCTTAAAACTCCATAATAAGCCAAATGAATTCGTATGAGTCCTTCGAACATCGTACGACAACTTAGGACATCTTATGACTCTTTATGCCACATTAGCAACTCGGAAAGAATGTTAGTATAAGAAGGACGTCTTACAACTCCTAAGAACTCCTTACATCACCGTACGAAACCTTATAACTCAATAATCCACCTAATGAATTCGTCCGAGTCCTTTGAACATCGTTCTACAAGTTAGGACATCTGAAGACTCTGTATGACATATTAGCACCTTGAAAAACACGTTAGTATAACGTAGGACACCTTAAAACTCCAAACAACAACTTACAACACCGTACGGAACCTTAAAACTCCATAATAAACATAATGAAATCGTCCAAGTCCTTTGAACATCGTACGACAACTCAGGATTTGTTACGACTCTATATGCGACATTAGCAACATGAAAAGCACGTTAGAATAATATATGACGCGTTACAACTCCTTAGAACACCTTACATCATCATACGAAACTTTAAAACTCCATAATAAACCTAATGAATTCGTCCGAGTCCTTTGAACGTCGTACGACAACTCAGGACTTGTTACGACTCTGTATGCGACATTACCAACATGAAAAGCAAGTAAGTATAATGTAGGACGCCTTACGACTCCTAAGAACACCTTACAACACCGTACGAAACCTTAAAACTCCATAAAAACATAATGAATTCGTACGAGTCCTTCGAACATCGTACGGCAACTTAGGACATCTTACGACTCTTTATGCCACATTAGCAACTCGGAAAGAACGTTAGTATAATGTAGGACGCCCTACAGCTCCTAAGAACACCTTACATCACCGTACAAAACCTTAAATCTCCATAATACACCTAATAATTCGTCCGAGTCCTTTGAACATCGTTCTACAAGTGAGGACATCTGAAGACTCTGTATGACATATTAGCATCTGGAAAAGCACGTTAGTAAAATGTAGAACACCTTAAAACTCCAAACAGCACCTTACAACACCGTACGAAACCTTAAAACTCCATAATAAACCTAATGAAATCGTCCAAGTCCTTTGAAAATCGTTCGACAACTCAAGACTTGTTACGACTCAGTATGCGACATTAACAACATGAAAAGCACGTTTGAATAATGTAGGATGTGTTACAACTCCTAACAACACCTTACAACCCCGTATGAAACCTTAAAACTCCATAATAAGCCAAATGAATTCGTATGAGTCCTTCGAACATCGTACGACAACTTAGGACATCTTATGACTCTTTATGCCACATTAGCAACTCGGAAAGAATGCTAGTATAAGTAGGACGTCTTACAACTCCTAAGAACACCTTACATCATCGTACGAAACCTTAAAACTCCATAATAAACCTAATAAAATCGTCCCAGTCCTTTGAAAATCGTACGAGAACTCAGGACTTGTTACGACTCTGTATGCGACATTACCAACATGAAAAGCACGTTTGAATAATGTCGGACGCGTTACAACTCCTAACAACACCTTACAACCCCGTACGAAACCTTAAATCTCCATAATACACATAATAATTCGTCCGAGTCCTTTGAACATCGTTCTACAAGTGAGGACATCTGAAGACTCTGTATGACATATTAGCACCTTGAAAAGCACGTTAGTAAAATGTAGGACACCTTAAAACTCCAAACAGCACCTTACAACACCGTACGAAACCTTAAAACTCCATAATAAACCTAATGAAATCGTCCCAGTCCTTTGAAAATCGTACGAGAACTCAGGACTTGTTACGACTCTGTATGCGACATTACCAACATGAAAAGCACGTTTGAATAATGTAGGACGCGTTACAACTCCTAACAACACCTTACAACCCCGTACGAAACCTTAAAACTCCATAATAAGCCAAATGAATTCGTATGAGTCCTTCGAAAATCGTACGACAACTTAGTAAAATGTAGGACACCTTTAAACTCCAAACAGCACCTTACAACTCCGTACGAAACCTTAAAACTCCATCATAAACATAATGAAATCGTCCCGGTCCTTTGAAAATCGTACGACAACTCAGGACTTGTTACGACTCTGTATGCGACATTACCAACATGAAAAGCACGTTTGAATAATGTAGGACGTGTTACAACTCCTAACAACACCTTACAACCCCGTACGAAACCTTAAAACTCCATAATAAGCCAAATGAATTCGTATGAGTCCTTCGAACATCGTACGACAACTTAGGACATCTTATGACTCTTTATGCCACATTAGCAACTCGGAAAGAATGTTAGTATAAGAAGGACGTCTTACAACTCCTAAGAACTCCTTACATCACCGTACGAAACCTTATAACTCAATAATCCACCTAATGAATTCGTCCGAGTCCTTTGAACATCGTTCTACAAGTTAGGACATCTGAAGACTCTGTATGACATATTAGCACCTTGAAAAACACGTTAGTATAACGTAGGACACCTTAAAACTCCAAACAACAACTTACAACACCGTACGGAACCTTAAAACTCCATAATAAACATAATGAAATCGTCCAAGTCCTTTGAACATCGTACGACAACTCAGGATTTGTTACGACTCTATATGCGACATTAGCAACATGAAAAGCACGTTAGAATAATATATGACGCGTTACAACTCCTTAGAACACCTTACATCATCATACGAAACTTTAAAACTCCATAATAAACCTAATGAATTCGTCCGAGTCCTTTGAACGTCGTACGACAACTCAGGACTTGTTACGACTCTGTATGCGACATTACCAACATGAAAAGCAAGTAAGTATAATGTAGGACGCCTTACGACTCCTAAGAACACCTTACAACACCGTACGAAACCTTAAAACTCCATAAAAACATAATGAATTCGTACGAGTCCTTCGAACATCGTACGGCAACTTAGGACATCTTACGACTCTTTATGCCACATTAGCAACTCGGAAAGAACGTTAGTATAATGTAGGACGCCCTACAGCTCCTAAGAACACCTTACATCACCGTACAAAACCTTAAATCTCCATAATACACCTAATAATTCGTCCGAGTCCTTTGAACATCGTTCTACAAGTGAGGACATCTGAAGACTCTGTATGACATATTAGCATCTGGAAAAGCACGTTAGTAAAATGTAGAACACCTTAAAACTCCAAACAGCACCTTACAACACCGTACGAAACCTTAAAACTCCATAATAAACCTAATGAAATCGTCCAAGTCCTTTGAAAATCGTTCGACAACTCAAGACTTGTTACGACTCAGTATGCGACATTAACAACATGAAAAGCACGTTTGAATAATGTAGGATGTGTTACAACTCCTAACAACACCTTACAACCCCGTATGAAACCTTAAAACTCCATAATAAGCCAAATGAATTCGTATGAGTCCTTCGAACATCGTACGACAACTTAGGACATCTTATGACTCTTTATGCCACATTAGCAACTCGGAAAGAATGCTAGTATAAGTAGGACGTCTTACAACTCCTAAGAACACCTTACATCATCGTACGAAACCTTAAAACTCCATAATAAACCTAATAAAATCGTCCCAGTCCTTTGAAAATCGTACGAGAACTCAGGACTTGTTACGACTCTGTATGCGACATTACCAACATGAAAAGCACGTTTGAATAATGTCGGACGCGTTACAACTCCTAACAACACCTTACAACCCCGTACGAAACCTTAAATCTCCATAATACACATAATAATTCGTCCGAGTCCTTTGAACATCGTTCTACAAGTGAGGACATCTGAAGACTCTGTATGACATATTAGCACCTTGAAAAGCACGTTAGTAAAATGTAGGACACCTTAAAACTCCAAACAGCACCTTACAACACAGTACGAAACCTTAAAACTCCATAATAAACCCAATGAAATCGTCACGGTCTTTTGAAAATCGTACGACAACTCAGGACTTGTTACGACTCTGTATGCGACATTACCAACATGAAAAGCACGTTTGAATAATGTAGGACGTGTTACAACTCCTAACAACACCTTACAACCCCGTACGAAACCTTAACACTCCATCTTAGGACATCGTACGACAATTTAGGACATCTTAGGACAACTTATGGAGTTTTAAGGTTTCGTACGGGGTTGTAAGGTGTTGTTAGGAGTTGTAACGCGTCCTACATTATTCAAACGTGCTTTTCATGTTGGTAATGTCGCATACAGAGTCGTAACAAGTCCTGAGTTCTCGTACGATGTTCAAAGGACTTGGACGATTTCATAAGGTTTATTATGGAGTTTTAAGGATTCGTACGGTGTTGTAAGGTGTTGTTTGGAGTTTTAAGGTGTCCTACGTTTTACTAGCGTGCTTTTCAAGGTGGTAATATGTCATACAGAGTCTTCAGATGTCCTCACTTGTAGAACGATGTTCAAAGGACTCGGACGAATTATTAGGTGTATTATGGAGATTTAAGGTTTCGTACGGTGATGTAAGGTGTTCTTAGGAGCTGTAGGGCGTCCTGCTTATACTAGCATTCTTTCCGAGTTGCTAATGTGGCATAAAGAGTCATAAGATGTCGTAAGTTGTCGTACGATTTTCGAAGGACTCATACAAATTCATTTGGTTTATTACGGAGTTTTAAGGTTTCGTACGGGGTTGTAAGGTGTTGTTAGGAGTTTTAACGCGTCCTACATTATTCAAACGTGCTTTTCATGTTGCTAATCTCGCATACAGAGTCGTAACAAGTCCTGAGTTGTCGTACGACGTTCAAAGGACTCGGACGAATTCATTAGGTTTATTATGGAGTTTTAAAGTTTCGTACGATGATGTAAGGTGTTCTAAGGAGTTGTAACGCGTCCTACATTATTCTAACGTGCTTTTAATGTTGCTAATGTCGCATACAGAGTCGTAACAAATCCTGAGTTGTCGTACGATGTTCAAAGGACTTGGACGATTTCATTAGGTTTATTTTGGAGTTTTAAGGTTCCGTACGGTTTTGTAAGTTGTTGTTTGAAGTTTTAAGGTGTCCTACGTTATACTAACGTGCTTTTCAAGGAGCTAATATGTCATACAAGGTCTTCAGATGACCTAACTTGTAGAACGATGTTCAAAGGACTCGGACGTATTCATTTGGTGTATTATGGAGTTTTAAGGTTTCGTACGATGATGTAAGGTGTTCTTAGGAGTTGTAAGAAGTCCTACTTATACTAACATTCTTTCCGAGTTGCTAATGTGGCATAAAGAGTCATATGATCTTCTAATTTGTCGTACGATGTTCGAAGGACTCATACGAATTCATTTGGCTTATTATGAAGTTTTAAGGTTTCGTGCGAGGTTGTAAGGTGTTGTTAGGAGTTGTAACGCGTCCTACATTATTCAAACGTGCTTTTCATGTTGCTAATCTCGCATACAGAGTCGTAACAAGTCCTGAGTTCTCGTACGATTTTAAAAGGCCCGGGACGATTTCATTAGGTTTATTATGCAGTTTTAAGGTTTCGTACGGTGTTGTAATGTGTTGTTTGGAGTTTTAAGGTGTCCTACATTTTACTAACGTGCTTTTCAAGGTGTTAATATGTCATAAAAAGTCTTCAGATGTCCTCACTTGTAGAACGATGTTCAAAGCACTCTGACTAATTCCTTAGGTGTATTATGGAGTTTTAAGGTTTCGTACGGTGATGTAAGGTGTTCTTAGGAGTTGTAAGACGTCCTACTTATACTAACATTCTTTCCGAGTTGCTAATGTGGCATAAAGAGTCATAAGATGTCCTAAGTTGTCGTACGATTTTAGAAGGACTCATACGAATTCATTTGGCTTATTATGGAGTTTTAAGGTTTCGTACGGGGTTGTAAGGTGTTGTTAGGAGTTGTAACGCGTCCTACATTATTCAAACGTGCTTTTCATGTTGGTAATGTCACATACAGAGTCGTAACAAGTCCTGAGTTCTCGTATGATGTTCAAAGGACTTGGATGATTTCATTAGGTTTATTATGGAGTTTTAAGGTTTCGTACGGTGTTGTAAGGTGTTGTTTGGTGTTTTAAGGTGTCCTACGTTTTACTAACGTGCTTTTCAAGGTGGTAATATGTCATACAGAGTCTTCAGATGTCCTCACTTGTAGAACGATGTTCAAAGGACTCGAACGAATTATTAGGTGTATTATGGAGATTTAAGGTTTCGTACGGTGATGTAAGGTGTTCTTAGGAGCTGTAGGGCGTCCTGCTTATACTAACATTCTTTCCGAGTTGCTAATGTGGCATAAAGAGTCATAAGATGTCGTAAGTTGTACGATTTTCGAAGGACTCATACGAATTCATTTGGCTTATTACGGAGTTTTAAGGTTTCGTACGGGGTTGTAAGGTGTTGTAAGGAGTTTTAACGCGTCCTACATTATTCAAACATGCTTTTCATGTTGGTAATGTCGCATACAGAGTCGTAACAAGTCCTGAGTTCTCGTACGATGTTCAAAGGACTTGGACGATTTCATTAGGTTTATTATGGAGTTTTAAGGTTCCGTACGGTGTTGTAAGGTGTTGTTTGGAGTTTGAAGGTGTCCTACGTTATACTAACGTGCTTTTCAAGGTGCTAATATGTCATACAGAGTCTTCAGATGACCTAACTTGTAGAACGATGTTCAAAGGACTCGGACGAATTCATTAGGTGTATTATGGAGTTTTAAGGTTTCGTACGGTGATATAAGGTGTTCTTAGGAGTTGTAAGACGTCCTACTTATACTAACATTCTTTCCGAGTTGCTAATGTGGCATAAAGAGTCATAACATGCTTTTCAGTGGTATACAGAGACAGAATACTTGATGGCGATTGAGGCGATTTTGGCGATTTTGGCAAACTAGGGTTTGCATGATCTTAATTGTGTTCGTGAATTTGATTCTCTATTTCCTTATCTTGTTTACCTGTTCGTTTTGATTCTGATCTTGTGTAACAACCCTGAGATAACGTGGTTCCTTACCATATTGTTCGAGTGTTGTTAGCAAGCATTAGGGTTTTCGAGTAGGGTTTTTCTGAATGTGTCTGATTATTGCCACGATCAACTACGTTCTATTTCTGATTGCTTAGTAGGTCTGTAATTAGAGCGGCTGTTTGAAGATAGTTTAGCTTCTTGATACGAATCCTATTAACCTCTTAAGAATTAGAGTCGTTGCGATCTGGTTTGTTCTGGGGTTTGTGTTCATCGGATCTATTCATGATGGGCAAGAACTCATTGGCGGCTAAGGTGACTAACATTGATGGGGTACCGAGGAGAGGATTGCTAAGAAAACATGGTTCCATGGTGAAGGCGGATGGTAGTGACGCAGGTTCAGCTAAGGGGAGAACGATTGAGACGGTTAAAAACCTAAAGGAGCCGGGTGAAGGTCTGAATGAGACGGGTGAAGTTGGGGAGGAGACGGGTGATGTTCAGAATGACCCGTCTGAAGGTGGAGGGGAGCCGGGTAAGGTTGGGGAGGAGACGGGTGATGCTGAGGAGAAGCCGGGCGAGGTTGGCAATGCTTACACAGCTAATATTAATAATGCTTACACGATTAGGGCTGCGAATGTTTGTGATCACACGGCTAGAAATAATGATCACAGGACTAAGGGTGATGCTTTTATTGACCCGGTTGTGTCACATAATGCTAAGGATGGTCTGAAGTTTGGTGACACGGCTAGAAGTGTTGGCCAGGTTTTGAAGAGTGACACAGTTCTACATGTTGACCCGGCAACAACTAGGAAGGGTGACACAGCTGTACATGTTGACCCGGCTACATCTAGGAAGGTTGACCCGGCCACAAAAAGTAACGTTGACATGGCTAGGCAGGTTGACACGGCTGTACATGTTGACCAGGCTGTTGACATGGCGAGAGTTATTGACCCGGCTATTAATGTTGATAGGATTGACACGACTAGATATGTTGACACGACTGCGAATGTTGGGGTTCATGCGAGTAACACGGTTAACTCCTATGCTGATATGGCAAAAAAAGTTGGGGTGGAGTCTGATCAATTGGGAACTAAAGTGAATTTTAGGTATATGGTGAATGCCGAATCGAAGCAGGGATTTGATGTCGTGCTTCCAAAGGACTCAATTCGGGCAGTTTGTAATAAACTAGAAATTACTTTGTATGGATACTTTCTAGGGGATAGGATGGCGTATCCTGTGGTAGAGTATTATGTTCGTATGAATTGGAAAAAATATGGTCTCCAGAAGTCTATGATGAATGCGAATGGATTTTTCTTCTTCAAGTTTAATGACAGGAAAGGTATGTTGGATGTTCTGGAAGGTGGCCCTTGGATGATTCGAAACAAACCGCTTATTCTTAATGTCTGGTCACCGAACTCAAAGCTCCATAAAGATGACATTAAGACGGTGTCGGCTTGGGTAAAGTTACATGATGTTCCCTTAGTGGCTTACACGGATGTAGGTTTGAGCCTATT
The DNA here is from genome assembly GCA_030867185.1 of Tagetes erecta. NCBI lineage: Eukaryota > Viridiplantae > Streptophyta > Magnoliopsida > Asterales > Asteraceae > Tagetes > Tagetes erecta. The sequence continues at coordinate 3,392,005 of CM061486.1, read as the reverse complement.
AGTCTCACAAATTGGGACTCCTAGATTGCTTGACTCATTTACTACTTCGATGTGTACTAATGCTTGGGGAAGAAGCAGTTTTGCTAGAGCTCTTGTTGAAATATCTGCTGACATGGAATTTAAGGAAGAAATTACTATTGCCGTTCCTGATCTGGAGGGTGATGGGTTTGGGTCGGCTAAGGTGTCGGTGGAATATGAGTGGAAACCTCCTAGATGCGGCCATTGTTGTGTATTTGGTCATAATGAGGATGGATGTCCTTTACAGGTGAAGCAGGACCCCAACCCTAGTTCAAACGTGGATAGTGGGGGTTTCAAGGAGGTAAAGAATAAAAAGACAGCCAGGAGAAACGGAATTCAAATTAAGAAACCGCAGTTTGAATATCGTCCGGTGGTTAAAAAAGATGGGAAAAACGATGTCAGAGAGACGGATAGGCGCAATGAGAATAGGATGAAGTTGAAGGAGCCAGTTGTGGATAACGTTGTGTCTGATAACCCATTTGGTCTCCTATTGGATGAGGGTGAGAACAACACTGGGGAGGATAGAACGAAGGGTAAGTTGGAAAATGGGATTCATCAGCTGGATTCGGATGTTGATGAAGTTCTTGATATGGATAGTGGTATGGCCAGGTTTGTGCAAACAACTTCGCTAAGGGATAAGAATACTATTAAAGGGGCAAGCACTCCTTCTACATCAGGTTTCAATGGTTAGTATGGCCGCGTGGAACATTAGGGGTTTGAACCGAGCCCCAAAACAGAAGGAGGTTCGTCAGGTTGTTAGAGATAATAAGTTGAGTTTGTGTGCTATCTTGGAGTCTCATGTGGAATTGGATAGACTAACGGGGGTGTGTGATAGTGTGTTTAAAAGATGGGATTGTATTGGGATGGGATCCCCTCATTATGGATGTTATGGTTCTTGCTCAATCGGATCGGGTTATGCATATTCAGATTTCTTTTAAGCTTGATAAAAAGAGGCTATTCTGCTCTGTTGTTTATGCTGCCAATTATTATGTCCATAGAAGGGAGTTGTGGGCTAGTTTATGCAGACATAGTATAGTGGTCAAGGGTGAGCCCTGGGTTATGATGGGGGACTTTAATTCGGCTTTATTTTCTCACGATTCATATGTTGGGTCGTCAAGTTCTACTATTGGCATGAGAGAGTTTATGGATTGTATTAACCAAATTGAGATGATTGATGTTAACAGGTCTGGAATGCAATTCACTTGGAATCAAAAGCCCAAACAGGGTAAAGGGGTGTTCAAAAAGATTGATAGGGTTATGGCAAATGTTCGATTTACTGATATCTATCCTACGGCTGGAGCTATTTTTCAACCGAATGGTATCTCCGACCATTCCCCTTGTGTCCTTAGAATCCCGGATGTGGAACGTAGTAGCCCGCCCCCATTTCGATTTGCAAATTTCCTTACTTATAAACCGGAATTCAAGGATATTGTTGCTAAGGTCTGGGGTATGAATATTGGTGGGGTGCACCAGTTCAGAGTGGTTAAAAGGCTTAAACTTCTTAAATCTCCTTTAAGGGGATTATTATACATGCAGGGAAACCTTCACTCTAAGGTTGAAGCCATTCGAACTCAACTTAATCAGATTCAACGTTTGATTGATGATGACCCAATGAACCTGGAGTTATGTTCTCAGGAGTCTAAACTTCTTGCTTCATTTAATGAGGCAAGCCTTGATGAAGAAAGATTCTTGAAGCAGAAAGCGAAGGTGCATTGGCTGGCTGAGGGGGATGCTAATACTAAGTATTTCCATAACACTCTGAAGTGTAGAAACCATAGAGCTCGGATAGACGTCATTACTGATAGCAATGGAAGTCTGCATGAAGGGAAGGCGGTTCCCAAGGCGTTTGTTGATCATTATGTGGGGTTTCTGGGAAAGGAGGATATTTCCATTATCCCCATAACTCCGGAGTTGTTTGATGTCCGGATTGATCAGGCTGTGGCTGTTGATATGATTCGAGAGGTTACGGTGGATGAGATCAAAAGGACCATGTTTGCTTTTGGTGATGATAAAGCTCCCAGTCCTGATGGGTTTACAGCTGCGTTTTATAAGAAATCATGGGATATTGTGGGTAAAGATGTGTGCCTCGCTGTGCAGGATTTTTTTCGTGAGGGCAAGTTACTTCTTGAGATGAATCATACGCTGATTACGCTTATCCCCAAGGTTGAGACTCCCTATTTTATTACGGATTATAGACCTATTGCTTGTTGTAATGTTCTGTTTAAGTGCATTACTAAGATTCTTGCGGATAGAATGAAGGAGAGCCTGAGTAATATTATTAGCTCTAATCAATCTGCTTTTATTCCGGGTAGAAGAATATCTGATAATATTTTATTGACCCAAGAGCTTATGCATAGATATCACCTGGATAGTGGGCCTCCAAGGTGTGCTTTTAAGGTTGATATTCAGAAAGCTTATGATACTGTGGATTGGAAATTCTTGAAGACGGCTTTATTGGGTTTTGGTTTTCATCCTATGATGGTTAATTGGGTCATGATATGTGTTACCACGGTTTCGTTCTCTATCTCTGTGAATGGTAGTTTGCATGGGTATTTTAGGGGGAAACGTGGTCTCCGACAGGGGGATCCGATGTCCCCGTATCTATTCACTATGGTTATGGAGATCCTTACTTTGGTATTGAGAAGGGCTGTTTCATTGGACTCGTCTTTCAGATTCCATAATAGATGTGAGAAGATTCTTTTGATCAATTTGTGTTTTGCAGATGACTTGTTTCTATTTGCTAGAGGGGATTTGAGCTCTGCAAAGGTTATTATGAATTCTTTAACAGATTTTGCTACCATGTCTGGGTTGAGCCTGAGTAACCAGAAAAGTACTATTTTTTTTGTAACGTCCCTGTGCAAACCAAGAACAGTATTCTGAATATTATGCCTTTTGTGGAGGGTAAGTTGCCGGTTAGGTATTTGGGTGTTCCCCTTGTGGCGTCTAGAGTAAGGACTTCGGACTGTCGGGCTCTTATTGAAAAAGTTGATAATCGTATTGGTGACTGGAAGAATAAGTTGCTTTCTTTTGCTGGTAGGTGTCAACTCATTAACTCTGTTATCGCTTCACTTCATGTGTTTTGGTCTTCAGTGTTTATCCTCCCAATCCGGATTATGCATGATATTGAGGCTAAGATGAGGGATTTCTTATGGGCTCGGGGTCCTTTGAAGAAGGGGCGTGCAAGGGTTGCTTGGAAGGATGTTTGCATGCAAAGAATGAAGGTGGTCTGGGAATCAAACGTGTTAGGGATATGAATAAAGCCATGATGTCGTATCACATTTGGAGCATCATCTCTAACCGTCCTTCTGTTTGGGTGGATTGGATCAAGCAATATAGGTTGAAGGGGAGGAACCTTTGGAGTGTAGAGGTTCCTAGAAATTGTTCTTGGAGTTGGCGGAAAATTCTTCAACTTAGGCCTCTTGTTCGTAGATTTCTGTGGTCAAAAGTGGGGAATGGTAGAAATACGTCCGTTTGGTATGATACTTGGGTTGAAGGGGGTCCGTTGATTGAGATGTTGTCGCACAGGGATATTAGGAATGCTGGGTTTTCTTTGGAGGATAAAGTGGCTGATATATATAGGGATGGTAGTTGGAGATGGCCATCTACTTGGTTAAATACTTATCCGATTCTTAACCAGGTCATCCAGATGCGGTTATATCCAGATACTTTGGATCAGTACTTCTGGAAAACGGGCTCGTATCTGTGCTCGTTCTCTACTGAGGAGGTTTGGGATTGTATTAGATTACGTGGTCCTATTGTTGACTGGGTTAAAGGGGTTTGGTTCTCTCAGTGTGTTCCGAAGCATGCGTTTCTGTTATGGTTGGTGATGAGGGAAAGATTACTCACCCAAGACAAGATTCTGTCATGGGATATGGCTAGAAGGGGGAATATGAACATGATGTGTTGTCCGCTTTGTTGCAGGGATTATGATTCTCATGACCATTTGTTCTTTGAGTGTTCCTTTGCTACTAGGGTTTGGGATCTTACCAAATCTGTGGCTAGATTGCAGCACTTGTCGAACCACAGATTGGATATCATTGATTGGATAAAGTCGGCTTATTCGAAGTCTTTGCGTCATGTGGTTGGTAAATTATCTATTGCAGCTGCTGTCTATTTGGTTTGGCAGGAAAGAAATAACCAGTTGTTCAAGAACCAGACACGGCCCCCGGAAGTGGTAGCTGAAGAAATCCGCAATACAGTTCGTTGCAAGTTACTGGGCCTTAAGTTTAAGAACTCGACTCGGGTGTGGACTATTCTAAGGGAATGGAAGATTGATCGCGAAAAAGATTTGGTAGATCCAGGCTGATTATTTGTATTTCTTTATTGTTGATTTAGCATGTCTAGTGTGTGTCTTGTTTTGTTTTGTTTATTAGGCAGGTTTGCTTTTGTTGGTGTTTTTTTTTGTACACATTCATGGGGCATGTCCTATGTTTGAACTAGTGTGGTATTCTGCCATGCTACTTATTCTTATCTTTGATGTTAATATATAGAATCACCGGGGTAACCCTTTACCCAAAAAAGATGTCCTAAGTTGTCGTACGATGTTCGAAGGACTCATACGAATTCATTTGGCTTATTATGGAGTTTTAAGGTTTCGTACGGGGTTGTAAGGTGTTGTTAGGAGTTGTAACGCGTCCTACATTATTCAAACGTGCTTTTCATGTTGGTAATGTCGCATACAGAGTCGTAACAAATCCTGAGTTCTCGTACGATTTTCAAAGGACTGGGACGATTTCATTAGGTTTATTATGGAGTTTTAAGGTTTCGTACGATGATGTAAGGTGTTCTTAGGAGTTGTAAAACGTCCTACTTATACTAACATTCTTTCCGAGTTGCTAAAAACACCTTAGCAACTCGGAAAGAATGTTAGTATAAGCAGGACGCCCTACAGCTCCTAAAAACACCTTACATCACAGTACGAAACCTTAAATCTCCATAATACACCTAATAATTCGTCCGAGTCCTTTGAACATCGTTCTACAAGTGAAGACATCTAAAGACTCTGTATGACATATTACCACCTTGAAAAGCACGTTAGTAAAACGTAGGGCACCTTAAAACTCCAAACAACACCTTACAACACCGTACGATACCTTAAAACTCCATAATAAACCTAATGAAATCGTCCAAGTCCTTTGAAAAGAATGTTAGTATAAGCAGGACGCCCTACAGCTCCTAAAAACACCTTACATCACAGTACGAAACCTTAAATCTCCATAATACACCTAATAATTCGTCCGAGTCCTTTGAACATCGTTCTACAAGTGAAGACATCTAAAGACTCTGTATGACATATTACCACCTTGAAAAGCACGTTAGTAAAACGTAGGGCACCTTAAAACTCCAAACAACACCTTACAACACCGTACGATACCTTAAAACTCCATAATAAACCTAATGAAATCGTCCAAGTCCTTTGAACATCGTACGAGAACTCAGGACTTGTTACGACTCTGTATGCTTACCAACATGAAAAGCACGTTTGAATAATGTAGGACGCGTTACAACTCCTAACAACACCTTGCAACCCCGTACGAAACCTTAAAACTCCATAATAAGCCAAATGAATTCGTATGAGTCCTTCGAACATAGTACGACAACTTAGGACATCTTATGACTCTTTATGCCACATTAGCAACTCAGAAAGAATGTTAGTATAAGTAGGACGTCTTACAACTCCTAAGAACACCTTACATCACCGTACGAAACCTTAAAACTCCATAATACACCTAAGGAATTAGTCAGAGTCCTTTGAACATCGTTCTACAAGTGAGGACATCTGAAGACTGTTTATGACATATTAACAACTTGAAAAGCACGTTAGTAAAATGTAGAAAACCTTAAAAACTCCAAACAACACATTACAACATCGTACGAAACCTTAAAACTGCATAATAAACCTAATGAAATCGTCCCGGGCCTTTGAAAATCATACGAGAACTCAGGACTTGTTACGACTCTGTATGCGAGAATAGCAACATGAAAAGCGCGTAAGTATATTGTAGGACGCCTTACGACTCCTAAGAACACCTTACAACACCGTACGAAACCTTAAAACTCCATAAAAAACATAAGGAATTCGTATGAGTCTTTCGAAAATCGTACGACAACTTAGGACTTCTTATGACTCTTTATGCCACATTAGCAACTCGGAAAGAATGTTAGTATAAGCAGGACGCCCTACAGCTCCTAAAAACACCTTACATCACAGTACGAAACCTTAAATCTCCATAATACACCTAATAATTCGTCCGAGTCCTTTGAACATCGTTCTACAAGTGAAGACATCTAAAGACTCTGTATGACATATTACCACCTTGAAAAGCACGTTAGTAAAACGTAGCGCACCTTAAAACTCCAAACAACACCTTACAACACCGTACGATACCTTAAAACTCCATAATAAACCTAATGAAATCGTCCAAGTCCTTTGAACATCGTACGAGAACTCAGGACTTGTTACGACTCTGTATGCTTACCAACATGAAAAGCACGTTTGAATAATGTAGGACGCGTTACAACTCCTAACAACACCTTGCAACCCCGTACGAAACCTTAAAACTCCATAATAAGCCAAATGAATTCGTATGAGTCCTTCGAACATCGTACGACAACTTAGGACATCTTATGACTCTTTATGCCACATTAGCAACTCAGAAAGAATGTTAGTATAAGTAGGACGTCTTACAACTCCTAAGAACACCTTACATCACCGTACGAAACCTTAAAACTCCATAATACACCTAAGGAATTAGTCAGAGTCCTTTGAACATCGTTCTACAAGTGAGGACATCTGAAGACTGTTTATGACATATTAACAACTTGAAAAGCACGTTAGTAAAATGTAGAAAACCTTAAAAACTCCAAACAACACATTACAACACCGTACGAAACCTTAAAACTGCATAATAAACCTAAAGAAATCGTCCCGGGCCTTTGAAAATCGTACGAGAACTCAGGACTTGTTACGACTCTGTATGCGAGATTAGCAACATGAAAAGCGCGTAAGTATATTGTAGGACGCCTTACGACTCCTAAGAACACCTTACAACACCGTACGAAACCTTAAAACTCCATAAAAAACATAAGGAATTCGTATGAGTCTTTCGAAAATCGTACGACAACTTAGGACTTCTTATGACTCTTTATGCCACATTAGCAACTCGGAAAGAATGTTAGTATAAGCAGGACGCCCTACAGCTCCTAAAAACACCTTACATCACAGTACGAAACCTTAAATCTCCATAATACACCTAATAATTCGTCCGAGTCCTTTGAACATCGTTCTACAAGTGAAGACATCTAAAGACTCTGTATGACATATTACCACCTTGAAAAGCACGTTAGTAAAACGTAGGGCACCTTAAAACTCCAAACAACACCTTACAACACCGTACGATACCTTAAAACTCCATAATAAACCAAATGAAATCGTCCAAGTCCTTTGAACATCGTACGAGAACTCAGGACTTGTTACGACTCTGTATGCTACATTACCAACATGAAAAGCACGTTTGAATAATGTAGGACGCGTTACAACTCCTAACAACACCTTGCAACCCCGTACGAAACCTTAAAACTCCATAATAAGCCAAATGAATTCGTATGAGTCCTTCGAACATCGTACGACAACTTAGGACATCTTATGACTCTTTATGCCACATTAGCAACTCAGAAAGAATGTTAGTATAAGTAGGACGTCTTACAACTCCTAAGAACACCTTACATCACCGTACGAAACCTTAAAACTCCATAATACACCTAAGGAATTAGTCAGAGTCCTTTGAACATCGTTCTACAAGTGAGGACATCTGAAGACTGTTTATGACATATTAACACCTGGAAAAGCACGTTAGTAAAATGTAGGATACCTTAAAACTCCAAACAACACATTACAACACCGTACGAAACCTTAAAACTGCATAATAAACCTAATGAAATTGTCCCGGGCCTTTGAAAATCGTACGAGAACTCAGGACTTGTTACGACTCTGTATGCGAGATTAGCAACATGAAAAGCACGTAAGTATAATGTAGGACGCCTTACGACTCCTAAGAACACCTTACAACACCGTACGAAACCTTAAAACTCCATAAAAAACATAATGAATTCGTATGAGTCCTTCGAAAATCGTACAACAACTTAGGACATCTTATGACTCTTTATGCCACATTAGCAACTCGGAAAGAATGTTAGTATAAGCAGGACGCCCTACAGCTCCTAAGAACACCTTACATCACCGTACGAAACCTTAAATCTCCATAATACACCTAATTATTCGACCGTGTCCTTTGAAAATCGTTCTACAAGTGAGGACATCTGAAGACTCTGTATGACATATTACCACCTTGAAAAGCACGTTAGTAAAACGTAGGACACCTTAAAACTCCAAACAACACCTTACAACATCGTACGAAACCTTAAAACTCCATAATAAACCTAATGAAATCGTCCAAGTCCTTTGAACATCGTACGAGAACTCAGGACTTGTTACGATTCTGTATGCGACATTACCAACATGAAAAGCACGTTTGAATAATGTAGGACGCGTTACAACTCCTAACAACACCTTACAACCCCGTACGAAACCTTAAAACTCCATAATAAGCCAAATGAATTCGTATGAGTCCTTCGAAAATCGTACGACAACTTACGATATCTTATGACTTTTATGCCACATTAGCAACTCGGAAAGAATGTTAGTATAAGCAGGACGCCCTACAGCTCCTAAGAACACCGTACATCACCGTACGAAACCTTAAATCTCCATAATACACCTAATAATTCGTCCGAGTCCTTTGAACATCGTTCTACAAGTGAGGACATCTGAAGACTCTGTATGACATATTACCACCTTGAAAAGCACGTTAGTAAAACATAGGACACCTTAAAACTCCAAACAACACCTTACAACACCGTACGAAACCTTAAAACTCCATAATAAACCTAATGAAATCGTCCCAGTCCTTTGAAAATCGTACGAGAACTCAGGACTTGTTACGACTCTGTATGCGACATTACCAACATGAAAAGCACGTTTTAATAATGTAGGACGCGTTACAACTCCTAACAACACCTTGCAACCCCGTACGAAACCTTAAAACTCCATAATAAGCCAAATGAATTCGTATGAGTCCTTCGAACATCGTACGACAACTTAGGACATCTTATGACTCTTTATGCCACATTAGCAACTCAGAAAGAATGTTAGTATAAGTAGGACGTCTTACAACTCCTAAGAACACCTTACATCACCGTACGAAACCTTAAAACTCCATAATACACCTAAGGAATTAGTCAGAGTCCTTTGAACATCGTTCTACAAGTGAGGACATCTGAAGACTGTTTATGACATATTAACAACTTGAAAAGCACGTTAGTAAAATGTAGAAAACCTTAAAAACTCCAAACAACACATTACAACACCGTACGAAACCTTAAAACTGCATAATAAACCTAATGAAATCGTCCCGGGCCTTTGAAAATCGTACGAGAACTCAGGACTTGTTACGACTCTGTATGCGAGATTAGCAACATGAAAAGCACGTAAGTATAATGTAGGACGACTTACGACTCCTAAGAACACCTTACAACACCGTACGAAACCTTAAAACTCCATAAAAAACATAATGAATTCGTATGAGTCCTTCGAAAATCGTACAACAACTTAGGACATCTTATGACTCTTTATGCCACATTAGCAACTCGGAAAGAATGTTAGTATAAGCAGGACGCCCTACAGCTCCTAAGAACACCTTACATCACCGTACGAAACCTTAAATCTCCATAATACACCTAATTATTCGACCGTGTCCTTTGAAAATCGTTCTACAAGTGAGGACATCTGAAGACTCTGTATGACATATTACCACCTTGAAAAGCACGTTAGTAAAACGTAGGACACCTTAAAACTCCAAACAACACCTTACAACATCGTACGAAACCTTAAAACTCCATAATAAACCTAATGAAATCGTCCAAGTCCTTTGAACATCGTACGAGAACTCAGGACTTGTTACGATTCTGTATGCGACATTACCAACATGAAAAGCACGTTTGAATAATGTAGGACGCGTTACAACTCCTAACAACACCTTACAACCCCGTACGAAACCTTAAAACTCCATAATAAGCCAAATGAATTCGTATGAGTCCTTCGAAAATCGTACGACAACTTACGATATCTTATGACTTTTATGCCACATTAGCAACTCGGAAAGAATGTTAGTATAAGCAGGACGCCCTACAGCTCCTAAGAACACCGTACATCACCGTACGAAACCTTAAATCTCCATAATACACCTAATAATTCGTCCGAGTCCTTTGAACATCGTTCTACAAGTGAGGACATCTGAAGACTCTGTATGACATATTACCACCTTGAAAAGCACGTTAGTAAAACATAGGACACCTTAAAACTCCAAACAACACCTTACAACACCGTACGAAACCTTAAAACTCCATAATAAACCTAATGAAATCGTCCCAGTCCTTTGAAAATCGTACGAGAACTCAGGACTTGTTACGACTCTGTATGCGACATTACCAACATGAAAAGCACGTTTTAATAATGTAGGACGCGTTACAACTCCTAACAACACCTTGCAACCCCGTACGAAACCTTAAAACTCCATAATAAGCCAAATGAATTCGTATGAGTCCTTCGAACATCGTACGACAACTTAGGACATCTTATGACTCTTTATGCCACATTAGCAACTCAGAAAGAATGTTAGTATAAGTAGGACGTCTTACAACTCCTAAGAACACCTTACATCACCGTACGAAACCTTAAAACTCCATAATACACCTAAGGAATTAGTCAGAGTCCTTTGAACATCGTTCTACAAGTGAGGACATCTGAAGACTGTTTATGACATATTAACAACTTGAAAAGCACGTTAGTAAAATGTAGGATACCTTAAAACTCCAAACAACACATTACAACACCGTACGAAACCTTAAAACTGCATAATAAACCTAATGAAATCGTCCCGGGCCTTTGAAAATCGTACGAGAACTCAGGACTTGTTACGACTCTGTATGCGAGATTAGCAACATGAAAAGCACGTAAGTATAATGTAGGACGACTTACGACTCCTAAGAACACCTTACAACACCGTACGAAACCTTAAAACTCCATAAAAAACATAATGAATTCGTATGAGTCCTTCGAAAATCGTACAACAACTTAGGACATCTTATGACTCTTTATGCCACATTAGCAACTCGGAAAGAATGTTAGTATAAGCAGGACGCCCTACAGCTCCTAAGAACACCTTACATCACCGTACGAAACCTTAAATCTCCATAATACACCTAATTATTCGACCGTGTCCTTTGAAAATCGTTCTACAAGTGAGGACATCTGAAGACTCTGTATGACATATTACCACCTTGAAAAGCACGTTAGTAAAACGTAGGACACCTTAAAACTCCAAACAACACCTTACAACATCGTACGAAACCTTAAAACTCCATAATAAACCTAATGAAATCGTCCAAGTCCTTTGAACATCGTACGAGAACTCAGGACTTGTTACGATTCTGTATGCGACATTACCAACATGAAAAGCACGTTTGAATAATGTAGGACGCGTTACAACTCCTAACAACACCTTACAACCCCGTACGAAACCTTAAAACTCCATAATAAGCCAAATGAATTCGTATGAGTCCTTCGAAAATCGTACGACAACTTACGATATCTTATGACTTTTATGCCACATTAGCAACTCGGAAAGAATGTTAGTATAAGCAGGACGCCCTACAGCTCCTAAGAACACCGTACATCACCGTACGAAACCTTAAATCTCCATAATACACCTAATAATTCGTCCGAGTCCTTTGAACATCGTTCTACAAGTGAGGACATCTGAAGACTCTGTATGACATATTAACACCTTGAAAAGCACGTTAGTAAAACATAGGACACCTTAAAACTCCAAACAACACCTTACAACACCGTACGAAACCTTAAAACTCCATAATAAACCTAATGAAATCGTCCCAGTCCTTTGAAAATCGTACGAGAACTCAGGACTTGTTACGACTCTGTATGCGACATTACCAACATGAAAAGCACGTTTTAATAATGTAGGACGCGTTACAACTCCTAACAACACCTTGCAACCCCGTACGAAACCTTAAAACTCCATAATAAGCCAAATGAATTCGTATGAGTCCTTCGAACATCGTACGACAACTTAGGACATCTTATGACTCTTTATGCCACATTAGCAACTCAGAAAGAATGTTAGTATAAGTAGGACGTCTTACAACTCCTAAGAACACCTTACATCACCGTACGAAACCTTAAAACTCCATAATACACCTAAGGAATTAGTCAGAGTCCTTTGAACATCGTTCTACAAGTGAGGACATCTGAAGACTGTTTATGACATATTAACACCTGGAAAAGCACGTTAGTAAAATGTAGGATACCTTAAAACTCCAAACAACACATTACAACACCGTACGAAACCTTAAAACTGCATAATAAACCTAATGAAATTGTCCCGGGCCTTTGAAAATCGTACGAGAACTCAGGACTTGTTACGACTCTGTATGCGAGATTAGCAACATGAAAAGCACGTAAGTATAATGTAGGACGCCTTACGACTCCTAAGAACACCTTACAACACCGTACGAAACCTTAAAACTCCATAAAAAACATAATGAATTCGTATGAGTCCTTCGAAAATCGTACAACAACTTAGGACATCTTATGACTCTTTATGCCACATTAGCAACTCGGAAAGAATGTTAGTATAAGCAGGACGCCCTACAGCTCCTAAGAACACCTTACATCACCGTACGAAACCTTAAATCTCCATAATACACCTAATTATTCGACCGTGTCCTTTGAAAATCGTTCTACAAGTGAGGACATCTGAAGACTCTGTATGACATATTACCACCTTGAAAAGCACGTTAGTAAAACGTAGGACACCTTAAAACTCCAAACAACACCTTACAACATCGTACGAAACCTTAAAACTCCATAATAAACCTAATGAAATCGTCCAAGTCCTTTGAACATCGTACGAGAACTCAGGACTTGTTACGATTCTGTATGCGACATTACCAACATGAAAAGCACGTTTGAATAATGTAGGACGCGTTACAACTCCTAACAACACCTTACAACCCCGTACGAAACCTTAAAACTCCATAATAAGCCAAATGAATTCGTATGAGTCCTTCGAAAATCGTACGACAACTTACGATATCTTATGACTTTTATGCCACATTAGCAACTCGGAAAGAATGTTAGTATAAGCAGGACGCCCTACAGCTCCTAAGAACACCGTACATCACCGTACGAAACCTTAAATCTCCATAATACACCTAATAATTCGTCCGAGTCCTTTGAACATCGTTCTACAAGTGAGGACATCTGAAGACTCTGTATGACATATTACCACCTTGAAAAGCACGTTAGTAAAACATAGGACACCTTAAAACTCCAAACAACACCTTACAACACCGTACGAAACCTTAAAACTCCATAATAAACCTAATGAAATCGTCCCAGTCCTTTGAAAATCGTACGAGAACTCAGGACTTGTTACGACTCTGTATGCGACATTACCAACATGAAAAGCACGTTTTAATAATGTAGGACGCGTTACAACTCCTAACAACACCTTGCAACCCCGTACGAAACCTTAAAACTCCATAATAAGCCAAATGAATTCGTATGAGTCCTTCGAACATCGTACGACAACTTAGGACATCTTATGACTCTTTATGCCACATTAGCAACTCAGAAAGAATGTTAGTATAAGTAGGACGTCTTACAACTCCTAAGAACACCTTACATCACCGTACGAAACCTTAAAACTCCATAATACACCTAAGGAATTAGTCAGAGTCCTTTGAACATCGTTCTACAAGTGAGGACATCTGAAGACTGTTTATGACATATTAACAACTTGAAAAGCACGTTAGTAAAATGTAGAAAACCTTAAAAACTCCAAACAACACATTACAACACCGTACGAAACCTTAAAACTGCATAATAAACCTAATGAAATCGTCCCGGGCCTTTGAAAATCGTACGAGAACTCAGGACTTGTTACGACTCTGTATGCGAGATTAGCAACATGAAAAGCACGTAAGTATAATGTAGGACGACTTACGACTCCTAAGAACACCTTACAACACCGTACGAAACCTTAAAACTCCATAAAAAACATAATGAATTCGTATGAGTCCTTCGAAAATCGTACAACAACTTAGGACATCTTATGACTCTTTATGCCACATTAGCAACTCGGAAAGAATGTTAGTATAAGCAGGACGCCCTACAGCTCCTAAGAACACCTTACATCACCGTACGAAACCTTAAATCTCCATAATACACCTAATTATTCGACCGTGTCCTTTGAAAATCGTTCTACAAGTGAGGACATCTGAAGACTCTGTATGACATATTACCACCTTGAAAAGCACGTTAGTAAAACGTAGGACACCTTAAAACTCCAAACAACACCTTACAACATCGTACGAAACCTTAAAACTCCATAATAAACCTAATGAAATCGTCCAAGTCCTTTGAACATCGTACGAGAACTCAGGACTTGTTACGATTCTGTATGCGACATTACCAACATGAAAAGCACGTTTGAATAATGTAGGACGCGTTACAACTCCTAACAACACCTTACAACCCCGTACGAAACCTTAAAACTCCATAATAAGCCAAATGAATTCGTATGAGTCCTTCGAAAATCGTACGACAACTTACGATATCTTATGACTTTTATGCCACATTAGCAACTCGGAAAGAATGTTAGTATAAGCAGGACGCCCTACAGCTCCTAAGAACACCGTACATCACCGTACGAAACCTTAAATCTCCATAATACACCTAATAATTCGTCCGAGTCCTTTGAACATCGTTCTACAAGTGAGGACATCTGAAGACTCTGTATGACATATTACCACCTTGAAAAGCACGTTAGTAAAACATAGGACACCTTAAAACTCCAAACAACACCTTACAACACCGTACGAAACCTTAAAACTCCATAATAAACCTAATGAAATCGTCCCAGTCCTTTGAAAATCGTACGAGAACTCAGGACTTGTTACGACTCTGTATGCGACATTACCAACATGAAAAGCACGTTTTAATAATGTAGGACGCGTTACAACTCCTAACAACACCTTGCAACCCCGTACGAAACCTTAAAACTCCATAATAAGCCAAATGAATTCGTATGAGTCCTTCGAACATCGTACGACAACTTAGGACATCTTATGACTCTTTATGCCACATTAGCAACTCAGAAAGAATGTTAGTATAAGTAGGACGTCTTACAACTCCTAAGAACACCTTACATCACCGTACGAAACCTTAAAACTCCATAATACACCTAAGGAATTAGTCAGAGTCCTTTGAACATCGTTCTACAAGTGAGGACATCTGAAGACTGTTTATGACATATTAACACCTGGAAAAGCACGTTAGTAAAATGTAGGATACCTTAAAACTCCAAACAACACATTACAACACCGTACGAAACCTTAAAACTGCATAATAAACCTAATGAAATTGTCCCGGGCCTTTGAAAATCGTACGAGAACTCAGGACTTGTTACGACTCTGTATGCGAGATTAGCAACATGAAAAGCACGTAAGTATAATGTAGGACGCCTTACGACTCCTAAGAACACCTTACAACACCGTACGAAACCTTAAAACTCCATAAAAAACATAATGAATTCGTATGAGTCCTTCGAAAATCGTACAACAACTTAGGACATCTTATGACTCTTTATGCCACATTAGCAACTCGGAAAGAATGTTAGTATAAGCAGGACGCCCTACAGCTCCTAAGAACACCTTACATCACCGTACGAAACCTTAAATCTCCATAATACACCTAATTATTCGACCGTGTCCTTTGAAAATCGTTCTACAAGTGAGGACATCTGAAGACTCTGTATGACATATTACCACCTTGAAAAGCACGTTAGTAAAACGTAGGACACCTTAAAACTCCAAACAACACCTTACAACATCGTACGAAACCTTAAAACTCCATAATAAACCTAATGAAATCGTCCAAGTCCTTTGAACATCGTACGAGAACTCAGGACTTGTTACGATTCTGTATGCGACATTACCAACATGAAAAGCACGTTTGAATAATGTAGGACGCGTTACAACTCCTAACAACACCTTACAACCCCGTACGAAACCTTAAAACTCCATAATAAGCCAAATGAATTCGTATGAGTCCTTCGAAAATCGTACGACAACTTACGATATCTTATGACTTTTATGCCACATTAGCAACTCGGAAAGAATGTTAGTATAAGCAGGACGCCCTACAGCTCCTAAGAACACCGTACATCACCGTACGAAACCTTAAATCTCCATAATACACCTAATAATTCGTCCGAGTCCTTTGAACATCGTTCTACAAGTGAGGACATCTGAAGACTCTGTATGACATATTAACACCTTGAAAAGCACGTTAGTAAAACATAGGACACCTTAAAACTCCAAACAACACCTTACAACACCGTACGAAACCTTAAAACTCCATAATAAACCTAATGAAATCGTCCCAGTCCTTTGAAAATCGTACGAGAACTCAGGACTTGTTACGACTCTGTATGCGACATTACCAACATGAAAAGCACGTTTTAATAATGTAGGACGCGTTACAACTCCTAACAACACCTTGCAACCCCGTACGAAACCTTAAAACTCCATAATAAGCCAAATGAATTCGTATGAGTCCTTCGAACATCGTACGACAACTTAGGACATCTTATGACTCTTTATGCCACATTAGCAACTCAGAAAGAATGTTAGTATAAGTAGGACGTCTTACAACTCCTAAGAACACCTTACATCACCGTACGAAACCTTAAAACTCCATAATACACCTAAGGAATTAGTCAGAGTCCTTTGAACATCGTTCTACAAGTGAGGACATCTGAAGACTGTTTATGACATATTAACACCTGGAAAAGCACGTTAGTAAAATGTAGGATACCTTAAAACTCCAAACAACACATTACAACACCGTACGAAACCTTAAAACTGCATAATAAACCTAATGAAATTGTCCCGGGCCTTTGAAAATCGTACGAGAACTCAGGACTTGTTACGACTCTGTATGCGAGATTAGCAACATGAAAAGCACGTAAGTATAATGTAGGACGCCTTACGACTCCTAAGAACACCTTACAACACCGTACGAAACCTTAAAACTCCATAAAAAACATAATGAATTCGTATGAGTCCTTCGAAAATCGTACAACAACTTAGGACATCTTATGACTCTTTATGCCACATTAGCAACTCGGAAAGAATGTTAGTATAAGCAGGACGCCCTACAGCTCCTAAGAACACCTTACATCACCGTACGAAACCTTAAATCTCCATAATACACCTAATTATTCGACCGTGTCCTTTGAAAATCGTTCTACAAGTGAGGACATCTGAAGACTCTGTATGACATATTACCACCTTGAAAAGCACGTTAGTAAAACGTAGGACACCTTAAAACTCCAAACAACACCTTACAACATCGTACGAAACCTTAAAACTCCATAATAAACCTAATGAAATCGTCCAAGTCCTTTGAACATCGTACGAGAACTCAGGACTTGTTACGATTCTGTATGCGACATTACCAACATGAAAAGCACGTTTGAATAATGTAGGACGCGTTACAACTCCTAACAACACCTTACAACCCCGTACGAAACCTTAAAACTCCATAATAAGCCAAATGAATTCGTATGAGTCCTTCGAAAATCGTACGACAACTTACGATATCTTATGACTTTTATGCCACATTAGCAACTCGGAAAGAATGTTAGTATAAGCAGGACGCCCTACAGCTCCTAAGAACACCGTACATCACCGTACGAAACCTTAAATCTCCATAATACACCTAATAATTCGTCCGAGTCCTTTGAACATCGTTCTACAAGTGAGGACATCTGAAGACTCTGTATGACATATTACCACCTTGAAAAGCACGTTAGTAAAACATAGGACACCTTAAAACTCCAAACAACACCTTACAACACCGTACGAAACCTTAAAACTCCATAATAAACCTAATGAAATCGTCCCAGTCCTTTGAAAATCGTACGAGAACTCAGGACTTGTTACGACTCTGTATGCGACATTACCAACATGAAAAGCACGTTTTAATAATGTAGGACGCGTTACAACTCCTAACAACACCTTGCAACCCCGTACGAAACCTTAAAACTCCATAATAAGCCAAATGAATTCGTATGAGTCCTTCGAACATCGTACGACAACTTAGGACATCTTATGACTCTTTATGCCACATTAGCAACTCAGAAAGAATGTTAGTATAAGTAGGACATCTTACAACTCCTAAGAACACCTTACATCACCGTACGAAACCTTAAAACTCCATAATACACCTAAGGAATTAGTCAGAGTCCTTTGAACATCGTTCTACAAGTGAGGACATCTGAAGACTGTTTATGACATAATAACAACTTGAAAAGCACGTTAGTAAAATGTAGAAAACCTTAAAAACTCCAAACAACACATTACAACACCGTACGAAACCTTAAAACTGCATAATAAACCTAATGAAATCGTCCCGGGCCTTTGAAAATCGTACGAGAACTCAGGACTTGTTACGACTCGGTATGCGAGATTAGCAACATGAAAAGCGCGTAAGTATATTGTAGGACGCCTTACGACTCCTAAGAACACCTTACAACACCGTACGAAACCTTAAAACTCCATAAAAAACATAAGGAATTCGTATGAGTCCTTCGAAAATCGTACGACAACTTAGGACATCTTATGACTCTTTATGCCACATTAGCAACTCGGAAAGAATGTTAGTATAAGCAGGACGCCCTACAGCTCCTAAAAACACCTTACATCACAGTACGAAACCTTAAATCTCCATAATACACCTAATAATTCGTCCGAGTCCTTTGAACATCGTTCTACAAGTGAGGACATCTAAAGACTCTGTATGACATATTACCACCTTGAAAAGCACGTTAGTAAAACGTAGGGCACCTTAAAACTCCAAACAACACCTTACAACACCGTACGAAACCTTAAAACTCCATAATAAACCTAATGAAATCGTCCAAGTCCTTTGAACATCGTACGAGAACTTAGGACTTGTTACGACTCTGTATGCGACATTACCAACATGAAAAGCACGTTTGAATAATGTAGGACGCGTTACAACTCCTAACAACACCTTACAACCCCGTACGAAACCTTAAAACTCCATAATAAGCCAAATGAATTCGTATGAGCCTTCGAAAATCGTACGACAACTTACGACATCTTATGACTTTTATGCCACATTAGCAACTCGGAAAGAATGTTAGTATAAGCAGGACGCCCTACAGCTCCTAAGAACACCTTACATCACCGTACGAAACCTTAAATCTCCATAATACACCTAATAATTCGTCCGAGTCCTTTGAACATCGTTCTACAAGTGAGGACATCTGAAGACTCTGTATGACATATTACCACCTTGAAAAGCACGTTAGTAAAACATAGGACACCTTAAAACTCCAAACAACACCTTACAACACCGTACGAAACCTTAAAACTCCATAATAAACCTAATGAAATCGTCCCAGTCCTTTGAAAATCGTACGAGAACTCAGGACTTGTTACGACTCTGTATGCGACATTACCAACATGAAAAGCACGTTTTAATAATGTAGGACGCGTTACAACTCCTAACAACACCTTGCAACCCCGTACGAAACCTTAAAACTCCATAATAAGCCAAATGAATTCGTATGAGTCCTTCGAACATCGTACGACAACTTAGGACATCTTATGACTCTTTATGCCACATTAGCAACTCAGAAAGAATGTTAGTATAAGTAGGACGTCTTACAACTCCTAAGAACACCTTACATCACCGTACGAAACCTTAAAACTCCATAATACACCTAAGGAATTAGTCAGAGTCCTTTGAACATCGTTCTACAAGTGAGGACATCTGAAGACTGTTTATGACATATTAACAACTTGAAAAGCACGTTAGTAAAATGTAGAAAACCTTAAAAACTCCAAACAACACATTACAACACCGTACGAAACCTTAAAACTGCATAATAAACCTAATGAAATCGTCGCGGGCCTTCGAAAATCGTACGAGAACTCAGGACTTGTTACGACTCTGTATGCGAGATTAGCAACATGAAAAGCGCGTAAGTATATTGTAGGACGCCTTACGACTCCTAAGAACACCTTACAACACCGTACGAAACCTTAAAACTCCATAAAAAACATAAGGAATTCGTATGAGTCCTTCGAAAATCGTACGACAACTTAGGACATCTTATGACTCTTTATGCCACATTAGCAACTCGGAAAGAATGTTAGTATAAGCAGGACGCCCTACAGCTCCTAAAAACACCTTACATCACAGTACGAAACCTTAAATCTCCATAATACACCTAATAATTCGTCCGAGTCCTTTGAACATCGTTCTACAAGTGAGGACATCTAAAGACTCTGTATGACATATTACCACCTTGAAAAGCACGTTAGTAAAACGTAGGGCCCCTTAAAACTCCAAACAACACCTTACAACACCGTACGAAACCTTAAAACTCCATAATAAACCTAATGAAATCGTCCAAGTCCTTTGAACATCGTACGAGAACTCAGGACTTGTTACGACTCTGTATGCGACATTACCAACATGAAAAGCACGTTTGAATAATGTAGGACGCGTTACAACTCCTAACAACACCTTACAACCCCGTACGAAACCTTAAAACTCCATAATAAGCCAAATGAATTCGTATGAGTCCTTCGAAAATCGTACGACAACTTACGACATCTTATGACTTTTATGCCACATTACCAACTCGGAAAGAATGTTAGTATAAGCAGGACGCCCTACAGCTCCTAAGAACACCTTACATCACCGTACGAAACCTTAAATCTCCATAATACACCTAATAATTCGTCCGAGTCCTTTGAACATCGTTCTACAAGTGAGGACATCTGAAGACTCTGTATGACATATTACCACCTTGAAAAGCACGTTAGTAAAACATAGGACACCTTAAAACTCCAAACAACACCTTACAACACCGTACGAAACCTTAAAACTCCATAATAAACCTAATGAAATCGTCCCAGTCCTTTGAAAATCGTACGAGAACTCAGGACTTGTTACGACTCTGTATGCGACATTACCAACATGAAAAGCACGTTTTAATAATGTAGGACGCGTTACAACTCCTAACAACACCTTGCAACCCCGTACGAAACCTTAAAACTCCATAATAAGCCAAATGAATTCGTATGAGTCCTTCGAACATCGTACGACAACTTAGGACATCTTATGACTCTTTATGCCACATTAGCAACTCAGAAAGAATGTTAGTATAAGTAGGACGTCTTACAACTCCTAAGAACACCTTACATCACCGTACGAAACCTTAAAACTCCATAATACACCTAAGGAATTAGTCAGAGTCCTTTGAACATCGTTCTACAAGTGAGGACATCTGAAGACTGTTTATGACATATTAACAACTTGAAAAGCACGTTAGTAAAATGTAGAAAACCTTAAAAACTCCAAACAACACATTACAACACCGTACGAAACCTTAAAACTGCATAATAAACCTAATGAAATCGTCCCGGGCCTTTGAAAATCGTACGAGAACTCAGGACTTGTTACGACTCGGTATGCGAGATTAGCAACATGAAAAGCGCGTAAGTATATTGTAGGACGCCTTACGACTCCTAGGAACACCTTACAACACCGTACGAAACCTTAAAACTCCATAAAAAACATAAGGAATTCGTATGAGTCCTTCGAAAATCGTACGACAACTTAGGACATCTTATGACTCTTTATGCCACATTAGCAACTCGGAAAGAATGTTAGTATAAGCAGGACGCCCTACAGCTCCTAAAAACACCTTACATCACAGTACGAAACCTTAAATCTCCATAATACACCTAATAATTCGTCCGAGTCCTTTGAACATCGTTCTACAAGTGAGGACATCTAAAGACTCTGTATGACATATTACCACCTTGAAAAGCACGTTAGTAAAACGTAGGGCACCTTAAAACTCCAAACAACACCTTACAACACCGTACGAAACCTTAAAACTCCATAATAAACCTAATGAAATCGTCCAAGTCCTTTGAACATCGTACGAGAACTTAGGACTTGTTACGACTCTGTATGCGACATTACCAACATGAAAAGCACGTTTGAATAATGTAGGACGCGTTACAACTCCTAACAACACCTTACAACCCCGTACGAAACCTTAAAACTCCATAATAAGCCAAATGAATTCGTATGAGCCTTCGAAAATCGTACGACAACTTACGACATCTTATGACTTTTATGCCACATTAGCAACTCGGAAAGAATGTTAGTATAAGCAGGACGCCCTACAGCTCCTAAGAACACCTTACATCACCGTACGAAACCTTAAATCTCCATAATACACCTAATAATTCGTCCGAGTCCTTTGAACATCGTTCTACAAGTGAGGACATCTGAAGACTCTGTATGACATATTACCACCTTGAAAAGCACGTTAGTAAAACATAGGACACCTTAAAACTCCAAACAACACCTTACAACACCGTACGGAACCTTAAAACTCCATAATAAACCTAATGAAATCGTCACAGTCCTTTGAAAATCGTACGAGAACTCAGGACTTGTTACGACTCTGTATGCGACATTACCAACATGAAAAGCACGTTTTAATAATGTAGGACGCGTTACAACTCCTAACAACACCTTGCAACCCCGTACGAAACCTTAAAACTCCATAATAAGCCAAATGAATTCGTATGAGTCCTTCGAACATCGTACGACAACTTAGGACATCTTATGACTCTTTATGCCACATTAGCAACTCAGAAAGAATGTTAGTATAAGTAGGACGTCTTACAACTCCTAAGAACACCTTACATCACCGTACGAAACCTTAAAACTCCATAATACACCTAAGGAATTAGTCAGAGTCCTTTGAACATCGTTCTACAAGTGAGGACATCTGAAGACTGTTTATGACATATTAACAACTTGAAAAGCACGTTAGTAAAATGTAGAAAACCTTAAAAACTCCAAACAACACATTACAACACCGTACGAAACCTTAAAACTGCATAATAAACCTAATGAAATCGTCCCGGGCCTTCGAAAATCGTACGAGAACTCAGGACTTGTTACGACTGTGTATGCGAGATTAGCAACATGAAAAGCGCGTAAGTATATTGTAGGACGCCTTACGACTCCTAAGAACACCTTACAACACCGTACGAAACCTTAAAACTCCATAAAAAACATAAGGAATTCGTATGAGTCCTTCGAAAATCGTACGACAACTTAGGACATCTTATGACTCTTTATGCCACATTAGCAACTCGGAAAGAATGTTAGTATAAGCAGGACGCCCTACAGCTCCTAAAAACACCTTACATCACAGTACGAAACCTTAAATCTCCATAATACACCTAATAATTCGTCCGAGTCCTTTGAACATCGTTCTACAAGTGAGGACATCTAAAGACTCTGTATGACATATTACCACCTTGAAAAGCACGTTAGTAAAACGTAGGGCACCTTAAAACTCCAAACAACACCTTACAACACCGTACGAAACCTTAAAACTCCATAATAAACCTAATGAAATCGTCCAAGTCCTTTGAACATCATACGAGAACTCAGGACTTGTTACGACTCTGTATGCGACATTACCAACATGAAAAGCACGTTTGAATAATGTAGGACGCGTTACAACTCCTAACAACACCTTACAACCCCGTACGAAACCTTAAAACTCCATAATAAGCCAAATGAATTCGTATGAGTCCTTCGAAAATCGTACGACAACTTACGACATCTTATGACTTTTATGCCACATTAGCAACTCGGAAAGAATGTTAGTATAAGCAGGACGCCCTACAGCTCCTAAGAACACCTTACATCACCGTACGAAACCTTAAATCTCCATAATACACCTAATAATTCGTCCGAGTCCTTTGAACATCGTTCTACAAGTGAGGACATCTGAAGACTCTGTATGACATATTACCACCTTGAAAAGCACGTTAGTAAAACATAGGACATCTTAAAACTCCAAACAACACCTTACAACACCGTACGAAACCTTAAAACTCCATAATAAACCTAATGAAATCGTCCCAGTCCTTTGAAAATCGTACGAGAACTCAGGACTTGTTACGACTCTGTATGCGACATTACCAACATGAAAAGCACGTTTTAATAATGTAAGACGCGTTACAACTCCTAACAACACCTTGCAACCCCGTACGAAACCTTAAAACTCCATAATAAGCCAAATGAATTCGTATGAGTCCTTCGAACATCGTACGACAACTTAGGACATCTTATGACTCTTTATGCCACATTAGCAACTCAGAAAGAATGTTAGTATAAGTAGTACGTCTTACAACTCCTAAGAACACCTTACATCACCGTACGAAACCTTAAAACTCCATAATACACCTAAGGAATTAGTCAGAGTCCTTTGAACATCGTTCTACAAGTGAGGACATCTGAAGACTGTTTATGACATATTAACAACTTGAAAAGCACGTTAGTAAAATGTAGAAAACCTTAAAAACTCCAAACAACACATTACAACACCGTACGAAACCTTAAAACTGCGTAATAAACCTAATGAAATCGTCCTGGGCCTTTGAAAATCGTACGAGAACTCAGGACTTGTTACGACTCTGTATGCGAGATTAGCAACATGAAAAGCGCGTAAGTATATTGTAGGACGCCTTACGACTCCTAAGAACACCTTACAACACCGTACGAAACCTTAAAACTCCATAAAAAACATAAGGAATTCGTATGAGTCCTTCGAAAATCGTACGACAACTTAGGACATCTTATGACTCTTTATGCCACATTAGCAACTCGGAAAGAATGTTAGTATAAGCAGGACGCCCTACAGCTCCTAAAAACACCTTACATCACAGTACGAAACCTTAAATCTCCATAATACACCTAATAATTCGTCCGAGTCCTTTGAACATCGTTCTACATTTAGGACATCTAAAGACTCTGTATGACACCTTAAAACTCCAAACAACACCTTACAACACCGTACGAAACCTTAAAACTCCATAATAAACCTAATGAAATCGTCCAAGTCCTTTGAACATCGTACGAGAACTCAGGACTTGTTACGACTCTCTATGCGACATTACCAACATTAAAAGCACGTTTAATTAATCTAGGACGCGTTACAACTCCTAACAACACCTTACAACCCCGTACGAAACCTTAAAACTCCATAATAAGCCAAATGAATTCGTATGAGTCCTTCGAAAATCGTACGACAACTTACGACATCTTATGACTTTTATGCCACATTAGCAACTCGGAAAGAATGTTAGTATAAGCAGGACGTCTTACAACTCCTAAGAACACCTTACATCACCGTACGAAACCTTAAAACTCCATAATACACCTAAGGAATTAGTCAGAGTCCTTTGAACATCGTTCTACAAGTGAGGACATCTGAAGACTGTTTATGACATATTAACACCTTGAAAAGCACGTTAGTAAAATGTAGGACACCTTAAAACTCCAAACAACACATTACAACACCGTACGAAACCTTAAAACTGCATAATAAACCTAATTAAATTGTCCCGGGCCTTTGAAAATCATACGAGAACTCAGGACTTGTTACGACTCTGTATGCGAGATTAGCAACATGAAAAGCACGTAAGTATAATGTAGGACGCCTTACGACTCCTAAGAACACCTTACAACACCGTACGAAACCTTAAAACTCCATAAAAAACATAATGAATTCGTATGAGTCCTTCGAAAATCGTACGACAACTTAGTACATCTTATGACTCTTTATGCCACATTAGCAACTCGGAAAGAATGTTAGTATAAGCAGGACGCCCTACAGCTCCTAAGAACACCTTACATCACCGTACGAAACCTTAAATCTCCATAATACACCTAATTATTCGACCGTGTCCTTTGAAAATCGTTCTACAAGTGAGGACATCTGAAGACTCTGTATGACATATTACCACCTTGAAAAGCACGTTAGTAAAACGTAGGACACCTTAAAACTCAAAACAACACCTTACAACATCGTACGAAACCTTAAAACTCCATAATAAACCTAATGAAATCGTCCAAGTCCTTTGAACATCGTACGAGAACTCAGGACTTGTTACGACTCTGTATGCGACATTACCAACATGAAAAGCACGTTTGAATAAAGTAGGACGCGTTACAACTCCTAACAACACCTTACAACCCCGTACGAAACCTTAAAACTCCATAATAAGCCAAATGAATTCGTATGAGTCCTTCGAAAATCGTACGACAACTTACGACATCTTATGACTTTTATGCCACATTAGCAACTCGGAAAGAATGTTAATATAAGCAGGACGCCCTACAGCTCCTAAGAACACCTTACATCACCGTACGAAACCTTAAATCTCCATAATACACCTAATAATTCGTTCGAGTCCTTTGAACATCGTTCTACAAGTGAGGACATCTGAAGACTCTGTATGACATATTACCACCTTGAAAAGCACGTTAGTAAAACATAGGACACCTTAAAACTCCAAACAACACCTTACAACACCGTACGAAACCTTAAAACTCCATAATAAACCTAATGAAATCGTCCCAGTCCTTTGAAAATCGTACGAGAACTCAGGACTTGTTACGACTCTGTATGCGACATTACCAACATGAAAAGCACGTTTGAATAATGTAGGACGCGTTACAACTCCTAACAACACCTTACAACCCCGTACGAAACCTTAAAACTCCATAATAAGCCAAATGAATTCGTATGAGTCCTTCGAAAATCGTACGACAACTTACGATATCTTATGACTTTTATGCCACATTAGCAACTCGGAAAGAATGTTAGTATAAGCAGGACGCCCTACAGCTCCTAAGAACACCGTACATCACCGTACGAAACCTTAAATCTCCATAATACACCTAATAATTCGTCCGAGTCCTTTGAACATCGTTCTACAAGTGAGGACATCTGAAGACTCTGTATGACATATTACCACCTTGAAAAGCATGTTAGTAAAACATAGGACACCTTAAAACTCCAAACAACACCTTACAACACCGTACGAAACCTTAAAACTCCATAATAAACCTAATGAAATCGTCCCAGTCCTTTGAAAATCGTACGAGAACTCAGGACTTGTTACGACTCTGTATGCGACATTACCAACATGAAAAGCACGTTTTAATAATGTAGGACGCGTTACAACTCCTAACAACACCTTGCAACCCCGTACGAAACCTTAAAACTCCATAATAAGCCAAATGAATTCGTATGAGTCCTTCGAACATCGTACGACAACTTAGGACATCTTATGACTCTTTATGCCACATTAGCAACTCAGAAAGAATGTTAGTATAAGTAGTACGTCTTACAACTCCTAAGAACACCTTACATCACCGTACGAAACCTTAAAACTCCATAATACACCTAAGGAATTAGTCAGAGTCCTTTGAACATCGTTCTACAAGTGAGGACATCTGAAGACTGTTTATGACATATTAACAACTTGAAAAGCACGTTAGTAAAATGTAGAAAACCTTAAAAACTCCAAACAACACATTACAACACCGTACGAAACCTTAAAACTGCGTAATAAACCTAATGAAATCGTCCTGGGCCTTTGAAAATCGTACGAGAACTCAGGACTTGTTACGACTCTGTATGCGAGATTAGCAACATGAAAAGCGCGTAAGTATATTGTAGGACGCCTTACGACTCCTAAGAACACCTTACAACACCGTACGAAACCTTAAAACTCCATAAAAAACATAATGAATTCGTATGAGTCCTTCGAAAATCGTACGACAACTTAGTACATCTTATGACTCTTTATGCCACATTAGCAACTCGGAAAGAATGTTAGTATAAGCAGGACGCCCTACAGCTCCTAAGAACACCTTACATCACCGTACGAAACCTTAAATCTCCATAATACACCTAATTATTCGACCGTGTCCTTTGAAAATCGTTCTACAAGTGAGGACATCTGAAGACTCTGTATGACATATTACCACCTTGAAAAGCACGTTAGTAAAACGTAGGACACCTTAAAACTCAAAACAACACCTTACAACATCGTACGAAACCTTAAAACTCCATAATAAACCTAATGAAATCGTCCAAGTCCTTTGAACATCGTACGAGAACTCAGGACTTGTTACGACTCTGTATGCGACATTACCAACATGAAAAGCACGTTTGAATAAAGTAGGACGCGTTACAACTCCTAACAACACCTTACAACCCCGTACGAAACCTTAAAACTCCATAATAAGCCAAATGAATTCGTATGAGTCCTTCGAAAATCGTACGACAACTTACGACATCTTATGACTTTTATGCCACATTAGCAACTCGGAAAGAATGTTAATATAAGCAGGACGCCCTACAGCTCCTAAGAACACCTTACATCACCGTACGAAACCTTAAATCTCCATAATACACCTAATAATTCGTTCGAGTCCTTTGAACATCGTTCTACAAGTGAGGACATCTGAAGACTCTGTATGACATATTACCACCTTGAAAAGCACGTTAGTAAAACATAGGACACCTTAAAACTCCAAACAACACCTTACAACACCGTACGAAACCTTAAAACTCCATAATAAACCTAATGAAATCGTCCCAGTCCTTTGAAAATCGTACGAGAACTCAGGACTTGTTACGACTCTGTATGCGACATTACCAACATGAAAAGCACGTTTGAATAATGTAGGACGCGTTACAACTCCTAACAACACCTTACAACCCCGTACGAAACCTTAAAACTCCATAATAAGCCAAATGAATTCGTATGAGTCCTTCGAAAATCGTACGACAACTTACGACATCTTATGACTTTTATGCCACATTAGCAACTCGGAAAGAATGTTAGTATAAGCAGGACGCCCTACAGCTCCTAAGAACACCTTACATCACCGTACGAAACCTTAAATCTCCATAATACACCTAATAATTCGTCCGAGTCCTTTGAACATCGTTCTACAAGTGAGGACATCTGAAGACTCTGTATGACATATTACCACCTTGAAAAGCACGTTAGTAAAACATAGGACACCTTAAAACTCCAAACAACACCTTACAACACCGTACGAAACCTTAAAACTCCATAATAAACCTAATGAAATCGTCCCAGTCCTTTGAAAATCGTACGAGAACTCAGGACTTGTTACGACTCTGTATGCGACATTACCAACATGAAAAGCACGTTTTAATAATGTAGGACGCGTTACAACTCCTAACAACACCTTGCAACCCCGTACGAAACCTTAAAACTCCATAATAAGCCAAATGAATTCGTATGAGTCCTTCGAACATCGTACGACAACTTAGGACATCTTATGACTCTTTATGCCACATTAGCAACTCAGAAAGAATGTTAGTATAAGTAGTACGTCTTACAACTCCTAAGAACACCTTACATCACCGTACGAAACCTTAAAACTCCATAATACACCTAAGGAATTAGTCAGAGTCCTTTGAACATCGTTCTACAAGTGAGGACATCTGAAGACTGTTTATGACATATTAACAACTTGAAAAGCACGTTAGTAAAATGTAGAAAACCTTAAAAACTCCAAACAACACATTACAACACCGTACGAAACCTTAAAACTGCGTAATAAACCTAATGAAATCGTCCTGGGCCTTTGAAAATCGTACGAGAACTCAGGACTTGTTACGACTCTGTATGCGAGATTAGCAACATGAAAAGCGCGTAAGTATATTGTAGGACGCCTTACGACTCCTAAGAACACCTTACAACACCGTACGAAACCTTAAAACTCCATAAAAAACATAAGGAATTCGTATGAGTCCTTCGAAAATCGTACGACAACTTAGGACATCTTATGACTCTTTATGCCACATTAGCAACTCGGAAAGAATGTTAGTATAAGCAGGACGCCCTACAGCTCCTAAAAACACCTTACATCACAGTACGAAACCTTAAATCTCCATAATACACCTAATAGTTCGTCCGAGTCCTTTGAACATCGTTCTACATTTAGGACATCTAAAGACTCTGTATGACACCTTAAAACTCCAAACAACACCTTACAACACCGTACGAAACCTTAAAACTCCATAATAAACCTAATGAAATCGTCCAAGTCCTTTGAACATCGTACGAGAACTCAGGACTTGTTACGACTCTCTATGCGACATTACCAACATTAAAAGCACGTTTGAATAATCTAGGACGCGTTACAACTCCTAACAACACCTTACAACCCCGTACGAAACCTTAAAACTCCATAATAAGCCAAATGAATTCGTATGAGTCCTTCGAAAATCGTACGACAACTTACGACATCTTATGACTTTTATGCCACATTAGCAACTCGGAAAGAATGTTAGTATAAGCAGGACGTCTTACAACTCCTAAGAACACCTTACATCACCGTACGAAACCTTAAAACTCCATAATACACCTAAGGAATTAGTCAGAGTCCTTTGAACATCGTTCTACAAGTGAGGACATCTGAAGACTGTTTATGACATATTAACACCTTGAAAAGCACGTTAGTAAAATGTAGGACACCTTAAAACTCCAAACAACACATTACAACACCGTACGAAACCTTAAAACTGCATAATAAACCTAATTAAATTGTCCCGGGCCTTTGAAAATCATACGAGAACTCAGGACTTGTTACGACTCTGTATGCGAGATTAGCAACATGAAAAGCACGTAAGTATAATGTAGGACGCCTTACGACTCCTAAGAACACCTTACAACACCGTACGAAACCTTAAAACTCCATAAAAAACATAATGAATTCGTATGAGTCCTTCGAAAATCGTACGACAACTTAGTACATCTTATGACTCTTTATGCCACATTAGCAACTCGGAAAGAATGTTAGTATAAGCAGGACGCCCTACAGCTCCTAAGAACACCTTACATCACCGTACGAAACCTTAAATCTCCATAATACACCTAATTATTCGACCGTGTCCTTTGAAAATCGTTCTACAAGTGAGGACATCTGAAGACTCTGTATGACATATTACCACCTTGAAAAGCACGTTAGTAAAACGTAGGACACCTTAAAACTCAAAACAACACCTTACAACATCGTACGAAACCTTAAAACTCCATAATAAACCTAATGAAATCGTCCAAGTCCTTTGAACATCGTACGAGAACTCAGGACTTGTTACGACTCTGTATGCGACATTACCAACATGAAAAGCACGTTTGAATAAAGTAGGACGCGTTACAACTCCTAACAACACCTTACAACCCCGTACGAAACCTTAAAACTCCATAATAAGCCAAATGAATTCGTATGAGTCCTTCGAAAATCGTACGACAACTTACGACATCTTATGACTTTTATGCCACATTAGCAACTCGGAAAGAATGTTAGTATAAGCAGGACGCCCTACAGCTCCTAAGAACACCTTACATCACCGTACGAAACCTTAAATCTCCATAATACACCTAATAATTCGTCCGAGTCCTTTGAACATCGTTCTACAAGTGAGGACATCTAAAGACTCTGTATGACATATTACCACCTTGAAAAGCACGTTAGTAAAACGTAGGGCACCTTAAAACTCCAAACAACACCTTACAACACCGTACGAAACCTTAAAACTCCATAATAAACCTAATGAAATCGTCCAAGTCCTTTGAACATCGTACGAGAACTCAGGACTTGTTACGACTCTGTATGCGACATTACCAACATGAAAAGCACGTTTGAATAATGTAGGACGCGTTACAACTCCTAACAACACCTTACAACCCCGTACGAAACCTTAAAACTCCATAATAAGCCAAATGAATTCGTATGAGTCCTTCGAAAATCGTACGACAACTTACGACATCTTATGACTTTTATGCCACATTAGCAACTCGGAAAGAATGTTAGTATAAGCAGGACGCCCTACAGCTCCTAAGAACACCTTACATCACCGTACGAAACCTTAAATCTCCATAATACACCTAATAATTCGTTCGAGTCCTTTGAACATCGTTCTACAAGTGAGGACATCTGAAGACTCTGTATGACATATTACCACCTTGAAAAGCACGTTAGTAAAACATAGGACACCTTAAAACTCAAAACAACACCTTACAACACCGTACGAAACCTTAAAACTCCATAATAAACCTAATGAAATCGTCCCAGTCCTTTGAAAATCGTACGAGAACTCAGGACTTGTTACGACTCTGTATGCGACATTACCAACATGAAAAGCACGTTTTAATAATGTAGGACGCGTTACAACTCCTAACAACACCTTACAACCCCGTACGAAACCTTAAAACTCCATAATAAGCCAAATGAATTCGTATGAGTCCTTCGAAAATCGTACGACAACTTACGACATCTTATGACTTTTATGCCACATTAGCAACTCGGAAAGAATGTTAGTATAAGCAGGACGTCTTACAACTCCTAAGAACACCTTACATCACCGTACGAAACCTTAAAACTCCATAATACACCTAAGGAATTAGTCAGAGTCCTTTGAACATCGTTCTACAAGTGAGGACATCTGAAGACTGTTTATGACATATTAACACCTTGAAAAGCACGTTAGTAAAATGTAGGACACCTTAAAACTCCAAACAACACATTACAACACCGTACGAAACCTTAAAACTGCATAATAAACCTAATTAAATTGTCCCGGGCCTTTGAAAATCATACGAGAACTCAGGACTTGTTACGACTCTGTATGCGAGATTAGCAACATGAAAAGCACGTAAGTATAATGTAGGACGCCTTACGACTCCTAAGAACACCTTACAACACCGTACGAAACCTTAAAACTCCATAAAAAACATAATGAATTCGTATGAGTCCTTCGAAAATCGTACGACAACTTAGTACATCTTATGACTCTTTATGCCACATTAGCAACTCGGAAAGAATGTTAGTATAAGCAGGACGCCCTACAGCTCCTAAGAACACCTTACATCACCGTACGAAACCTTAAATCTCCATAATACACCTAATTATTCGACCGTGTCCTTTGAAAATCGTTCTACAAGTGAGGACATCTGAAGACTCTGTATGACATATTACCACCTTGAAAAGCACGTTAGTAAAACGTAGGACACCTTAAAACTCAAAACAACACCTTACAACATCGTACGAAACCTTAAAACTCCATAATAAACCTAATGAAATCGTCCAAGTCCTTTGAACATCGTACGAGAACTCAGGACTTGTTACGACTCTGTATGCGACATTACCAACATGAAAAGCACGTTTGAATAAAGTAGGACGCGTTACAACTCCTAACAACACCTTACAACCCCGTACGAAACCTTAAAACTCCATAATAAGCCAAATGAATTCGTATGAGTCCTTCGAAAATCGTACGACAACTTACGACATCTTATGACTTTTATGCCACATTAGCAACTCGGAAAGAATGTTAGTATAAGCAGGACGCCCTACAGCTCCTAAGAACACCTTACATCACCGTACGAAACCTTAAATCTCCATAATACACCTAATAATTCGTCCGAGTCCTTTGAACATCGTTCTACAAGTGAGGACATCTAAAGACTCTGTATGACATATTACCACCTTGAAAAGCACGTTAGTAAAACGTAGGGCACCTTAAAACTCCAAACAACACCTTACAACACCGTACGAAACCTTAAAACTCCATAATAAACCTAATGAAATCGTCCAAGTCCTTTGAACATCGTACGAGAACTCAGGACTTGTTACGACTCTGTATGCGACATTACCAACATGAAAAGCACGTTTGAATAATGTAGGACGCGTTACAACTCCTAACAACACCTTACAACCCCGTACGAAACCTTAAAACTCCATAATAAGCCAAATGAATTCGTATGAGTCCTTCGAAAATCGTACGACAACTTACGACATCTTATGACTTTTATGCCACATTAGCAACTCGGAAAGAATGTTAGTATAAGCAGGACGCCCTACAGCTCCTAAGAACACCTTACATCACCGTACGAAACCTTAAATCTCCATAATACACCTAATAATTCGTTCGAGTCCTTTGAACATCGTTCTACAAGTGAGGACATCTGAAGACTCTGTATGACATATTACCACCTTGAAAAGCACGTTAGTAAAACATAGGACACCTTAAAACTCAAAACAACACCTTACAACACCGTACGAAACCTTAAAACTCCATAATAAACCTAATGAAATCGTCCCAGTCCTTTGAAAATCGTACGAGAACTCAGGACTTGTTACGACTCTGTATGCGACATTACCAACATGAAAAGCACGTTTTAATAATGTAGGACGCGTTACAACTCCTAACAACACCTTGCAACCCCGTACGAAACCTTAAAACTCCATAATAAGCCAAATGAATTCGTATGAGTCCTTCGAACATCGTACGACAACTTAGGACATCTTATGACTCTTTATGCCACATTAACAACTCAGAAAGAATGTTAGTATAAGTAGGACGTCTTACAACTCCTAAGAACACCTTACATCACCGTACGAAACCTTAAAACTCCATAATACACCTAAGGAATTAGTCAGAGTCCTTTGAACATCGTTCTACAAGTGAGGACATCTGAAGACTGTTTATGACATATTAACAACTTGAAAAACACGTTAGTAAAATGTAGAAAACCTTAAAAACTCCAAACAACACATTACAACACCGTACGAAACCTTAAAACTGCATAATAAACCTAATGAAATCGTCCCGGGCCTTTGAAAATCGTACGAGAACTTAGGACTTGTTACGACTCTGTATGCGAGATTAGCAACATGAAAAGCGCGTAAGTATATTGTAGGACGCCTTACGACTCCTAAGAACACCTTACAACACCGTACGAAACCTTAAAACTCCATAAAAAACATAAGGAATTCGTATGAGTCCTTCGAAAATCGTACGACAACTTAGGACATCTTATGACTCTTTATGCCACATTAGCAACTCGGAAAGAATGTTAGTATAAGCAGGACGCCCTACAGCTCCTAAAAACACCTTACATCACAGTACGAAACCTTAAATCTCCATAATACACCTAATAATTCGTCCGAGTCCTTTGAACATCGTTCTACAAGTGAGGACATCTAAAGACTCTGTATGACATATTACCACCTTGAAAAGCACGTTAGTAAAACGTAGGGCACCTTAAAACTCCAAACAACACCTTACAACACCGTACGAAACCTTAAAACTCCATAATAAACCTAATGAAATCGTCCAAGTCCTTTGAACATCGTACGAGAACTTAGGACTTGTTACGACTCTGTATGCGACATTACCAACATGAAAAGCACGTTTGAATAATGTAGGACGCGTTACAACTCCTAACAACACCTTACAACCCCGTACGAAACCTTAAAACTCCATAATAAGCCAAATGAATTCGTATGAGCCTTCGAAAATCGTACGACAACTTACGACATCTTATGACTTTTATGCCACATTAGCAACTCGGAAAGAATGTTAGTATAAGCAGGACGCCCTACAGCTCCTAAGAACACCTTACATCACCGTACGAAACCTTAAATCTCCATAATACACCTAATAATTCGTCCGAGTCCTTTGAACATCGTTCTACAAGTGAGGACATCTGAAGACTCTGTATGACATATTACCACCTTGAAAAGCACGTTAGTAAAACATAGGACACCTTAAAACTCCAAACAACACCTTACAACACCGTACGAAACCTTAAAACTCCATAATAAACCTAATGAAATCGTCACAGTCCTTTGAAAATCGTACGAGAACTCAGGACTTGTTACGACTCTGTATGCGACATTACCAACATGAAAAGCACGTTTTAATAATGTAGGACGCGTTACAACTCCTAACAACACCTTGCAACCCCGTACGAAACCTTAAAACTCCATAATAAGCCAAATGAATTCGTATGAGTCCTTCGAACATCGTACGACAACTTAGGACATCTTATGACTCTTTATGCCACATTAGCAACTCAGAAAGAATGTTAGTATAAGTAGGACGTCTTACAACTCCTAAGAACACCTTACATCACCGTACGAAACCTTAAAACTCCATAATACACCTAAGGAATTAGTCAGAGTCCTTTGAACATCGTTCTACAAGTGAGGACATCTGAAGACTGTTTATGACATATTAACAACTTGAAAAGCACGTTAGTAAAATGTAGAAAACCTTAAAAACTCCAAACAACACATTACAACACCGTACGAAACCTTAAAACTGCATAATAAACCTAATGAAATCGTCCCGGGCCTTCGAAAATCGTACGAGAACTCAGGACTTGTTACGACTGTGTATGCGAGATTAGCAACATGAAAAGCGCGTAAGTATATTGTAGGACGCCTTACGACTCCTAAGAACACCTTACAACACCGTACGAAACCTTAAAACTCCATAAAAAACATAAGGAATTCGTATGAGTCCTTCGAAAATCGTACGACAACTTAGGACATCTTATGACTCTTTATGCCACATTAGCAACTCGGAAAGAATGTTAGTATAAGCAGGACGCCCTACAGCTCCTAAAAACACCTTACATCACAGTACGAAACCTTAAATCTCCATAATACACCTAATAATTCGTCCGAGTCCTTTGAACATCGTTCTACAAGTGAGGACATCTAAAGACTCTGTATGACATATTACCACCTTGAAAAGCACGTTAGTAAAACGTAGGGCACCTTAAAACTCCAAACAACACCTTACAACACCGTACGAAACCTTAAAACTCCATAATAAACCTAATGAAATCGTCCAAGTCCTTTGAACATCGTACGAGAACTCAGGACTTGTTACGACTCTGTATGCGACATTACCAACATGAAAAGCACGTTTGAATAATGTAGGACGCGTTACAACTCCTAACAACACCTTACAACCCCGTACGAAACCTTAAAACTCCATAATAAGCCAAATGAATTCGTATGAGTCCTTCGAAAATCGTACGACAACTTACGACATCTTATGACTTTTATGCCACATTAGCAACTCGGAAAGAATGTTAGTATAAGCAGGACGCCCTACAGCTCCTAAGAACACCTTACATCACAGTACGAAACCTTAAATCTCCATAATACACCTAATAATTCGTCCGAGTCCTTTGAACATCGTTCTACAAGTGAGGACATCTGAAGACTCTGTATGACATATTACCACCTTGAAAAGCACGTTAGTAAAACATAGGACATCTTAAAACTCCAAACAACACCTTACAACACCGTACGAAACCTTAAAACTCCATAATAAACCTAATGAAATCGTCCCAGTCCTTTGAAAATCGTACGAGAACTCAGGACTTGTTACGACTCTGTATGCGACATTACCAACATGAAAAGCACGTTTTAATAATGTAGGACGCGTTACAACTCCTAACAACACCTTGCAACCCCGTACGAAACCTTAAAACTCCATAATAAGCCAAATGAATTCGTATGAGTCCTTCGAACATCGTACGACAACTTAGGACATCTTATGACTCTTTATGCCACATTAGCAACTCAGAAAGAATGTTAGTATAAGTAGTACGTCTTACAACTCCTAAGAACACCTTACATCACCGTACGAAACCTTAAAACTCCATAATACACCTAAGGAATTAGTCAGAGTCCTTTGAACATCGTTCTACAAGTGAGGACATCTGAAGACTGTTTATGACATATTAACAACTTGAAAAGCACGTTAGTAAAATGTAGAAAACCTTAAAAACTCCAAACAACACATTACAACACCGTACGAAACCTTAAAACTGCGTAATAAACCTAATGAAATCGTCCTGGGCCTTTGAAAATCGTACGAGAACTCAGGACTTGTTACGACTCTGTATGCGAGATTAGCAACATGAAAAGCGCGTAAGTATATTGTAGGACGCCTTACGACTCCTAAGAACACCTTACAACACCGTACGAAACCTTAAAACTCCATAAAAAACATAAGAAATTCGTATGAGTCCTTCGAAAATCGTACGACAACTTAGGACATCTTATGACTCTTTATGCCACATTAGCAACTCGGAAAGAATGTTAGTATAAGCAGGACGCCCTACAGCTCCTAAAAACACCTTACATCACAGTACGAAACCTTAAATCTCCATAATACACCTAATAATTCGTCCGAGTCCTTTGAACATCGTTCTACAAGTGAGGACATCTAAAGACTCTGTATGACATATTACCACCTTGAAAAGCACGTTAGTAAAACGTAGGGCACCTTAAAACTCCAAACAACACCTTACAACACCGTACGAAACCTTAAAACTCCATAATAAACCTAATGAAATCGTCCAAGTCCTTTGAACATCGTACGAGAACTCAGGACTTGTTACGACTCTGTATGCGACATTACCAACATGAAAAGCACGTTTGAATAATGTAGGACGCGTTACAACTCCTAACAACACCTTACAACCCCGTACGAAACCTTAAAACTCCATAATAAGCCAAATGAATTCGTATGAGTCCTTCGAAAATCGTACGACAACTTACGACATCTTATGACTTTTATGCCACATTAGCAACTCGGAAAGAATGTTAGTATAAGCAGGACGCCCTACAGCTCCTAAGAACACCTTACATCACCGTACGAAACCTTAAATCTCCATAATACACCTAATAATTCGTCCGAGTCCTTTGAACATCGTTCTACAAGTGAGGACATCTGAAGACTCTGTATGACATATTACCACCTTGAAAAGCACGTTAGTAAAACATAGGACATCTTAAAACTCCAAACAACACCTTACAACACCGTACGAAACCTTAAAACTCCATAATAAACCTAATGAAATCGTCCCAGTCCTTTGAAAATCGTACGAGAACTCAGGACTTGTTACGACTCTGTATGCGACATTACCAACATGAAAAGCACGTTTTAATAATGTAGGACGCGTTACAACTCCTAACAACACCTTGCAACCCCGTACGAAACCTTAAAACTCCATAATAAGCCAAATGAATTCGTATGAGTCCTTCGAACATCGTACGACAACTTAGGACATCTTATGACTCTTTATGCCACATTAGCAACTCAGAAAGAATGTTAGTATAAGTAGTACGTCTTACAACTCCTAAGAACACCTTACATCACCGTACGAAACCTTAAAACTCCATAATACACCTAAGGAATTAGTCAGAGTCCTTTGAACATCGTTCTACAAGTGAGGACATCTGAAGACTGTTTATGACATATTAACAACTTGAAAAGCACGTTAGTAAAATGTAGAAAACCTTAAAAACTCCAAACAACACATTACAACACCGTACGAAACCTTAAAACTGCGTAATAAACCTAATGAAATCGTCCTGGGCCTTTGAAAATCGTACGAGAACTCAGGACTTGTTACGACTCTGTATGCGAGATTAGCAACATGAAAAGCGCGTAAGTATATTGTAGGACGCCTTACGACTCCTAAGAACACCTTACAACACCGTACGAAACCTTAAAACTCCATAAAAAACATAAGGAATTCGTATGAGTCCTTCGAAAATCGTACGACAACTTAGGACATCTTATGACTCTTTATGCCACATTAGCAACTCGGAAAGAATGTTAGTATAAGCAGGACGCCCTACAGCTCCTAAAAACACCTTACATCACAGTACGAAACCTTAAATCTCCATAATACACCTAATAATTCGTCCGAGTCCTTTGAACATCGTTCTACATTTAGGACATCTAAAGACTCTGTATGACACCTTAAAACTCCAAACAACACCTTACAACACCGTACGAAACCTTAAAACTCCATAATAAACCTAATGAAATCGTCCAAGTCCTTTGAACATCGTACGAGAACTCAGGACTTGTTACGACTCTCTATGCGACATTACCAACATTAAAAGCACGTTTAATTAATCTAGGACGCGTTACAACTCCTAACAACACCTTACAACCCCGTACGAAACCTTAAAACTCCATAATAAGCCAAATGAATTCGTATGAGTCCTTCGAAAATCGTACGACAACTTACGACATCTTATGACTTTTATGCCACATTAGCAACTCGGAAAGAATGTTAGTATAAGCAGGACGTCTTACAACTCCTAAGAACACCTTACATCACCGTACGAAACCTTAAAACTCCATAATACACCTAAGGAATTAGTCAGAGTCCTTTGAACATCGTTCTACAAGTGAGGACATCTGAAGACTGTTTATGACATATTAACACCTTGAAAAGCACGTTAGTAAAATGTAGGACACCTTAAAACTCCAAACAACACATTACAACACCGTACGAAACCTTAAAACTGCATAATAAACCTAATTAAATTGTCCCGGGCCTTTGAAAATCATACGAGAACTCAGGACTTGTTACGACTCTGTATGCGAGATTAGCAACATGAAAAGCACGTAAGTATAATGTAGGACGCCTTACGACTCCTAAGAACACCTTACAACACCGTACGAAACCTTAAAACTCCATAAAAAACATAATGAATTCGTATGAGTCCTTCGAAAATCGTACGACAACTTAGTACATCTTATGACTCTTTATGCCACATTAGCAACTCGGAAAGAATGTTAGTATAAGCAGGACGCCCTACAGCTCCTAAGAACACCTTACATCACCGTACGAAACCTTAAATCTCCATAATACACCTAATTATTCGACCGTGTCCTTTGAAAATCGTTCTACAAGTGAGGACATCTGAAGACTCTGTATGACATATTACCACCTTGAAAAGCACGTTAGTAAAACGTAGGACACCTTAAAACTCAAAACAACACCTTACAACATCGTACGAAACCTTAAAACTCCATAATAAACCTAATGAAATCGTCCAAGTCCTTTGAACATCGTACGAGAACTCAGGACTTGTTACGACTCTGTATGCGACATTACCAACATGAAAAGCACGTTTGAATAAAGTAGGACGCGTTACAACTCCTAACAACACCTTACAACCCCGTACGAAACCTTAAAACTCCATAATAAGCCAAATGAATTCGTATGAGTCCTTCGAAAATCGTACGACAACTTACGACATCTTATGACTTTTATGCCACATTAGCAACTCGGAAAGAATGTTAATATAAGCAGGACGCCCTACAGCTCCTAAGAACACCTTACATCACCGTACGAAACCTTAAATCTCCATAATACACCTAATAATTCGTTCGAGTCCTTTGAACATCGTTCTACAAGTGAGGACATCTGAAGACTCTGTATGACATATTACCACCTTGAAAAGCACGTTAGTAAAACATATGACACCTTAAAACTCCAAACAACACCTTACAACACCGTACGAAACCTTAAAACTCCATAATAAACCTAATGAAATCGTCCCAGTCCTTTGAAAATCGTACGAGAACTCAGGACTTGTTACGACTCTGTATGCGACATTACCAACATGAAAAGCACGTTTGAATAATGTAGGACGCGTTACAACTCCTAACAACACCTTACAACCCCGTACGAAACCTTAAAACTCCATAATAAGCCAAATGAATTCGTATGAGTCCTTCGAAAATCGTACGACAACTTACGACATCTTATGACTTTTATGCCACATTAGCAACTCGGAAAGAATGTTAGTATAAGCAGGACGCCCTACAGCTCCTAAGAACACCTTACATCACCGTACGAAACCTTAAATCTCCATAATACACCTAATAATTCGTCCGAGTCCTTTGAACATCGTTCTACAAGTGAGGACATCTGAAGACTCTGTATGACATATTACCACCTTGAAAAGCACGTTAGTAAAACATAGGACACCTTAAAACTCCAAACAACACCTTACAACACCGTACGAAACCTTAAAACTCCATAATAAACCTAATGAAATCGTCCCAGTCCTTTGAAAATCGTACGAGAACTCAGGACTTGTTACGACTCTGTATGCGACATTACCAACATGAAAAGCACGTTTTAATAATGTAGGACGCGTTACAACTCCTAACAACACCTTGCAACCCCGTACGAAACCTTAAAACTCCATAATAAGCCAAATGAATTCGTATGAGTCCTTCGAACATCGTACGAAAACTTAGGACATCTTATGACTCTTTATGCCACATTAGCAACTCAGAAAGAATGTTAGTATAAGTAGTACGTCTTACAACTCCTAAGAACACCTTACATCACCGTACGAAACCTTAAAACTCCATAATACACCTAAGGAATTAGTCAGAGTCCTTTGAACATCGTTCTACAAGTGAGGACATCTGAAGACTGTTTATGACATATTAACAACTTGAAAAGCACGTTAGTAAAATGTAGAAAACCTTAAAAACTCCAAACAACACATTACAACACCGTACGAAACCTTAAAACTGCGTAATAAACCTAATGAAATCGTCCTGGGCCTTTGAAAATCGTACGAGAACTCAGGACTTGTTACGACTCTGTATGCGAGATTAGCAACATGAAAAGCGCGTAAGTATATTGTAGGACGCCTTACGACTCCTAAGAACACCTTACAACACCGTACGAAACCTTAAAACTCCATAAAAAACATAAGGAATTCGTATGAGTCCTTCGAAAATCGTACGACAACTTAGGACATCTTATGACTCTTTATGCCACATTAGCAACTCGGAAAGAATGTTAGTATAAGCAGGACGCCCTACAGCTCCTAAAAACACCTTACATCACAGTACGAAACCTTAAATCTCCATAATACACCTAATAATTCGTCCGAGTCCTTTGAACATCGTTCTACATTTAGGACATCTAAAGACTCTGTATGACACCTTAAAACTCCAAACAACACCTTACAACACCGTACGAAACCTTAAAACTCCATAATAAACCTAATGAAATCGTCCAAGTCCTTTGAACATCGTACTAGAACTCAGGACTTGTTACGACTCTCCTTGCGACATTACCAACATTAAAAGCACGTTTGAATAATCTAGGACGCGTTACAACTCCTAACAACACCTTACAACCCCGTACGAAACCTTAAAACTCCATAATAAGCCAAATGAATTCGTATGAGTCCTTCGAAAATCGTACGACAACTTACGACATCTTATGACTTTTATGCCACATTAGCAACTCGGAAAGAATGTTAGTATAAGCAGGACGTCTTACAACTCCTAAGAACACCTTACATCACCGTACGAAACCTTAAAACTCCATAATACACCTAAGGAATTAGTCAGAGTCCTTTGAACATCGTTCTACAAGTGAGGACATCTGAAGACTCTGTATGACATATTACCACCTTGAAAAGCACGTTAGTAAAACATAGGACACCTTAAAACTCAAAACAACACATTACAACACCGTACGAAACCTTAAAACTGCATAATAAACCTAATTAAATTGTCCCGGGCCTTTGAAAATCATACGAGAACTCAGGACTTGTTACGACTCTGTATGCGAGATTAGCAACATGAAAAGCACGTAAGTATAATGTAGGACGCCTTACGACTCCTAAGAACACCTTACAACACCGTACGAAACCTTAAAACTCCATAAAAAACATAATGAATTCGTATGAGTCCTTCGAAAATCGTACGACAACTTAGTACATCTTATGACTCTTTATGCCACATTAGCAACTCGGAAAGAATGTTAGTATAAGCAGGACGCCCTACAGCTCCTAAGAACACCTTACATCACCGT
Source organism: Tagetes erecta (assembly GCA_030867185.1). Lineage (NCBI taxonomy): Eukaryota > Viridiplantae > Streptophyta > Magnoliopsida > Asterales > Asteraceae > Tagetes > Tagetes erecta. Next base: position 3,348,343 of record CM061486.1, on the reverse strand, counting down.
ACGAAACCTTAAATCTCCATAATACACCTAATTATTCGACCGTGTCCTTTGAAAATCGTTCTACAAGTGAGGACATCTGAAGACTCTGTATGACATATTACCACCTTGAAAAGCACGTTAGTAAAACGTAGGACACCTTAAAACTCAAAACAACACCTTACAACATCGTACGAAACCTTAAAACTCCATAATAAACCTAATGAAATCGTCCAAGTCCTTTGAACATCGTACGAGAACTCAGGACTTGTTACGACTCTGTATGCGACATTACCAACATGAAAAGCACGTTTGAATAAAGTAGGACGCGTTACAACTCCTAACAACACCTTACAACCCCGTACGAAACCTTAAAACTCCATAATAAGCCAAATGAATTCGTATGAGTCCTTCGAAAATCGTACGACAACTTACGACATCTTATGACTTTTATGCCACATTAGCAACTCGGAAAGAATGTTAGTATAAGCAGGACGCCCTACAGCTCCTAAGAACACCTTACATCACCGTACGAAACCTTAAATCTCCATAATACACCTAATAATTCGTCCGAGTCCTTTGAACATCGTTCTACAAGTGAGGACATCTAAAGACTCTGTATGACATATTACCACCTTGAAAAGCACGTTAGTAAAACGTAGGGCACCTTAAAACTCCAAACAACACCTTACAACACCGTACGAAACCTTAAAACTCCATAATAAACCTAATGAAATCGTCCAAGTCCTTTGAACATCGTACGAGAACTCAGGACTTGTTACGACTCTGTATGCGACATTACCAACATGAAAAGCACGTTTGAATAATGTAGGACGCGTTACAACTCCTAACAACACCTTACAACCCCGTACGAAACCTTAAAACTCCATAATAAGCCAAATGAATTCGTATGAGTCCTTCGAAAATCGTACGACAACTTACGACATCTTATGACTTTTATGCCACATTAGCAACTCGGAAAGAATGTTAGTATAAGCAGGACGCCCTACAGCTCCTAAGAACACCTTACATCACCGTACGAAACCTTAAATCTCCATAATACACCTAATAATTCGTTCGAGTCCTTTGAACATCGTTCTACAAGTGAGGACATCTGAAGACTCTGTATGACATATTACCACCTTGAAAAGCACGTTAGTAAAACATAGGACACCTTAAAACTCAAAACAACACCTTACAACACCGTACGAAACCTTAAAACTCCATAATAAACCTAATGAAATCGTCCCAGTCCTTTGAAAATCGTACGAGAACTCAGGACTTGTTACGACTCTGTATGCGACATTACCAACATGAAAAGCACGTTTTAATAATGTAGGACGCGTTACAACTCCTAACAACACCTTGCAACCCCGTACGAAACCTTAAAACTCCATAATAAGCCAAATGAATTCGTATGAGTCCTTCGAACATCGTACGACAACTTAGGACATCTTATGACTCTTTATGCCACATTAACAACTCAGAAAGAATGTTAGTATAAGTAGGACGTCTTACAACTCCTAAGAACACCTTACATCACCGTACGAAACCTTAAAACTCCATAACACACCTAAGGAATTAGTCAGAGTCCTTTGAACATCGTTCTACAAGTGAGGACATCTGAAGACTGTTTATGACATATTAACAACTTGAAAAACACGTTAGTAAAATGTAGAAAACCTTAAAAACTCCAAACAACACATTACAACACCGTACGAAACCTTAAAACTGCATAATAAACCTAATGAAATCGTCCCGGGCCTTTGAAAATCGTACGAGAACTTAGGACTTGCTACGACTCTGTATGCGAGATTAGCAACATGAAAAGCGCGTAAGTATATTGTAGGACGCCTTACGACTCCTAAGAACACCTTACAACACCGTACGAAACCTTAAAACTCCATAAAAAACATAAGGAATTCGTATGAGTCCTTCGAAAATCGTACGACAACTTAGGACATCTTATGACTCTTTATGCCACATTAGCAACTCGGAAAGAATGTTAGTATAAGCAGGACGCCCTACAGCTCCTAAAAACACCTTACATCACAGTACGAAACCTTAAATCTCCATAATACACCTAATAATTCGTCCGAGTCCTTTGAACATCGTTCTACAAGTGAGGACATCTAAAGACTCTGTATGACATATTACCACCTTGAAAAGCACGTTAGTAAAACGTAGGGCACCTTAAAACTCCAAACAACACCTTACAACACCGTACGAAACCTTAAAACTCCATAATAAACCTAATGAAATCGTCCAAGTCCTTTGAACATCGTACGAGAACTCAGGACTTGTTACGACTCTGTATGCGACATTACCAACATGAAAAGCACGTTTGAATAATGTAGGACGCGTTACAACTCGTAACAACACCTTACAACCCCGTACGAAACCTTAAAACTCCATAATAAGCCAAATGAATTCGTATGAGTCCTTCGAAAATCGTACGACAACTTACGACATCTTATGACTTTTATGCCACATTAGCAACTCGGAAAGAATGTTAGTATAAGCAGGACGCCCTACAGCTCCTAAGAACACCTTACATCACCGTACGAAACCTTAAATCTCCATAATACACCTAATAATTCGTTCGAGTCCTTTGAACATCGTTCTACAAGTGAGGACATCTGAAGACTCTGTATGACATATTACCACCTTGAAAAGCACGTTAGTAAAACATAGGACACCTTAAAACTCAAAACAACACCTTACAACACCGTACGAAACCTTAAAACTCCATAATAAACCTAATGAAATCGTCCCAGTCCTTTGAAAATCGTACGAGAACTCAGGACTTGTTACGACTCTGTATGCGACATTACCAACATGAAAAGCACGTTTTAATAATGTAGGACGCGTTACAACTCCTAACAACACCTTGCAACCCCGTACGAAACCTTAAAACTCCATAATAAGCCAAATGAATTCGTATGAGTCCTTCGAACATCGTACGACAACTTAGGACATCTTATGACTCTTTATGCCACATTAACAACTCAGAAAGAATGTTAGTATAAGTAGGACGTCTTACAACTCCTAAGAACACCTTACATCACCGTACGAAACCTTAAAACTCCATAACACACCTAAGGAATTAGTCAGAGTCCTTTGAACATCGTTCTACAAGTGAGGACATCTGAAGACTGTTTATGACATATTAACAACTTGAAAAACACGTTAGTAAAATGTAGAAAACCTTAAAAACTCCAAACAACACATTACAACACCGTACGAAACCTTAAAACTGCATAATAAACCTAATGAAATCGTCCCGGGCCTTTGAAAATCGTACGAGAACTTAGGACTTGCTACGACTCTGTATGCGAGATTAGCAACATGAAAAGCGCGTAAGTATATTGTAGGACGCCTTACGACTCCTAAGAACACCTTACAACACCGTACGAAACCTTAAAACTCCATAAAAAACATAAGGAATTCGTATGAGTCCTTCGAAAATCGTACGACAACTTAGGACATCTTATGACTCTTTATGCCACATTAGCAACTCGGAAAGAATGTTAGTATAAGCAGGACGCCCTACAGCTCCTAAAAACACCTTACATCACAGTACGAAACCTTAAATCTCCATAATACACCTAATAATTCGTCCGAGTCCTTTGAACATCGTTCTACAAGTGAGGACATCTAAAGACTCTGTATGACATATTACCACCTTGAAAAGCACGTTAGTAAAACGTAGGGCACCTTAAAACTCCAAACAACACCTTACAACACCGTACGAAACCTTAAAACTCCATAATAAACCTAATGAAATCGTCCAAGTCCTTTGAACATCGTACGAGAACTCAGGACTTGTTACGACTCTGTATGCGACATTACCAACATGAAAAGCACGTTTGAATAATGTAGGACGCGTTACAACTCGTAACAACACCTTACAACCCCGTACGAAACCTTAAAACTCCATAATAAGCCAAATGAATTCGTATGAGTCCTTCGAAAATCGTACGACAACTTACGACATCTTATGACTTTTATGCCACATTAGCAACTCGGAAAGAATGTTAGTATAAGCAGGACGCCCTACAGCTCCTAAGAACACCTTACATCACCGTACGAAACCTTAAATCTCCATAATACACCTAATAATTCGTCCGAGTCCTTTGAACATTGTTCTACAAGTGAGGACATCTGAAGACTCTGTATGACATATTACCACCTTGAAAAGCACGTTAGTAAAACATAGGACACCTTAAAACTCCAAACAACACCTTACAACACCGTACGAAACCTTAAAACTCCATAATAAACCTAATGAAATCGTCCCAGTCCTTTGAAAATCGTACGAGAACTCAGGACTTGTTACGACTCTGTATGCGACATTACAAACATGAAAAGCACGTTTTAATAATGTAGGACGCGTTACAACTCCTAACAACACCTTGCAACCCCGTACGAAACCTTAAAACTCCATAATAAGCCAAATGAATTCGTATGAGTCCTTCGAACATCGTACGACAACTTAGGACATCTTATGACTCTTTATGCCACATTAGCAACTCAGAAAGAATGTTAGTATAAGTAGGACGTCTTACAACTCCTAAGAACACCTTACTTCACCGTACGAAACCTTAAAACTCCATAATACACCTAAGGAATTAGTCAGAGTCCTTTGAACATCGTTCTACAAGTGAGGACATCTGAAGACTGTTTATGACATATTAACAACTTGAAAAGCACGTTAGTAAAATGTAGAAAACCTTAAAAACTCCAAACAACACATTACAACACCGTACGAAACCTTAAAACTGCATAATAAACCTAATGAAATCGTCCCGGGCCTTTGAAAATCGTACGAGAACTCAGGACTTGTTACGACTCTGTATGCGAGATTAGCAACATGAAAAGCGCGTAAGTATATTGTAGGACGCCTTACGACTCCTAAGAACACCTTACAACACCGTACGAAACCTTAAAACTCCATAAAAAACATAAGGAATTCGTATGAGTCCTTCGAAAATCGTACGACAACTTAGGACATCTTATGACTCTTTATGCCACATTAGCAACTCGGAAAGAATGTTAGTATAAGCAGGACGCCCTACAGCTCCTAAAAACACCTTACATCACAGTACGAAACCTTAAATCTCCATAATACACCTAATAATTCGTCCGAGTCCTTTGAACATCGTTCTACAAGTGAGGACATCTAAAGACTCTGTATGACATATTACCACCTTGAAAAGCACGTTAGTAAAACGTAGGGCACCTTAAAACTCCAAACAACACCTTACAACACCGTACGAAACCTTAAAACTCCATAATAAACCTAATGAAATCGTCCAAGTCCTTTGAACATCGTACGAGAACTCAGGACTTGTTACGACTCTGTATGCGACATTACCAACATGAAAAGCACGTTTGAATAATGTAGGACGCGTTACAACTCGTAACAACACCTTACAACCCCGTACGAAACCTTAAAACTCCATAATAAGCCAAATGAATTCGTATGAGTCCTTCGAAAATCGTACGACAACTTACGACATCTTATGACTTTTATGCCACATTAGCAACTCGGAAAGAATGTTAGTATAAGCAGGACGCCCTACAGCTCCTAAGAACACCTTACATCACCGTACGAAACCTTAAATCTCCATAATACACCTAATAATTCGTCCGAGTCCTTTGAACATCGTTCTACAAGTGAGGACATCTGAAGACTCTGTATGACATATTACCACCTTGAAAAGCACGTTAGTAAAACATAGGACACCTTAAAACTCCAAACAACACCTTACAACACCGTACGAAACCTTAAAACTCCATAATAAACCTAATGAAATCGTCCCAGTCCTTTGAAAATCGTACGAGAACTCAGGACTTGTTACGACTCTGTATGCGACATTACCAACATGAAAAGCACGTTTTAATAATGTAGGACGCGTTACAACTCCTAACAACACCTTGCAACCCCGTACGAAACCTTAAAACTCCATAATAAGCCAAATGAATTCGTATGAGTCCTTCGAACATCGTACGACAACTTAGGACATCTTATGACTCTTTATGCCACATTAACAACTCAGAAAGAATGTTAGTATAAGTAGGACGTCTTACAACTCCTAAGAACACCTTACATCACCGTACGAAACCTTAAAACTCCATAATACACCTAAGGAATTAGTCAGAGTCCTTTGAACATCGTTCTACAAGTGAGGACATCTGAAGACTGTTTATGACATATTAACAACTTGAAAAGCACGTTAGTAAAATGTAGAAAACCTTAAAAACTCCAAACAACACATTACAACACCGTACGAAACCTTAAAACTGCATAATAAACCTAATGAAATCGTCCCGGGCCTTTGAAAATCGTACGAGAACTAAGGACTTGTTACGACTCTGTATGCGAGATTAGCAACATGAAAAGCGCGTAAGTATATTGTAGGACGCCTTACGACTCCTAAGAACACCTTACAACACCGTACGAAACCTTAAAACTCCATAAAAAACATAAGGAATTCGTATGAGTCCTTCGAAAATCGTACGACAACTTAGGACATCTTATGACTCTTTATGCCACATTAGCAACTCGGAAAGAATGTTAGTATAAGCAGGACGCCCTACAGCTCCTAAAAACACCTTACATCACAGTACGAAACCTTAAATCTCCATAATACACCTAATAATTCGTCCGAGTCCTTTGAACATCGTTCTACAAGTGAGGACATCTAAAGACTCTGTATGACATATTACCACCTTGAAAAGCACGTTAGTAAAACGTAGGACACCTTAAAACTCCAAACAACACCTTACAACATCGTACGAAACCTTAAAACTCCATAATAAACCTAATGAAATCGTCCAAGTCCTTTGAACATCGTACGAGAACTCAGGACTTGTTACGACTCTGTATGCGACATTACCAACATGAAAAGCACGTTTGAATAATGTAGGACGCGTTACAACTCCTAACAACACCTTGCAACCCCGTACGAAACCTTAAAACTCCATAATAAGCCAAATGAATTCGTATAAGTCCTTCGAACATCGTACGACAACTTAGGACATCTTATGACTCTTTATGCCACATTAGCAACTCGGAAAGAATGTTAGTATAAGTAGGACGTCTTACAACTCCTAAGAACACCTTACATAACCGTACGAAACCTTAAAACTCCATAATACACCTAAGGAATTAGTCAGAGTCCTTTGAACATCGTTCTACAAGTGAGGACATCTGAAGACTGTTTATGACATATTAGCACCTTGAAAAGCACGTTAGTAAAATGTAGGACACCTTAAAACTCCAAACAACACATTACAACACCGTACGAAACCTTAAAACTGCATAATAAACCTAATGAAATCGTCCCGGGCCTTTGAAAATCGTACGAGAACTCAGGACTTGTTACGATTCTGTATGCGACATTACCAACATGAAAAGCACGTTTGAATAATGTAGGACGCGTTACAACTCCTAACAACACCTTGCAACCCCGTACGAAACCTTAAAACTCCATAATAAGCCAAATGAATTCGTATGAGTCCTTCGAACATCGTACGACAACTTAGGACATCTTATGACTCTTTATGCCACATTAGCAAATCAGAAAGAATGTTAGTATAAGTAGGACGTCTTACAACTCCTAAGAACACCTTACATCACCGTACGAAACCTTAAATCTCCATAATACACCTAATAATTCGTCCGAGTCCTTTGAACATCGTTCTACAAGTGAGGACATCTGAAGACTCTGTATGACATATTACCACATTGAAAAGCACGTTAGTAAAACATAGGACACCTTAAAACTCCAAACAACACCTTACAACACCGTACGAAACCTTAAAACTCCATAATAAACCTAATGAAATCGTCTCAGTCCTTTGAAAATCGTACGAGAACTCAGGACTTGTTACGACTCTGTATGCGACATTACCAACATGAAAAGCACGTTTGAATAATGTAGGACGCGTTACAACTCCTAACAATACCTTGCAACCCCGTACGAAACCTTAAAACTCCATAATAAGCCAAATGAATTCGTATGAGTCCTTCGAACATCGTACGACAACATAGGACATCTTATGACTCTTTATGCCACATTAGCAACTCAGAAAGAATGTTAGTATAAGTAGGACGTCTTACAACTCCTAAGAACACCTTACATCACCGTACGAAACCTTAAAACTCCATAATACACCTAAGGAATTAGTCAGAGTCCTTTGAACATCGTTCTACAAGTGAGGACATCTGAAGACTGTTTATGACATATTAGCACCTTGAAAAGCATGTTAGTAAAATGTAGGACACCTTAAAACTCCAAACAACACATTACAACACCGTACGAAACCTTAAAACTGCATAATAAACCTAATGAAATCGTCCCGGGCCTTTGAAAATCGTACGAGAACTCAGGACTTGTTACGACTCTGTATGCGAGATTAGCAACATGAAAAGCACGTAAGTATAATGTAGGACGCCTTACGACTCCTAAGAACACCTTACAACACCGTACGAAACCTTAAAACTCCATAAAAAACATAATGAATTCGTATGAGTCCTTCGAAAATCGTACGACAACTTAGGACATCTTATGACTCTTTATGCCACATTAGCAACTCAGAAAGAATGTTAGTATAAGTAGGACGTCTTACAACTCCTAAGAACACCTTACATCACCGTACGAAACCTTAAAACTCCATAATACACCTACGGATTTAGTCAGAGTCCTTTGAACATCGTTCTACAAGTGAGGACATCTGAAGACTCTGTATGACATATTACCACCTTGAAAAGCACGTTAGTAAAACGTAGGACACCTTAAAACTCCAAACAACACCTTACAACACCGTACGAAACCTTAAAACTCCATAATAAACCTAATGAAATCGTCCAAGTCCTTTGAACATCGTACGAGAACTCAGGACTTGTTACGACTCTGTATGCGACATTACCAACATGAAAAGCACGTTTGAATAATGTAGGACGCGTTACAACTCCTAAAAACACCTTGCAACCCCGTACGAAACCTTAAAACTCCATAATAAACCAAATGAATTCGTATGAGTCCTTCGAAAAGCGTACGGCAACTTAGGACATCTTATGACTCTTTATGCCACATTAGCAACTCGAAAGAATGTTAGTATAAGCAGGACGCCCTACAGCTCCTAAGAACACCTTACATCACCGTACGAAACCTTAAATCTCCATAATACACCTAATAATTCTTCCGAGTCCTTTGAACATCGTTCTACAAGTGAGGACATCTGAAGACTCTGTATGACATATTACCACATTGAAAAGCACGTTAGTAAAACATAGGACACCTTAAAACTCCAAACAACACCTTACAACACCGTACGAAACCATAAATCTTGATTGATTCTTGATTTTGATTCTTGATCTTGATTCTTGATCCTAGATTACGGTTTCTTGTTGTTCCTGTTCTTGATTCTTGATTCTTGATTAGGGTTTCAAGATTCGAAATTGATGCTTCATAAATCTTGATTCTTGATGCTTGTTTCTTGAATCTTGATTCTTGTTTCTTGGTTCTTGAATCTTGTATTGGTTATTTAATTCGTTTTTCTTGATCTTGGCCGTTTTTCTTCATATTTCTTGGTTATTAAAACCCTAATTTCGTATGGATAATTAGGGTTTGGCCGGTTCTTTGATTTTTACGATCAGATTCGTTTCTGATTATAAAAAAGACTATGGAGGGCAGTAATTTGGCTAGTAAGGTGTTAATGATTGATGGTAATCCACGTTGTAATTTGTTGAAGAAGGAAGAGGCAACTAGGGTTTCGTCTATAAACCCTAATTTGCCTCTAAAGGCTGACACGGCTAAGAGGAATCAGGAGGCTGGTCATACTCACACGACTAAGTCTCCTACTATTTCTGATTCTTCTCATGCGGCTAGTGTTGACCCGTCCAAGTCTGACACGGCTAAGGGTGACCCGTCCAATGTTGTTCATGCAACTAACTTTTCTCAGGCGGTTAATCCTTATGTTCATGCGGCTAATGACAACTCTAAGGTGTCTCATACGTCCAAGGCTGATGTGAAACATGATGTGAGTGCAATGGGGCTGTCTTATGCTGCTATTGTTCAACCGAAATCTGATGTATCTTCAACACCAGTTAAGTTCTGTTACATGGAGAATGATGAAAAGAAACAAGGGTTTGATGTTGTTTTACCGAAAGAGACGGTGCGTATGGTTTGTAATAAGCTTGAATTTACACTGTATGGATATTTTTTGGGCGACAGAGTAGCCTATCCAGTGGTTGAATTCTTTGCTAAAACACATTGGAAAAGATATGGCCTGCAAAAATCAATGATGAATGCAAATGGGTTCTTCTTCTTTAAGTTTAATGATCGCAAGGGGATGATGGATGTGATTGAAGCAAGTCCTTGGATAATCCGTAATAAGCCAATTATTCTGAATGTGTGGTCCCCTACCACTAAGTTACAGAAGGATGATATCAAGAACGTGTCCGTCTGGGTAAAGTTACATGATATCCCACTAGTAGCATATTCTGATGTTGGGTTGAGTCTATTGTTTTCGCAAATTGGGACCCCAAAACTACTGGATTCTTTCACAAGCTCCATGTGTGCAAATGCATGGGGTAGAGGTAGTTTTGCGAGAGCTTTGGTTGAGATCTCGGCGGAATCGGGTTTTAAGGAGGAGTTATCTATTGCTATTCCGGAATTAGAAGGGGATGAGTTTGGATCTGCAAAGGTTTCTGTTGAGTATGAATGGAAGCCTCCAAGATGTGGTCAATGTTGTGTCTTTGGCCATATTGATGCTGGATGCCCAAATGTGACTAAGCATGAGCAAAATTCAAATGCTAGAGAGGATGATAAAGGGTTTAAGGAAGTAAAGGGTAAGAAAGCTGCAAAAAGATTTGGGGTTGCTTTAAAAAAGCCCCAATTCGAGTACCGTCCAGTTAACAAAAAAGGGAAGGAAGTGCAACATGTTACAAAGCAAGTGACAACGATTGATACTATGGAGACTAAAAGTGGTTCAAATGTGGGTAAATCTGATCTAACTACATCAAACCCTTTTGAGGCGTTATCTGTGGAGAAAATAGATGAAATTGAGACAGACAAGGTGAAAGGGAGCATGGATAAGGAAAGTTCTAGGTTTGACTCGGATTCGGAAGTGGATGAGGTTTTAGATATGGATAATGGGATGGCAAGGTATATGATGAGCATGGCAATGGCGCTAGAATCTCCATCGGGTTCTAAGAGGGCAGGTACTCCTTCTACATCGGGTGTTAATGGTTTGTCTGATATTCTGGATTACTAGGGAGTTGATCTGCTGGCAACATTGGTTGAGGTTTCTTTGGGGTGGAATCTACACTTTTGATGATGGCGGCTGATGTAAATGGTTTTTATTTAATTTTGTTTATGTCATCAATTTGTGGTAGGCTAGATTGTTTGGTTTGTCTTGGTGTTGTTTTGTTGGTTTTTTGTTTTTATGTTCACATATGTGGGGCCTGTCCCATATATGAACTAGTGTGGAACGCTTCCTCACTACTTGTACTTCATTGACGGTTGTCTTTATAATAGAATCACCGGGGTAACCCTTTACCCAAAAAAAAAACACCGTACGAAACCTTAAAACTAGATAATAAACCTAATGAAATCGTCTCAGTCCTTTGAAAATCGTACGAGAACTCAGGACTTGTTACGACTCTGTATGCGACATTACCAACATGAAAAGCACGTTTGAATAATGTAGGACGCGTTACAACTCCTAACAATACCTTGCAACCCCGTACGAAACCTTAAAACTCCATAATAAGCCAAATGAATTCGTATGAGTCCTTCGAACATCGTACGACAACATAGGACATCTTATGACTCTTTATGCCACATTAGCAACTCAGAAAGAATGTTAGTATAAGTAGGACGTCTTACAACTCCTAAGAACACCTTACATCACCGTACGAAACCTTAAAACTCCATAATACACCTAAGGAATTAGTCAGAGTCCTTTGAACATCGTTCTACAAGTGAGGACATCTGAAGACTGTTTATGACATATTAGCACCTTGAAAAGCATGTTAGTAAAATGTAGGACACCTTAAAACTCCAAACAACACATTACAACACCGTACGAAACCTTAAAACTGCATAATAAACCTAATGAAATCGTCCCGGGCCTTTGAAAATCGTACGAGAACTCAGGACTTGTTACGACTCTGTATGCGACATTACCAACATCAAAAGCACGTTTGAATAATGTAGGACGCGATACAACTCCTAACAACACCTTGCAACCCCGTACGAAACCTTAAAACTCCATAATAAGCCAAATGAATTCGTATGAGTCCTTCGAACATCGTACGACAACTTAGGACATCTTATGACTCCTTATGCCACATTAGCAACTCAGAAAGAATGTTAGTATAAGTAAGACGTCTTACAACTCCTAAGAACACCTTACATCACCGTACGAAACCTTAAAACTCCATAATACACCTAAGGAATTAGTCAGAGTCCTTTGAACATCGTTCTACAAGTGAAGACATCTGAAGACTGTTTATGACATATTAGCACCTTGAAAAGCACGTTAGTAAAATGTAGGACACCTTAAAACTCCAAACAACACATTACAACACCGTACGAAACCTTAAAACTGCATAATAAACCTAATGAAATCGTCCTGGGCCTTTGAAAATCGAACGAGAACTCAGGACTTGTTACGACTCTGTATGCGAGATTAGCAACATGAAAAGCATGTAAGTATAATGTAGGACGCCTTACGACTCCTAAGAACACCTTACAACACCGTACGAAACCTTAAAACTCCATAATAAGCCAAATGAATTCGTATGAGTCATTCGAACATCGTACGACAACTTAGGACATCTTATGACTCTTTATGCCACATTAGCAACTCAGAAAGAATGTTAGTATAAGTAGGACGTCTTACAACTCCTAAGAACACCTTACATCACCGTACGAAACCTTAAAACTCCATAATACACCTAAGGAATTAGTCAGAGTCCTTTGAACATCGTTCTACAAGTGAAGACATCTGAAGACTGTTTATGACATATTAGCACCTTGAAAAGCACGTTAGTAAAATGTAGGACACCTTAAAACTCCAAACAACACATTACAACACCGTACGAAACCTTAAAACTGCATAATAAACCTAATGAAATCGTCCCAGTCCTTTGAAAATCGTACGAGAACTCAGGACTTGTTACGACTCTTTATGTGACATTACCAACATGAAAAGCACGTTTGAATAATGTAGGACGCGTTACAACTCCTAACAACACCTTGCAACCCCGTACGAAACCTTAAAACTCCATAATAAGCCAAATGAATTCGTATGAGTCCTTCGAACATCGTACGACAACTTAGGACATCTTATGACTCTTTATGCCACATTAGCAACTCAGAAAGAATGTTAGTATAAGTAGGACGTCTTACAACTCCTAAGAACACCTTACATCACCGTACGAAATCTTAAAACTCTATAATACACCTTAGGAATTAGTCAGAGTCCTTTGAACATCGTTCTACAAGTGAGGACATCTGAAGACTGTTTATGACATATTAGCACCTTGAAAAGCACGTTAGTAAAATGTAGGACACCTTAAAACTCCAAACAACACCTTACAACACCGTACGAAACCTTAAAACTCCATAATAAACCTAATGAAATCGTCCAAGTCCTTTGAACATCGTACGAGAACTCAGGACTTGTTACGACTCTATATGCGACATTACCAACATGAAAAGCACGTTTGAATAATGTAGGACGCGTTACAACTCTTAAAAACACCTTACAACCCCGTACGAAACTTTAAAACTCCATAATAAGCCAAATAAATTCGTATGAGTCCTTTGAAAATCGTACGACAACTTACGACATCTTATGACTCTTTATGCCACATTAGCAACTCGGAAAGAATGTTAGTATAAGCAGGACACCCTAAAGCTCCTAAGAACACCTTACATCACCGTACGAAACCTTAAATCTCCATAATACACCTAATAATTCGTCCGAGTCCTTTGAACATCGTTCTACAAGTAAGGACATCTGAAGACTCTGTATGACATATTACCACCTTGAAAAGCACGTTAGTAAAACATAGGACACCTTAAAACTCCAAAGAAAACCTTACAACACCGTACGAAACCTTAAAACTCCATAATAAACCTAATGAAATCGTCCCAGTCCTTTGAAAATCATACGAGAACTCAGGACTTGTTACGACTCTGTGTGCGACATTACCAACATGAAAAGCACGTTTGAATAATGTAGGACGCGTTACAACTCCTAACAACACCTTGCAACCCCGTACGAAACCTTAAAACTCCATAATAAGCCAAATGAATTCGTATGAGTCCTTCGAACATCGTACGACAACTTAGGACATCTTATGACTCCTTATGCCACATTAGCAACTCAGAAAGAATGTTAGTATAAGTAGGACGTCTTACAACTCCTAAGAACACCTTACATCACCGTACGAAACCTTAAAACTCCATAATACACCTAAGGAATTAGTCAGAGTCCTTTGAACATCGTTCTACAAGTGAAGACATCTGAAGACTGTTTATGACATATTAGCACCTTGAAAAGCACGTTAGTAAAATGTAGGACACCTTAAAACTCCAAACAACACATTACAACACCGTACGAAACCTTAAAACTGCATAATAAACCTAATGAAATCGTCCCAGTCCTTTGAAAATCGTACGAGAACTCAGGACTTGTTACGACTCTTTATGTGACATTACCAACATGAAAAGCACGTTTGAATAATGTAGGACGCGTTACAACTCCTAACAACACCTTGCAACCCCGTACGAAACCTTAAAACTCCATAATAAGCCAAATGAATTCGTATGAGTCCTTCGAACATCGTACGACAACTTAGGACATCTTATGACTCTTTATGCCACATTAGCAACTCAGAAAGAATGTTAGTATAAGTAGGACGTCTTACAACTCCTAAGAACACCTTACATCACCGTACGAAACCTTAAAACTCTATAATACACCTTAGGAATTAGTCAGAGTCCTTTGAACATCGTTCTACAAGTGAGGACATCTGAAGACTGTTTATGACATATTAGCACCTTGAAAAGCACGTTAGTAAAATGTAGGACACCTTAAAACTCCAAACAACACATTACAACACCGTACGAAACCTTAAAACTGCATAATAAACCTAATGAAATCGTCCCGGGCCTTTGAAAATCGAACGAGAACTCAGGACTTGTTACGACTCTGTATGCGAGATTAGCAACATGAAAAGCACGTAAGTATAATGTAGGACGCCTTACGACTCCAAAGAACACCTTACAACACCGTACGAAACCTTAAAACTCCATAAAAAACATAATGAATTCCTATGAGTCCTTCGAAAATCGTACGACAACTTAGGACATCTTATGACTCTTTATGCCACATTAGCAACTCAGAAAGAATGTTAGTATAAGCAGGACGCCCTACAGCTCCTAAGAACACCTTACATCACCGTACGTAACCTTAAATCTCCAGAATACACTTAATAATTCGTCCGAGTCCTTTGAACATCGTTCTACAAGTGAGGACATCTGAAGACTCTGTATGACATATTACCACCTTGAAAAGCACGTTAGTAAAACATAGGACACCTTAAAACTCCAAACAACACCTTACAACACCGTACGAAACCTTAAAACTCCATAATAAACCTAATGAAATCGTCCCAGTCCTTTGAAAATCGTACGAGAACTCAAGACTTGTTACGACTCTGTATGCGACATTACCAACATGAAAAGCACGTTTGGATAATGTAGGACGCGATACAACTCCTAACAACACCTTGCAACCCCGTACGAAACCTTAAAACTCCATAATAAGCCAAATGAATTCGTATGAGTCCTTCGAACATCGTACGACAACTTAGGACATCTTATGACTCCTTATGCCACATTAGCAACTCAGAAAGAATGTTAGTATAAGTAGGACGTCTTACAACTCCTAAGAACACCTTACATCACCGCGTACGAAACCTTAAAACTCCATAATACACCTAAGGAATTAGTCAGAGTCCTTTGAACATCGTTCTACAAGTGAAGACATCTGAAGACTGTTTATGACATATTAGCACCTTGAAAAGCACGTTAGTAAAATGTAGGACACCTTAAAACTCCAAACAACACATTACAACACCGTACGAAACCTTAAAACTGCATAATAAACCTAATGAAATCGTCCCGGGCCTTTGAAAATCGTATGAGAACTCAGGACTTGTTACGACTCTGTATGCAAGATTAGCAATATGAAAAGCACGTAAGTATAATGTAGGACGCCTTACGACTCCTAAGAAAACCTTACAACACCGTACGAAACCTTAAAACTCCATAAAAAACATAATGAATTCGTATGAGTCCTTCAAAAATCGTACGACAACTTAGGACATCTTATGACTCTTTATGCCACATTAGCAACTCGGAAAGAATGTTAGTATAAGCAGGACGCCCTACAGCTCCTAAGAACACCTTACATCACCGTACGAAACCTTAAATCTCCATAATACACCTAATAATTCGTCCGAGTCCTTTGAACATCGTTCTACAAGTGAGGACATCTGAAGACTCTGTATGACATATTACCACCTTGAAAAGCACGTTAGTAAAACGTAGGACACCTTAAAACTCCAAACAACACCTTACAACACCGTACGAAACCTTAAAACTCCATAATAAACCTAATGAAATCGTCCAAGTCCTTTGAACATCGTACGAGAACTCAGGACTTGTTACGACTCTATATGCGACATTACCAACATGAAAAGCACGTTTGAATAATGTAGGACGCGTTACAACTCTTAAAAACACCTTACAACCCCGTACGAAACTTTAAAACTCCATAATAAGCCAAATAAATTCGTATGAGTCCTTTGAAAATCGTACGACAACTTACGACATCTTATGACTCTTTATGCCACATTAGCAACTCGGAAAGAATGTTAGTATAAGCAGGACACCCTAAAGCTCCTAAGAACACCTTACATCACCGTACGAAACCTTAAATCTCCATAATACACCTAATAATTCGTCCGAGTCCTTTGAACATCGTTCTACAAGTAAGGACATCTGAAGACTCTGTATGACATATTACCACCTTGAAAAGCACGTTAGTAAAACATAGGACACCTTAAAACTCCAAAGAAAACCTTACAACACCGTACGAAACCTTAAAACTCCATAATAAACCTAATGAAATCGTCCCAGTCCTTTGAAAATCATACGAGAACTCAGGACTTGTTACGACTCTGTGTGCGACATTACCAACATGAAAAGCACGTTTGAATAATGTAGGACGCGTTACAACTCCTAACAACACCTTGCAACCCCGTACGAAACCTTAAAACTCCATAATAAGCCAAATGAATTCGTATGAGTCCTTCGAACATCGTACGACAACTTAGGACATCTTATGACTCCTTATGCCACATTAGCAACTCAGAAAGAATGTTAGTATAAGTAGGACGTCTTACAACTCCTAAGAACACCTTACATCACCGTACGAAACCTTAAAACTCCATAATACACCTAAGGAATTAGTCAGAGTCCTTTGAACATCGTTCTACAAGTGAAGACATCTGAAGACTGTTTATGACATATTAGCACCTTGAAAAGCACGTTAGTAAAATGTAGGACACCTTAAAACTCCAAACAACACATTACAACACCGTACGAAACCTTAAAACTGCATAATAAACCTAATGAAATCGTCCCAGTCCTTTGAAAATCGTACGAGAACTCAGGACTTGTTACGACTCTTTATGTGACATTACCAACATGAAAAGCACGTTTGAATAATGTAGGACGCGTTACAACTCCTAACAACACCTTGCAACCCCGTACGAAACCTTAAAACTCCATAATAAGCCAAATGAATTCGTATGAGTCCTTCGAACATCGTACGACAACTTAGGACATCTTATGACTCTTTATGCCACATTAGCAACTCAGAAAGAATGTTAGTATAAGTAGGACGTCTTACAACTCCTAAGAACACCTTACATCACCGTACGAAACCTTAAAACTCTATAATACACCTTAGGAATTAGTCAGAGTCCTTTGAACATCGTTCTACAAGTGAGGACATCTGAAGACTGTTTATGACATATTAGCACCTTGAAAAGCACGTTAGTAAAATGTAGGACACCTTAAAACTCCAAACAACACATTACAACACCGTACGAAACCTTAAAACTGCATAATAAACCTAATGAAATCGTCCCGGGCCTTTGAAAATCGAACGAGAACTCAGGACTTGTTACGACTCTGTATGCGAGATTAGCAACATGAAAAGCACGTAAGTATAATGTAGGACGCCTTACGACTCCAAAGAACACCTTACAACACCGTACGAAACCTTAAAACTCCATAAAAAACATAATGAATTCGTATGAGTCCTTCGAAAATCGTACGACAACTTAGGACATCTTATGACTCTTTATGCCACATTAGCAACTCAGAAAGAATGTTAGTATAAGCAGGACGCCCTACAGCTCCTAAGAACACCTTACATCACCGTACGTAACCTTAAATCTCCAGAATACACTTAATAATTCGTCCGAGTCCTTTGAACATCGTTGTACAAGTGAGGACATCTGAAGACTCTGTATGACATATTACCACCTTGAAAAGCACGTTAGTAAAACATAGGACACCTTAAAACTCCAAACAACACCTTACAACACCGTACGAAACCTTAAAACTCCATAATAAACCTAATGAAATCGTCCCAGTCCTTTGAAAATCGTACGAGAACTCAAGACTTGTTACGACTCTGTATGCGACATTACCAACATGAAAAGCACGTTTGGATAATGTAGGACGCGATACAACTCCTAACAACACCTTGCAACCCCGTACGAAACCTTAAAACTCCATAATAAGCCAAATGAATTCGTATGAGTCCTTCGAACATCGTACGACAACTTAGGACATCTTATGACTCCTTATGCCACATTAGCAACTCAGAAAGAATGTTAGTATAAGTAGGACGTCTTACAACTCCTAAGAACACCTTACATCACCGTACGAAACCTTAAAACTCCATAATACACCTAAGGAATTAGTCAGAGTCCTTTGAACATCGTTCTACAAGTGAAGACATCTGAAGACTGTTTATGACATATTAGCACCTTGAAAAGCACGTTAGTAAAATGTAGGACACCTTAAAACTCCAAACAACACATTACAACACCGTACGAAACCTTAAAACTGCATAATAAACCTAATGAAATCGTCCCGGGCCTTTGAAAATCGTATGAGAACTCAGGACTTGTTACGACTCTGTATGCGAGATTAGCAATATGAAAAGCACGTAAGTATAATGTAGGACGCCTTACGACTCCTAAGAAAACCTTACAACACCGTACGAAACCTTAAAACTCCATAAAAAACATAATGAATTCGTATGAGTCCTTCAAAAATCGTACGACAACTTAGGACATCTTATGACTCTTTATGCCACATTAGCAACTCGGAAAGAATGTTAGTATAAGCAGGACGCCCTACAGCTCCTAAGAACACCTTACATCACCGTACGAAACCTTAAATCTCCATAATACACCTAATAATTCGTCCGAGTCCTTTGAACATCGTTCTACAAGTGAGGACATCTGAAGACTCTGTATGACATATTACCACCTTGAAAAGCACGTTAGTAAAACGTAGGACACCTTAAAACTCCAAACAACACCTTACAACACCGTACGAAACCTTAAAACTCCATAATAAACCTAATGAAATCGTCCAAGTCCTTTGAACATCGTACGAGAACTCAGGACTTGTTACGACTCTATATGCGACATTACCAACATGAAAAGCACGTTTGAATAATGTAGGACGCGTTACAACTCTTAAAAACACCTTACAACCCCGTACGAAACTTTAAAACTCCATAATAAGCCAAATAAATTCGTATGAGTCCTTTGAAAATCGTACGACAACTTACGACATCTTATGACTCTTTATGCCACATTAGCAACTCGGAAAGAATGTTAGTATAAGCAGGACACCCTAAAGCTCCTAAGAACACCTTACATCACCGTACGAAACCTTAAATCTCCATAATACACCTAATAATTCGTCCGAGTCCTTTGAACATCGTTCTACAAGTAAGGACATCTGAAGACTCTGTATGACATATTACCACCTTGAAAAGCACGTTAGTAAAACATAGGACACCTTAAAACTCCAAAGAAAACCTTACAACACCGTACGAAACCTTAAAACTCCATAATAAACCTAATGAAATCGTCCCAGTCCTTTGAAAATCATACGAGAACTCAGGACTTGTTACGACTCTGTGTGCGACATTACCAACATGAAAAGCACGTTTGAATAATGTAGGACGCGTTACAACTCCTAACAACACCTTGCAACCCCGTACGAAACCTTAAAACTCCATAATAAGCCAAATGAATTCGTATGAGTCCTTCGAACATCGTACGACAACTTAGGACATCTTATGACTCCTTATGCCACATTAGCAACTCAGAAAGAATGTTAGTATAAGTAGGACGTCTTACAACTCCTAAGAACACCTTACATCACCGTACGAAACCTTAAAACTCCATAATACACCTAAGGAATTAGTCAGAGTCCTTTGAACATCGTTCTACAAGTGAAGACATCTGAAGACTGTTTATGACATATTAGCACCTTGAAAAGCACGTTAGTAAAATGTAGGACAGCTTAAAACTCCAAACAACACATTACAACACCGTACGAAACCTTAAAACTGCATAATAAACCTAATGAAATCGTCCCAGTCCTTTGAAAATCGTACGAGAACTCAGGACTTGTTACGACTCTTTATGTGACATTACCAACATGAAAAGCACGTTTGAATAATGTAGGACGCGTTACAACTCCTAACAACACCTTGCAACCCCGTACGAAACCTTAAAACTCCATAATAAGCCAAATGAATTCGTATGGGTCCTTCGAACATCGTACGACAACTTAGGACATCTTATGACTCTTTATGCCACATTAGCAACTCAGAAAGAATGTTAGTATAAGTAGGACGTCTTACAACTCCTAAGAACAACTTACATCACCGTACGAAACCTTAAAACTCCATAATACACCTAAGGAATTAGTCCGAGTCCTTTGAACATCGTTCTACAAGTGAGGACATCTGAAGACTCTGTATGACATATTACCACCTTGAAAAGCACGTTAGTAAAACGTAGGACACCTTAAAACTCCAAACAACACCTTACAACACCGTACGAAACCTTAAAACTCCATAATAAACCTAATGAAATCGTCCAAGTCCTTTGAACATCGTACGAGAACTCAGGACTTGTTACGACTCTATATGCGACATTACCAACATGAAAAGCACGTTTGAATAATGTAGGACGCGTTACAACTCTTAAAAACACCTTACAACCCCGTACGAAACCTTAAAACTCCATAATAAGCCAAATGAATTCGTATGAGTCCTTTGAAAATCGTACGACAACTTACGACATCTTATGACTCTTTATGCCACATTAGCAACTCGGAAAGAATGTTAGTATAAGCAATACGCCCTACAGCTCCTAAGAACACCTTACATCACCGTACGAAACCTTAAATCTCCATAATACACCTAATAATTCGTCCGAGTCCTTTGAACATCGTTCTACAAGTAAGGACATCTGAAGACTCTGTATGACATATTACCACCTTGAAAAGCACGTTAGTAAAACATAGGACACCTTAAAACTCCAAAGAAAACCTTACAACACCGTACGAAACCTTAAAACTCCATAATAAACCTAATGAATTCGTCCCAGTCCTTTGAAAATCATACGAGAACTCAGGACTTGTTACGACTCTGTGTGCGACATTACCAACATGAAAAGCACGTTTGAATAATGTAGGACGCGTTACAACTCCTAACAACACCTTGCAACCCCGTACGAAACCTTAAAACTCCATAATAAGCCAAATGAATTCGTATGAGTCCTTCGAACATCGTACGACAACTTAGGACATCTTATGACTCCTTATGCCACATTAGCAACTCAGAAATAATGTTAGTATAAGTAGGACGTCTTACAACTCCTAAGAACACCTTACATCACCGTACGAAACCTTAAAACTTCATAATACACCTAAGGAATTAGTCAGAGTCCTTTGAACATCGTTCTACAAGTGAAGACATCTGAAGACTGTTTATGACATATTAGCACCTTGAAAAGCACGTTAGTAAAATGTAGGACACCTTAAAACTCCAAACAACACATTACAACACCGTACGAAACCTTAAAGCTGCATAATAAACCTAATGAAATCGTCCCAGTCCTTTGAAAATCGTACGAGAACTCAGGACTTGTTACGACTCTTTATGTGACATTACCAACATGAAAAGCACGTTTGAATAATGTAGGACGCCTTACGACTCCTAAGAACACCTTACAACACCGTACAAAACCTTAAAACTCCATAAAAAACATAATGAATTCGTATGAGTCCTTCGAAAATCGTACGACAACTTAGGACATCTTATGACTCTTTATGCCACATTAGCAACTCAGAAAGAATGTTAGTATAAGCAGGACGCCCTACAGCTCCTAAGAACACCTTACATCACCGTACGTAACCTTAAATCTCCAGAATACACTTAATAAGCAGGACGCCCTACAACTCGGAAAAATGTAGTAAAATGTAGGACACCTTAAAACTTAGGACATCTTAGGACATCTTATGACTCTTTATGCCACATTAGCAACTCAGAAAGAATGTTAGTATAAGTAGGACGTCTTACAACTCCTAAGAACACCTTACATCACCGTACGAAACCTTAAAACTCCATAATACACCTAAGGAATTAGTCAGAGTCCTTTGAACATCGTTCTACAAGTGAGGACATCTGAAGACTGTTTATGACATATTAGCACCTTGAAAAGCACGTTAGTAAAATGTAGGACACCTTAAAACTCCAAACAACACATTACAACACCGTACGAAACCTTAAAACTGCATAATAAACCTAATGAAATCGTCCCGGGCCTTTGAAAATCGTATGAGAACTCAGGACTTGTTACGACTCTGTATGCGAGATTAGCAATATGAAAAGCACGTAAGTATAATGTAGGACGCCTTACGACTCCTAAGAACACCTTACAACACCGTACGAAACCTTAAAACTCCATAAAAAACATAATGAATTCGTATGAGTCCTTCGAAAATCGTACAACAACTTAGGACATCTTATGACTCTTTATGCCACATTAGCAACTCGGAAAGAATGTTAGTATAAGCAGGACGCCCTACAGCTCCTAAGAACACCTTACATCACCGTACGAAACCTTAAATCTCCATAATACACCTAATAATTCGTCCGAGTCCTTTGAACATCGTTCTACAAGTGAGGACATCTGAAGACTCTGTATGACATATTACCACCTTGAAAAGCACGTTAGTAAAACGTAGGACACCTTAAAACTCCAAACAACACCTTACAACACCGTACGAAACCTTAAAACTCCATAATAAACCTAATGAAATCGTCCAAGTCCTTTGAACATCGTACGAGAACTTAGGACTTGTTACGACTCTATATGCGACATTACCAACATGAAAAGCACGTTTGAATAATTTAGGACGCGTTACAACTCTTAAAAACACCTTACAACCCCGTACGAAACCTTAAAAATCCATAATAAGCCAAATGAATTCGTATGAGTCCTTTGAAAATCGTACGACAACTTACGACATCTTATGACTCTTTATGCCACATTAGCAACTCGGAAAGAATGTTAGTATAAGCAGGACGCCCTACAGCTCCTAAGAACACCTTACATCACCGTACGAAACCTTAAATCTCCATAATACACCTAATAATTCGTCCGAGTCCTTTGAACATCGTTCTACAAGTAAGGACATCTGAAGACTCTGTATGACATATTACCACCTTGAAAAGCACGTTAGTAAAACATAGGACACCTTAAAACTCCAAAGAAAACCTTACAACACCGTACGAAACCTTAAAACTCCATAATAAACCTAATGAAATCGTCCCAGTCCTTTGAAAATCATACGAGAACTCAGGACTTGTTACGACTCTGTGTGCGACATTACCAACATGAAAAGCACGTTTGAATAATGTAGGACGCGTTACAACTCCTAACAACACCTTGCAACCCCGTACGAACCCTTAAAACTCCATAATAAGCCAAATGAATTCGTATGAGTCCTTCGAACATCGTACGACAACTTAGGACATCTTATGACTCTTTATGCCACATTAGCAACTCAGAAAGAATGTTAGTATAAGTAGGACGTCTTACAACTCCTAAGAACACCTTACATCACCGTACGAAACCTTAAAACTCCATAATACACCTAAGGAATTAGTCAGAGTCCTTTGAACATTGTTCTACAAGTGAGGACATCTGAATTGGTCTACGGGCGATTTGGGCGATTCTAGGGTTTCATCTTTGAAACTCTAGATCTGATCGTTTTTCTGGATTACTGATTCGAAGTCTCCCTTCATGGTCTTAATCTGATCAATTACAACATTGAATGAAGGTTCTTCGGTGCTGATTTTCTGGTTAGATAGCTATTTCGTTCGTTTTTAGTTGAAAAATTGCTGCGTTATTTTGGTTCGACATCTAGGGTTTGTATCAAACGGCTGGGTTTGCATTGGTTGGGTCACGATCATCTTAAAAGGCTGATGTAAACAAACCCTTGGTTCATTACGAATTAGGGTTTCAAATCTGCTCTGCCTATTGGTATAACGGAATTTGAGTGTTGTGGGGTTGCAAATTAGGGTTTGTGGAGGCTGATATTGTTTGAAACCTGGTTTATTACGAATTAGGGTTTCGACTCAATAATCAGCCATATGGAGACGGAAATTAGTCCCAAACCTATCAGTGCTCGAAAAGTAAGATTTGTAGAGAATACTGAGCCAAAAATTGAGGGTATTGCTCGGAAGGTGGTGAATATTGATGGTATTCGTCTTCCTCGTCGTGGTAAGATTATAAATCAAGAGGATGTTCAAAGTGAAAAGCAAGCTGTAATTTTATCTGACAAAGAAAATGAGGCTGCCACTAGTGACCAGATTATTGAGCCTAAAGTGAATTCTTATGCTGCTACTCTACAATCCGGTACGTCAAAAAGTAGCATTCATTTTCGTTTTTTGGAGTCTTTGGATACACAACAAGGTGTTGATGTGGTTCTCCCTAGGGAATCGGTTAAAATTGTCCAAGATAAATTAGCTTTCACTCTATATGGGTATTTTCTAGGAGATAGAGTTGCATATCCGGTTGTTGAGCATTTTGTGAAAACAAATTGGAAGAAGTATGGGCTGCAAAAATGTATGATGAATGCTAATGGCTTCTTTTTCTTCAAATTTGTTGATAACAAGAGTATGCTTGCTGTGCTTGAAGGGGGACCTTGGCTAATTCGCAATAAACCGATCGTTCTAAATACATGGTCTCCTATGACTGTCCTTAAAAAAGAAGACATTAGGAAAGTGGCGGTTTGGGTTAAATTGCATGATGTGCCTATTGCAGCTTATACGGATGATGGATTAAGCATGCTTGCCTCAAAGATTGGTTCTCCAAGGTTACTAGATTCCTACACTACTACTATGTGTTCTGAAAGTTGGGGTAGAAGTAGTTATGCAAGGGCTCTTATTGAAATTTCAGCAGAGCATGAGTTTAAGGATGTGCTAACTATGGCTATTCCAGATGTGGATGGAGATAAATACGCTATTGAGAGTGTGGGTGTGGAGTATGAATGGACGCCCCCTAGGTGTTCGCAGTGTTGTGTGTTTGGACATCTAAATGATGATTGTCCTAAACAGGTTCGTCCTACATCTAAACCAGAACAGGTTAGTGCTAAACCTAATACTGCCACTAAACCAAAGGTTAATAGGGATGGGTTTACTGAAGTAAAGGGGAGGAAAAAGGATAACAAAAGTGGGTTCCACGTTACCAACCAGAAACCAAACTTTGAATATCGAGCATTTGATTACAAGAAAATGGTGGGACCAAGACCCACTAATTCGGCTGGTAAAGGTAGAGATCCCCTGAAGATCCAAGTACAAAACTCCTTTAGTGCTTTAGATTCAGAATGTGTGAAGGATGGGGGGGCGTTGGAGTCTATCAAAGCGAAGGATAAATTGGGAAGAGAGGTGCTTGAGGTCTTGGATGAGGAAGAGGTTGAAGATATCTTTGATGAAATAAGAGATATATCTAGAGATAAATCAGAGGAAAGCTCCTCTTCTCATGTGGTTTCCAATGGATAATAGTTTGCTCGGGTTTTGGAGGAGGATTTCCAAGGGTGGAGCGTTCATATTTGATGATGGCGGATGATGCTTTGGTTTTGTTAGTTTCTTTCTATTAGATCGTTTATCTGTGGTAGACTAGTTTGTTTGGATTGTATTGGTTAGTTATCTTTTTTGTTTACATATGTGGGGGTTTGTCCCACATATGAACTAGTGAGGAACACATCCTCACTACTTGTACTTCATTGACGGTTGTCTTTATAATAGAATCATCGGGGTAACCCTTTACCCAAAAAAAAAGCACGTTCGTAAAACATAGGACACCTTAAAACTCCAAACAACACCTTACAACACCGTACGAAACCTTAAAACTCCATAATAAACCTAATGAAATCGTCCAAGTCCTTTGAAAATCGTACGAGAACTCTGGACTTGTTACGACTCTGTATGCGACATTACCAACATGAAAAGCACGTTTGAATAATTTAGGACGCGTTACAACTCCTAACAACACCTTGCAACCCCGTACGAAACCTTAAAACTCCATAATAAGCCAAATGAATTCGTATGAGTCCTTCGAACATCGTACGACAACTTAGGACATCTTATGACTCTTTATGCCACATTAGCAACCCAGAAAGAATGTTAGTATAAGTAGGACGTCTTACAACTCCTAAGAACACCTTACATCACCGTACGAAACTTTAAAACTCCATAATACACCTAAGGAATTAGTCAGAGTCCTTTGAACATCGTTCTACAAGTGAGGACATCTGAAGACTGTTTATGACATATTAGCACCTTGAAAAGCACGTTAGTAAAATGTAGGACACCTTAAAACTCCAAACAACACACTACAACACCGTACGAAACCTTAAAACTGCATAATAAACCTAATGAAATCGTCCCGGGCCTTTGAAAATCGTACGAGAACTCAGGATTTGTTACGATTCTGTATGCGAGATTAGCAACATGAAAAGCACGTAAGTATAATGTAGGACGCCTTACGACTCCTAAGAACACCTTACAACACCGTACGAAACCTTAAAACTCCATAAAA
The DNA here is from genome assembly GCA_030867185.1 of Tagetes erecta. NCBI lineage: Eukaryota > Viridiplantae > Streptophyta > Magnoliopsida > Asterales > Asteraceae > Tagetes > Tagetes erecta. The sequence goes on along the minus strand of CM061486.1, from coordinate 3,321,057 downwards.
AAACATAATGAAATCGTATGAGTCCTTCGAAAATCGTACGACAACTTAGGACATCTTATGACTCTTTATGCCACATTAGCAACTCGGAATAAATGTTAGTATAAGCAGGACGCCCTACAGCTCCTAAGAATACCTTACATCACCGTACGTAACCTTAAATCTCCAGAATACACTTAATAATTCGTCCGAGTCCTTTGAACATCGTTCTACAAGTGAGGACATCTGAAGACTCTGTATGACATATTACCACCTTGAAAAGCACGTTAGTAAAACATAGGACACCTTAAAACTCCAAAGAACACCTTACAACACCGTACGAAACCTTAAAACTCCATAATAAACCTAATGAAATCGTCCCAGTCCTTTGAAAATCATACGAGAACTCAGGACTTGTTACGACTCTGTATGCGACATTACCAACATGAAAAGCACGTTTGAATAATGTAGGACGCGTTACAACTCCTTACAACACCTTGCAACCCCGTACGAAAACTTAAAACTCCATAATAAGCCAAATGAATTCATATGAGTCCTTCGAACATCGTACGACAACTTAGGACATCTTATGACTCATTATGCCACATTAGCAACTCAGAAAGAATGTTAGTATAAGTAGGACGTCTTACAACTCCTATGAACACCTTACATCACCGTACGAAACCTTAAAACTCCATAATACACCTAAGGAATTAGTCAGAGTCCTTTGAACATCGTTCTACTAGTGAGGACATCTGAAGACTGTTTATGACATATTAGCACCTTGAAAAGCACGTTAGTAAAATGTAGGACACCTTAAAACTCCAAACAACACATTACAACACCGTACAAAACCTTAAAACTGCATAATAAACCTAATGAAATCGTCCCGGGCCTTTGAAAATCGTATGAGAACTCAGGACTTGTTACGACTCTGTATGCGAGATTAGCAATATGAAAAGCACGTAAGTATAATGTAGGACGCCTTACGACTCCTAAGAACACCTTACAACACCGTACGAAACATTAAAACTCCATAAAAAACATAATGAATTCGTATGAGTCCTTCGAAAATCGTACAACAACTTAGGACATCTTATGACTCTTTATGCCACATTAGCAACTCGGAAAGAATGTTAGTATAAGCAGGACGCCCTACAGCTCCTAAGAACACCTTACATCACCGTACGAAACCTTAAATCTCCATAATACACCTAATAATTCGTCCGAGTCCGTTGAACATCGTTCTACAAGTGAGGACATCTGAAGACTCTGTATGACATATTACCACCTTGAAAAGCACGTTAGTAAAACATAGGACACCTTAAAACTCCAAACAACACCTTACAACACCGTACGAAACCTTAAAACTCCATAATAAACCTAATGAAATCGTCCCAGTCCTTTGAAAATCGTACGAGAACTCAGGACTTGTTACGACTCTCTATGCGACATTACCAACATGAAAAGCACGTTTGAATAATGTAGGACGCGTTACAACTCCTAACAACACCTTGCAACCCCGTACGAAACCTTAAAACTCCATAATAAGCCAAATGAATTCGTATGAGTCCCTCGAACATCGTACGACAACTTAGGACATCTTATGACTCTTTATGCCACATTAGCAACTCGGAAAGAATGTTAGTATAAGTAGGACGTCTTACAACTGCTAAGAACACTTTACATCACCGTACGAAACCTTAAAACTCCGTAATACACCTAATGAATTAGTCAGAGTCCTTTGAACATCGTTCTACAAGTGAGGACATCTGAAGACTGTTTATGACATATTAGCACCTTGAAAAGCACGTTAGTAAAATGTAGGACACCTTAAAACTCCAAACAACACATTACAACACCGTACGAAACCTTAAAACTGCATAATAAACCTAATGAAATCGTCCCGGGCCTTTGAAAATCGTACGAGAACTCAGGACTTGTTACGACTCTGTATGCGAGATTAGCAACATGAAAAGCACGTAAGTATAATGTAGGACGCCTTACGACTCCTAAGAACACCTTACAACACCGTACGAAACCTTAAAACTCCATAAAAAAACATAATGAATTCGTATGAGTCCTTCGAAAATCGTACGACAACTTAGGACATCTTATGACTCTTTATGCCACATTAGCAACTCGGAAAGAATGTTAGTATAAGCAGGACGCCCTACAGCTCCTAAGAACACCTTACATCACCGTACGTAACCTTAAATCTCCAGAATACACTTAATAATTCGTCCGAGTCCTTTGAACATCGTTCTACAAGTGAGGAAATCTGAAGACTCTGTATGACATATTACCACCTTGGAAAAGTTGAAAAGCACGTTAGTAAAGTTGAAAAGCACGTTAGTGGTTGTTAGAGAGGGGGGGGGGCGATTTTGGCGATTTTGGGCTGATTTGGCTGGTTCTTGATTCGTTTCTTGTTCTTGAATCTTGATTCTTGAACCTTGATTCTTGAATCTTGATTCTTGAATCTTGTTTTATGATCTTGGGTTGTTATTGGGTTGTTACGGCTGGTTATTAGGGTTACATAAACCCTAATTCGTTTTTTTTTTTGCTCTTGAATCTGATTTCTTGATTCGTTTCTTCTTTCTTGATCGTTTCTTGATTCTTGGGTTTGTTACTTGATCCTTAATTCGTTCATCTAGTGTCATATAGTACCTAAAACCCTAGTTTCTTTTGTTCAATTAGGGTTTGGCCTGTTCTTGGGTTTTTATATCAGATTCGTTTCTGATCATAAAAACGAGTATGAAAGGTGGTAATTTGGCTAGTAAGGTGCTAAAGATCGATGGCAATCCACGTTGCAATTTGTTGAATCAGGAAAAGGCGATTAGGGGTTCATCCATAAACCCTAATCTGCCTCATGGGGTTGACACGGCTAAGCAGAATGATACAACAAATCTTGAACCTCATGGGGTTGACACGGCTAAGCATAATGATACAACAAGTCATACGACTGATTCATCTCACATGACTGATTCAGTTCACAAGCATACGGCTGATGCATCTGTGGGTTCTCTTGCTCATGCGACTAGTGTGAATGATGCGCCCGGTAAGTCTAATTTGAATACAACGTATGCTGCTATTGTTCAACCAAAGTCTGAATTACCTATAACACCAGTTAAGTTCGGTTATATGGTGAATGAGGAGAAAAAAGAAGGTTTTGATGTTGTATTACCCAAAGAGACTGTCCGTATGATTTGTAATAAACTTGAATTTACTTTGTATGGCTACTTTTTGGGGGATAGGGTAGCGTATCCAGTGGTTGAATACTTTGCTAAAACTCATTGGAAAAAATTTGGCTTGCAAAAGTCAATGATGAATGCAAATGGCTTTTTCTTTTTTAAGTTTAATGATAGGAAGGGGATATGGATGTGATCGAAGCAGGGCCTTGGATAATTCGTAATAAACCGATTATCCTGAATGTCTGGTCCCCTAACACAAAGCTACACAAGGATGATATCAAGAATGTATCTGTTTGGGTAAAATTGCATGATATTCCGTTGGTAGCTTATTCTGATGTTGGTTTGAGTCTTTTGGTTTCGCAAATTGGGACTCCAAAGTTGTTGGATTCATTCACAAGCTCTATGTGTGCAAACACGTGGGGTAGAAGTAGCTTTGCAAGAGCTTTGGTTGAGATCTCAGCGGATGCGGGGTTTAAAGAAGAGATATCTGTTGCTATTCCAGAATTAGAGGGGGATGGGTTTGGAGCAGCACATGTGATGGTTGAGTATGAGTGGAAGCCTCCAAGATGTGGTCATTGTTGTGTTTTTGGCCATAATGATGCTGATTGTACTAATACGAATAAGCATGAGCAGACCACAAATGCTAGAGAGGATGATAAAGGGTTTAAGGAAGTAAAGGGTAAGAAAGCTGCAAAAAGATTTGGGGTTGCTTTAAAAAAGCCCCAATTCGAGTACCGTCCAGTTAACAAAAAAGGGAAGGAAGTGCAACATGTTACAAAGCAAGTGACAAAGATTGATACTATGGAGACTAAAAGTGGTTCAAATATGGGTAAATCTGATCTAACTACATCAAACCCTTTTGAGGCGTTATCTGTGGAGAAAATAGATGAAATTGAGACAGACAAGGTGAAAGGGAACATGGATAAGGAAAGCTCTAGGTTTGACTCGGATTCGGAAGTGGATGAGGTTTTAGATATGGATAATGGGATGGCAAGGTATATGATGAGCATGGCAATGGCGCTAGAATCTCCATCGGGTTCTAAGAGGGCAGGTACTCCTTCTACATCGGGTGTTAATGGTTTGTCTGATATTCTGGATTACTAGGGAGTTGATCTGCTGGCAATATTGGTTGAGGTTTCTTTGGGGTGGAATCTACACTTTTGATGATGGCGGCTGATGAAATGGTTTTTTAATTAATTTTGTTTATGTCATCAATTTGTGGTAGGCTAGATTGTTTGGTTTGTCTTGGTGTTGTTTTGTGGGTTTTTTTGTTTTTATGTTCACATATGTGGGGCCTGTCCCATATATGAACTAGTGTGGAACGCTTCCTCACTACTTGTACTTCATTGACGGTTGTCTTTATAATAGAATCACCGGGGTAACCCTTTACCCAAAAAAAAAAAAAAAAAAAAGCACGTTAGTAAAACATAGGACACCTTAAAACTCCAAAGAACACAATACAACACCGTACGAAACCTTAAACCTCCATAATAAACCTAATGAAATCGTCCCAGTCCTTTGAAAATCGTACGAGAACTCAGGACTTGTTACGACTCTGTGTGCGACATTACCAACATGAAAAGCACGTTTTAATAATGTAGGACGCGTTACAACTCCTAACAACACCTTGCAACCCCGTACGAAACCTTAAAACTCCATAATAAGCCAAATGAATTCGTATGAGTCCTTCGAACATCGTACGACAACTTAGGACATCTTATGACTCTTTATGCCACATTAGCAACTCAAAAAGAATGTTAGTATCAGTAGGACGTCTTACAACTCCTAAGAACACCTTACATCACCGTACGAAACTTTAAAACTCCATAATACACCTAAGGAATTAGTCAGAGTCCTTTGAACATCGTTCTACAAGTGAGGACATCTGAAGACTGTTTATGACATATTAGCACCTTGAAAAGCACGTTAGTAAAATGTAGGACACCTTAAAACTCCAAACAACACATTACAACACCGTACGAAACCTTAAAACTGCATAATAAACCAAATGAAATCGTCCAGGGCCTTTGAAAATCGTACGAGAACTCAGGATTTGTTACGATTCTGTATGCGAGATTAGCAACATGAAAAGCACGTAAGTATAATGTAGGACGCCTTACGACTCCTAAGAACACCTTACAACACCGTACGAAACCTTAAAACTCCATAAAAAAACATAATGAATTCGTATGAGTCCTTCGAAAATCGTACGACAACTTAGGACATCTTATGACTTTTTATGCCACATTAGCAACTCGGAATAAATGTTAGTATAAGCAGGACGCCCTACAGCTCCTAAGAATACCTTACATCACCGTACGTAACCTTAAGTCTCCAGAATACACTTAATAATTCGTCCGAGTCCTTTGAACATCGTTCTACAAGTGAGGACATCTGAAGACTCTGTATGACATATTACCACCTTGAAAAGCACGTTAGTAAAACATAGGACACCTTAAAACTCCAAAGAACACCTTACAACACCGTACGAAACCTTAAAACTCCATAATAAACCTAATGAAATCGTCCCAGTCCTTTGAAAATCATACGAGAACTCAGGACTTGTTACGACTCTGTATGCGACATTACCAACATGAAAAGCACGTTTGAATAATGTAGGACGCGTTACAACTCCTTACAACACCTTGCAACCCCGTACGAAACCTTAAAACTCCATAATAAGCCAAATGAATTCGTATGAGTCCTTCGAACATCGTACGACAACTTAGGACATCTTATGACTCTTTATGCCACATTAGCAACTCAGAAAGAATGTTAGTATAAGTAGGACGTCTTACAACTCCTATGAACACCTTACATCACCGTACGAAACCTTAAAACTCCATAATACACCTAAGGAATTAGTCAGAGTCCTTTGAACATCGTTCTACAAGTGAGGACATCTGAAGACTGTTTATGACATATTATTAGCACCTTGAAAAGCACGTTAGTAAAATGTAGGACACCTTAAAACTCCAAACAACACATTACAACACCGTACGAAACCTTAAAACTGCATAATAAACCTAATGAAATCGTCCAGGGCCTTTGAAAATCGTACGAGAACTCAGGACTTGTTACGACTCTGTATGTGAGATTAGCAACATGAAAAGCACGTAAGTATAATGTAGGACGCCTTACGACTCCTAAGAACACCTTACAACACCGTACGAAACATTAAAACTCCATAAAAAACATAATGAATTCGTATGAGTCCTTCGAAAATCGTACAACAACTTAGGACATCTTATGACTCTTTATGCCACATTAGCAACTCGGAAAGAATGTTAGTATAAGCAGGACGCCCTACAGCTCCTAAGAACACCTTACATCACCGTACGAAACCTTAAATCTCCATAATACACCTAATAATTCGTCCGAGTCCTTTGAACATCGTTCTACAAGTGAGGACATCTGAAGACTCTGTATGACATATTACCACCTTCAAAAGCACGTTAGTAAAACATAGGACACCTTAAAACTCCAAAGAACACCTTACAACACCGTACGAAACCTTAAAACTCCATAATAAACCTAATGAAATCGTCCCAGTCCTTTGAAAATCGTACGAGAACTCAGGACTTGTTACGACTCTGTATGCGACATTACCAACATGAAAAGCACGTTTGAATAATGTAGGACGCGTTACAACTCCTAACAACACCTTGCAACCCCGTACGAAACCTTAAAACTCCATAATAAGCCAAATGAATTCGTATGAGTCCCTCGAACATCGTACGACAACTTAGGACATCTTATGACAATTTATGCCACATTAGCAACTCGGAAAGAATGTTAGTATAAGTAGGACGTCTTACAACTGCTAAGAACACCTTACATCACCGTACGAAACCTTAAAACTCCATAATACACCTAATGAATTAGTCAGAGTCCTTTGAACATCGTTCTACAAGTGAGGACATCTGAAGACTGTTTATGACATATTAGCACCTTGAAAAGCACGTTAGTAAAATGTAGGACACCTTAAAACTCCAAACAACACATTACAACACCGTACGAAACCTTAAAACTGCATAATAAACCTAATGAAATCGTCCAGGGCCTTTGAAAATCGTACGAGAACTCAGGACTTGTTACGACTCTGTATGTGAGATTAGCAATATGAAAAGCACGTAAGTATAATGTAGGACGCCTTACGACTCCTAAGAACACCTTACAACACCGTACGAAACCTTAAAACTCCATAAAAAACATAATGAATTCGTATGAGTCCTTCGAAAATCGTACGACAACTTAGGACATCTTATGACTCTTTATGCCACATTAGCAACTCGGAAAGAATGTTAGTATAAGCAGGACGCCCTACAGCTCCAAAGAACACCTTACATCACCGTACGTAACCTTAAACCTCCAGAATACACTTAATAATTCGTCCGAGTCCTTTGAACATCGTTCTACAAGTGAGGAAATCTGAAGACTCTGTATGACATATTACCACCTTGAAAAGCACGTTAGTAAAACATAGGACACCTTAAAACTCCAAAGAACACCTTACAACACCGTACGAAACCTTAAACCTCCATAATAAACCTAATGAAATCGTCCCAGTCCTTTGAAAATCGTACGAGAACTCAGGACTTGTTACGACTCTGTGTGCGACATTACCAACATGAAAAGCACGTTTGAATAATGTAGGACGCGTTACAACTCCTAACAACACCTTGCAACCCCGTACGAAACCTTAAAACTCCATAATAAGCCAAATGAATTCGTATGAGTCCTTCGAACATCGTACGACAACTTAGGACATCTTATGACTCTTTATGCCACATTAGCAACTCGGAAAGAATGTTAGTATAAGTAGGACGTCTTACAACTGCTAAGAACACTTTACATCACCGTACGAAACCTTAAAACTCCATAATACACCTAATGAATTAGTCAGAGTCCTTTGAACATCGTTCTACAAGTGAGGACATCTGAAGACTGTTTATGACATATTAGCACCTTGAAAAGCACGTTAGTAAAATGTAGGACACCTTAAAACTCCAAACAACACATTACAACACCGTACGAAACCTTAAAACTGCATAATAAACCTAATGAAATCGTCCAGGGCCTTTGAAAATCGTACGAGAACTCAGGATTTGTTACGATTCTGTATGCGAGATTAGCAACATGAAAAGCACGTAAGTATAATGTAGGACGCCTTACGACTCCTAAGAACACCTTACAACACCGTACGAAACCTTAAAACTCCATAAAAAAACATAATGAATTCGTATGAGTCCTTCGAAAATCGTACGACAACTTAGGACATCTTATGACTTTTTATGCCACATTAGCAACTCGGAATAAATGTTAGTATAAGCAGGACGCCCTACAGCTCCTAAGAATACCTTACATCACCGTACGTAACCTTAAGTCTCCAGAATACACTTAATAATTCGTCCGAGTCCTTTGAACATCGTTCTACAAGTGAGGACATCTGAAGACTCTGTATGACATATTACCACCTTGAAAAGCACGTTAGTAAAACATAGGACACCTTAAAACTCCAAAGAACACCTTACAACACCGTACGAAACCTTAAAACTCCATAATAAACCTAATGAAATCGTCCCAGTCCTTTGAAAATCATACGAGAACTCAGGACTTGTTACGACTCTGTATGCGACATTACCAACATGAAAAGCACGTTTGAATAATGTAGGACGCGTTACAACTCCTTACAACACCTTGCAACCCCGTACGAAACCTTAAAACTCCATAATAAGCCAAATGAATTCGTATGAGTCCTTCGAACATCGTACGACAACTTAGGACATCTTATGACTCTTTATGCCACATTAGCAACTCGGAAAGAATGTTAGTATAAGCAGGACGCCCTACAGCTCCAAAGAACACCTTACATCACCGTACGTAACCTTAAATCTCCAGAATACACTTAATAATTCGTCCGAGTCCTTTGAACATCGTTCTACAAGTGAGGAAATCTGAAGACTTTGTATGACATATTACCACCTTGAAAAGCACGTTAGTAAAACATAGGACACCTTAAAACTCCAAAGAACACCTTACAACACCGTACGAAACCTTAAACCTCCATAATAAACCTAATGAAATCGTCCCAGTCCTTTGAAAATCGTACGAGAACTCAGGACTTGTTACGACTCTGTGTGCGACATTACCAACATGAAAAGCACGTTTTAATAATGTAGGACGCGTTACAACTCCTAACAACACCTTGCAACCCCGTACGAAACCTTAAAACTCCATAATAAGCCAAATGAATTCGTATGAGTCCTTCGAACATCGTACGACAACTTAGGACATCTTATGACTCTTTATGCCACATTAGCAACTCGGAAAGAATGTTAGTATAAGTAGGACGTCTTACAACTGCTAAGAACACTTTACATCACCGTACGAAACCTTAAAACTCCATAATACACCTAATGAATTAGTCAGAGTCCTTTGAACATCGTTCTACAAGTGAGGACATCTGAAGACTGTTTATGACATATTAGCACCTTGAAAAGCACGTTAGTAAAATGTAGGACACCTTAAAACTCCAAACAACACATTACAATACCGTACGAAACCTTAAAACTGCATAATAAACCTAATGAAATCGTCCAGGGCCTTTGAAAATCGTACGAGAACTCAGGATTTGTTACGATTCTGTATGCGAGATTAGCAACATGAAAAGCACGTAAGTATAATGTAGGACGCCTTACGACTCCTAAGAACACCTTACAACACCGTACGAAACCTTAAAACTCCATAAAAAAACATAATGAATTCGTATGAGTCCTTCGAAAATCGTACGACAACTTAGGACATCTTATGACTTTTTATGCCACATTAGCAACTCGGAATAAATGTTAGTATAAGCAGGACGCCCTACAGCTCCTAAGAATACCTTACATCACCGTACGTAACCTTAAGTCTCCAGAATACACTTAATAATTCGTCCGAGTCCTTTGAACATCGTTCTACAAGTGAGGACATCTGAAGACTCTGTATGACATATTACCACCTTGAAAAGCACGTTAGTAAAACATAGGACACCTTAAAACTCCAAAGAACACCTTACAACACCGTACGAAACCTTAAAACTCCATAATAAACCTAATGAAATCGTCCCAGTCCTTTGAAAATCATACGAGAACTCAGGACTTGTTACGACTCTGTATGCGACATTACCAACATGAAAAGCACGTTTGAATAATGTAGGACGCGTTACAACTCCTTACAACACCTTGCAACCCCGTACGAAACCTTAAAACTCCATAATAAGCCAAATGAATTCGTATGAGTCCTTCGAACATCGTACGACAACTTAGGACATCTTATGACTCTTTATGCCACATTAGCAACTCAGAAAGAATGTTAGTATAAGTAGGACGTCTTACAACTCCTATGAACACCTTACATCACCGTACGAAACCTTAAAACTCCATAATACACCTAAGGAATTAGTCATAGTCCTTTGAACATCGTTCTACAAGTGAGGACATCTGAAGACTGTTTATGACATATTATTAGCACCTTGAAAAGCACGTTAGTAAAATGTAGGACACCTTAAAACTCCAAACAACACATTACAACACCGTACGAAACCTTAAAACTGCATAATAAACCTAATGAAATCGTCCAGGGCCTTTGAAAATCGTACGAGAACTCAGGATTTGTTACGATTCTGTATGCGAGATTAGCAACATGAAAAGCACGTAAGTATAATGTAGGACGCCTTACGACTCCTAAGAACACCTTACAACACCGTACGAAACCTTAAAACTCCATAAAAAAACATAATGAATTCGTATGAGTCCTTCGAAAATCGTACGACAACTTAGGACATCTTATGACTCTTTATGCCACATTAGCAACTCGGAATAAATGTTAGTATAAGCAGGACGCCTACAGCTCCTAAGAATACCTTACATCACCGTACGTAACCTTAAGTCTCCAGAATACACTTAATAATTCGTCCGAGTCCTTTGAACATCGTTCTACAAGTGAGGACATCTGAAGACTCTGTATGACATATTACCACCTTGAAAAGCACGTTAGTAAAACATAGGACACCTTAAAACTCCAAAGAACACCTTACAACACCGTACGAAACCTTAAAACTCCATAATAAACCTAATGAAATCGTCCCAGTCCTTTGAAAATCATACGAGAACTCAGGACTTGTTGCGACTCTGTATGCGACATTAGCAACATGAAAAGCACGTTTGAATAATGTAGGACGCGTTACTACTCCTTACAACACCTTGCAACCCCGTACGAAACCTTAAAACTCCATAATAAGCCAAATGAATTCGTATGAGTCCTTCGAACATCGTACGACAACTTAGGACATCTTATGACTCTTTATGCTACATTAGCAACTCAGAAAGAATGTTAGTATAAGTAGGACGTCTTACAACTCCTATGAACACCTTACATCACCGTACGAAACCTTAAAACTCCATAATACACCTAAGGAATTAGTCAGAGTCCTTTGAACATCGTTCTACAAGTGAGGACATCTGAAGACTGTTTATGACATATTAGCACCTTGAAAAGCACGTTAGTAAAATGTAGGACACCTTAAAACTCCAAACAACACATTACAACACCGTACAAAACCTTAAAACTGCATAATAAACCTAATGAAATCGTCCCGGGCCTTTGAAAATCGTATGAGAACTCAGGACTTGTTACGACTCTGTATGTGAGATTAGCAATATGAAAAGCACGTAAGTATAATGTAGGACGCCTTACGACTCCTAAGAACACCTTACAACACCGTACGAAACCTTAAAACTCCATAAAAAACATAATGAATTCGTATGAGTCCTTCGAAAATCGTACAACAACTTAGGACATCTTATGACTCTTTATGCCACATTAGCAACTCGGAAAGAATGTTAGTATAAGCAGGACGCCCTACAGCTCCTAAGAACACCTTACATCACCGTACGAAACCTTAAATCTCCATAATACACCTAATAATTCGTCCGAGTCCTTTGAACATCGTTCTACAAGTGAGGACATCTGAAGACTCTGTATGACATATTACCACCTTGAAAAGCACGTTAGTAAAACATAGGACACCTTAAAACTCCAAAGAACACCTTACAACACCGTACGAAACCTTAAAACTCCATAATAAACCTAATGAAATCGTCCCAGTCCTTTGAAAATCATACGAGAACTCAGGACTTGTTACGACTCTGTATGCGACATTACCAACATGAAAAGCACGTTTGAATAATGTAGGACGCGTTACAACTCCTTACAACACCTTGCAACCCCGTACGAAACCTTAAAACTCCATAATAAGCCAAATGAATTCGTATGAGTCCTTCGAACATCGTACGACAACTTAGGACATCTTATGACTCTTTATGCCACATTAGCAACTCAGAAAGAATGTTAGTATAAGTAGGACGTCTTACAACTCCTATGAACACCTTACATCACCGTACGAAACCTTAAAACTCCATAATACACCTAAGGAATTAGTCAGAGTCCTTTGAACATCGTTCTACAAGTGAGGACATCTGAAGACTGTTTATGACATATTATTAGCACCTTGAAAAGCACGTTAGTAAAATGTAGGACACCTTAAAACTCCAAACAACACATTACAACACCGTACGAAACCTTAAAACTGCATAATAAACCTAATGAAATCGTCCAGGGCCTTTGAAAATCGTACGAGAACTCAGGATTTGTTACGATTCTGTATGCGAGATTAGCAACATGAAAAGCACGTAAGTATAATGTAGGACGCCTTACGACTCCTAAGAACACCTTACAACACCGTACGAAACCTTAAAACTCCATAAAAAAACATAATGAATTCGTATGAGTCCTTCGAAAATCGTACGACAACTTAGGACATCTTATGACTCTTTATGCCACATTAGCAACTCGGAATAAATGTTAGTATAAGCAGGACGCCTACAGCTCCTAAGAATACCTTACATCACCGTACGTAACCTTAAGTCTCCAGAATACACTTAATAATTCGTCCGAGTCCTTTGAACATCGTTCTACAAGTGAGGACATCTGAAGACTCTGTATGACATATTACCACCTTGAAAAGCACGTTAGTAAAACATAGGACACCTTAAAACTCCAAAGAACACCTTACAACACCGTACGAAACCTTAAAACTCCATAATAAACCTAATGAAATCGTCCCAGTCCTTTGAAAATCATACGAGAACTCAGGACTTGTTGCGACTCTGTATGCGACATTAGCAACATGAAAAGCACGTTTGAATAATGTAGGACGCGTTACTACTCCTTACAACACCTTGCAACCCCGTACGAAACCTTAAAACTCCATAATAAGCCAAATGAATTCGTATGAGTCCTTCGAACATCGTACGACAACTTAGGACATCTTATGACTCTTTATGCTACATTAGCAACTCAGAAAGAATGTTAGTATAAGTAGGACGTCTTACAACTCCTATGAACACCTTACATCACCGTACGAAACCTTAAAACTCCATAATACACCTAAGGAATTAGTCAGAGTCCTTTGAACATCGTTCTACAAGTGAGGACATCTGAAGACTGTTTATGACATATTAGCACCTTGAAAAGCACGTTAGTAAAATGTAGGACACCTTAAAACTCCAAACAACACATTACAACACCGTACAAAACCTTAAAACTGCATAATAAACCTAATGAAATCGTCCCGGGCCTTTGAAAATCGTATGAGAACTCAGGACTTGTTACGACTCTGTATGTGAGATTAGCAATATGAAAAGCACGTAAGTATAATGTAGGACGCCTTACGACTCCTAAGAACACCTTACAACACCGTACGAAACCTTAAAACTCCATAAAAAACATAATGAATTCGTATGAGTCCTTCGAAAATCGTACAACAACTTAGGACATCTTATGACTCTTTATGCCACATTAGCAACTCGGAAAGAATGTTAGTATAAGCAGGACGCCCTACAGCTCCTAAGAACACCTTACATCACCGTACGAAACCTTAAATCTCCATAATACACCTAATAATTCGTCCGAGTCCTTTGAACATCGTTCTACAAGTGAGGACATCTGAAGACTCTGTATGACATATTACCACCTTGAAAAGCACGTTAGTAAAACATAGGACACCTTAAAACTCCAAAGAACACCTTACAACACCGTACGAAACCTTAAAACTCCATAATAAACCTAATGAAATCGTCCCAGTCCTTTGAAAATCATACGAGAACTCAGGACTTGTTACGACTCTGTATGCGACATTACCAACATGAAAAGCACGTTTGAATAATGTAGGACGCGTTACAACTCCTTACAACACCTTGCAACCCCGTACGAAACCTTAAAACTCCATAATAAGCCAAATGAATTCGTATGAGTCCTTCGAACATCGTACGACAACTTAGGACATCTTATGACTCTTTATGCCACATTAGCAACTCAGAAAGAATGTTAGTATAAGTAGGACGTCTTACAACTCCTATGAACACCTTACATCACCGTACGAAACCTTAAAACTCCATAATACACCTAAGGAATTAGTCAGAGTCCTTTGAACATCGTTCTACAAGTGAGGACATCTGAAGACTGTTTATGACATATTAGCACCTTGAAAAGCACGTTAGTAAAATGTAGGACACCTTAAAACTCCAAACAACACATTACAACACCGTACAAAACCTTAAAACTGCATAATAAACCTAATGAAATCGTCCCGGGCCTTTGAAAATCGTATGAGAACTCAGGACTTGTTACGACTCTGTATGTGAGATTAGCAATATGAAAAGCACGTAAGTATAATGTAGGACGCCTTACGACTCCTAAGAACACCTTACAACACCGTACGAAACCTTAAAACTCCATAAAAAACATAATGAATTCGTATGAGTCCTTCGAAAATCGTACAACAACTTAGGACATCTTATGACCCTTTATGCCACATTAGCAACTCGGAAAGAATGTTAGTATAAGCAGGACGCCCTACAGCTCCTAAGAACACCTTACATCACCGTACGAAACCTTAAATCTCCATAATACACCTAATAATTCGTCCGAGTCCTTTGAACATCGTTCTACAAGTGAGGACATCTGAAGACTCTGTATGACATATTACCACCTTGAAAAGCACGTTAGTAAAACATAGGACACCTTAAAACTCCAAACAACACCTTACAACACCGTACGAAACTTAAAACTCCATAATAAACCTAATGAAATCGTCCCAGTCCTTTGAAAATCGTACGAGAACTCAGGACTTGTTACGACTCTGTATGCGACATTACCAACATGAAAAGCACGTTTGAATAATGTAGGACGCGTTACAACTCTTAACAACACCTTGCAACCCCGTACGAAACCTTAAAACTCCATAATAAGCCAAATGAATTCGTATGAGTCCCTCGAACATCGTACGACAACTTAGGACATCTTATGACAATTTATGCCACGTTAGCAACTCGGAAAGAATGTTAGTATAAGTAGGACGTCTTACAACTGCTAAGAACACTTTACATCACCGTACGAAACCTTAAAACTCCATAATACACCTAATGAATTAGTCAGAGTCCTTTGAACATCGTTCTACAAGTGAGGACATCTGAAGACTGTTTATGACATATTAGCACCTTGAAAAGCACGTTAGTAAAATGTAGGACACCTTAAAACTCCAAACAACACATTACAACACCGTACGAAACCTTAAAACTGCATAATAAACCTAATGAAATCGTCCCGGGCCTTTGAAAATCGTACGAGAACTCAAGACTTGTTACGACTCTGTATGCGAGATTAGCAACATGAAAAGCACGTAAGTATAATGTAGGACGCCTTACGACTCCTAAGAACACCTTACAACACCGTACGAAACCTTAAAACTCCATAAAAAAACATAATGAATTCGTATGAGTCCTTCGAAAATCGTACGACAACTTAGGACATCTTATGACTCTTTATGCCACACTAGCAACTCGGAAAGAATGTTAGTATAAGCAGGACGCCCTACAGCTCCTAAGAACACCTTACATCACCGTACGTAACCTTAAATCTCCAGAATACACTTAATAATTCGTCCGAGTCCTTTGAACATCGTTCTACAAGTGAGGAAATCTGAAGACTCTGTATGACATATTACCACCTTGAAAAGCACGTTAGTAAAACATAGGACACCTTAAAACTCCAAAGAACACCTTACAACACCGTACGAAACCTTAAACCTCCATAATAAACCTAATGAAATCGTCCCAGTCCTTTAAAAATCGTACGAGAACTCAGGACTTGTTACGACTCTGTGTGCGACATTACCAACATGAAAAGCACGTTTGAATAATGTAGGACGCGTTACAACTCTTAACAACACCTTGCAACCCCGTACGAAACCTTAAAACTCCATAATAAGCCAAATGAATTCGTATGAGTCCTTCGAACATCGTACGACAACTTAGGACATCTTATGACTCTTTATGCCACATTAGCAACTCAGAAAGAATGTTAGTATAAGTAGGACGTCTTACAACTCCTAAGAACACCTTACATCACCGTACGAAACTTTAAAACTCCATAATACATCTGAAGACTGTTTATGACATATTAGCACCTTGAAAAGCACGTTAGTAAAATGTAGGACACCTTAAAACTCCAAACAACACATTACAACACCTTACGAAACCTTAAAACTGCATAATAAACCTAATGAAATCGTCCAGGGCCTTTGAAAATCGTACGAGAACTCAGGATTTGTTACGATTCTGTATGCGAGATTAGCAACATGAAAAGCACGTAAGTATAATGTAGGACGCCTTACGACTCCTAAGAACACCTTACAACACCGTACGAAACCTTAAAACTCCATAATAAGCCAAATGAATTCGTATGAGTCCTTCGAACATCGTACGACAACTTAGGACATCTTATGACTCTTTATGCCACATTAGCAACTCGGAAAGAATGTTAGTATAAGCAGGACGCCCTACAGCTCCTAAGAACACCTTACATCACCGTACGTAACCTTAAATCTCCAGAATACACTTAATAATTCGTCCGAGTCCTTTGAACATCGTTCTACAAGTGAGGAAATCTGAAGACTCTGTATGACATATTACCACCTTGAAAAGCACGTTAGTAAAACATAGGACACCTTAAAACTCCAAAGAACACCTTACAACACCGTACGAAACCTTAAACCTGCATAATAAACCTAATGAAATCGTCCCAGTCCTTTGAAAATCGTACGAGAACTCAGGAGTTGTTACGACTCTGTGTGCGACATTACCAACATGAAAAGCACGTTTGAATAATGTAGGACGCGTTACAACTCCTAACAACACCTTGCAACCCCGTACGAAACCTTAAAACTCCATAATAAGCCAAATGAATTCGTATGAGTCCTTCGAACATCGTACGACAACTTAGGACATCTTATGACTCTTTATGCCACATTAGCAACTCAGAAAGAATGTTAGTATAAGTAGGACGTCTTACAACTCCTAAGAACACCTTACATCACCGTACGAAACTTTAAAACTCCATAATACACCTAAGGAATTAGTCAGAGTCCTTTGAACATCGTTCTACAAGTGAGGACATCTGAAGACTGTTTATGACATATTAGCACCTTGAAAAGCACGTTAGTAAAATGTAGGACACCTTAAAACTCCAAACAACACATTACAACACCGTACGAAACCTTAAAACTGCATAATAAACCTAATGAAATCGTCCCGGGCCTTTGAAAATCGTACGAGAACTCAGGACTTGTTACGACTCTGTATGAGAGATTAGCAACGTGAAAAGCACGTATGTATAAGGTAGGACGCCTTACGACTCCTAAGAACACCTTACAACACCGTACGAAACCTTAAAACTCCATAAAAAACATAATGAATTCGTATGAGTCCTTCGAAAATCGTACAACAACTTAGGACATCTTATGACTCTTTATGCCACATTAGCAACTCGGAAAGAATGTTAGTATAAGCAGGACGCCCTACAGCTCCTAAGAACACCTTACATCACCGTACGAAACCTTAAATCTCCATAATACACCTAATAATTCGTCCGAGTCCTTTGAACATCGTTCTACAAGTGAGGACATCTGAAGACTCTGTATGACATATTACCACCTTGAAAAGCACGTTAGTAAAACATAGGACACCTTAAAACTCCAAACAACACCTTACAACACCGTACGAAACCTTAAAACTCCATAATAAACCTAATGAAATCGTCCCAGTCCTTTGAAAATCGTACGAGAACTCAGGACTTGTTACGACTCTGTATGCGACATTACCAACATGAAAAGCACGTTTGAATAATGTAGGACGCGTTACAACTCCTAACAACACCTTGCAACCCCGTACGAAACCTTAAAACTCCATAATAAGCCAAATGAATTCGTATGAGTCCCTCGAACATCGTACGACAACTTAGGACATCTTATGACTCTTTATGACACATTAGCAACTCGGAAAGAAAGTTAGTATAAGTAGGACGTCTTACAACTGCTAAGAACACTTTACATCACCGTACGAAACCTTAAAACTCCATAATACACCTAATGAATTAGTCAGAGTCCTTTGAACATCATTCTACAAGTGAGGACATCTGAAGACTGTTTATGACATATTAGCACCTTGAAAAGCACGTTAGTAAAATGAAGGACACCTTAAAACTCCAAACAACACATTACAACACCGTACGAAACCTTAAAACTGCATAATAAACCTAATGAAATCGTCCCGGGCCTTTGAAAATCGTACGAGAACTCAGGACTTGTTACGACTCTGTATGCGAGATTAGCAACATGAAAAGCACGTAAGTATAATGTAGGACGCCTTACGACTCCTAAGAACACCTTACAACACCGTACGAAACCTTAAAACTCCATAAAAAAACATAATGAATTCGTATGAGTCCTTCGAAAATCGTACGACAACTTAGGACATCTTATGACTCTTTATGCCACATTAGCAACTCGGAAAGAATGTTAGTATAAGTAGGACGCCCTACAGCTCCTAAGAACACCTTACATCACCGTACGAAACTTTAAAACTCCATAATACACCTAAGGAATTAGTCAGAGTCCTTTGAACATCGTTCTACAAGTGAGGACATCTGAAGACTGTTTATGACATATTAGCACCTTGAAAAGCACGTTAGTAAAATGTAGGACACCTTAAAACTCCAAACAACGCCTTACAACACCGTACGAAACCTTAAAACTCCATAATAAACCTAATGAAATCGTCCCAGTCCTTTGAAAATCGTACGAGAACTCAGGACTTGTTACGACTCTGTATGCGACATTACCAACATGAAAAGCACGTTTGAATAATATAGGACGTGTTACAACTCCTAACAACACCTTGCAACCCCGTACGAAACCTTAAAACTCCATAATAAGCCAAATGAATTCGTATGAGTCCTTCGAACATCGTACGACAACTTAGGACATCTTATGACTCTTTATGCCACATTAGCAACTCAGAAAGAATGTTAGTATAAGTAGGACGTCTTACAACTCCTAAGAACACCTTACATCACCGTACGAAACTTTAAAACTCCATAATACACCTAAGGAATTAGTCAGAGTCCTTTGAACATCGTTCTACAAGTGAGGACATCTGAAGACTGTTTATGACATATTAGCACCTTGAAAAGCACGTTAGTAAAATGTAGGACACCTTAAAACTCCAAACAACACATTACAACACCGTACGAAACCTTAAAACTGCATAATAAACCTATTGAAATCGTCCCGGGCCTTTGAAAATCGTACGAGAACTCGGGACTTGTTACGACTCTGTATGAGAGATTAGCAACATGAAAAGCACGTAAGTATAATGTAGGACGCCTTACGACTCCTAAGAATACCTTACAACACCGTACGAAACCTTAAAACTCCATAAAAAACATAATGAATTCGTATGAGTCCTTCGAAAATCGTACGATAACTTAGGACATCTTATGACTCTTTATGCCACATTAGCAACTCTGAAAGAATGTTAGTATAAGCAGGACGCCCTACAGCTCCTAAGAACACCTTACATCACCGTACGTAACCTTAAATCTCCAGAATACACTTAATAATTCGTCCGAGTCCTTTAAACATCGTTCTACAAGTTAGGACATCTGAAGACTCTGTATGACATATTACCACATTGAAAAGCACGTTAGTAAAACATAGGACACATTAAAACTCCAAACAACACCTTACAACACCGCACGAAACCTTAAAACTCCATAATAAACCTAATGAAATCGTCCAAGTCCTTTGAAAATCGTACGAGAACTCAGGACTTGTTACGACTCTGTATGCGACATTACCAACATGAAAAGCACGTTTGAAAAATGTAGGACGCGTTACAACTCCTAACAACACCTTGCAACCCCGTACGAAACCTTAAAACTCCATAATAAGCCAAATGAATTCGTATGAGTCCTTCGAACATCGTACGACAACTTAGGACATCTTATGACTCTTTATGCCACATTAGCAACTCAGAAAGAATGTTAGTATAAGTAGGACGTCTTACAACTCCTAAGAACACCTTACATCACCGTACGAAACTTTAAAACTCCATAATACACCTAAGGAATTAGTCAGAGTCCTTTGAACATCGTTCTACAAGTGAGGACATCTGAAGACTGTTTATGACATATTAGCACCTTGAAAAGCACGTTAGTAAAATGTAGGACACCTTAAAACTCCAAACAACACCTTACAACACCGTACGAAACCTTAAAACTCCATAATAAACCTAATGAAATCGTCCCAGTCCTTTGAAAATCGTACGAGAACTCAGGACTTGTTACGACTCTTTATGTGACATTACCAACATGAAAAGCACGTTTGAATAATGTAGGACGCGTTACAACTCCTAACAACACCTTGCAACCCCGTACGAAACCTTAAAACTCCATAATTAGCCAAATGAATTCGTATGAGTCCTTCGAACATCGTACGACAACTTAGGACATCTTATGACTTTTTATGCCACATTAGCAACTCAAAAAGAATGTTAGTATAAGTAGGACGTCTTACAACTCCTAAGAACACCTTACATCACCGTACGAAACTTTAAAACTCCATAATACACCTAAGGAATTAGTCAGAGTCCTTTGAACATCGTTCTACAAGTGAGGACATCTGAAGACTGTTTATGACATATTAGCACCTTGAAAAGCACGTTAGTAAAATGTAGGACACCTTAAAACTCCAAACAACACATTACAACACCGTACGAAACCTTAAAACTGCATAATAAACCTAATGAAATCGTCCCGGGCCTTTGAAAATCGTACGAGAACTCAGGACTTGTTACGACTCTGTATGCGACATTACCACCTCGAAAAGCACGTTAGTATAACGTAGGACGCCTTACGACTCCTAAGAACAACTTACAAAACCGTACGGAACCTTAAAATTCCAAAATAAACCTAATGAAATCGTCTAAGTCCTTTGAACATCGTACGACAACTCAGGATTTGTTACGACTCTGTATGCGACAATAGCAACATTAAAAGCACGTTAGAATAATGTAGGACGCGTTACAACTCCTTAGAACACCTTACATCATCGTACGAAACTTTAAAACTCCATAACAAACCTAATGAATTCGTTCGAGTCCTTTGAACGTCGTACGACAACTTAGGACATCTTACGACTCTTTATGCGACATTAGAAACTCCGAAAGAACGTTAGTATAATGTACGACGCCCTACAGCTCCTAAGAACACCTTACATCACCGTACGAAACCTTAAATCTCCATAATACACCTAATAATTCGTCCGAGTCCTTTGAACATCGTTCTACAAGTGAGGACATCTGAAGACTATGTATGACATATTACCACCTTGAAAAGCACGTTAGTAAAACATAGGACACCTTAAAACTCCAAACAACACCTTACAACACCGTACGAAACCTTAAAACTCCATAATAAACCTAATGAAATCGTCCCAGTCCTTTGAAAATCGTACGAGAACTCAGGACTTGTTACGACTCTGTATGCGACATTACCAACATGAAAAGCACGTTTGAATAATGTAGGACGTGTTACAACTCCTAACAACACCTTGCAACCCCGTACGAAACCTTAAAACTCCATAATAAGCCAAATGAATTCGTATGAGTCCTTCGAACATCGTACGACAACTTAGGACATCTTATGACTCTTTATGCCACATTAGCAACTCAGAAAGAATGTTAGTATAAGTAGGACGTCTTACAACTCCTAAGAACACCTTACATCACCGTACGAAACTTTAAAACTCCATAATACACCTAAGGAATTAGTCAGAGTCCTTTGAACATCGTTCTACAAGTGAGGACATCTGAAGACTGTTTATGACATATTAGCACCTTGAAAAGCACGTTAGTAAAATGTAGGACACCTTAAAACTCCAAACAACACATTACAACACCGTACGAAACCTTAAAACTGCATAATAAACCTAATGAAATCGTCCCGGGCCTTTGAAAATCGTACGAGAACTCGGGACTTGTTACGACTCTGTATGAGAGATTAGCAACATGAAAAGCACGTAAGTATAATGTAGGACGCCTTACGACTCCTAAGAATACCTTACAACACCGTACGAAACCTTAAAACTCCATAAAAAACATAATGAATTCGTATGAGGCCTTCGAA
This sequence comes from Tagetes erecta, assembly GCA_030867185.1. Taxonomy (NCBI): domain Eukaryota; kingdom Viridiplantae; phylum Streptophyta; class Magnoliopsida; order Asterales; family Asteraceae; genus Tagetes; species Tagetes erecta. The sequence goes on along the minus strand of CM061486.1, from coordinate 3,298,264 downwards.
AATCGTACGATAACTTAGGACATCTTATGACTCTTTATGCCACATTAGCAACTCTGAAAGAATGTTAGTATAAGCAGGACGCCCTACAGCTCCTAAGAACACCTTACATCACCGTACGTAACCTTAAATCTCCAGAATACACTTAATAATTCGTCCGAGTCCTTTGAACATCGTTCTACAAGTGAGGAAATCTGAAGACTCTGTATGACATATTACCACCTTGAAAAGCACGTTAGTAAAACATAGGACACCTTAAAACTCCAAAGAACACCTTACAACACCGTACGAAACCTTAAACCTCCATAATAAACCTAATGAAATCGTCCCAGTCCTTTAAAAATCGTACGAGAACTCAGGACTTGTTACGACTCTGTGTGCGACATTACCAACATGAAAAGCACGTTTGAATAATGTAGGACGCGTTACAACTCTTAACAACACCTTGCAACCCCGTACGAAACCTTAAAACTCCATAATAAGCCAAATGAATTCGTATGAGTCCTTCGAACATCGTACGACAACTTAGGACATCTTATGACTCTTTATGCCACATTAGCAACTCAGAAAGAATGTTAGTATAAGTAGGACGTCTTACAACTCCTAAGAACACCTTACATCACCGTACGAAACTTTAAAACTCCATAATACATCTGAAGACTGTTTATGACATATTAGCACCTTGAAAAGCACGTTAGTAAAATGTAGGACACCTTAAAACTCCAAACAACACATTACAACACCTTACGAAACCTTAAAACTGCATAATAAACCTAATGAAATCGTCCAGGGCCTTTGAAAATCGTACGAGAACTCAGGATTTGTTACGATTCTGTATGCGAGATTAGCAACATGAAAAGCACGTAAGTATAATGTAGGACGCCTTACGACTCCTAAGAACACCTTACAACACCGTACGAAACCTTAAAACTCCATAATAAGCCAAATGAATTCGTATGAGTCCTTCGAACATCGTACGACAACTTAGGACATCTTATGACTCTTTATGCCACATTAGCAACTCGGAAAGAATGTTAGTATAAGCAGGACGCCCTACAGCTCCTAAGAACACCTTACATCACCGTACGTAACCTTAAATCTCCAAAATACACTTAATAATTCGTCCGAGTCCTTTGAACATCGTTCTACAAGTGAGGAAATCTGAAGACTCTGTATGACATATTACCACCTTGAAAAGCACGTTAGTAAAACATAGGACACCTTAAAACTCCAAAGAACACCTTACAACACCGTACGAAACCTTAAACCTGCATAATAAACCTAATGAAATCGTCCCAGTCCTTTGAAAATCGTACGAGAACTCAGGACTTGTTACGACTCTGTGTGCGACATTACCAACATGAAAAGCACGTTTGAATAATGTAGGACGCGTTACAACTCCTAACAACACCTTGCAACCCCGTACGAAACCTTAAAACTCCATAATAAGCCAAATGAATTCGTATGAGTCCTTCGAACATCGTACGACAACTTAGGACATCTTATGACTCTTTATGCCACATTAGCAACTCAGAAAGAATGTTAGTATAAGTAGGACGTCTTACAACTCCTAAGAACACCTTACATCACCGTACGAAACTTTAAAACTCCATAATACACCTAAGGAATTAGTCAGAGTCCTTTGAACATCGTTCTACAAGTGAGGACATCTGAAGACTGTTTATGACATATTAGCACCTTGAAAAGCACGTTAGTAAAATGTAGGACACCTTAAAACTCCAAACAACACATTACAACACCGTACGAAACCTTAAAACTGCATAATAAACCTAATGAAATCGTCCCGGGCCTTTGAAAATCGTACGAGAACTCAGGACTTGTTACGACTCTGTATGAGAGATTAGCAACGTGAAAAGCACGTATGTATAAGGTAGGACGCCTTACGACTCCTAAGAACACCTTACAACACCGTACGAAACCTTAAAACTCCATAAAAAACATAATGAATTCGTATGAGTCCTTCGAAAATCGTACAACAACTTAGGACATCTTATGACTCTTTATGCCACATTAGCAACTCGGAAAGAATGTTAGTATAAGCAGGACGCCCTACAGCTCCTAAGAACACCTTACATCACCGTACGAAACCTTAAATCTCCATAATACACCTAATAATTCGTCCGAGTCCTTTGAACATCGTTCTACAAGTGAGGACATCTGAAGACTCTGTATGACATATTACCACCTTGAAAAGCACGTTAGTAAAACATAGGACACCTTAAAACTCCAAACAACACCTTACAACACCGTACGAAACCTTAAAACTCCATAATAAACCTAATGAAATCGTCCCAGTCCTTTGAAAATCGTACGAGAACTCAGGACTTGTTACGACTCTGTATGCGACATTACCAACATGAAAAGCACGTTTGAATAATGTAGGACGCGTTACAACTCCTAACAACACCTTGCAACCCCGTACGAAACCTTAAAACTCCATAATAAGCCAAATGAATTCGTATGAGTCCCTCGAACATCGTACGACAACTTAGGACATCTTATGACTCTTTATGACACATTAGCAACTCGGAAAGAAAGTTAGTATAAGTAGGACGTCTTACAACTGCTAAGAACACTTTACATCACCGTACGAAACCTTAAAACTCCATAATACACCTAATGAATTAGTCAGAGTCCTTTGAACATCATTCTACAAGTGAGGACATCTGAAGACTGTTTATGACATATTAGCACCTTGAAAAGCACGTTAGTAAAATGAAGGACACCTTAAAACTCCAAACAACACATTACAACACCGTACGAAACCTTAAAACTGCATAATAAACCTAATGAAATCGTCCCGGGCCTTTGAAAATCGTACGAGAACTCAGGACTTGTTACGACTCTGTATGCGAGATTAGCAACATGAAAAGCACGTAAGTATAATGTAGGACGCCTTACGACTCCTAAGAACACCTTACAACACCGTACGAAACCTTAAAACTCCATAAAAAAACATAATGAATTCGTATGAGTCCTTCGAAAATCGTACGACAACTTAGGACATCTTATGACTCTTTATGCCACATTAGCAACTCGGAAAGAATGTTAGTATAAGTAGGACGCCCTACAGCTCCTAAGAACACCTTACATCACCGTACGAAACTTTAAAACTCCATAATACACCTAAGGAATTAGTCAGAGTCCTTTGAACATCGTTCTACAAGTGAGGACATCTGAAGACTGTTTATGACATATTAGCACCTTGAAAAGCACGTTAGTAAAATGTAGGACACCTTAAAACTCCAAACAACGCCTTACAACACCGTACGAAACCTTAAAACTCCATAATAAACCTAATGAAATCGTCCCAGTCCTTTGAAAATCGTACGAGAACTCAGGACTTGTTACGACTCTGTATGCGACATTACCAACATGAAAAGCACGTTTGAATAATATAGGACGTGTTACAACTCCTAACAACACCTTGCAACCCCGTACGAAACCTTAAAACTCCATAATAAGCCAAATGAATTCGTATGAGTCCTTCGAACATCGTACGACAACTTAGGACATCTTATGACTCTTTATGCCACATTAGCAACTCAGAAAGAATGTTAGTATAAGTAGGACGTCTTACAACTCCTAAGAACACCTTACATCACCGTACGAAACTTTAAAACTCCATAATACACCTAAGGAATTAGTCAGAGTCCTTTGAACATCGTTCTACAAGTGAGGACATCTGAAGACTGTTTATGACATATTAGCACCTTGAAAAGCACGTTAGTAAAATGTAGGACACCTTAAAACTCCAAACAACACATTACAACACCGTACGAAACCTTAAAACTGCATAATAAACCTAATGAAATCGTCCCGGGCCTTTGAAAATCGTACGAGAACTCGGGACTTGTTACGACTCTGTATGAGAGATTAGCAACATGAAAAGCACGTAAGTATAATGTAGGACGCCTTACGACTCCTAAGAATACCTTACAACACCGTACGAAACCTTAAAACTCCATAAAAAACATAATGAATTCGTATGAGTCCTTCGAAAATCGTACGATAACTTAGGACATCTTATGACTCTTTATGCCACATTAGCAACTCTGAAAGAATGTTAGTATAAGCAGGACGCCCTACAGCTCCTAAGAACACCTTACATCACCGTACGTAACCTTAAATCTCCAGAATACACTTAATAATTCGTCCGAGTCCTTTAAACATCGTTCTACAAGTTAGGACATCTGAAGACTCTGTATGACATATTACCACATTGAAAAGCACGTTAGTAAAACATAGGACACATTAAAACTCCAAACAACACCTTACAACACCGCACGAAACCTTAAAACTCCATAATAAACCTAATGAAATCGTCCAAGTCCTTTGAAAATCGTACGAGAACTCAGGACTTGTTACGACTCTGTATGCGACATTACCAACATGAAAAGCACGTTTGAAAAATGTAGGACGCGTTACAACTCCTAACAACACCTTGCAACCCCGTACGAAACCTTAAAACTCCATAATAAGCCAAATGAATTCGTATGAGTCCTTCGAACATCGTACGACAACTTAGGACATCTTATGACTCTTTATGCCACATTAGCAACTCAGAAAGAATGTTAGTATAAGTAGGACGTCTTACAACTCCTAAGAACACCTTACATCACCGTACGAAACTTTAAAACTCCATAATACACCTAAGGAATTAGTCAGAGTCCTTTGAACATCGTTCTACAAGTGAGGACATCTGAAGACTGTTTATGACATATTAGCACCTTGAAAAGCACGTTAGTAAAATGTAGGACACCTTAAAACTCCAAACAACACCTTACAACACCGTACGAAACCTTAAAACTCCATAATAAACCTAATGAAATCGTCCCAGTCCTTTGAAAATCGTACGAGAACTCAGGACTTGTTACGACTCTTTATGTGACATTACCAACATGAAAAGCACGTTTGAATAATGTAGGACGCGTTACAACTCCTAACAACACCTTGCAACCCCGTACGAAACCTTAAAACTCCATAATTAGCCAAATGAATTCGTATGAGTCCTTCGAACATCGTACGACAACTTAGGACATCTTATGACTCTTTATGCCACATTAGCAACTCAAAAAGAATGTTAGTATAAGTAGGACGTCTTACAACTCCTAAGAACACCTTACATCACCGTACGAAACTTTAAAACTCCATAATACACCTAAGGAATTAGTCAGAGTCCTTTGAACATCGTTCTACAAGTGAGGACATCTGAAGACTGTTTATGACATATTAGCACCTTGAAAAGCACGTTAGTAAAATGTAGGACACCTTAAAACTCCAAACAACACATTACAACACCGTACGAAACCTTAAAACTGCATAATAAACCTAATGAAATCGTCCCGGGCCTTTGAAAATCGTACGAGAACTCAGGACTTGTTACGACTCTGTATGCGACATTACCACCTCGAAAAGCACGTTAGTATAACGTAGGACGCCTTACGACTCCTAAGAACAACTTACAAAACCGTACGGAACCTTAAAATTCCAAAATAAACCTAATGAAATCGTCTAAGTCCTTTGAACATCGTACGACAACTCAGGATTTGTTACGACTCTGTATGCGACAATAGCAACATTAAAAGCACGTTAGAATAATGTAGGACGCGTTACAACTCCTTAGAACACCTTACATCATCGTACGAAACTTTAAAACTCCATAACAAACCTAATGAATTCGTTCGAGTCCTTTGAACGTCGTACGACAACTTAGGACATCTTACGACTCTTTATGCGACAATAGAAACTCCGAAAGAACGTTAGTATAATGTACGACGCCCTACAGCTCCTAAGAACACCTTACATCACCGTACGAAACCTTAAATCTCCATAATACACCTAATAATTCGTCCGAGTCCTTTGAACATCGTTCTACAAGTGAGGACATCTGAAGACTATGTATGACATATTACCACCTTGAAAAGCACGTTAGTAAAACATAGGACACCTTAAAACTCCAAACAACACCTTACAACACCGTACGAAACCTTAAAACTCCATAATAAACCTAATGAAATCGTCCCAGTCCTTTGAAAATCGTACGAGAACTCAGGACTTGTTACGACTCTGTATGCGACATTACCAACATGAAAAGCACGTTTGAATAATGTAGGACGTGTTACAACTCCTAACAACACCTTGCAACCCCGTACGAAACCTTAAAACTCCATAATAAGCCAAATGAATTCGTATGAGTCCTTCGAACATCGTACGACAACTTAGGACATCTTATGACTCTTTATGCCACATTAGCAACTCAGAAAGAATGTTAGTATAAGTAGGACGTCTTACAACTCCTAAGAACACCTTACATCACCGTACGAAACTTTAAAACTCCATAATACACCTAAGGAATTAGTCAGAGTCCTTTGAACATCGTTCTACAAGTGAGGACATCTGAAGACTGTTTATGACATATTAGCACCTTGAAAAGCACGTTAGTAAAATGTAGGACACCTTAAAACTCCAAACAACACATTACAACACCGTACGAAACCTTAAAACTGCATAATAAACCTAATGAAATCGTCCCGGGCCTTTGAAAATCGTACGAGAACTCGGGACTTGTTACGACTCTGTATGAGAGATTAGCAACATGAAAAGCACGTAAGTATAATGTAGGACGCCTTACGACTCCTAAGAATACCTTACAACACCGTACGAAACCTTAAAACTCCATAAAAAACATAATGAATTCGTATGAGGCCTTCGAAAATCGTACGATAACTTAGGACATCTTATGACTCTTTATGCCACATTAGCAACTCTGAAAGAATGTTAGTATAAGCAGGACGCCCTACAGCTCCTAAGAACACCTTACATCACCGTACGTAACCTTAAATCTCCAGAATACACTTAATAATTCGTCCGAGTCCTTTAAACATCGTTCTACAAGTTAGGACATCTGAAGACTCTGTATGACATATTACCACATTGAAAAGCACGTTAGTAAAACATAGGACACATTAAAACTCCAAACAACACCTTACAACACCGCACGAAACCTTAAAACTCCATAATAAACCTAATGAAATCGTCCAAGTCCTTTGAAAATCGTACGAGAACTCAGGACTTGTTACGACTCTGTATGCGACATTACCAACATGAAAAGCACGTTTGAAAAATGTAGGACGCGTTACAACTCCTAACAACACCTTGCAACCCCGTACGAAACCTTAAAACTCCATAATAAGCCAAATGAATTCGTATGAGTCCTTCGAACATCGTACGACAACTTAGGACATCTTATGACTCTTTATGCCACATTAGCAACTCAGAAAGAATGTTAGTATAAGTAGGACGTCTTACAACTCCTAAGAACACCTTACATCACCGTACGAAACTTTAAAACTCCATAATACACCTAAGGAATTAGTCAGAGTCCTTTGAACATCGTTCTACAAGTGAGGACATCTGAAGACTGTTTATGACATATTAGCACCTTGAAAAGCACGTTAGTAAAATGTAGGACACCTTAAAACTCCAAACAACACCTTACAACACCGTACGAAACCTTAAAACTCCATAATAAACCTAATGAAATCGTCCCAGTCCTTTGAAAATCGTACGAGAACTCAGGACTTGTTACGACTCTTTATGTGACATTACCAACATGAAAAGCACGTTTGAATAATGTAGGACGCGTTACAACTCCTAACAACACCTTGCAACCCCGTACGAAACCTTAAAACTCCATAATTAGCCAAATGAATTCGTATGAGTCCTTCGAACATCGTACGACAACTTAGGACATCTTATGACTCTTTATGCCACATTAGCAACTCAAAAAGAATGTTAGTATAAGTAGGACGTCTTACAACTCCTAAGAACACCTTACATCACCGTACGAAACTTTAAAACTCCATAATACACCTAAGGAATTAGTCAGAGTCCTTTGAACATCGTTCTACAAGTGAGGACATCTGAAGACTGTTTATGACATATTAGCACCTTGAAAAGCACGTTAGTAAAATGTAGGACACCTTAAAACTCCAAACAACACATTACAACACCGTACGAAACCTTAAAACTGCATAATAAACCTAATGAAATCGTCCCGGGCCTTTGAAAATCGTACGAGAACTCAGGACTTGTTACGACTCTGTATGCGACATTACCACCTCGAAAAGCACGTTAGTATAACGTAGGACGCCTTACGACTCCTAAGAACAACTTACAAAACCGTACGGAACCTTAAAATTCCAAAATAAACCTAATGAAATCGTCTAAGTCCTTTGAACATCGTACGACAACTCAGGATTTGTTACGACTCTGTATGCGACAATAGCAACATTAAAAGCACGTTAGAATAATGTAGGACGCGTTACAACTCCTTAGAACACCTTACATCATCGTACGAAACTTTAAAACTCCATAACAAACCTAATGAATTCGTTCGAGTCCTTTGAACGTCGTACGACAACTTAGGACATCTTACGACTCTTTATGCGACAATAGAAACTCCGAAAGAACGTTAGTATAATGTACGACGCCCTACAGCTCCTAAGAACACCTTACATCACCGTACGAAACCTTAAATCTCCATAATACACCTAATAATTCGTCCGAGTCCTTTGAACATCGTTCTACAAGTGAGGACATCTGAAGACTATGTATGACATATTACCACCTTGAAAAGCACGTTAGTAAAACATAGGACACCTTAAAACTCCAAACAACACCTTACAACACCGTACGAAACCTTAAAACTCCATAATAAACCTAATGAAATCGTCCCAGTCCTTTGAAAATCGTACGAGAACTCAGGACTTGTTACGACTCTGTATGCGACATTACCAACATGAAAAGCACGTTTGAATAATGTAGGACGTGTTACAACTCCTAACAACACCTTGCAACCCCGTACGAAACCTTAAAACTCCATAATAAGCCAAATGAATTCGTATGAGTCCTTCGAACATCGTACGACAACTTAGGACATCTTATGACTCTTTATGCCACATTAGCAACTCAGAAAGAATGTTAGTATAAGTAGGACGTCTTACAACTCCTAAGAACACCTTACATCACCGTACGAAACTTTAAAACTCCATAATACACCTAAGGAATTAGTCAGAGTCCTTTGAACATCGTTCTACAAGTGAGGACATCTGAAGACTGTTTATGACATATTAGCACCTTGAAAAGCACGTTAGTAAAATGTAGGACACCTTAAAACTCCAAACAACACATTACAACACCGTACGAAACCTTAAAACTGCATAATAAACCTAATGAAATCGTCCCGGGCCTTTGAAAATCGTACGAGAACTCGGGACTTGTTACGACTCTGTATGAGAGATTAGCAACATGAAAAGCACGTAAGTATAATGTAGGACGCCTTACGACTCCTAAGAATACCTTACAACACCGTACGAAACCTTAAAACTCCATAAAAAACATAATGAATTCGTATGAGGCCTTCGAAAATCGTACGATAACTTAGGACATCTTATGACTCTTTATGCCACATTAGCAACTCTGAAAGAATGTTAGTATAAGCAGGACGCCCTACAGCTCCTAAGAACACCTTACATCACCGTACGTAACCTTAAATCTCCAGAATACACTTAATAATTCGTCCGAGTCCTTTAAACATCGTTCTACAAGTTAGGACATCTGAAGACTCTGTATGACATATTACCACATTGAAAAGCACGTTAGTAAAACATAGGACACATTAAAACTCCAAACAACACCTTACAACACCGCACGAAACCTTAAAACTCCATAATAAACCTAATGAAATCGTCCAAGTCCTTTGAAAATCGTACGAGAACTCAGGACTTGTTACGACTCTGTATGCGACATTACCAACATGAAAAGCACGTTTGAAAAATGTAGGACGCGTTACAACTCCTAACAACACCTTGCAACCCCGTACGAAACCTTAAAACTCCATAATAAGCCAAATGAATTCGTATGAGTCCTTCGAACATCGTACGACAACTTAGGACATCTTATGACTCTTTATGCCACATTAGCAACTCAGAAAGAATGTTAGTATAAGTAGGACGTCTTACAACTCCTAAGAACACCTTACATCACCGTACGAAACTTTAAAACTCCATAATACACCTAAGGAATTAGTCAGAGTCCTTTGAACATCGTTCTACAAGTGAGGACATCTGAAGACTGTTTATGACATATTAGCACCTTGAAAAGCACGTTAGTAAAATGTAGGACACCTTAAAACTCCAAACAACACCTTACAACACCGTACGAAACCTTAAAACTCCATAATAAACCTAATGAAATCGTCCCAGTCCTTTGAAAATCGTACGAGAACTCAGGACTTGTTACGACTCTTTATGTGACATTACCAACATGAAAAGCACGTTTGAATAATGTAGGACGCGTTACAACTCCTAACAACACCTTGCAACCCCGTACGAAACCTTAAAACTCCATAATTAGCCAAATGAATTCGTATGAGTCCTTCGAACATCGTACAACAACTTAGGACATCTTATGACTCTTTATGCCACATTAGCAACTCAAAAAGAATGTTAGTATAAGTAGGACGTCTTACAACTCCTAAGAACACCTTACATCACCGTACGAAACTTTAAAACTCCATAATACACCTAAGGAATTAGTCAGAGTCCTTTGAACATCGTTCTACAAGTGAGGACATCTGAAGACTGTTTATGACATATTAGCACCTTGAAAAGCACGTTAGTAAAATGTAGGACACCTTAAAACTCCAAACAACACATTACAACACCGTACGAAACCTTAAAACTGCATAATAAACCTAATGAAATCGTCCCGGGCCTTTGAAAATCGTACGAGAACTCAGGACTTGTTACGACTCTGTATGCGACATTACCACCTTGAAAAGCACGTTAGTATAACGTAGGACGCCTTACGACTCCTAAGAACAACTTACAAAACCGTACGGAACCTTAAAATTCCAAAATAAACCTAATGAAATCGTCTAAGTCCTTTGAACATCGTACGACAACTCAGGATTTGTTACGACTCTGTATGCGACAATAGCAACATTAAAAGCACGTTAGAATAATGTAGGACGCGTTACAACTCCTTAGAACACCTTACATCATCGTACGAAACTTTAAAACTCCATAACAAACCTAATGAATTCGTTCGAGTCCTTTGAACGTCGTACGACAACTTAGGACATCTTACGACTCTTTATGCGACATTAGAAACTCCGAAAGAACGTTAGTATAATGTACGACGCCCTACAGCTCCTAAGAACACCTTACATCACCGTACGAAACCTTAAATCTCCATAATACACCTAATAATTCGTCCGAGTCCTTTGAACATCGTTCTATAAGTGAGGACATCTGAAGACTCTGTATGACATATTAGCACCTTAAAAAGCACGTTAGTAAAATGTAGGACACCTTAAAACTCCAAACAGCACCTTACAACACCGTACGAAACCTTAAAACTCCATAATAAACCTAATGAAATCGTCCCAGTCCTTTGAAAATCGTACGACAACTCAGGACTTGTTACGACTCTGTATGCGACATTACCAACATGAAAAGCACGTTTGAATAATTTAGGACGCGTTACAACTACTAACAACACCTTACAACCCCGTACGAAACCTTAAAACTTCATAATAAGCCAAATGAATTCGTATGAGTCCTTCGAACATCGTACGACAACTTAGGACATCTTTTGACTCTTTATGCCACATTAGCAAATCGGAAAGAATGTTAGTATAAGTAGGACGTCTTACAACTCCTAAGAACACCATACATCATCGTACGAAACCTTAAAACTCCATAATACACCTAATGAATTCGTCCGAGTCCTTTGAACATCGTTCTACAAGTTAGGTCATCTGAAGACTCTGTATGACATATTAGCACCTTGAAAAGCACGTTAGTATAACGTAGGACACATTAAAACTCCAAACAACAACTTTCAAAACCGTTCGGAACCTTAAATTTCCATAATAAACCTAATGAAATCGTCCAAGTCCTTTGAACATCGTACGACAGCTCAGGTTTGTTATGACTCTATATGCGACATTAGCAACATTAAAAGCACGTTAGAATAATGAAGGACGCGTTACTACTCCTTAGAACACCTTACATCATCGTACGAAACTTTAAAACTCCATAATAAACCTAATGAATTCGTCCGAGTCCTTTGAACGTCGTACGACAACTCAGGACTTGTTACGACTCTGTATGCGAGATTAGCAACATGAAAAGCACGTAAGTATAATGTAGGACGCCTTACGACTCCTAAGAACACCTTACAACACCGTACGAAACCTTAAAACTCAATAATAAACCTAATGAAATCGTCCCAGTCCTTTGAAAATCGTACAACAACTCAGGACTTGTTACGACTCTGTATGCGACATTACCAACATGAAAAGCACGTTTGAATAATGTAGGACGCGTTACAACTACTAACAACACCTTACAACCCCGTACGAAACCTTAAAACTTCATAATAAGCCAAATGAATTCCTATGAGTCCTTCGAACATCGTACGACAACTTAGGACATCTTTTGACTCTTTATGCCACATTAGCAAATCGGAAAGAATGTTAGTATAAGTAGGACGTCTTACAACTCCTAAGAACACCATACATCATCGTACGAAACCTTAAAACTCCATAATACACCTAATGAATCCGTCCGAGTCCTTTGAACATCGTTCTACAAGTTAGGTCATCTGAAGACTCTGTATGACATATTAGCACCTTGAAAAGCACGTTAGTATAACGTAGGACACATTAAAACTCCAAACAACAACTTTCAAAACCGTACGGAACCTTAAATTTCCATAATAAACCTAATGAAATCGTCCAAGTCCTTTGAACATCGTACGACAACTCAGGTTTGTTACGACTCTATATGCGACATTAGCAACATTAAAAGCACGTTAGAATAATGAAGGACGCGTTACAACTCCTTAGAACACCTTACATCATCGTACGAAATTTTAAAACTCCATAATAAACCTAATGAATTCGTCCGAGTCCTTTGAACGTCGTAGGACAACTCAGGACTTGTTACGACTCTGTATGCGAGATTAGCAACATGAAAAGCACGTAAGTATAATGTTGGACGCCTTACGACTCCTAAGAACACCTTACAACACCGTACGAAACCTTAAAACTCCATAAAAAACATAATGAATTCGTACGAGTCCTTCGAACATCGTACGAAAACTTAGGACATCTTACGACTCTTTAGAACACCTTAAGACTCTGTATGACATATTAGCACCTTGGAAAGCACGTTAGTAAAATGTAGGACACCTTAAAACTCCAAACAGCACCTTACAACACCGTACGAAACCTTAAAACTCCATAATAAACCTAATGAAATCGTCTCAGTCCTTTGAAAATCGTACGACAACTCAGGACTTGTTACGACTCTGTATGCGACATTACCAACATGAAAAGCACGTTTGAATAATGTAGGACGCGTTACAACTCCTAACAACACCTTACAACCCTTTACGAAACCTTAAAACTTCATAATAAGCCAAATAAATTCGTATGAGTCCTTCGAACATCGTACGACAACTTACGACATCTTATGACTCTTTATGCCACATTAGCAACTCGGAAAGAATGTTAGTATAAGTAGGACGTCTTACAACTCCTAAGAACACCTTACATCAACGTACGAAACCTTAAAACTCCATAATACACCTAATGACTTCGTCCGAGTGCTTTGAACATCGTTCTACAAGTTAGGTCATCTGAACACTCTGTATGACATATTTTTTGGGTAAAGGGTTACCCCGGTGATTCTATATATTAACATCAACCATAAGAATAAGTAGCATGGCAGAATACCACACTAGTTCAAACATAGGACATGCCCCATGAATGTGTACAAAAAACAAAAACACCAACAAAAGCAAAACCGCCTAGTAAACAAAGCAAAACAAGACACACACTAGTCATGCTAAATCAACATAAAAGAAAAACAAATAATCAGCCTGGATCTACCAAATCTTTTTCGCGATCAATCTTCCATTCCCTTAGAATAGTCCACACCCGAGTCGAGTTCTTAAACTTAAGGCCCAACAACTTGCAACGAACTGTATTGCGGATTTCTTCAGCTACCACTTCCGGGGGCCGTGTCTGGTTCTTGAACAACCGGTTATTTCTTTCCTGCCACACCAAATAGACAGCAGCTGCAATAGATAGTTTACCAACCACATGACGCAATGACTTTAAATAAGCCGACCTTATCCAGTCAATAATATCCAGTCTGTGGTTCGACAGATGCTGCAATCTAGCCACAGATTTTGTAAGATCCCAAACCCTAGTAGCAAAGGAACATTCAAAGAACAAATGGTCATGAGAATCAAAATTTCTGCAACAAAGCGGACAGCACATCATATTCATATTCCCCCTTCTAACCAGATCCCATGACAGAATCTTGTCTTGGGTGAGTAGTCTCTCCCTCATCACCAACCATAACAGAAAAGCATGCTTCGGAATACACTGAGAAAACCAAACCCCTTTAGCCCAGTCAACAATAGGCCCACGTATTCTAATACAATCCCACACCTCCTTAGTAGAGAACGAACACAGATTCGAGCCCGTTTTCCAGAAAGACTGATCCAATGTATCTGGATATAACCGCATCTGGATAACCTGGTTAAGAACCGGATAAGTATTTAACCCAGAAGATGGCCATCTCCAACTACCATCCCTATATATATCAGCCACTTTAGCTTCCAAAGAAAACCCAGCATTCCTAATATCCCTGTGCGACAACATCTCAATAAACGGACCCCCTTCAAACCAGGTATCATACCAAACAGACGTATTGCAACCATTCCCCACTTTTGACCACAGGAATCTACGAACAAGAGGCCTAAGTTGAAGAATTTTCCGCCAACCCCAAGAACAATTTCTAGGGACCTCTACACTCCAAAAATTCCTCCCATTCAACCTATATTGCTTGATCCAATCCACCCAAACAGAGGAACGGTTAGAGATGATGCTCCAAATGTGATACGACATCATGGCTTTATTCATATCCCTAACGCGTTTGATTCCCAGACCACCTTCATTTTTTGGCATGCAAGCATCCTTCCAAGCAACCCTTGCACGACCCTTCTTCAAAGGACCCCGAGCCCATAAGAAATCCCGCATCTTAGTCTCAATATCATGCATAATCCGGATTGGGAGGATGAACACAGAAGACCAAAATACATGAAGAGAAGCGATAACAGAGTTAATGAGTTGACACCTACCAGCAAAAGAAAGCAACTTATTCTTCCAGTCACCAATACGATTATCAACTTTTTCAATAAGAGCCCGACAGTCCGAAGTCCTCACTCTAGACGCCACAAGGGGAACACCCAAATACCTAACCGGCAACTTACCCTCCACAAAAGGCATAATATTCAGAATACTGTTCTTGATTTGCACAGGAACATTACAAAAAATATAGTACTTTTCTGGTTACTCGGGCTCAACCCAGACATGCTAGCAAAATCCGTTAAAGATTTCATAATCACCTTTGCAGAGCTCAAATCCCCTCTAGCAAACAGAAATAAGTCATCTGCAAAACACAAATTAATCAAACGAATCTTCTCACATCTATTATGGAATCTGAAAGACGAGTCCAATGAAACAGCCTAAGGATCTCCATAACCATAGTAAATAGATACGGGGACATCGGATCTCCCTGTCGGAGACCACGTTTCCCCCTAAAATACCCATGCAGACTGCCATTCACAGAGATAGAGAACGAAACCGTGGTAACACACATCATGACCCAATTAACCATCATAGGATAAAAGCCAAAACCCAATAAAACCGTCTTCAAGAATTTCCAATTCACAGTATCATAAGCTTTCTGAATATCAACTTTAAAAGCACACCTTGGAGGCCCACTGTCCAGGTGATATCTATGCATGAGTTCTTGGGTCAATAAAATATTATCAGAAATTCTTCTACACGGAATAAAAGCAGATTGATTAGAACTAATAATATTAGTCAGGCTCTCCTTCATTCTATCCGCTAGAATCTTAGTAATGCACTTAAACAGAACATTACAACAAGCAATCGGTCTATAATCCGTAATAAAAGAGGGAGTCTCAACCTTGGGAATAAGCGTAATCAGAGTATGATTCATCTCGATAAGTAACTTGCCCTCACGAAAAAAATCCTGCACAGCGAGGCACACATCTTTACCCACAATATCCCATGACTTCTTATAAAACGCAGCTGTAAACCCATCCGTACCAGGAGCTTTATCATCACCAAAAGCAAACATGGTCCTTTTGATTTCATCCACCGTCACCTCTCGAATCATATCAACAGCCACAGCCTGATCAATCCGGACATCAAACAACTCCGGAGTTATGGGGATAATAAAAATATCCTCCTTTCCCAGAAACCCCACATAATGATCAACAAACGCCTTGGGGAACGCCTCTGTATGACATATTAGCACCTTGAAAAGCACGTTAGTATAAGGTAGGACAATTTAAAACTCCAAACAACAATTTACAATACCGTACGGAACCTTAAAACTCCATAATAAACCTAATGAAATCGTCCAAGTCCTTTGAACATCGTACGACAACTCAGGATTTGTTATGACTCTGTATGCGACATTAGCAACATGAAAAGCACGTTAGAATAATGTAGGACGCGTTACAACTCCTTAGAACACCTTACATCATCGTACGAAACTTTAAAACTCCATAACAAACCTAATGAATTCGTTCGAGTCATTTGAACGACGTACGACAACTCAGGACATGTTACGACTCTGTATGCGATATTAGCAACATGAAAAGCTCGTAAGTTTAATGTAGAACGCCTTACGACTCCTAAGAACACCTTACAACACCGTACGAAACCTTAAAACTCCATAATAAACCTAATGAATTCGTACGAGTCCTTCAAACATCGTACGACAACTTAGGACATCTTACGACTCTTTATGCCACATTAGCAACTCGGAAAGAACATTAGTATAATGTAGGACGTCTTAAAGCTCCTAAGAACACTAAGGTGTTCTTAGGACACCTTACAACACCGTACGAAACCTTAAAACTCCATAATAAACATAATGAAATCGGCCCGGTCCTTTGAAAATCGTACGAGAACTCCGGACTTGTTACGACTCTGTATGCGACATTACCAACATGAAAAGCACGTTTGAATAATCTAGGACGCCTTAAGACTCTTAAGAACACCTTACAACACCGTACGAAACCTTAAAACTCCATAATAAACCTAATGAATTCGTACGAGTCCTTCAAACATCGTACGACAACTTAGGACATCTTACGACTCTTTATGCCACATTAGCAACTCGGAAAGAACGTTAGTATGTGATAATCAATTCCAAGAAAATGTTGGGACCAAGACCCACTAATTCGGCTGGTAAAGGTAGAGATCCCCTGAAGATCCAAGTACAAAATTCCTTTAGTGCTTTAGATTCAGAATGTGTGAAGGATGGGGGGGCGTTGGAGTCTATCAAAGCGAAGGATAAATTGGGTAGAGAGGTGCTTGAGGTCTTGGATGAGGAAGAGGTTGAAGATATCTTTGATGAAATAAGAGATATATCTAGAGATAAATCAGGGGAAACCTCCTCTTCTCATGTGGTTTCCAATGGATAATAGTTTGCTCGGGTTTTGGAGGAGGATTTCCAAGGGTGGAGCGTTCATATTTGATGATGGCGGATGATGCTTTGGTTTTGTTAGTTTCTTACTATTAGATCGTTTATCTGTGGTAGACTAGTTTGTTTGGATTGTATTGGTTAGTTATCATTTTTGTTTACATATGTGGGGGTTTGTCCCACATATGAACTAGTGAGGAACACATCCTCACTACTTGTACTTCATTGACGGTTGTCTTTATAATAGAATCACCGGGGTAACCCTTTACCCAAAAAAAAAAGAACGTTAGTATAATGTAGGAGCCTTAAAGCTCCTAAGAACACCTTACATCACCGTACGAAACCTTAAAACTCTATAATACACCTAATGAATTAGTCAGAGTCCTTTGAACATCGTTCTACAAGTGAGGACATCTGAAGACTCTGTATGACATATTAGCATCTTGAAAAGCACGTTAGTAAAATGTAGGACACCTTAAAACTCCAAACAACACCTTACAACACCGTACGAAACCTTAAACTCCATAATAAACCTAATGAAATCGTCCCGGTCCTTTGAAAAATCTTACGAGAACTCAGGACTTGTTACGACTCTGTATGCGACATTACCAACATAAAAGCACGTTCGAATAATGTAGGACGCGTTACAACTCCTAGCAACACTATACAACCCCGTACGAAACCTTTTTTTTTTGGGTAAAGGGTTACCCCGGTGATTACTATATTCATTCAAACAAAATAAGTAGTGGGGAGAGACCACACTAGTTCATTCATGGGACATGCCCCAAGAATGTAAACAAAGATAAACACCATTACAAACAACCAACTAGCTACAAATAATCTATCTAGACATCCAAAAGAACAACCATCATTAGAGCGATGCATTCTCTTCCTCAGCCGTTATCCTTATCTTCCATTTGCATATCAACTTTAATATTCCATCGGTCCAGCAGTTGCTTATTCCCCCTTGTCCCCTTAAATCTGATGCTTAATACTCTAAGATGCACAGTTTTGATTATCACCTCCGATAGCTGGTTTGCACTCCTCAATTCGTTTTGAAACAATCTAGCATTTCGTTCTTGCCAAACATAGTAAGAGGCAGCCCCTATAACAAGTCTTTCTATTATGCTCCTTGCTGATTTTACCTTTAATCGTGAGTTTATCCGATGTCTAATATCCTCCCAACTTCCCACAACATTTTGCATATTAATCCTGGGTCGAATCAAATGCCATACCGCTCTCGAATAGTCACAATCAAAGAACAAGTGGTCATGTGAATCCAATCCATTATAGCAAAACACACAACACATCATGTTCATATCCCATTTCTTCATACGATCTTGAGTATTAAGTTTGCCAAGAAACACTAACCACATATGAAATGCATGTCGAGGGATGCAGTATGGAAACCACACCATCTTCTCCCATTCCACAAGCGGCTGCATATCACGAATCGTGTTCCATACCAAACTTGAAGAAAACATGCTTTCATTACCATGTCTATCTCTCCAAACATATGTATCCCTCCTATGTTCAACCAAATCAGGAACCTGGATATTTATTAGGAATGGAAACATATCATACCATGCAGACGGCCAAATCCATTGACAATGATCCACCAACTCCACCAGCTTATCATTAATATCAAATCCCGCTCTATAAATCTCTCTAGTAGTAATGTAGTTACGTAGAGGGCTATGACTACACCAATTATCATTTATTAACGTAGACATCCCATTACCAATATTGCACCAAATGAACGGCCGTATCTCCTCCCTTAACTGCAGAATTTTCCTCCATCCCCAACTCATGCAACGTTTCATAGGGACATCCCACAAACTGTTATCTCGCAGCTTATTATCATACACCCATTCAACCCATACTGATTTTCTATGAGTGACAATGCTCCAAATATGGGAAGCCATAAGCGACCTATTCACATCATTGATTCTTCTAACACCCAACCCTCCTTCTGATATAGGACGACACACTAAAGCCCAAGCCACCTTGGATTTACTCTTTCCCTTCTCGTTTTTATTCCACAAGAACGAACGCATCTTTGCCTCCAAATCCTTAATTGTACTCGCTGGAAGGGATAGCATCGATGACCAGAACACACACATAGAAGAAATAACAGCTTTAATTAGTTGTAAACGTCCCGCAAATGATAGACATTTATTTTTCCAATCATCTATCCGTCTTTCAACTCGATCAACCAACACACCACAGTCAGACCTTGTCAATCTAGATGAGATGAGAGGAACACCAAGGTATTTAACAGGCAACTGTCCCTCCACAAATGGCATTACATCCAGACCTGTTTTGTCAAGCTAGTCACATTACAGAAAAACACCGTACTCTTCTCCACACTTGGAACTAGACCCGACCACTTGGTAAACTCCCTTAGCACATCCATATCAATCTTACAAGATTGTATATCACCCCTAGTGAATATAAACAGATCATCTGCAAAACACAAACTTATAAGCTTCTATTTTTCACATAAGTTATGATATTTAAATCCTGAATTATCATGAGTGGCCCTTTGCAAAAGAAGAGTCAAAACCTCCATAACCAATGTAAATAAATATGGGGACATAGGATCCCCTTGCCTTAAGCCCCTTCTACCTTTGAAATATCCATGAAGATTACCATTCACATTTATTGAGTAAGAAACAGTTGTGATACATTCCATAATCCAGTTCACCATCTTAAAATGGAAACCAAATTCACAAAGAATGGCTCTCAAAAACGTCCAATTAACGGTATCATACGCTTTCTGAATATCTACCTTAAATGCACACCTTGGAGGTCCTCGAGATAAATGATACTTGTGAATTAGTTCTTGAGTTAAAAGAATGTTATCAGAAATTTTCCTGCCAGGCACAAATGCAGACTGGTTCATACTAACAATCTCATCCAATCCCTGCTTAATTCTAATCGATATAATCTTGCTAATGCATTTGTAAATTACATTACAACAAGATATGGGACGAAAATCAACCACCTTTGCTGGCGTAGCCACTTTGGGAATCAATGATATAATAGTGTGGTTAACCTCTTTAAGAAGTCTAGAATGAATGAAAAAGTCCTTCACAGCTCTACAGACATCATCTCCAATAACATCCCAAGCATTCTTGAAGAAAGCATATGTAAACCCATCAAGTCCAGGAGCACGATCATTACCAATAGAAAACATAGCCTCTTTTATCTCCTCACTCGACACATCTTTCACCATAGCATCTGCTGTGTCACTGTTTAGACGTCTAGTGAAAATATTAAGTCTGTTCACAATTACAGAAGAGCTCTCTGATCCCAGAAACACCTTGTAATGATTTACAAACGCATCAGGAACCTCATCATGTTGAAGAAAAGTACCTCCAGAATCCACAATACTGTTAATCCTCCCTTTATTGATTTTATTCTTTAAAGCCCTATGGAAATATGCTGAATTAGAGTCCCCAGCACTTAACCATTCAATTTTTGACTTCTGCTTCATAAATTGTTCTTCATCAAGAGATGCATTTTCAAAATCCCTCATACATCTAGTCTCCATCTCTCTAAGAGATTCATCAAATGGACTCTTATCAATCTGTTCCTGAAGCTCTTCAAGTTTATGTCTCTTCTCATTCACCTTCACATGCAGATTACCTTGTTTAAGAAGCAATTTTCTCATACCAGGTTTAATAGCCTTAAGCTTTTTGACCAATCTGAACATACAATTACCCACCACCTCCTTTCTCCATGCCTGCTTCACTATATCAATAAAGCCCTCCTTTCTAACCAAGAAATTTGCAAACTTAAATGGTTTAGGTTTCATTCTAATCATCAATGGGATTTTCAGTATGCATGGAGTGTGATCAGATACCCCATAGGGTTTATATTGCACATGGGAGTTGCTAAACTCCTGCAAGTAGTCCACATTTCCCATAACTCTATCAATTTTCTTTAAAATACCTATGCCTTTCTTTGGTTTTTGGGACCAAGTAAAGTGTAATCCTGAACTGGCAATATCCAACAGTTCAATATTACGAATACAATCTTGAAAATCTCTCATACCAGTCGTAATTTTTGAGGAGCCAGCAGCATTATCCTCTAACTGTAAGGCCACATTAAAATCACCCATCACAACCCAAGGTTTATTCCTCACAAAATGTTTGTGTTTTACTAAATTATCCCAAAGCTCCCTTCTACCAATATATTGGTTTTTGGCATATACAAACGAACACATTATGCTTTTATTAGACTTTTTAAACATAATCTGAACATGTATGACCTGAGTAGATTTATCCAACACCATCACATCCACATCTTGTGAGTTCCATCCTATAATAATGCGAGTATCCTTATCACCAACACTACCGTTTGAAGTCCATTCCCAGTTTCGAAACACTCTCCCACAAACTTTCTGTAACTTCATGAGTCTCTAAAATGGCACATACTTGAATATTATTCTCAGCTATTACCTGTTTCACCTCATTTTGTTTCAGGGGACGATTCAAACCCCTTATATTCCAAGAAATTATGCTATTCATTTAAAACCGATATATCAGGAGTGCTTGCCCCTTCAGAAGATTTAATCAACACACCAATGTTATCCTTCAATGATTGTTCCATCTCATCATAAATAACTTCCACATCTGAGTCACCATCATAATCACTATTTCTCCCTTGTTTCGAACTTGAAGATTCCCCCTGACCACTTGGCATCAGGCAACTAAACCTGATACCTGTCTCTAGAGGTTTGTTATCATCCACAGTTTTGGCCATGTTATGTGCACTCACACCATCTTTAGCTGTACGATTGATCGGTCTATACTCCACTTTTTGCTTTTGCTTTCCCACTTGAAACCCTTGCTTCTGTGCTTTTTTCTTCTTCACCTCTTGAAACCCATCCTTATTCAATCTAGTTTGTTACTTCACTACTATTTTAGGATTATGAGGACAGTTGCTATCCTCATGGCCAAACACTTCACAAGTAGAACATAATGGGGGCTTCCACTCATATTCTACCTCCATTACTTCCTTTATATATCCATCCCCCTTCAGTGTAGGAATTGCCAGTGATAAGTTCTCACGAAATCCTTTTGCTGCATCTATTTCAATCAATGCTCTCGCATAACTACTCCTTCCCCAGCCTTCCAAACACATATTTGTTGTGTTTGTGTCAAGAAGTTTAGGGTTGCCCAGTTTTGAAGCTATCAGACTGAGTCCATCCTCCATGTAGGCTACCAACGGCACATCATGAATTTTTACCCACACCGATATCGTCTTTATATCCTCCTTCTTCAAAGTCATAGTATGGTTCCAAACATTCAGGACAATTGGGATATTACGTATTAGCCATGGACCACCCTCTAACACACCATGCATGCCATTTGTGGATTCAAATTTGAAGAAAAAGAATCCATTAGCGTTCATCATTAGCCTTTGCAAACCAAATTTCTTCCATGCATTCTTAGCATAATACTCTACCACCGGAAATGGCAATCTATTCCCCAGAAAGTATCCCACCAGTGTATTATCGAACTTGGCCTGCACAGTTTTAATAGATTCCCTTGGCAGCACCACATCCACGTTATCCATCTTTGCAACATCTTCCATCAATCTAAACTTTATCACCTTCTTAGATCCTTCAGCAAGCTTATTTGCATACGAGTCCATATCATGTGCATGGGAAGCAGATGTGACAGTTGACACATGTTCCTGCGTTCCTGTTTGAAACTTCAGCTCTTGTTGTTTTGCATGCTTCAATCCATCGTCCAATCCCTTCTTCAGACAACTCTTAAGGACTGGACCATCAATATCCTTCACCTTTGAACTCAGACTATCCATAACCCTAGAATCGAAGCAATTAGTCTGTTGCCCTTAAAAGGTTAATAGAATTCGTATCACTCTAGCTTGACTATACAAATAGCCGCGAATGGTTACAGATCTACTAAGCAATCAGAGTAAAACAGACGAACCTTCGATAAACTACAGAAACAAAACCTAATCAATAACCCAAGTTATTCTAACAACGCTCGTATTACAGAAATAATCACAGGGTTGTTAGAACGACCAGATCAAAGACTAGATCAAATAAAAAAAACAGAAGGAACGATCAAAACCCTAATCGCCCAAAACCCAAATCGCCCATTCTCGTCTTATGGAAGGACTCTTACCCCGTACGAAACCTTAAAACTCCGTAATAAACCAAATGAATTCGTATGAGTCCGTCGAACATCGTACGACAACTTAGGACATCTTATGACTCTTTATGCCACATTAGCAACTCGGAAAGAATGTTAGTATAAGTAGGACGTCTTACAACTCCTAAGAACATCTTACATCACCGTACGAAACCTTTAAACTTCATAATACACCTAATGAATTCGTCCGAGTCCTTTGAACATCGTTCTACAAGTTAGGTCATATGAAGACTGTGTATGACATATTAGCACCTTGAAAAGCATGTTAGTATAACGTAGGACACCTTAAAACTCTAAACAACAACTTACAATACCGTACGGAACCTTAAAATTTCATAATAAACCTAATGAAATCGTCCAAGTCCTTTGAACATCGTACGACAACTCAGGATTTTGTTACGACTCTGTATGCGACATTAGCAACATGAAAAGCACGTTAGAATAATGTTGGACGCGCATAACTCCTAAGAAAACCTTACATCACCGTACGAAACTTTAAAACTCCATAATAAACCTAATGATTTCGTCCAAGACCTTTGAACGTTGTACGACAACTTAGGACTTGTTACGACTTTGTATGCGACATTAGCAACTTGAAAAGCACGTAAGTATAATGTAGGACGCCTTACGACTCCTAAGAACACCTTACAACACCGTACGAAACCTTAAAACTCCATAATAAACCAAATGAATTCGTACGAGTCCTTCGAACATCGTACGACAACTTAAGACATCTTACGACTCTTTATGCCACATTAGCAACTCG
This sequence comes from Tagetes erecta, assembly GCA_030867185.1. Lineage (NCBI taxonomy): Eukaryota > Viridiplantae > Streptophyta > Magnoliopsida > Asterales > Asteraceae > Tagetes > Tagetes erecta. The sequence continues at coordinate 3,273,680 of CM061486.1, read as the reverse complement.
GAAAGAACGTTAGTATAATGTAACATGCCTTAAAGCTCCTAAGAACACCTTACATCATCGTACGAAACCTTAAAACTCCATAATACACCTAATGAATTCGTCCGAGTTCTTTGAACATCGTTCTACAAGTTATGACATCTGAAGACTCTGTATGACATATTAGCACCTTGAAAAGCATGTTAGTATAACGTAGGACACCTTAAAACTCCAAACAACACCTTACAACACCGTACGGAACCTTAAAACTCAATAATAAACCTAATGAAATCGTCCAAGTCCTTTGAACATCGTACGAAAACTCAGGATTATGTTACGACTCTGTATACGACATTAGCAAAATGAAAAGCACGTTAGAATAATGTAGGACGCGTTACAACTCCTAAGAACACCTTACATCATCGTACGAATATTTAAAACTCCATAATAAATCTAATGAATTCGTCCGAGTCCTTTGAACGTCGTACGACAACTCATGACTTGTTACGACTCTGTATGCGACATTAGCAACATGAAAAGCACTTAAGTATAATGTAGGACGCCTTACGACTCCTAAGAACATCTTACAACACCGTACGAAATCTTAAAACTCCATAATAAACCATTAGAATTCGTACGAGTCCTTCGAACATCGTACGACAACTTAGGACATCTTAGGACTCTTTATGCCACATTAGCAACTCAGAAAGAACGTTAGTATAATGTAAGATGCCTTAAAGCTCCTAAGAACACCTTACATCATCGTACGAAACCTTAAAACTCCAAAATAGACCTAATGAATTCGTCCGAGTCCTTTGAACATTGTTCTACAAGTTAGGACATCTGAAGACTCTGTATGACATATTAGCTACTTGAAAAGCACCTTAATAAAACGTAGGACACCTTAAAACTCTAAACAACACCTTACAACACCGTACGAAACCTTAAAAATCCATAATAAACCAAATGAATTCATATGAGTCCTTCGAACATCGTACGACAATTTAGCACATCTTACGACTCTTTATGCCACATTAGCAACTCGGAAAGAATGCTAGTATAATGTAGGACGCCTTACAGCTCCTAAGAACACCTTACAACTCCATAATACACCTAATGAATTCGTCCGAGTCCTTTGAACATCGTTCTACAAGTTACGACATCGGAAGACTCTGTATGACATATTAGCACCTTGAAAAGTATGTTAGTATAACGTAGGAAACCTTAAAACTCCAAACAACACCTTAACACACCGTACGGAACCTTAAAACTGCATAATAAACCTAATGTGTAAAACCCTAAATCTAGAAGAAAGTATATGTCGATAATGGGCGTGTGTTCATGTAAATAGCACGTTGAATAAAAAGTCCTAATGTATAGAGATAAACCCTAGGGGTGATAGAGGACTTAAAATGAAGAACGTGAGCGAAAACGGAACTCAAATCGGAGTTATAACGAAGCGGGAAATGCGAAAACACCCGAGGAATGCCCGAAAACTTGTTTCGAGCATATCTTGACTTAGAAGAAGAGTTACGGAGCCCATAATATATGAATTCCACGTGTTTCGACGAGAGGAATCTGAAAACATGGGTTACGCGGTCCGCGCATTAGAGGGTAGGCTTGTGCGCGTATCGCCTAGTGTCAGTCGGGTGGAAAACAGCTGTCAGGCACTTGCCTGTTACGCGATACGCGCAGGAGGGCCCATGGTGCTGCGCGTAGCGCCTAGAACAGCCCGACCAGCCTATAAAAAGGGGTGCAACCCCCCTTCACTCCTTGCTCAACTTCTCTCTCTCTAGAACGTTTTAGAGAGAGAAACACCTAGTTTTTGTTGCGGAATCGCGCCTCGTGTGCGGTACCCTGCGTCGTGACGTTCCTTCGAGTCTCGGACGCGTGAAGATCGCTTGGCGTGCGTCGAGGTTCTGCCCGAGTGAAGAACGGTGATCATCAAAGTGTTGCGCAATTGAAGATCGGTGATCGACGAGGTAATGGTCTTTCATTCTCGATTAGTTTAGGACGGGAATCGGGTTGGGAACCCGATGGGAATGCGGGGTGGAGATACCCGCATAGCACGAGGGACGTGCTAGGGGAAATGGTTGCGGGATTAAACACCCGCAACTAACGGGTAGATTACCCGGGGAGGGTGCGGATTGAATATCCGTACCCTAGGGGTATGATATCCGTTGTGAACGGATAACATATCTCTGTAGCATTCGTTTAGATCCCGAGGTTCGGGATTTGGTAAGCGTAGGTGGCAACGACTCGTCTCTAGTCGGATGCTTCGCTAGTTATGCCCTAGGACTTACATAGTCTTAGGAATCGTTATTTATAACGTTGTGATATCGCGTTATAGGTGGATTATAGCTATTGAGATTGATTGTCGATATAGCTATTTGTGTGATCGTAAAGATATCCATTTGGATTGATTGTTGGGATTAGATCAAGGACCGAAGCTAGTTGTGAGCTTGTTGTGATCTTGTTGAGGTGAGTTCATACACTTAAACTCTTTTGAAATGATTGTATGTTTTACAAAACTGGATGTGTTGCTTAAACCTGTTTTGGTTGCAAATGATTGTGAGTTTTTGTATAAACTCTTTTGGAATGGTTGTGTTCTTAAACTGTTGTTTATGAACGGTTGGCTAGCATTCTACGGTAAATATCGGGCAATACCACTTCAGTTATAGGGTGACGCGGTAAACTCGGTGAAGGGTATATGCATATATTCTGCTCCAGCGCAGACGTGCCTGACGGAGTTGTTGAAGGGTTTATCGTATTGTTTGTGTATATTTATCTGATTATGCTAGTATGTTTATGAAATGCTTGTAAATGATGGAGTTAGTGGTAACTCTTTGATCAATGGAGCTTGGCAACTCGTTGATCAAGTTTTTTTACAAGTATTTGGTTGAATGTTTGAAATGTTTTGTAAAATGTTTTATTATGAACTCACCAGCGTAAGCTGACCCTTTCTTTTAAAACTTTTTGGCACACATCCTAGGTGCCGTGTGATGCAGGAAAGCACTGTTGAGGCTAGAGCAGGTAGAGGGCTTGCGGGCTTAGAAGATAGACGCTCTGGACCTAGAATAGTTGCTAGCTTTAGTTTGTTAATGTTATGTAACAAACAAACAATTGTCGTTTTGTAATCAATGTATTGTATATATGAAGTTTAATGTATGCACAACTTTAAGATTTAAGCTGTGTGTATGTATGTTTGTTGATTCCGCTGCGTTGCTCCTGATATCCATTCGTCACACGCGATAACCCCCGGGCACCTGGGACCGCCCGCCGCGTTGGGGTTGTGACATAATGAAATCGTCCAAGTCCTTTGAACATCGTACGACAACTCAGGATTTTGTTACGACTCTGTATGCGACATTAGCAACATGAAAAGCATGTTAGAATATTGTAGGACGCGTTACAACTCCTAAGAACACCTTACATTACCGTACGAAACTTTAAAACTCCATAGTAAATCTAATGAATTCGTCCGAGTACTTTGAACGTCGTACGACAACTCAGGACTTGTTACGACTCTGTATGCGACATTAGTAACATGAAAAGCACGTAAGTATAATGTACGACGCCTTACGAATCCTAAGAACACCTAACAACACCGTACGAAACCTTAAAACTCCATAATAAACCATTAGAATTCGTACGAGTCCTTCGAACATCGTACGACAACTTAGGACATCTTAGGACTCTTTATGCCACATTAGCAACTCAGAAAGAACGTTAGTAAAATGTAAGATGCCTTAAATCTCCTAAGAACACCTTACATCACCGTACGAAACTTTAAAACTCCATAATACACCTAATGAATTCGTCCGAGTCCTTTGAACATCGTTCAACAAGTTAGAACATCTGAAGACTCTGTATGACATATTAGCACCTTGAAAAGCACGTTAATAAAACCTACGACACCTTAAAACTCCAAACAACAACTTACAACACCGTAGGAAACCTTAAAACTCCATAATAAACCAAATGAATTCGTACGAGTCCTTCGAACATCGTACGACAACTTAGCACATCTTGCGACTCATTATGCCACATTAGCAACTCGGAAAGAATGCTAGTATAATGTAGGACGCATTACAGCTCCTAAGAACACCTTAAAACTCCATAATACAGCTAATGAATTCGTCCGAGTCCTTTGAACATCGTTCTACAAGTTACGACATCTGAAGACTCTGTATGACATATTAGCACCTTGAAAAGTATGTTAGTATAGTGTGATAAAATAGAACACCGTTGGTCTACGGGCGATTTGGGCGATTCTAGGGTTTCATCTTTGAAACTCTAGATCTGATCGTTTTTCTGGATTATTGATTCGAAGTCTCCCTTCATGGTCTTAATCTGAATGCCAATAGAACACCGTTGGTCTACGGGCGATTTGGGCGATTCTAGGGTTTCATCTTTGAAACTCTAGATCTGATCGTTTTTCTGGATTATTGATTCGAAGTCTCCCTTCATGGTCTTAATCTGATCAATTACAACATTGAATGAAGGTTCTTCGGTGCTGATTTTCTGGTTAGATAGCTATTTTGTTCGTTTTTAGTTGAAAATTGCTGCGTTATTTTGGTTCGACATCTAGGGTTTGTATCAAACGGCTGGGTTTGCATTGGTTGGGTCACGATCATCTTAAAAGGCTGATGTAAACAAACCCTTGGTTCATTACGAATTAGGGTTTCAAATCTGCTCTGCTTATTGGTATAACGGAATTTGAGTGTTGTGGGGTTGCAAATTAGGGTTTGTGGAGGCTGATATTGTTTGAAACCTGGTTTATTACGAATTAGGGTTTCGACTCAATAATCAGCCATATGGAGACGGAAATTAGTCCCAAACCTATCAGTGCTCGAAAAGTAAGATTTGTAGAGAATACTGAGCCAAAAATTGAGGGTATTGCTCGGAAGGTGGTGAATATTGATGGTATTCGTCTTCCTCGTCGTGGTAAGATTATAAATCAAGAGGATGTTCAAAGTGAAAAGCAAGCTGTAATTTTATCTGACAAAGAAAATTAGGCTGGCACTAGTGACCAGATTATTGAGCCTAAAGTGAATTCTTATGCTGCTACTCTACAATCCGGTACGTCAAAAAGTAGCATTCATTTTCGTTTTTTGGAGTCTTTGGATACACAACAAGGTGTTGATGTGGTTCTCCCTAGGGAATCGGTTAAAATTGTCCAAGATAAATTAGCTTTCACTCTATATGGGTATTTTCTAGGAGACAGAGTTGCATATCCGGTTGTTGAGCATTTTGTGAAAACAAATTGGAAGAAGTATGGGCTGCAAAAATGTATGATGAATGCTAATGGCTTCTTTTTCTTCAAATTTGTTGATAACAAGAGTATGCTTGCTGTGCTTGAAGGGGGACCTTGGCTAATTCGCAATAAACCGATCGTTCTAAATACATGGTCTCCTATGACTGTCCTTAAAAAAGAAGACATTAGGAAAGTGGCGGTTTGGGTTAAATTGCATGATGTGCCTATTGCAGCTTATACGGATGATGGATTAAGCATGCTTGCCTCAAAGATTGGTTCTCCAAGGTTACTAGATTCCTACACTACTACTATGTGTTCTGAAAGTTGGGGTAGAAGTAGTTATGCAAGGGCACTTATTGAAATTTCAGCAGAGCATGAGTTTAAGGATGTGCTAACTATGGCTATTCAAGATGTGGATGGAGATAAATACGCTATTGAGAGTGTGGGTGTGGAGTATGAATGGAAGCCCCCTAGGTGTTCGCAGTGTTGTGTGTTTGGACATCTAAATGATGATTGTCCTAAACAGGTTCGTCCTACATCTAAACCAGAACAGGTTAGTGCTAAACCTAATACTGCCACTAAACCAAAGGTTAATAGGGATGGGTTTACTGAAGTAAAGGGGAGGAAAAAGGATAACAAAAGTGGGTTCCACGTTACCAACCAGAAACCAAACTTTGAATATCGAGCATTTGATTACAAGAAAATGGTGGGACCAAGACCCACTAATTCGGCTGGTAAAGGTAGAGATCCCCTGAAGATCCAAGTACAAAACTCCTTTAGTGCTTTAGATTCAGAATATGTGAAGGATGGGGGGGCGTTGGAGTCTATCAAAGCGAAGGATAAATTGGGAAGAGAGGTGCTTGAGGTCTTGGATGAGGAAGAGGTTGAAGATATCTTTGATGAAATAAGAGATATATCTAGAGATAAATCAGGGGAAAGCTCCTCTTCTCATGTGGTTTCCAATGGATAATAGTTTGCTCGGGTTTTGGAGGAGGATTTCCAAGGGTGGAGCGTTCATATTTGATGATGGCGGATGATGCTTTGGTTTTGTTAGTTTCTTTCTATTAGATCGTTTATCTGTGGTAGACTAGTTTGTTTGGATTGTATTGGTTAGTTATCTTTTTTGTTTACATATGTGGGGGTTTGTCCCACATATGAACTAGTGAGGAACACATCCTCACTACTTGTACTTCATTGACGGTTGTCTTTATAATAGAATCACCGGGGTAACCCTTTACCCAAAAAAAAGTATGTTAGTATAACGTAGGAAACCTTAAAACTTCAAACAACACCTTAACACACCGTACGGAACCTTAAAACTGCATAATAAACCTAATGAAATCGTCCAAGTCCTTTGAACATCGTACGACAACTCAGGATTTTGTTACGACTCTGTATGCGACATTAGCAACATGAAAAGCATGTTAGAATATTGTAGGACGCGTTACAACTCCTAAGAACACCTTACATTACCGTATGAAACTTTAAAACTCCATAGTAAATCTAATGAATTCGTCCGAGTACTTTGAACGTCGTACGACAACTCAGGACTTGTTACGACTCTGTATGCGGCATTAGTAACATGAAAAGCACGTAAGTATAATGTACGACGCCTTACGAATCCTAAGAACACCTAACAACACCGTACGAAACCTTAAAACTCCATAATAAACCATTAGAATTCGTACGAGTCCTTCGAACATCGTACGACAACTTAGGACATCTTAGGACTCTTTATGCCACATTAGCTACTCAAAAAGAATGTTAGTATAATGTAAGATGCCTTAAAGCTCCTAAGAACACCTTACATCACCGTACGAAACCTTAAAACTCTATAAAACACCTAATGAATTCGTCTGAGTCCTTTGAACATCATTCTACAAGTTAGGACAAATGAAGACTCTGTATGACATATTAGCACCTAGAAAAGCACGTAAATAAAACGTAGGACACCATAAAACTCCAAACAACACCTTACAACACCGTACCAATCCTTAAAACTCCATAATAAACCAAATGAATTCGTACGAGTCCTTCGAACATCGTCCAACAACTTAGCACATATTGCGACTCTTTATACCACATTAGCAACTCGGAAAGAATGCTAGTATAATGTAGGACGCCTTACGGCTCCTAAGAACACCTTACATCACCGTACGAAACCTTAAAACTCCATAATACACCTAATGAATTCGTCCGAGGCCTTTGAACATTGATCTACAAGTTACGACATCTAAAGACTTTGTATGACATATTAGCACCATGAAAAGCAAGTTAGAATAACGTAGGACACCTTAAAACTCCAAACAACATCTTACAACACCGTGCAGAACCTTAAAACTCCATATTAACCTAATGAAATCGTCCAAGTCCTTTGAACATCGTACGACAACTCAGGATTTTGTTACGACTCTGTATGCGACATTAGCAACATGAAAAGCACGTTAGAATAATGTAGGACGCGTTACAACTCCTAAGAACACCTTACATCACCGTACGAAACTTTAAAACTCTATAATAAACCTAATGAATTAGTCTGAGTCCTTTGAACGTCGTACGACAACATAGGACTTGTTACGACTCTGTATGCGACATTAGCAACATGAAAAGCACGTAAGTATAATGTAGGACGTCTTACGACTCCTAAGAACACCTTACAACACCGTATGAAACCTAAAAACTCCATAATAAACCATTAGAATTCGTACGAGTCCTTCGAACATCGTACGATAACTTAGGATATCTTAGGACACTTTATGCCACATTAGCAACTCAGAAAGAACGTTAGTATAATGTAAGATGCCTTAAAGCTACTAAGAACACCTTACATCACCGTACGAAACCTTAAAACTCCATAATACACCTAATGAATTCGTCCGAGTCCTTTGAACATCGTTCTACAAGTTAGGACATCTGAAGACACTGTATGACATATTAGCACTTTGAAAAGCACATTAATAAAACGTAGGACACCTTAAAACTCCAAACAACACCTTACAACACCGTACGAAACCTTAAAACTCCATATTAAACCAAATGAATTCGTACGAGTCCTTCGAACATCGTACAACAACTTAGCACATCTTACGACTCTTTATGCCATATTAGCAACTCGGAAAGAATGCTAGTATAATGTAGGACGCCTTACAACTCCTAAGAACACCTTACAGCACCGTACGAAATCTTAAATCTCCCTAATACACCTAATGAATTTGTCCGAGTCCTTTGAACATCGTTTTACAAGTTACAACATCAGAAGACACTGTATGACATATTAGTAGCTTGAAAAGCATGTTAGTATAACGTAGGACACCTTAAAACTCCAAACGATACCTTACAACACCGTACGGAACCTTAAAACTCCATGATAAACCTAATGAAATCGTCCAAGTCCTTTAAACATCGCACGACAACTCAGGATTTTGTTACGACTCTGTATGCGACATTAGCAACATGAAAAGCACGTTAGAATAATGTAGGACGCGTTACAACTCCTAAAAACAACTTACATCACCGTACGAAACTTTAAAACTCCATAATAAATCTAATTAATTCGTCCGAGTCTTTAGAACGTCGTACGACGACTCAGGACTTGTTACGACTCTGTATGCGACATTAGCAACATGAAAAGCACGTAAGTATAATGTAGGACGCCTTACGACTCCTAAGAACACCTTACAACAGCGTACGAAACCTTAAAACTCCATAATAAACCATTAGAATTCGTACGAGTCCTTCGAACATCGTACGACAACTTAGGACATCTTAGGACTCTTTATGCCACATTAGCAACTCAGAAAGAACGTTAGTATAATGTAAGATGCCTTAAAGCTCCTAAGAACACCTTACATCACCGTAAGAAACCTTAAAACTCCATAATACACCTAATGAATTTGTTCGAGTCCTTTGAACGTCGTTCAACAAGTTAGAACATCTGAAGACTCTGTATGACATATTAGCACCTTGAAAACAACGTTAATAAAACGTAGGACACCTTAAAACTCCAAACAACAGCTTACAACACCGTACGAAACCTTAAAACTCCATAATAAACCAAATGAATTCGTACGAGTCCTTCGAACATCGTACGATAACTTAGCACATCTTGCGACTCATTATGCCACATTAGCAACTCGGAAAGAATGCTAGTATAATGTAGGACGCATTACAGCTCCTAAGAACACCTTAAAACTCCATAATACACCTAATGAATTCGTCCGAGTCCTTTGAACATCGTTCTACAAGTTAGGACATCTGAAGACTCTGTATGACATATTAGCACCTTGAAAAGTATGTTAGTATAACGTAGGACACCTTAAAACTCCAAACAACATCTTAACACACCGTACGGAACCTTAAAACTGCATAATAAACCTAATGAAATCGTCCAAGTCCTTTGAACATCGTACGACAACTCAGGATTTTGTTACGACTCTGTATGCGACATTAGCAACATGAAAAGCATGTTAGAATATTGTAGGACGCGTTACAACTCCTAAGAACACCTTACATTACCGTACGAAACTTTAAAACTCCATAGTAAATCTAATGAATTCGTCCGAATACTTTGAACGTCGTACGACAACTCAGGACTTGTTACGACTCTGTATGCGACATTAGTAACATGAAAAGCACGTAAGTATAATGTACGACGCCTTACGAATCCTAAGAACACCTAACAACACCGTACGAAACCTTAAAACTCCATAATAAACCATTAGAATTCGTACGAGTCCTTCGAACATCGTACGACAACTTAGGACATCTTAGGACTCTTTATGCCACATTAGCTACTCAAAAAGAATGTTAGTATAATGTAAGATGCCTTAAAGCTCCTAAGAACACCTTACATCACCGTACGAAACCTTAAAACTCTATAAAACACCTAATGAATTCGTCCGAGTCCTTTGAACATCATTCTACAAGTTAGGACAAATGAAGACTCTGTATGACATATTAGCACCTAGAAAAGCACGTAAATAAAACGTAGGACACCATAAAACTCCAAACAACACCTTACAACACCGTACGAATCCTTAAAACTCCATAATAAACCAAATGAATTCGTACGAGTCCTTCGAACATCGTCCAACAACTTAGCACATATTGCGACTCTTTATACCACATTAGCAACTCGGAAAGAATGCTAGTATAATGTAGGACGCCTTACGGCTCCTAAGAACACCTTACATCACCGTACGAAACCTTAAAACTCCATAATACACCTAATGAATTCGTCCGAGGCCTTTGAACATTGATCTACAAGTTACGACATCTAAAGACTCTGTATGACATATTAGCACCATGAAAAGCAAGTTAGAATAACGTAGGACACCTTAAAACTCCAAACAACACTTTACAACACCGTGCAGAACCTTAAAACTCCATATTAACCTAATGAAATCGTCCAGGTCCTTTGAACATCGTACGACAACTCAGGATTTTGTTACGACTCTGTATGCGACATTAGCAACATGAAAAGCACGTTAGAATAATGTAGGACGCGTTACAACTCCTAAGAACACCTTACATCACCGTACGAAACTTTAAAACTCTATAATAAACCTAATGAATTAGTCCGAGTCCTTTGAACGTCGTACGACAACATAGGACTTGTTACGACTGTGTATGCGACATTAGCAACATGAAAAGCACGTAAGTATAATGTAGGACGTCTTACGACTCCTAAGAACACCTTACAACACCGTATGAAACCTAAAAACTCCATAATAAACCATTAGAATTCGTACGAGTCCTTCGAACATCGTACGACAACTTAGGACATCTTAGGACTCTTTATGCCACATTAGCAACTCAGAAAGAACGTTAGTATAATGTAAGATGCCTTAAAGCTACTAAGAACACCTTACATCACCGTACGAAACCTTAAAACTCCATAATACACCTAATGAATTCGTCCGAGTCCTTTGAACATCGTTCTACAAGTTAGGACATCTGAAGACACTGTATGACATATTAGCACTTTGAAAAGCACATTAATAAAACGTAGGACACCTTAAAACTCCAAACAACACCTTACAACACCGTACGAAACCTTAAAACTCCATATTAAACCAAATGAATTCGTACGAGTCCTTCGAACATCGTACAACAACTTAGCACATCTTACGAATCTTTATGCCATATTAGCAACTCGGAAAGAATGCTAGTATAATGTAGGACGCCTTACAACTCCTAAGAACAACTTACATCACCGTACGAAATCTTAAATCTCCCTAATACACCTAATGAATTTGTCCGAGTCCTTTGAACATCATTTTACAAGTTACAACATCAGAAGACATTGTATGACATATTAGTAGCTTGAAAAGCATGTTAGTATAACGTAGGACACCTTAAAACTCCAAACAACACCTTACAACACCGTACGGAACCTTAAAACTCCATGATAAACCTAATGAAATCGTCCAAGTCCTTTAAACATCGCACGACAACTCAGGATTTTGTTACGACTCTGTATGCGACATTAGCAACATGAAAAGCACGTTAGAATAATGTAGGACGCGTTACAACTCCTAAAAACAACTTACATCACCGTACGAAACTTTAAAACTCCATAATAAATCTAATTAATTCGTCCGAGTCTTTAGAACGTCGTACGACGACTCAGGACTTGTTACGACTCTGTATGCGACATTAGCAACATGAAAAGCACGTAAGTATAATGTAGGACGCCTTACGACTCCTAAGAACACCTTACAACAGCGTACGAAACCTTAAAACTCCATAATAAACCATTAGAATTCGTACGAGTCCTTCGAACATCGTACGACAACTTAGGACATCTTAGGACTCTTTATGCCACATTAGCAACTCAGAAAGAACGTTAGTATAATGTAAGATGCCTTAAAGCTCCTAAGAACACCTTACATCACCGTAAGAAACCTTAAAACTCCATAATACACCTAATGAATTCGTTCGAGTCCATTGAACGTCGTTCAACAAGTTAGAACATCTGAAGACTCTGTATGACATATTAGCACCTTGAAAAGCACGTTAATAAAACGTAGGACACCTTAAAACTCCAAACAACAGCTTACAACACCGTACGAAACCTTAAAACTCCATAATAAACCAAATGAATTCGTACGAGTCCTTCGAACATCGTACGATAACTTAGCACATCTTGCGACTCATTATGCCACATTAGCAACTCGGAAAGAATGCTAGTATAATGTAGGACGCATTACAGCTCCTAAGAACACCTTAAAACTCCATAATACACCTAATGAATTCGTCCGAGTCCTTTGAACATCGTTCTACAAGTTAGGACATCTGAAGACTCTGTATGACATATTAGCACCTTGAAAAGTATGTTAGTATAACGTAGGACACCTTAAAACTCCAAACAACATCTTAACACACCGTACGGAACCTTAAAACTGCATAATAAACCTAATGAAATCGTCCAAGTCCTTTGAACATCGTACGACAACTCAGGATTTTGTTACGACTCTGTATGCGACATTAGCAACATGAAAAGCATGTTAGAATATTGTAGGACGCGTTACAACTCCTAAGAACACCTTACATTACCGTACGAAACTTTAAAACTCCATAGTAAATCTAATGAATTCGTCCGAATACTTTGAACGTCGTACGACAACTCAGGACTTGTTACGACTCTGTATGCGACATTAGTAACATGAAAAGCACGTAAGTATAATGTACGACGCCTTACGAATCCTAAGAACACCTAACAACACCGTACGAAACCTTAAAACTCCATAATAAACCATTAGAATTCGTACGAGTCCTTCGAACATCGTACGACAACTTAGGACATCTTAGGACTCTTTATGCCACATTAGCTACTCAAAAAGAATGTTAGTATAATGTAAGATGCCTTAAAGCTCCTAAGAACACCTTACATCACCGTACGAAACCTTAAAACTCTATAAAACACCTAATGAATTCGTCCGAGTCCTTTGAACATCATTCTACAAGTTAGGACAAATGAAGACTCTGTATGACATATTAGCACCTAGAAAAGCACGTAAATAAAACGTAGGACACCATAAAACTCCAAACAACACCTTACAACACCGTACGAATCCTTAAAACTCCATAATAAACCAAATGAATTCGTACGAGTCCTTCGAACATCGTCCAACAACTTAGCACATATTGCGACTCTTTATACCACATTAGCAACTCGGAAAGAATGCTAGTATAATGTAGGACGCCTTACGGCTCCTAAGAACACCTTACATCACCGTACGAAACCTTAAAACTCCATAATACACCTAATGAATTCGTCCGAGGCCTTTGAACATTGATCTACAAGTTACGACATCTAAAGACTCTGTATGACATATTAGCACCATGAAAAGCAAGTTAGAATAACGTAGGACACCTTAAAACTCCAAACAACACTTTACAACACCGTGCAGAACCTTAAAACTCCATATTAACCTAATGAAATCGTCCAGGTCCTTTGAACATCGTACGACAACTCAGGATTTTGTTACGACTCTGTATGCGACATTAGCAACATGAAAAGCACGTTAGAATAATGTAGGACGCGTTACAACTCCTAAGAACACCTTACATCACCGTACGAAACTTTAAAACTCTATAATAAACCTAATGAATTAGTCCGAGTCCTTTGAACGTCGTACGACAACATAGGACTTGTTACGACTGTGTATGCGACATTAGCAACATGAAAAGCACGTAAGTATAATGTAGGACGTCTTACGACTCCTAAGAACACCTTACAACACCGTATGAAACCTAAAAACTCCATAATAAACCATTAGAATTCGTACGAGTCCTTCGAACATCGTACGACAACTTAGGACATCTTAGGACTCTTTATGCCACATTAGCAACTCAGAAAGAACGTTAGTATAATGTAAGATGCCTTAAAGCTACTAAGAACACCTTACATCACCGTACGAAACCTTAAAACTCCATAATACACCTAATGAATTCGTCCGAGTCCTTTGAACATCGTTCTACAAGTTAGGACATCTGAAGACACTGTATGACATATTAGCACTTTGAAAAGCACATTAATAAAACGTAGGACACCTTAAAACTCCAAACAACACCTTACAACACCGTACGAAACCTTAAAACTCCATATTAAACCAAATGAATTCGTACGAGTCCTTCGAACATCGTACAACAACTTAGCACATCTTACGAATCTTTATGCCATATTAGCAACTCGGAAAGAATGCTAGTATAATGTAGGACGCCTTACAACTCCTAAGAACAACTTACATCACCGTACGAAATCTTAAATCTCCCTAATACACCTAATGAATTTGTCCGAGTCCTTTGAACATCATTTTACAAGTTACAACATCAGAAGACATTGTATGACATATTAGTAGCTTGAAAAGCATGTTAGTATAACGTAGGACACCTTAAAACTCCAAACAACACCTTACAACACCGTACGGAACCTTAAAACTCCATGATAAACCTAATGAAATCGTCCAAGTCCTTTAAACATCGCACGACAACTCAGGATTTTGTTACGACTCTGTATGCGACATTAGCAACATGAAAAGCACGTTAGAATAATGTAGGACGCGTTACAACTCCTAAAAACAACTTACATCACCGTACGAAACTTTAAAACTCCATAATAAATCTAATTAATTCGTCCGAGTCTTTAGAACGTCGTACGACGACTCAGGACTTGTTACGACTCTGTATGCGACATTAGCAACATGAAAAGCACGTAAGTATAATGTAGGACGCCTTACGACTCCTAAGAACACCTTACAACAGCGTACGAAACCTTAAAACTCCATAATAAACCATTAGAATTCGTACGAGTCCTTCGAACATCGTACGACAACTTAGGACATCTTAGGACTCTTTATGCCACATTAGCAACTCAGAAAGAACGTTAGTATAATGTAAGATGCCTTAAAGCTCCTAAGAACACCTTACATCACCGTAAGAAACCTTAAAACTCCATAATACACCTAATGAATTCGTTCGAGTCCATTGAACGTCGTTCAACAAGTTAGAACATCTGAAGACTCTGTATGACATATTAGCACCTTGAAAAGCACGTTAATAAAACGTAGGACACCTTAAAACTCCAAACAACAGCTTACAACACCGTACGAAACCTTAAAACTCCATAATAAACCAAATGAATTCGTACGAGTCCTTCGAACATCGTACGATAACTTAGCACATCTTGCGACTCATTATGCCACATTAGCA
This sequence comes from Tagetes erecta, assembly GCA_030867185.1. Classification (NCBI taxonomy): domain Eukaryota; kingdom Viridiplantae; phylum Streptophyta; class Magnoliopsida; order Asterales; family Asteraceae; genus Tagetes; species Tagetes erecta. The sequence continues at coordinate 3,258,232 of CM061486.1, read as the reverse complement.
ACTCGGAAAGAATGCTAGTATAATGTAGGACGCATTACAGCTCCTAAGAACACCTTAAAACTCCATAATACACCTAATGAATTCGTCCGAGTCCTTTGAACATCGTTCTACAAGTTAGGACATCTGAAGACTCTGTATGACATATTAGCACCTTGAAAAGTATGTTAGTATAACGTAGGACACCTTAAAACTCCAAACAACATCTTAACACACCGTACGGAACCTTAAAACTGCATAATAAACCTAATGAAATCGTCCAAGTCCTTTGAACATCGTACGACAACTCAGGATTTTGTTACGACTCTGTATGCGACATTAGCAACATGAAAAGCATGTTAGAATATTGTAGGACGCGTTACAACTCCTAAGAACACCTTACATTACCGTACGAAACTTTAAAACTCCATAGTAAATCTAATGAATTCGTCCGAATACTTTGAACGTCGTACGACAACTCAGGACTTGTTACGACTCTGTATGCGACATTAGTAACATGAAAAGCACGTAAGTATAATGTACGACGCCTTACGAATCCTAAGAACACCTAACAACACCGTACGAAACCTTAAAACTCCATAATAAACCATTAGAATTCGTACGAGTCCTTCGAACATCGTACGACAACTTAGGACATCTTAGGACTCTTTATGCCACATTAGCTACTCAAAAAGAATGTTAGTATAATGTAAGATGCCTTAAAGCTCCTAAGAACACCTTACATCACCGTACGAAACCTTAAAACTCTATAAAACACCTAATGAATTCGTCCGAGTCCTTTGAACATCATTCTACAAGTTAGGACAAATGAAGACTCTGTATGACATATTAGCACCTAGAAAAGCACGTAAATAAAACGTAGGACACCATAAAACTCCAAACAACACCTTACAACACCGTACGAATCCTTAAAACTCCATAATAAACCAAATGAATTCGTACGAGTCCTTCGAACATCGTCCAACAACTTAGCACATATTGCGACTCTTTATACCACATTAGCAACTCGGAAAGAATGCTAGTATAATGTAGGACGCCTTACGGCTCCTAAGAACACCTTACATCACCGTACGAAACCTTAAAACTCCATAATACACCTAATGAATTCGTCCGAGGCCTTTGAACATTGATCTACAAGTTACGACATCTAAAGACTCTGTATGACATATTAGCACCATGAAAAGCAAGTTAGAATAACGTAGGACACCTTAAAACTCCAAACAACACTTTACAACACCGTGCAGAACCTTAAAACTCCATATTAACCTAATGAAATCGTCCAGGTCCTTTGAACATCGTACGACAACTCAGGATTTTGTTACGACTCTGTATGCGACATTAGCAACATGAAAAGCACGTTAGAATAATGTAGGACGCGTTACAACTCCTAAGAACACCTTACATCACCGTACGAAACTTTAAAACTCTATAATAAACCTAATGAATTAGTCCGAGTCCTTTGAACGTCGTACGACAACATAGGACTTGTTACGACTGTGTATGCGACATTAGCAACATGAAAAGCACGTAAGTATAATGTAGGACGTCTTACGACTCCTAAGAACACCTTACAACACCGTATGAAACCTAAAAACTCCATAATAAACCATTAGAATTCGTACGAGTCCTTCGAACATCGTACGACAACTTAGGACATCTTAGGACTCTTTATGCCACATTAGCAACTCAGAAAGAACGTTAGTATAATGTAAGATGCCTTAAAGCTACTAAGAACACCTTACATCACCGTACGAAACCTTAAAACTCCATAATACACCTAATGAATTCGTCCGAGTCCTTTGAACATCGTTCTACAAGTTAGGACATCTGAAGACACTGTATGACATATTAGCACTTTGAAAAGCACATTAATAAAACGTAGGACACCTTAAAACTCCAAACAACACCTTACAACACCGTACGAAACCTTAAAACTCCATATTAAACCAAATGAATTCGTACGAGTCCTTCGAACATCGTACAACAACTTAGCACATCTTACGAATCTTTATGCCATATTAGCAACTCGGAAAGAATGCTAGTATAATGTAGGACGCCTTACAACTCCTAAGAACAACTTACATCACCGTACGAAATCTTAAATCTCCCTAATACACCTAATGAATTTGTCCGAGTCCTTTGAACATCATTTTACAAGTTACAACATCAGAAGACATTGTATGACATATTAGTAGCTTGAAAAGCATGTTAGTATAACGTAGGACACCTTAAAACTCCAAACAACACCTTACAACACCGTACGGAACCTTAAAACTCCATGATAAACCTAATGAAATCGTCCAAGTCCTTTAAACATCGCACGACAACTCAGGATTTTGTTACGACTCTGTATGCGACATTAGCAACATGAAAAGCACGTTAGAATAATGTAGGACGCGTTACAACTCCTAAAAACAACTTACATCACCGTACGAAACTTTAAAACTCCATAATAAATCTAATTAATTCGTCCGAGTCTTTAGAACGTCGTACGACGACTCAGGACTTGTTACGACTCTGTATGCGACATTAGCAACATGAAAAGCACGTAAGTATAATGTAGGACGCCTTACGACTCCTAAGAACACCTTACAACAGCGTACGAAACCTTAAAACTCCATAATAAACCATTAGAATTCGTACGAGTCCTTCGAACATCGTACGACAACTTAGGACATCTTAGGACTCTTTATGCCACATTAGCAACTCAGAAAGAACGTTAGTATAATGTAAGATGCCTTAAAGCTCCTAAGAACACCTTACATCACCGTAAGAAACCTTAAAACTCCATAATACACCTAATGAATTCGTTCGAGTCCATTGAACGTCGTTCAACAAGTTAGAACATCTGAAGACTCTGTATGACATATTAGCACCTTGAAAAGCACGTTAATAAAACGTAGGACACCTTAAAACTCCAAACAACAGCTTACAACACCGTACGAAACCTTAAAACTCCATAATAAACCAAATGAATTCGTACGAGTCCTTCGAACATCGTACGATAACTTAGCACATCTTGCGACTCATTATGCCACATTAGCAACTCGGAAAGAATGCTAGTATAATGTAGGACGCATTACAGCTCCTAAGAACACCTTAAAACTCCATAATACACCTAATGAATTCGTCCGAGTCCTTTGAACATCGTTCTACAAGTTAGGACATCTAAAGACTCTGTATGACATATTAGCACCTTGAAAAGTATGTTAGTATAACGTAGGACACCTTAAAACTCCAAACAACACCTTAACACACCGTACGGAACCTTAAAACTGCATAATAAACCTAATGAAATCGTCCAAGTCCTTTGAACATCGTACGACAACTCAGGATTTTGTTACGACTCTGTATGCGACATTAGCAACATGAAAAGCATGTTAGACTATTGTAGGACGCGTTACAACTCCTAAGAACACCTTACATTACCGTACGAAACTTTAAAACTCCATAGTAAATCTAATGAATTCGTTCGAGTACTTTGAACGTCGTACGACAACTCAGGACTTGTTACGACTCTGTATGCGACATTAGTAACATGAAAAGCACGTAAGTATAATGTACGACGCCTTACGAATCCTAAGAACACCTAACAACACCGTACGAAACCTTAAAACTCCATAATAAACCATTAGAATTCGTACGAGTCCTTCGAACATCGTACGACAACTTAGGACTCTTTATGCCACATTAGCTACTCAAAAAGAATCTTAGTATAATGTAAGATGCCTTAAAGCTCCTAAGAACACCTTACATCACCGTACGAAACCTTAAAACTCTATGAAACACCTAATGAATTCGTCCGAGTCCTTTGAACATCATTCTACAAGTTAGGACAAATGAAGACTCTGTATGACATATTAGCACCTAGAAAAGCACGTAAATAAAACGTAGGACACCATAAAACTCCAAACAACACCTTACAACACCGTACGAATCCTTAAAACTCCATAATAAACCAAATGAATTCGTACGAGTCCTTCGAACATCGTCCAACAACTTAGCACATATTGCGACTCTTTATACCACATTAGCAACTCGGAAAGAATGCTAGTATAATGTAGGACGCCTTACGGCTCCTAAGAACACCTTACATCACCGTACGAAACCTTAAAACTCCATAATACACCTAATGAATTCGTCTGAGGCCTTTGAACATTGATCTACAAGTTACGACATCTAAAGACTCTGTATGACATATTAGCACCAAGAAAAGCAAGTTAGAATAACGTAGGACACCTTAAAACTCCAAACAACACCTTACAACACCGTGCAGAACCTTAAAACTCCATATTAACCTAATGAAATCGTCCAAGTCCTTTGAACATCGTACGACAACTCAGGATTTTGTTACGACTCTGTATGCGACATTAGCAACATGAAAAGCACGTTAGAATAATGTAGGACACGTTACAACTCCTAAGAACACCTTACATCACCGTACGAAACTTTAAAACTCTATAATAAACCTAATGAATTAGTCCGAGTCCTTTGAACGTCGTACGACAACATAGGACTTGTTACGACTCTGTATGCGACATTAGCAACATGAAAAGCACGTAAGTATAATGTAGGACGTCTTACGACTCCTAAGAACACCTTACAACACCGTATGAAACCAAAAAACTCCATAATAAACCATTAGAATTCGTACGAGTCCTTCGAACATCGTACGACAACTTAGGACATCTTAGGACTCTTTATGCCACATTAGCAACTCAGAAAGAACGTTAGTATAATGTAAGATGCCTTAAAGCTACTAAGAACACCTTACATCACCGTACGAAACCTTAAAACTCCATAATACACCTAATGAATTCGTCCGAGTCCTTTGAACATCGTTCTACAAGTTAGGACATCTGGAGTAGTCATTTAGGTGGTAAGAGAAAGCCAAGTGAGGAACTGTATGACATATTAGCACTTTGAAAAGCACATTAATAAAACGTAGGACACCTTAAAACTCCAAACAACACCTTACAACACCGTAAGAAACCTTAAAACTCCATATTAAACCAAATGAATTCGTACGAGTCCTTCGAACATCGTACAACAACTTAGCACATCTTACGACTCTTTATGCCATATTAGCAACTAGGAAAGAATGCTAGTATAATGTAGGACGCCTTACAACTCCTAAGAACAACTTACATCACCGTACGAAATCTTAAATCTCCCTAATACACCTAATGAATTTGTCCGAGTCCTTTGAACATCGTTTTACAAATTACAACATCAGAAGACACTGTGTGACATATTAGTAGCTTGAAAAGCATGTTAGTATAACGTAGGACACCTTAAAACTCCAAACAACACCTTACAACACCGTACGGAACCTTAAAACTCCATGATAAACCTAATGAAATCGTCCAAGTCGTTTAAACATCGCACGACAACTCAGGATTTTGTTACGACTCTGTATGCGACATTAGCAACATGAAAAGCACGTTAGAATAATGTAGGACGCGTTACAACTCCTAAAAACAACTTACATCACCGTTCGAAACTTTAAAACTCCATAATAAATCTAATTAATTCGTCCGAGTCTTTAGAACGTCGTACGACGACTCAGGACTTGTTACGATTCTGTATGCGACATTAGCAACATGAAAAGCACGTAAGTATAATGTAGGACGCCTTACGACTCCTAAGAACACCTTACAACAGCGTACGAAACCTTAAAACTCCATAATAAACCATTAGAATTCGTACGAGTCCTTCGAACATCGTACGACAACTTAGGACATCTTAGGACTCTTTATGCCACATTAGCAACTCAGAAAGAACGTTAGTATAATGTAAGATGCCTTAAAGCTCCTAAGAACACCTTACATCACCGTAAGAAACCTTAAAACTCCATAATACACCTAATGAATTCGTTCGAGTCCTTTGAACGTCGTTCAACAAGTTAGAACATCTGAAGACTCTGTATGACATATTAGCACCTTGAAAAGCACGTTAATAAAACGTAGGACACCTTAAAACTCCAAACAACAGCTTACAACACCGTACGAAACCTTAAAACTCCATAATAAACCAAATGAATTCGTACGAGTCCTTCGAACATCGTACGATAACTTAGCACATCTTGCGACTCATTATGCCACATTAGCAACTCGGAAAGAATGCTAGTATAATGTAGGACGCCTTACGGCTCCTAAGAACACCTTACATCACCGTACGAAACCTTAAAACTCCATAATACACCTAATGAATTCGTCCGAGGCCTTTGAACATTGATCTACAAGTTACGACATCTAAAGACTCTGTATGACATATTAGCACCATGAAAAGCAAGTTAGAATAACGTAGGACACCTTAAAACTCCAAACAACACCTTACAACACCGTGCAGAACCTTAAAACTCCATATTAACCTAATGAAATCGTCCAAGTCCTTTGAACATCGTACGACAACTCAGGATTTTGTTACGACTCTGTATGCGACATTAGCAACATGAAAAGCACGTTAGAATAATGTAGGACGCGTTACAACTCCTAAGAACACCTTACATCACCGTACGAAACTTTAAAACTCTATAATAAACCTAATGAATTAGTCCGAGTCCTTTGAACGTCGTACGACAACATAGGACTTGTTACGACTCTGTATGCGACATTAGCAACATGAAAAGCACGTAAGTATAATGTAGGATGTCTTACGACTCCTAAGAACACCTTACAACACCGTATGAAACCTAAAAACTCCATAATAAACCATTAGAATTCGTACGAGTCCTTCGAACATCGTACGACAACTTAGGACATCTTAGGACTCTTTATGCCACATTAGCAACTCAGAAAGAACGTTAGTATAATGTAAGATGCCTTAAAGCTACTAAGAACACCTTACATCACCGTACGAAACCTTAAAACTCCATAATACACCTAATGAATTCGTCCGAGTCCTTTGAACATCGTTCTACAAGTTAGGACATCTGAAGACACTGTATGACATATTAGCACTTTGAAAAGCACATTAATAAAACGTAGGACACCTTAAAACTCCAAACAACACCTTACAACACCGTACGAAACCTTAAAACTCCATATTAAATCAAATGAATTCGTACGAGTCCTTCGAACATCGTACAACAACTTAGCACATCTTACGACTCTTTATGCCATATTAGCAACTCGGAAAGAATGCTAGTATAATGTAGGACGCCTTACAACTCCTAAGAACAACTTACATCACCGTACGAAATCTTAAATCTCCCTAATACACCTAATGAATTTGTCCGAGTCCTTTGAACATCGTTTTACAAGTTACAACATCAGAAGACATTGTATGACATATTAGTAGCTTGAAAAGCATGTTAGTATAACGTAGGACACCTTAAAACTCCAAACAACACCTTACAACACCGTACGGAACCTTAAAACTCCATGATAAACCTAATGAAATCGTCCAAGTCCTTTAAACATCGCACGACAACTCAGGATTTTGTTACGACTCTGTATGCGACATTAGCAACATGAAAAGCACGTTAGAATAATGTAGGACGCGTTACAACTCCTAAAAACAACTTACATCACCGTACGAAACTTTAAAACTCCATAATAAATCTAATTAATTCGTCCGAGTCTTTAGAACGTCGTACGACGACTCAGGACTTGTTACGACTCTGTATGCGACATTAGCAACATGAAAAGCACGTAAGTATAATGTAGGACGCCTTACGACTCCTAAGAACACCTTACAACAGCGTACGAAACCTTAAAACTCCATAATAAACCATTAGAATTCGTACGAGTCCTTCGAACATCGTACGACAACTTAGGACATCTTAGGACTCTTTATGCCACATTAGCAACTCAGAAAGAACGTTAGTATAATGTAAGATGCCTTAAAGCTCCTAAGAACACCTTACATCACCGTAAGAAACCTTAAAACTCCATAATACACCTAATGAATTCGTTCGAGTCCTTTGAACGTCGTTCAACAAGTTAGAACATCTGAAGACTCTGTATGACATATTAGCACCTTGAAAAGCACGTTAATAAAACGTAGGACACCTTAAAACTCCAAACAACAGCTTACAACACCGTACGAAACCTTAAAACTCCATAATAAACCAAATGAATTCGTACGAGTCCTTCGAACATCGTACGATAACTTAGCACATCTTGCGACTCATTATGCCACATTAGCAACATCGTCTAGTTATCTATTCTTGTGTAACATCCCTGATATACGGTGGTGTTAACCATCTTATTCGAGCGGTGTTAGCGAGGGTTAGATCTGGTCGATTAGGGTTTTCTGATTTGTTGATCTGGATCGAAACAAACCTAAATCTGATTGCTTAGTAGGTCTGTGATTAAGAGCGGCTATTGAATATAGTTTAGCATCTTGATACGAATCCTATTAACCTTTTAAGAGGAAGGCAAGTTTTGATTTGGAGTGTGTTTCTTTCTGTCGTGTTTGATTTTCAAGTTATTATGATGAACAAGAACTCGCTTGCTGCAAAAGTTACCAATATTGATGGTCTGCCACGTAAAGGTCTCTTGCCAAGTGCAACGGCTGAAGTTGCGGCTGAAGTTGGAGCCATACCTAGCATGGGAGAGGAACGTTTGGTTGCAACGGCTGATCAAGGTAGTATGAAGATTCAGGATAGCAAAATAGGTGATCAGAAATCATATGCTGATCAACTAAAACAGACGAATAACAACCCGACGAGTCAAGCAGTAAATTTCAGATTTTTGGTGAATGAGGAAACTAGAGATGGATTTGATATTGTGTTACCAAAAGCTGCGGTCAGTAAGGTGTGTGAAAAGCTAGAATTTATGCTTTACGGGTATTTTCTGGGTGACAGAGAAGCATTTCCAGTAGTGGACTATTTCACAAAGTCAAATTGGAAGAAATATGGTTTACAAAAGTCTATGATGAACTCGAATGGTTTCTTCTTCTTTAAATTCAATGATGAAAAAGGGATGATGGATGTGTTAGAGAATGGCCCATGGCTAGTTCGTAGGAAGCCGATGATTCTGAATATTTGGACACCTACGTCAAATCTAAAGAAGGAAGACATTAAAAATGTTGCTGTATGGGTTAAAATGCATAATGTTCCACTGGTAGCGTACTCTGATGAAGGGTTAAGTTTACTTGCTTCTAAAGTGGGAAAACCTAAGATGCTAGATTCATATTCTATCGATATGTGTAAGGAGGTGTGGGGTAGAAGTAGTTATGCTCGTGCTTTAATTGAGGTTTCGGCTGAAAAAGAGTTGACAGAACAAGTGACTATTGCGGTTCCTGAATTGCATGGAGATGATTATGCCAAAGAAACGGTGAGCATAGAGTATGAATGGAATCCACCAAGATGTTCAAGTTGCTGTGTGTTTGGTCACGACACTCAAGCTTGTCCTACCATGATCTTAGAGGAGGGTAAGGAAAGACATAAAACCGATGAGGATGGGTTCATAGAAGTAGCACCAAAGAAAGGAGTAAAGAAAGGTGGTATGGTCCTAAAACAGCAGAAAACGAAATTTGAGTATAGACCGGTGGTTAAATCAAAAGGAAAGGAGGTGAATAATGGGGTGGGGGAATCGTCTATGACCACGGGTAATCCTTTTGATGTTTTAAAGGATGATATTGGGGAAACTAGTGTTAGTGGTAATAAAGACCAAGATGATCAGAATGAGGATGATGTGGAGATGGTTTATGATGAAACTATGGAGTTTGTGGAATCGGGATCCAAATCAGAAAATAAAGGAGCAAGCACTCCTTCTTGTGAGGTTTCCAATGTTTAGTTTAGCTTCTTGGAATATACGGGGTATGAACCGACCCGTGAAGCAAAAGGAGGTTCGTCAAGTAGTAAAAGAGAATCAGTTGAGTTTATGTGCTGTTCTGGAGTCCCATGTGAATGTAACAGGGCTGGTTGATGTGTGCAAGAACGTGTTTAGGTCTTGGAATTGGACATCAAATGGGAGTATATGTAATAAGGGTACACGGATTATTCTTGGATGGGATTCGGCTGTTTTTGATGTTATGGTGCTGCATCAGACGACTCAGGTAATGCATATTCAGGTGAAGTGTAAAAGTGATCGTAAAATATTCTTCATTTCTATTGTATATGCGGATAATTACTATGTTAATAGGAGGGTTTTGTGGAATGATCTGAATTGTCACAAACAATTTATTAATAGGAGGCCTTGGGTAATTATGGGGGATTTCAATTGTGCTTTGAACTTGGAAGATAAGTTGTTGGGAGCCTCTAATATCGATATTGCTATGCGGGATTTCAAAGACTGTGTTGAGAACATTGAGATGATAGATATAAATAGTGTTGGGTTACACTATACGTGGAACCAGAAGCCAAGTAAAGGTAGGGGTATTCGTAATAAAATTGATCGAATTATGGGAAATATGGAATTTATGAGCATGTTTACATCTGCTACTGCTGTTTTTCAGCCTTACAGATTATCAGATCATACTCCATATGTGCTAAAAATCCCTGGTGATAAGCGAAGAACTACTCCTCCTTTTAAACTATCAAATTTTCTGCTACACAAACCGGGGTTTTGTGATATGGTTAAATCGTTTTGGAGTACTCATGTGGATGGAGTTCATCAGTTCAGGTTAGTAAAGAAACTGAGGATGCTTAAGTCGTCAATCAGAGTGTTCTCTTATGACCAAGGTAATCTGCATAGTAAGGTAAAAGAATTAAGGAAGAGGCTTGATGAGATCCAACGTGCTATGGATATTGATCCGTTGAATTGTCAATTGGGTGAGGAGGAAAAAACCTGCTTAAATCAGTATAATGAGGCATGCTTGGATGAGGAAAGGTTCTTAAAACAAAAGGCGAAGATTCATTGGTTAGCAGTGGGGGATGCAAATAACTCCTTTTTTCATAACTCTTTAAAGTGTAAACATCATGGCAATCGTATTGAGGTGATTAAAGATGTGAATGGCGAGCTCCATGAAGGAGAGAATGTTCCTACTGCTTTTGTTTCGCATTTTCAGCAATTTTTGGGGTGTGATGAGACTTTGACTATGGATCCTTCCCCGGAATTGTTTGAACATCGGCTGGAAATTAATGTGGCAGAGAATATGATTCGATCGGTGTCGGAGGAGGAGATAAAGAGAGCCTTGTTCTCTATAGGTGATGATAAGGCTCCGGGTCCGGATGGTTACACTTCAGCTTTCTTTAAGAAAATGTGGCCGTGTGTAGGGAGGGATATTGTGCTTGCAGTTCAAGATTTCTTTAACAAGGAGAAGCTTCTCAAGGAATTGAATCACACGATTATTGCGCTGATCCCAAAGGTTACTACTGCTTACTATGTTTCTGATTTCAGGCCCATTTCGTGCTGTAATGTGCTATATAAGTGTATTAGTAAGATTATTGCGGATAGAATAAAAGAGAGCTTGTGTGGGCTTGTTAGTATAAACCAATCGGCCTTTATTCCGGGCAGGAAGATTTCAGACAATATACTCTTGACCCAAGAGTTAATGCATAATTATCACAGGAATAAGGGTCCCCCGAGGTGTGCCTTTAAAATTGATATTCAAAAGGCGTATGATACGGTTAATTGGGAGTTCCTAAAGCAAGTGCTATTGGGCTTTGGATTTCATTCCAAGATGGTTAACTGGATATGGCTGTGTGTCTCCACAGTGTCGTTTTCAATCACGGTGAATGGTAATGTACATGGGTATTTTAAAGGCAAACGTGGGCTTCGACAGGGTGATCCTATATCTCCTTACTTGTTTACTCTAGTTATGGAGATGTTAACTCGTATTTTGCATCAGATTACCCGGATTGATACCACGTTCAGATTTCATAACAAATGTGAAAAACTGAGCATAATTAACGTATGTTTTGCTGATGATCTCTTTATCTTTTTACGTGGTGATACGAACTCGGCAAAGTGCATTTTGGAGTCCCTCAACTTATTTACATCCATGTCGGGCCTTGTTCCAAGTAATCAGAAGAGTACGGTTTTTTTCTGTAATGTTCCGGATTGTGTGAAGAATGCTATCTTGAACTTGTTTCCTTTTGTAGAGGGAGAGTTACCTGTGCGTTACTTAGGTGTTCCGCTTATATCATCCAGATTACGATATCGGGATTGTAGGGTTCTTGTGGAACGGATGGAAAGTAGGATATCTAATTGGATGAATAAGTTTCTGTCTTTTGCAGGGAGAGTTCAGTTGATCATATCGGTTCTGTCAGCACTACATGTTTATTGGGCCTCAGTTTTCATCATTCCTGCTCGAATTATTTCTGATTTGGAGTCCAAAATGAGGGGTTTTCTGTGGTGCCAAGGTCCGATGAAGAGAGGAAAAGCGAAGGTTTCTTGGAAATCGGTGTGTGTTCCAAAAGATGAAGGGGGACTAGGGATAAGGAGAATCAAGGACCTGAACAAAGCTTTGATGATTAACCATATATGGAGTGTCATCAATGACCGTGAATCCCTTTGGGTTAAATGGATTCGGGTGTATAGACTAAAAAACCAAAGTTTTTGGGCTGTGAAGATACCGGGAAATTGCTGTTGGAGTTGGAGGAAAATTCTACAATTACGTATGGAGATCAGGAAATATTTCTGGTCAGAAGTGGGTAATGGTAGTAATACGTTTGCATGGTATGATAACTGGTGCTCTCTTGGTGCCCTTAGTGATATATTTACCCCAAGGATGATAGCGAGTGAAAGGTTCTCACTTACAGCAAAGGTAAAGGATATCTGTGTTAATAATCATGTTGTATGGCCAGCTGCATGGGTAACTTCATACCCGTTTATCCATAATATTAGTTTATCTATTAATGCTAATGCTAATGATAAGATGTGTTGGAGAGTGGGGAATGAAAACCTTGAATTTTCTGCAACGAACGTGTGGCAGGTTATTCGTTCTCGTGATACGAAGGTGGAATGGGGTAAGCTGATTTGGTCGGCGTATAGTATACCTAGACACATGTTTCTTATGTGGTTAGTTATACGTGGTAAGCTGGTTACTCAAGATAAAATTTTGGGTTGGGAGGGGTCGAGAAGGAAGTCTATGAATATGATGTGTTGTCTGCTCTGTTATGCAAATATCGATTCACACACTCACCTGTTTTTTGAATGTAATTATGCCTCTCGTGTGTGGTTAATGTTGAAGAAACGGACATCTATGGGTAATATGGCTCCGGTTTGGTCTGAAATTCTATCTTGGCTGATTGATCATTATAAGGCAAATTCGATCTATAGTATTGTGGATAGGATGGTAGTAGCTGCTGCGGCTTACTATATATGGCAAGAGAGAAATAACAGAATATTTCAGAATCATGCTAGACCGCCTGAAGTTCTTGCAGACATTATTTTGTCATCGGTTAGGTACAAGATAATGACTCTTAAATTGAAGAGGACAGGACCAGTTCAGCATATCCGAAAGGAATGGAGGATCTATGGAGAAGATAGCTATGATGATCGTGGATAGGGTGTTATGTGTTGATGGAGTCAATAACTAGTTAGAGGCTAGTAGTTATGTTTGATGAATTGTTAAGTTTGTCATTGGCTAGTTTTGTTTACATATTCAGGGCATGTCCTGAATATGATTTAGTGTGGAACTCTTCCTCACTACATGTTTTTATGTGGATGTGAATATATAAATCACCGGGGTAACCCTTTACCCAAAAAAAAGAATGCTAGTATAATGTAGGACGCATTACAGCTCCTAAGAACACCTTAAAACTCCATAATACACCTAATGAATTCGTCCGAGTCCTTTGAACATCGTTCTACAAGTTAGGACATCTGAAGACTCTGTATGACATATTAGCACCTTGAAAAGTATGTTAGTATAACGTAGGACACCTTAAAACTCCAAACAACACCTTAACACACCGTACGGAACCTTAAAACTGCATAATAAACCTAATGAAATCGTCCAAGTCCTTTGAACATCGTACGACAACTCAGGATTTTGTTACGACTCTGTATGCGACATTAGCAACATGAAAAACATGTTAGAATATTGTAGGACGCGTTACAACTCCTAAGAACACCTTACATTACCGTACGAAACTTTAAAACTCCATAGTAAATCTAATGAATTCGTCCGAGTACTTTGAACGTCGTACGACAACTCAGGACTTGTTACGACTCTGTATGCGACATTAGTAACATGAAAAGCACGTAAGTATAATGTACGACGCCTTACGAATCCTAAGAACACCTAACAACACCGTACGAAACCTTAAAACTCCATAATAAACCATTAGAATTCGTACGAGTCCTTCGAACATCGTACGACAACTTAGGACATCTTAAGACTCTTTATGCCACATTAGCTACTCAAAAAGAAGGTTAGTATAATGTAAGATGCCTTAAAGCTCCTAAGAACACCTTACATCACCGTACGAAACCTTAAAACTCTATAAAACACCTAATGAATTCGTCCGAGTCCTTTGAACATCATTCTACAAGTTAGGACAAATGAAGACTCTGTATGACATATTAGCACCTAGAAAAGCACGTAAATAAAACGTAGGACACCATAAAACTCCAAACAACACCTTACAACACCGTACGAATCCTTAAAACTCCATAATAAACCAAATGAATTCGTACGAGTCCTTCGAACATCGTCCAACAACTTAGCACATATTGCGACTCTTTATACCACATTAGCAACTCGGAAAGAATGCTAGTATAATGTAGGACGCCTTACGGCTCCTAAGAACACCTTACATCACCGTACGAAACCTTAAAACTCCATAATACACCTAATGAATTCGTCCGAGGCCTTTGAACATTGATCTACAAGTTACGACATCTAAAGACTCTGTATGACATATTAGCACCATGAAAAGCAAGTTAGAATAACGTAGGACACCTTAAAACTCCAAACAACACCTTACAACACCGTGCAGAACCTTAAAACTCCATATTAACCTAATGAAATCGTCCAAGTCCTTTGAACATCGTACGACAACTCAGGATTTTGTTACGACTCTGTATGCGACATTAGCAACATGAAAAGCACGTTAGAATAATGTAGGACGCGTTACAACTCCTAAGAACACCTTACATCACCGTACGAAACTTTAAAACTCTATAATAAACCTAATGAATTAGTCCGAGTCCTTTGAACGTCGTACGACAACATAGGACTTGTTACGACTCTGTATGCGACATTAGCAACATGAAAAGCACGTAAGTATAATGTAGGATGTCTTACGACTCCTAAGAACACCTTACAACACCGTATGAAACCTAAAAACTCCATAATAAACCATTAGAATTCGTACGAGTCCTTCGAACATCGTACGACAACTTAGGACATCTTAGGACTCTTTATGCCACATTAGCAACTCAGAAAGAACGTTAGTATAATGTAAGATGCCTTAAAGCTACTAAGAACACCTTACATCACCGTACGAAACCTTAAAACTCCATAATACACCTAATGAATTCGTCCGAGTCCTTTGAACATCGTTCTACAAGTTAGGACATCTGAAGACACTGTATGACATATTAGCACTTTGAAAAGCACATTAATAAAACGTAGGACACCTTAAAACTCCAAACAACACCTTACAACACCGTACGAAACCTTAAAACTCCATATTAAATCAAATGAATTCGTACGAGTCCTTCGAACATCGTACAACAACTTAGCACATCTTACGACTCTTTATGCCATATTAGCAACTCGGAAAGAATGCTAGTATAATGTAGGACGCCTTACAACTCCTAAGAACAACTTACATCACCGTACGAAATCTTAAATCTCCCTAATACACCTAATGAATTTGTCCGAGTCCTTTGAACATCGTTTTACAAGTTACAACATCAGAAGACATTGTATAACATATTAGTAGCTTGAAAAGCATGTTAGTATAACGTAGGACACCTTAAAACTCCAAACAACACCTTACAACACCGTACGGAACCTTAAAACTCCATGATAAACCTAATGAAATCGTCCAAGTCCTTTAAACATCGCACGACAACTCAGGATTTTGTTACGACTCTGTATGCGACATTAGCAACATGAAAAGCACGTTAGAATAATGTAGGACGCGTTACAACTCCTAAAAACAACTTACATCACCGTACGAAACTTTAAAACTCCATAATAAATCTAATTAATTCGTCCGAGTCTTTAGAACGTCGTACGACGACTCAGGACTTGTTACGACTCTGTATGCGACATTAGCAACATGAAAAGCACGTAAGTATAATGTAGGACGCCTTACGACTCCTAAGAACACCTTACAACAGCGTACGAAACCTTAAAACTCCATAATAAACCATTAGAATTCGTACGAGTCCTTCGAACATCGTACGACAACTTAGGACATCTTAGGACTCTTTATGCCACATTAGCAACTCAGAAAGAACGTTAGTATAATGTAAGATGCCTTAAAGCTCCTAAGAACACCTTACATCACCGTAAGAAACCTTAAAACTCCATAATACACCTAATGAATTCGTTCGAGTCCTTTGAACGTCGTTCAACAAGTTAGAACATCTGAAGACTCTGTATGACATATTAGCACCTTGAAAAGCACGTTAATAAAACGTAGGACACCTTAAAACTCCAAACAACAGCTTACAACACCGTACGAAACCTTAAAACTCCATAATAAACCAAATGAATTCGTACGAGTCCTTCGAACATCGTACGATAACTTAGCACATCTTGCGACTCATTATGCCACATTAGCAACATCGTCTAGTTATCTATTCTTGTGTAACATCCCTGATATACGGTGGTGTTAACCATCTTATTCGAGCGGTGTTAGCGAGGGTTAGATCTGGTCGATTAGGGTTTTCTGATTTGTTGATCTGGATCGAAACAAACCTAAATCTGATTGCTTAGTAGGTCTGTGATTAAGAGCGGCTATTGAATATAGTTTAGCATCTTGATACGAATCCTATTAACCTTTTAAGAGGAAGGCAAGTTTTGATTTGGAGTGTGTTTCTTTCTGTCGTGTTTGATTTTCAAGTTATTATGATGAACAAGAACTCGCTTGCTGCAAAAGTTACCAATATTGATGGTCTGCCACGTAAAGGTCTCTTGCCAAGTGCAACGGCTGAAGTTGCGGCTGAAGTTGGAGCCATACCTAGCATGGGAGAGGAACGTTTGGTTGCAACGGCTGATCAAGGTAGTATGAAGATTCAGGATAGCAAAATAGGTGATCAGAAATCATATGCTGATCAACTAAAACAGACGAATAACAACCCGACGAGTCAAGCAGTAAATTTCAGATTTTTGGTGAATGAGGAAACTAGAGATGGATTTGATATTGTGTTACCAAAAGCTGCGGTCAGTAAGGTGTGTGAAAAGCTAGAATTTATGCTTTACGGGTATTTTCTGGGTGACAGAGAAGCATTTCCAGTAGTGGACTATTTCACAAAGTCAAATTGGAAGAAATATGGTTTACAAAAGTCTATGATGAACTCGAATGGTTTCTTCTTCTTTAAATTCAATGATGAAAAAGGGATGATGGATGTGTTAGAGAATGGCCCATGGCTAGTTCGTAGGAAGCCGATGATTCTGAATATTTGGACACCTACGTCAAATCTAAAGAAGGAAGACATTAAAAATGTTGCTGTATGGGTTAAAATGCATAATGTTCCACTGGTAGCGTACTCTGATGAAGGGTTAAGTTTACTTGCTTCTAAAGTGGGAAAACCTAAGATGCTAGATTCATATTCTATCGATATGTGTAAGGAGGTGTGGGGTAGAAGTAGTTATGCTCGTGCTTTAATTGAGGTTTCGGCTGAAAAAGAGTTGACAGAACAAGTGACTATTGCGGTTCCTGAATTGCATGGAGATGATTATGCCAAAGAAACGGTGAGCATAGAGTATGAATGGAATCCACCAAGATGTTCAAGTTGCTGTGTGTTTGGTCACGACACTCAAGCTTGTCCTACCATGATCTTAGAGGAGGGTAAGGAAAGACATAAAACCGATGAGGATGGGTTCATAGAAGTAGCACCAAAGAAAGGAGTAAAGAAAGGTGGTATGGTCCTAAAACAGCAGAAAACGAAATTTGAGTATAGACCGGTGGTTAAATCAAAAGGAAAGGAGGTGAATAATGGGGTGGGGGAATCGTCTATGACCACGGGTAATCCTTTTGATGTTTTAAAGGATGATATTGGGGAAACTAGTGTTAGTGGTAATAAAGACCAAGATGATCAGAATGAGGATGATGTGGAGATGGTTTATGATGAAACTATGGAGTTTGTGGAATCGGGATCCAAATCAGAAAATAAAGGAGCAAGCACTCCTTCTTGTGAGGTTTCCAATGTTTAGTTTAGCTTCTTGGAATATACGGGGTATGAACCGACCCGTGAAGCAAAAGGAGGTTCGTCAAGTAGTAAAAGAGAATCAGTTGAGTTTATGTGCTGTTCTGGAGTCCCATGTGAATGTAACAGGGCTGGTTGATGTGTGCAAGAACGTGTTTAGGTCTTGGAATTGGACATCAAATGGGAGTATATGTAATAAGGGTACACGGATTATTCTTGGATGGGATTCGGCTGTTTTTGATGTTATGGTGCTGCATCAGACGACTCAGGTAATGCATATTCAGGTGAAGTGTAAAAGTGATCGTAAAATATTCTTCATTTCTATTGTATATGCGGATAATTACTATGTTAATAGGAGGGTTTTGTGGAATGATCTGAATTGTCACAAACAATTTATTAATAGGAGGCCTTGGGTAATTATGGGGGATTTCAATTGTGCTTTGAACTTGGAAGATAAGTTGTTGGGAGCCTCTAATATCGATATTGCTATGCGGGATTTCAAAGACTGTGTTGAGAACATTGAGATGATAGATATAAATAGTGTTGGGTTACACTATACGTGGAACCAGAAGCCAAGTAAAGGTAGGGGTATTCGTAATAAAATTGATCGAATTATGGGAAATATGGAATTTATGAGCATGTTTACATCTGCTACTGCTGTTTTTCAGCCTTACAGATTATCAGATCATACTCCATGTGTGCTAAAAATCCCTGGTGATAAGCGAAGAACTACTCCTCCTTTTAAACTATCAAATTTTCTGCTACACAAACCGGGGTTTTGTGATATGGTTAAATCGTTTTGGAGTACTCATGTGGATGGAGTTCATCAGTTCAGGTTAGTAAAGAAACTGAGGATGCTTAAGTCGTCAATCAGAGTGTTCTCTTATGACCAAGGTAATCTGCATAGTAAGGTAAAAGAATTAAGGAAGAGGCTTGATGAGATCCAACGTGCTATGGATATTGATCCGTTGAATTGTCAATTGGGTGAGGAGGAAAAAACCTGCTTAAATCAGTATAATGAGGCATGCTTGGATGAGGAAAGGTTCTTAAAACAAAAGGCGAAGATTCATTGGTTAGCAGTGGGGGATGCAAATAACTCCTTTTTTCATAACTCTTTAAAGTGTAAACATCATGGCAATCGTATTGAGGTGATTAAAGATGTGAATGGCGAGCTCCATGAAGGAGAGAATGTTCCTACTGCTTTTGTTTCGCATTTTCAGCAATTTTTGGGGTGTGATGAGACTTTGACTATGGATCCTTCCCCGGAATTGTTTGAACATCGGCTGGAAATTAATGTGGCAGAGAATATGATTCGATCGGTGTCGGAGGAGGAGATAAAGAGAGCCTTGTTCTCTATAGGTGATGATAAGGCTCCGGGTCCGGATGGTTACACTTCAGCTTTCTTTAAGAAAATGTGGCCGTGTGTAGGGAGGGATATTGTGCTTGCAGTTCAAGATTTCTTTAACAAGGAGAAGCTTCTCAAGGAATTGAATCACACGATTATTGCGCTGATCCCAAAGGTTACTACTGCTTACTATGTTTCTGATTTCAGGCCCATTTCGTGCTGTAATGTGCTATATAAGTGTATTAGTAAGATTATTGCGGATAGAATAAAAGAGAGCTTGTGTGGGCTTGTTAGTATAAACCAATCGGCCTTTATTCCGGGCAGGAAGATTTCAGACAATATACTCTTGACCCAAGAGTTAATGCATAATTATCACAGGAATAAGGGTCCCCCGAGGTGTGCCTTTAAAATTGATATTCAAAAGGCGTATGATACGGTTAATTGGGAGTTCCTAAAGCAAGTGCTATTGGGCTTTGGATTTCATTCCAAGATGGTTAACTGGATATGGCTGTGTGTCTCCACAGTGTCGTTTTCAATCACGGTGAATGGTAATGTACATGGGTATTTTAAAGGCAAACGTGGGCTTCGACAGGGTGATCCTATATCTCCTTACTTGTTTACTCTAGTTATGGAGATGTTAACTCGTATTTTGCATCAGATTACCCGGATTGATACCACGTTCAGATTTCATAACAAATGTGAAAAACTGAGCATAATTAACGTATGTTTTGCTGATGATCTCTTTATCTTTTTACGTGGTGATACGAACTCGGCAAAGTGCATTTTGGAGTCCCTCAACTTATTTACATCCATGTCGGGCCTTGTTCCAAGTAATCAGAAGAGTACGGTTTTTTTCTGTAATGTTCCGGATTGTGTGAAGAATGCTATCTTGAACTTGTTTCCTTTTGTAGAGGGAGAGTTACCTGTGCGTTACTTAGGTGTTCCGCTTATATCATCCAGATTACGATATCGGGATTGTAGGGTTCTTGTGGAACGGATGGAAAGTAGGATATCTAATTGGATGAATAAGTTTCTGTCTTTTGCAGGGAGAGTTCAGTTGATCATATCGGTTCTGTCAGCACTACATGTTTATTGGGCCTCAGTTTTCATCATTCCTGCTCGAATTATTTCTGATTTGGAGTCCAAAATGAGGGGTTTTCTGTGGTGCCAAGGTCCGATGAAGAGAGGAAAAGCGAAGGTTTCTTGGAAATCGGTGTGTGTTCCAAAAGATGAAGGGGGACTAGGGATAAGGAGAATCAAGGACCTGAACAAAGCTTTGATGATTAACCATATATGGAGTGTCATCAATGACCGTGAATCCCTTTGGGTTAAATGGATTCGGGTGTATAGACTAAAAAACCAAAGTTTTTGGGCTGTGAAGATACCGGGAAATTGCTGTTGGAGTTGGAGGAAAATTCTACAATTACGTATGGAGATCAGGAAATATTTCTGGTCAGAAGTGGGTAATGGTAGTAATACGTTTGCATGGTATGATAACTGGTGCTCTCTTGGTGCCCTTAGTGATATATTTACCCCAAGGATGATAGCGAGTGAAAGGTTCTCACTTACAGCAAAGGTAAAGGATATCTGTGTTAATAATCATGTTGTATGGCCAGCTGCATGGGTAACTTCATATCCGTTTATCCATAATATTAGTTTATCTATTAATGCTAATGTTAATGATAAGATGTGTTGGAGAGTGGGGAATGAAAACCTTGAATTTTCTGCAACGAACGTGTGGCAGGTTATTCGTTCTCGTGATACGAAGGTGGAATGGGGTAAGCTGATTTGGTCGGCGTATAGTATACCTAGACACATGTTTCTTATGTGGTTAGTTATACGTGGTAAGCTGGTTACTCAAGATAAAATTTTGGGTTGGGAGGGGTCGAGAAGGAAGTCTATGAATATGATGTGTTGTCTGCTCTGTTATGCAAATATCGATTCACACACTCACCTGTTTTTTGAATGTAATTATGCCTCTCGTGTGTGGTTAATGTTGAAGAAACGGACATCTATGGGTAATATGGCTCCGGTTTGGTCTGAAATTCTATCTTGGCTGATTGATCATTATAAGGCAAATTCGATCTATAGTATTGTGGATAGGATGGTAGTAGCTGCTGCGGCTTACTATATATGGCAAGAGAGAAATAACAGAATATTTCAGAATCATGCTAGACCGCCTGAAGTTCTTGCAGACATTATTTTGTCATCGGTTAGGTACAAGATAATGACTCTTAAATTGAAGAGGACAGGACCAGTTCAGCATATCCGAAAGGAATGGAGGATCTATGGAGAAGATAGCTATGATGATCGTGGATAGGGTGTTATGTGTTGATGGAGTCAATAACTAGTTAGAGGCTAGTAGTTATGTTTGATGAATTGTTAAGTTTGTCATTGGCTAGTTTTGTTTACATATTCAGGGCATGTCCTGAATATGATTTAGTGTGGAACTCTTCCTCACTACATGTTTTTATGTGGATGTGAATATATAAATCGCCGGGGTAACCCTTTACCCAAAAAAAAGAATGCTAGTATAATGTAGGACGCATTACAGCTCCTAAGAACACCTTAAAACTCCATAATACACCTAATGAATTCGTCCGAGTCCTTTGAACATCGTTCTACAAGTTAGGACATCTGAAGACTCTGTATGACATATTAGCACCTTGAAAAGTATGTTAGTATAACGTAGGACACCTTAAAACTCCAAACAACACCTTAACACACCGTACGGAACCTTAAAACTGCATAATAAACCTAATGAAATCGTCCAAGTCCTTTGAACATCGTACGACAACTCAGGATTTTGTTACGACTCTGTATGCGACATTAGCAACATGAAAAGCATGTTAGAATATTGTAGGACGCGTTACAACTCCTAAGAACACCTTACATTACCGTACGAAACTTTAAAACTCCATAGTAAATCTAATGAATTCGTCCGAGTACTTTGAACGTCGTACGACAACTCAGGACTTGTTACGACTCTGTATGCGACATTAGTAACATGAAAAGCACGTAAGTATAATGTACGACGCCTTACGAATCCTAAGAACACCTAACAACACCGTACGAAACCTTAAAACTCCATAATAAACCATTAGAATTCGTACGAGTCCTTCGAACATCGTACGACAACTTAGGACTCTTTATGCCACATTAGCTACTCAAAAAGAATGTTAGTATAATGTAAGATGCCTTAAAGCTCCTAAGAACACCTTACATCACCGTACGAAACCTTAAAACTCTATAAAACACCTAATGAATTCGTCCGAGTCCTTTGAACATCATTCTACAAGTTAGGACAAATGAAGACTCTGTATGACATATTAGCACCTAGAAAAGCACGTAAATAAAACGTAGGACACCATAAAACTCCAAACAACACCTTACAACACCGTACGAATCCTTAAAACTCCATAATAAACCAAATGAATTCGTACGAGTCCTTCGAACATCGTCCAACAACTTAGCACATATTTCGACTCTTTATACCACATTAGCAACTCGGAAAGAATGCTAGTATAATGTAGGACGCCTTACGGCTCCTAAGAACACCTTACATCACCGTACGAAACCTTAAAACTCCATAATACACCTAATGAATTCGTCCGAGGCCTTTGAACATTGATCTACAAGTTACGACATCTAAAGACTCTGTATGACATATTAGCACCATGAAAAGCAAGTTAGAATAACGTAGGACACCTTAAAACTCCAAACAACACCTTACAACACCGTGCAGAACCTTAAAACTCCATATTAACCTAATGAAATCGTCCAAGTCCTTTGAACATCGTACGACAACTCAGGATTTTGTTACGACTCTGTATGCGACATTAGCAACATGAAAAGCACGTTAGAATAATGTAGGACGCGTTACAACTCCTAAGAACACCTTACATCACCGTACGAAACTTTAAAACTCTATAATAAACCTAATGAATTAGTCCGAGTCCTTTGAACGTCGTACGACAACATAGGACTTGTTACGACTCTGTATGCGACATTAGCAACATGAAAAGCATGTAAGTATAATGTAGGACGTCTTACGACTCCTAAGAACACCTTACAACACCGTATGAAACCTAAAAACTCCATAATAAACCATTAGAATTCGTACGAGTCCTTCGAACATCGTACGACAACTTAGGACGTCTTAGGACTCTTTATGCCACATTAGCAACTCAGAAAGAACGTTAGTATAATGTAAGATGCCTTAAAGCTACTAAGAACACCTTACATCACCGTACGAAACCTTAAAACTCTATAATACACCTAATGAATTCGTCCGAGTCCTTTGAACATCGTTCTACAAGTTAGGACATCTGGAGTAGTCATTTAGGTGGTAAGAGAAGCCAAGTGAGGAACTGTATGACATATTAGCACTTTGAAAAGCACATTAATAAAACGTAGGACACCTTAAAACTCCAAACAACACCTTACAACACCGTACGAAACCTTAAAACTCCATATTAAACCAATTGAATTCGTACGAGTCCTTCGAACATCGTACAACAACTTAGCACATCTTACGACTCTTTATGCCATATTAGCAACTCGGAAAGAATGCTAGTATAATGTAGGACGCCTTACAACTCCTAAGAACAACTTACATCACCGTACGAAATCTTAAATCTCCCTAATACACCTAATGAATTTGTCCGAGTCCTTTGAACATCGTTTTACAAGTTACAACATCAGAAGACACTGTATGACATATTAGTAGCTTGAAAAGCATGTTAGTATAACGTAGGACACCTTAAAACTCCAAACAACACCTTACAACACCGTACGGAACCTTAAAACTCCATGATAAACCTAATGAAATCGTCCAAATCCTTTAAACATCGCACGACAACTCAGGATTTTGTTACGACTCTGTATGCGACATTAGCAACATGAAAAGCACGTTAGAATAATGTAGGACGCGTTACAACTCCTAAAAACAACTTACATCACCGTACGAAACTTTAAAACTCCATAATAAATCTAATTAATTCGTCCGAGTCTTTAGAACGTCGTACGACGACTCAGGACTTGTTACGACTCTGTATGCGACATTAGCAACATGAAAAGCACGTAAGTATAATGTAGGACGCCTTACGACTCCTAAGAACACTTTACAACAGCGTACGAAACCTTAAAACTCCATAATAAACCATTAGAATTCGTACGAGTCCTTCGAACATCGTACGACAACTTAGGACATCTTAGGACTCTTTATGCCACATTAGCAACTCAAAAAGAACGTTAGTATAATGTAAGATGCCTTAAAGCTCCTAAGAACACCTTACATCACCGTAAGAAACCTTAAAACTCCATAATACACCTAATGAATTCGTTCGAGTCCTTTGAACGTCGTTCAACAAGTTAGAACATCTGAAGACTCTGTATGACATATTAGCACCTTGAAAAGCACGTTAATAAAACGTAGGACACCTTAAAACTCCAAACAACAGCTTACAACACCGTACGAAACCTTAAAACTCCATAATAAACCAAATGAATTCGTACGAGTCCTTCGAACATCGTACGATAACTTAGCACATCTTGCGACTCATTATGCCACATTAGCAACTCGGAAAGAATGCTAGTATAATGTAGGACGCATTACAGCTCCTAAGAACACCTTAAAACTCCATAATACACCTAATGAATTCGTCCGAGTCCTTTGAACATCGTTCTACAAGTTAGGATATCTGAAGACTCTGTATGACATATTAGCACCTTGAAAAGTATGTTAGTATAACGTAGGACACCTTAAAACTCAAAACAACACCTTAACACACCGTACGGAACCTTAAAACTTCATAATAAACCTAATGAAATCGTCCAAGTCCTTTGAACATCGTACGACAACTCAGGATTTTGTTACGACTCTGTATGCGACATTAGCAACATGAAAAGCATGTTAGAATATTGTAGGACGCGTTACAACTCCTAAGAACACCTTACATTACCGTACGAAACTTTAAAATTCCATAGTAAATCTAATGAATTCGTCCGAGTACTTTGAACGTCGTACGACAACTCAGGACTGGTTACGACTCTGTATGCGACATTAGTAACATGAAAAGCACGTAAGTATAATGTACGACGCCTTACGAATCCTAAGAACACCTAACAACACCGTACGAAACCTTAAAACTCCATAATAAACCATTAGAATTCGTACGAGTCCTTCGAACATCGTACGACAACTTAGGACTCTTTATGCCACATTAGCTACTCAAAAAGAATTTTAGTATAATGTAAGATGCCTTAAAGCTCCTAAGAACACCTTACATCACCGTACGAAACCTTAAAACTCTATAAAACACCTAATGAATTCGTCCGAGTCCTTTGAACATCATTCTACAAGTTAGGACAAATGAAGACTCTGTATGACATATTAGCACCTAGAAAAGCACGTAAATAAAACGTAGGACACCATAAAACTCCAAACAACACCTTACAACACCGTACGAATCCTTAAAACTCCATAATAAACCAAATGAATTCGTACGAGTCCTTCGAACATCGTCCAACAACTTAGCACATATTGCGACTCTTTATACCACATTAGCAACTCGGAAAGAATGCTAGTATAATGTAGGACGCCTTACGGCTCCTAAGAACACCTTACATCACCGTACGAAACCTTAAAACTCCATAATACACCTAATGAATTCGTCCGAGGCCTTTGAACATTGATCTACAAGTTATGACATCTAAAGACTCTGTATGACATATTAGCACCATGAAAAGCAAGTTCGAATAACGTAGGACACCTTAAAACTCCAAACAACACCTTACAACACCGTGCAGAACCTTAAAACTCCATATTAACCTAATGAAATCGTCCATGTCCTTTGAACATCGTACGACAACTCAGGATTTTGTTACGACTCTGTATGCGACATTAGCAACATGAAAAGCACGTTAGAATAATGTAGGACGCGTTACAACTCCTAAGAACACCTTACATCACCGTACGAAACTTTAAAACTCTATAATAAACCTAATGAATTAGTCCGAGTCCTTTGAACTTCGTACGACAACATAGGACTTGTTACGACTGTGTATGCGACATTAGCAACATGAAAAGCACGTAAGTATAATGTAGGACGTCTTACGACTCCTAAGAACACCTTACAACACCGTATGAAACCTAAAAACTCCATAATAAACCATTAGAATTCGTACGAGTCCTTCGAACATCGTACGACAACTTAGGACATCTTAGGACTCTTTATGCCACATTAGCAACTCAGAAAGAACGTTAGTATAATGTAAGATGCCTTAAAGCTACTAAGAACACCTTACATCACCGTACGAAACCTTAAAACTCCATAATACAACTAATGAATTCGTCCGAGTCCTTTGAACATCGTTCTACAAGTTAGGACATCTGAAGACACTGTATGACATACTAGCACTTTGAAAAGCACATTAATAAAACGTAGGACACCTTAAAACTCCAAACAACACCTTACAACACCGTACGAAACCTTAAAACTCCATATTAAACCAAATGAATTCGTACGAGTCCTTCGAACATCGTACAACAACTTAGCACATCTTACGACTCTTTATGCCATATTAGCAACTCGGAAAGAATGCTAGTATAATGTAGGACGCCTTACAACTCCTAAGAACAACTTACATCACCGTACGAAATCTTAAATCTCCCTAATACACCTAATGAATTTGTCCGAGTCCTTTGAACATCGTTTTACAAGTTACAACATCAGAAGACATTGTATGACATATTAGTAGCTTGAAAAGCATGTTAGTATAACGTAGGACACCTTAAAACTCCAAACAACACCTTACAACACCGTACGGAACCTTAAAACTACATGATAAACCTAATGAAATCGTCCAAGTCCTTTAAACATCGCACGACAACTCAGGATTTTGTTACGACTCTGTATGCGACATTAGCAACATGAAAAGCACGTTAGAATAATGTAGGACGCGTTACAACTCCTAAAAACAACTTACATCACCGTATGAAACTTTAAAACTCCATAATAAATCTAATTAATTCGTCCGAGTCTTTAGTACGTCGTACGACGACTTAGGACTTGTTACGACTCTGTATGCGACATTAGCAACATGAAAAGCACGTAAGTATAATGTAGGACGCCTTACGACTCCTAAGAACACCTTACAACAGCGTACGAAACCTTAAAACTCCATAATAAACCATTAGAATTCGTACGAGTCCTTCGAACATCGTACGACAACTTAGGACATCTTAGGACTCTTTATGCCACATTAGCAACTCAGAAAGAACGTTAGTATAATGTAAGATGCCTTAAAGCTCCTAAGAACACCTTACATCACCGTAAGAAACCTTAAAACTCCATAATACACCTAATGAATTTCATTCGAGTCCTTTGAACGTCGTTCAACAAGTTAGAACATCTGAAGACTCTGTATGACATATTAGCACCTTGAAAAGCACGTTAATAAAACGTAGGACACCTTAAAACTCCAAACAACAGCTTACAACACCGTACGAAACCTTAAAACTCCATAATAAACCAAATGAATTCGTACGAGTCCTTCGAACATCGTACGATAACTTAGCACATCTTGCGACTCATTATGCCACATTAGCAACTCGGAAAGAATGCTAGTATAATGTAGGACGCATTACAGCTCCTAAGAACACCTTAAAACTCCATAATACACCTAATGAATTCGTCCGAGTCCTTTGAACATCGTTCTACAAGTTAGGACATCTGAAGACTCTGTATGACATATTAGCACCTTGAAAAGTATGTTAGTATAACGTAGGACACCTTAAAACTCCAAACAACACCTTAACACACCGTACGGAACCTTAAAACTGCATAATAAACCTAATGAAATCGTCCAAGTCCTTTGAACATCGTACGACAACTCAGGATTTTGTTACGACTCTGTATGCGACATTAGCAACATGAAAAGCATGTTAGAATATTGTAGGACGCGTTACAACTCCTAAGAACACCTTACATTACCGTACGAAACTTTAAAACTCCATAGTAAATCTAATGAATTCGTCCGAGTACTTTGAACGTCGTACGACAACTCAGGACTTGTTACGACTCTGTATGCGACATTAGTAACATGAAAAGCACGTAAGTATAATGTACGACGCCTTACGAATCCTAAGAACACCTAACAACACCGTACGAAACCTTAAAACTCCATAATAAACCATTAGAATTCGTACGAGTCCTTCGAACATCGTACGACAACTTAGGACATCTTAGGACTCTTTATGCCACATTAGCTACTCAAAAAGAATGTTAGTATAATGTAAGATGCCTTAAAGCTCCTAAGAACACCTTACATCACCGTACGAAACCTTAAAACTCTATAAAACACCTAATGAATTCGTCCGAGTCCTTTGAACATCATTCTACAAGTTAGGACAAATGAAGACTCTGTATGACATATTAGCACCTAGAAAAGCACGTAAATAAAACGTAGGACACCATAAAACTCCAAACAACACCTTACAACACCGTACGAATCCTTAAAACTCCATAATAAACCAAATGAATTCGTACGAGTCCTTCGAACATCGTCCAACAACTTAGCACATATTGCGACTCTTTATACCACATTAGCAACTCGGAAAGAATGCTAGTATAATGTAGGACGCCTTACGGCTCCTAAGAACACCTTACATCACCGTACGAAACCTTAAAACTCCATAATACACCTAATGAATTCGTCCGAGGCCTTTGAACATTGATCTACAAGTTACGACATCTAAAGACTCTGTATGACATATTAGCACCATGAAAAGCAAGTTAGAATAACGTAGGACACCTTAAAACTCCAAACAACACCTTACAACACCGTGCAGAACCTTAAAACTCCATATTAACCTAATGAAATCGTCCAAGTCCTTTGAACATCGTACGACAACTCAGGATTTTGTTACGACTCTGTATGCGACATTAGCAACATGAAAAGCACGTTAGAATAATGTAGGACGCGTTACAACTCCTAAGAACACCTTACATCACCGTACGAAACTTTAAAACTCTATAATAAACCTAATGAATTAGTCCGAGTCCTTTGAACTTCGTACGACAACATAGGACTTGTTACGACTGTGTATGCGACATTAGCAACATGAAAAGCACGTAAGTATAATGTAGGACGTCTTACGACTCCTAAGAACACTTTACAACACCGTATGAAACCTAAAAACTCCATAATAAACCATTAGAATTCGTACGAGTCCTTCGAACATCTTACGACAACTTAGGACATCTTAGGACTCTTTATGCCACATTAGCAACTCAGAAAGAACGTTAGTATAATGTAAGATGCCTTAAAGCTACTAAGAACACCTTACATCACCGTACGAAACCTTAAAACTCCATAATACAACTAATGAATTCGTCCGAGTCATTTGAACATCGTTCTACAAGTTAGGACATCTGAAGACACTGTATGACATACTAGCACTTTGAAAAGCACATTAATAAAACGTAGGACACCTTAAAACTCCAAACAACACCTTACAACACCGTACGAAACCTTAAAACTCCATATTAAACCAAATGAATTCGTACGAGTCCTTCGAACATCGTACAACAACTTAGCACATCTTACGACTCTTTATGCCATATTAGCAACTCGGAAAGAATGCTAGTATAATGTAGGACGCCTTACAACTCCTAAGAACAACTTACATCACCGTACGAAATCTTAAATCTCCCTAATACACCTAATGAATTTGTCCGAGTCCTTTGAACATCGTTTTACAAGTTACAACATCAGAAGACATTGTATGACATATTAGTAGCTTGAAAAGCATGTTAGTATAACGTAGGACACCTTAAAACTCCAAACAACACCTTACAACACCGTACGGAACCTTAAAACTCCATGATAAACCTAATGAAATCGTCCAAGTCCTTTAAACATCGCACGACAACTCAGGATTTTGTTACGACTCTGTATGCGACATTAGCAACATGAAAAGCACGTTAGAATAATGTAGGACGCGTTACAACTCCTAAAAACAACTTACATCACCGTACGAAACTTTAAAACTCCATAATAAATCTAATTAATTCGTCCGAGTCTTTAGTACGTCGTACGACGACTTAGGACTTGTTACGACTCTGTATGCGACATTAGCAACATGAAAAGCACGTAAGTATAATGTAGGACGCCTTACGACTCCTAAGAACACCTTACAACAGCGTACGAAACCTTAAAACTCCATAATAAACCATTAGAATTCGTACGAGTCCTTCGAACATCGTACGACAACTTAGGACATCTTAGGACTCTTTATGCCACATTAGCAACTCAGAAAGAACGTTAGTATAATGTAAGATGCCTTAAAGCTCCTAAGAACACCTTACATCACCGTAAGAAACCTTAAAACTCCATAATACACCTAATGAATTTCATTCGAGTCCTTTGAACGTCGTTCAACAAGTTAGAACATCTGAAGACTCTGTATGACATATTAGCACCTTGAAAAGCACGTTAATAAAACGTAGGACACCTTAAAACTCCAAACAACAGCTTACAACACCGTACGAAACCTTAAAACTCCATAATAAACCAAATGAATTCGTACGAGTCCTTCGAACATCGTACGATAACTTAGCACATCTTGCGACTCATTATGCCACATTAGCAACTCGGAAAGAATGCTAGTATAATGTAGGACGCATTACAGCT
Source organism: Tagetes erecta (assembly GCA_030867185.1). Lineage (NCBI taxonomy): Eukaryota > Viridiplantae > Streptophyta > Magnoliopsida > Asterales > Asteraceae > Tagetes > Tagetes erecta. Next base: position 3,226,966 of record CM061486.1, on the reverse strand, counting down.
CCTAAGAACACCTTAAAACTCCATAATACACCTAATGAATTCGTCCGAGTCCTTTGAACATCGTTCTACAAGTTAGGACATCTGAAGACTCTGTATGACATATTAGCACCTTGAAAAGTATGTTAGTATAACGTAGGACACCTTAAAACTCCAAACAACACCTTAACACACCGTACGGAACCTTAAAACTGCATAATAAACCTAATGAAATCGTCCAAGTCCTTTGAACATCGTACGACAACTCAGGATTTTGTTACGACTCTGTATGCGACATTAGCAACATGAAAAGCATGTTAGAATATTGTAGGACGCGTTACAACTCCTAAGAACACCTTACATTACCGTACGAAACTTTAAAACTCCATAGTAAATCTAATGAATTCGTCCGAGTACTTTGAACGTCGTACGACAACTCAGGACTTGTTACGACTCTGTATGCGACATTAGTAACATGAAAAGCACGTAAGTATAATGTACGACGCCTTACGAATCCTAAGAACACCTAACAACACCGTACGAAACCTTAAAACTCCATAATAAACCATTAGAATTCGTACGAGTCCTTCGAACATCGTACGACAACTTAGGACATCTTAGGACTCTTTATGCCACATTAGCTACTCAAAAAGAATGTTAGTATAATGTAAGATGCCTTAAAGCTCCTAAGAACACCTTACATCACCGTACGAAACCTTAAAACTCTATAAAACACCTAATGAATTCGTCCGAGTCCTTTGAACATCATTCTACAAGTTAGGACAAATGAAGACTCTGTATGACATATTAGCACCTAGAAAAGCACGTAAATAAAACGTAGGACACCATAAAACTCCAAACAACACCTTACAACACCGTACGAATCCTTAAAACTCCATAATAAACCAAATGAATTCGTACGAGTCCTTCGAACATCGTCCAACAACTTAGCACATATTTCGACTCTTTATACCACATTAGCAACTCGGAAAGAATGCTAGTATAATGTAGGACGCCTTACGGCTCCTAAGAACACCTTACATCACCGTACGAAACCTTAAAACTCCATAATACACCTAATGAATTCGTCCGAGGCCTTTGAACATTGATCTACAAGTTACGACATCTAAAGACTCTGTATGACATATTAGCACCATGAAAAGCAAGTTAGAATAACGTAGGACACCTTAAAACTCCAAACAACACATTACAACACCGTGCAGAACCTTAAAACTCCATATTAACCTAATGAAATCGTCCAAGTCCTTTAAACATCGTACGACAACTCAGGATTTTGTTACGACTCTGTATGCGACATTAGCAACATGAAAAGCACGTTAGAATAATGTAGGACGCGTTACAACTCCTAAGAACACCTTACATCACCGTACGAAACTTTAAAACTCTATAATAAACCTAATGAATTAGTCCGAGTCCTTTGAACGTCGTACGACAACATAGGACTTGTTACGACTCTGTATGCGACATTAGCAACATGAAAAGCATGTAAGTATAATGTAGGACGTCTTACGACTCCTAAGAACACCTTACAACACCGTATGAAACCTAAAAACTCCATAATAAACCATTAGAATTCGTACGAGTCCTTCGAACATCGTACGACAACTTAGGACATCTTAGGACTCTTTATGCCACATTAGCAACTCAGAAAGAACGTTAGTATAATGTAAGATGCCTTAAAGCTACTAAGAACACCTTACATCACCGTACGAAACCTTAAAACTCCATAATACACCTAATGAATTCGTCCGAGTCCTTTGAACGTCGTTCAACAAGTTAGAACATCTGAAGACTCTGTATGACATATTAGCACCTTGAAAAGCACGTTAATAAAACCTTCAAAAGCATGATGGTATAGAATAGAACACCGTCGGTCTATGGGCGATTTGGGCGATTTCTAGGGTTTCATCTTTGAAACTCTAGATCTGATCGTTTTTCTGGACTATTGATTCGAAGTCTCCCTTCATGGTATTAATCTGATCAATTACAACATTGAATGAAGGTTCTTCGGTGCTGATTTTCTGGTTAGATAGCTATTTCGTTCGTTTTTAGCTGAAAAATTGCTGCGTTATTTTGGTTCGACATCTAGGGTTTGTATCAAACGGCTGGGTTTGCATTGGTCGGGTCACGATCATCTTAAACGGCTGATGTAAACAAACCCTTGGTTCATTACGAATTAGGGTTTCAAATCTGCTTTGCGTATTGGTATAACGGAATTTGAGTGTTGTGGGGTTGCAAATTAGGGTTTGTGGAGGCTGAAATTGTTTGAAACCTGGTTCATTACGAATTAGGGTTTCGACTCAATTTTCAGCTATATGGAGACGGAAATTAGTCCCAAACCTATCAGTGCTCGAAAAGTAAGATTTGTAGAGAATACTGAGCCAAAAATTGAGGGTATTGCTCGGAAGGTGGTGAATATTGATGGTGTTCGTCTTCCTCGTCGTGGTAAGATTATAAATCAAGAGGATGTTCAAAGTGAAAAACAAGCTGTAACTTTATCTGACAAAGAAAATGAGGCTGCCACTAGTGACCAGATTATTGAGCCTAAAGTGAATTCTTATGCTGCTACTCTACAATCCGGTACGTCAAAAAGTAGCATTCATTTTCGTTTTTTGGAGTCTTTGGATACACAACAAGGTGTTGATGTGGTTCTCCCTAGGGAATCGGTTAAAATTGTCCAAGATAAATTAGCTTTCACGCTATATGGGTATTTTCTAGGAGATAGAGTTGCATATCCGGTTGTTGAGCATTTTGTGAAAACAAATTGGAAGAAGTATGGGCTGCAAAAATGTATGATGAATGCTAATGGCTTCTTTTTCTTCAAATTTGTTGATAACAAGAGTATGCTTGCTGTGCTTGAAGGGGGACCTTGGCTAATTCGCAATAAACCGATCGTTCTAAATACATGGTCTCCTATGACTGTCCTTAAAAAAGAAGACATTAGGAAAGTGGCGGTTTGGGTTAAATTGCATGATGTGCCTATTGCAGCTTATACGGATGATGGATTAAGCATGCTTGCCTCAAAGATTGGTTCTCCAAGGTTACTAGATTCCTACACTGCTACTATGTGTTCTGAAAGTTGGGGTAGAAGTAGTTATGCTAGGGCTCTTATTGAAATTTCAGCAGAGCATGAGTTTAAGGATGTGCTAACTATGGCTATTCCAGATGTGGATGGAGATAAATACGCTATTGAGAGTGTGGGTGTGGAGTATGAATGGACGCCCCCTAGGTGTTCGCAGTGTTGTGTGTTTGGACATCTAAATGATGATTGTCCTAAACAGGTTCGTCCTACATCTAAACCAGAACAGGTTAGTGCTAAACCTAATACTACCACTAAACCAAAGGTTAATAGGGATGGGTTTACTGAAGTAAAGGGGAGGAAAAAGGATAACAAAAGTGGGTTCCACGTTACCAACCAGAAACCAAAATTTGAATATCGAGCATTCGATAACAAGAAAATGTTGGGACCAAGACCCACTAATTCGGCTGGTAAAGGTAGAGATCCCCTGAAGATCCAAGTACAAAACTCCTTTAGTGCTTTAGATTCAGAATATGTGAAGGATGGGGGGGCGTTGGAGTCTAGCAAAGCGAAGGATAAATTAGGAAGAGAGGTGCTTGAGGTCTTGGATGAGGAAGAGGTTGAAGATATCTTTGATGAAATAAGAGATATATCTAGAGATAAATCAGGGGAAAGCTCCTCTTCTCATGTGGTTTCCAATGGATAATAGTTTGATCGGGTTTTGGAGGAGGATTTCCAAGGGTGGAGCGTTCATATTTGATAATGGCGGTTGATGCTTTGGTTTTGTTAGTTTCTTTCTATTAGATCGTTTATCTGTGGTAGACTAGTTTGTTTGGATTGTATTGGTTTGTTATCTTTTTGTTTACATATGTGGGGGTTTGTCCCACATATGAACTAGTGAGGAAAACATCCTCACTACTTGTACTTCATTGACGGTTGTCTTTATAATAGAATCACCGGGGTAACCCTTTACCCAAAAAAAAGCACGTTAAGAAAACGTAGGACACCTTAAAACTCCAAACAACAGCTTACAACACCGTACGAAACCTTAAAACTCCATAATAAACCAAATGAATTCGTACGAGTCCTTCGAACATCGTACGATAACTTAGCACATCTTGCGACTCATTATGCCACATTAGCAACTCGGAAAGAATGCTAGTATAATGTAGGACGCATTACAGCTCCTAAGAACACCTTAAAACTCCATAATACACCTAATGAATTCGTCCGAGTCCTTTGAACATCGTTCTACAAGTTAGGACATCTGAAGACTCTGTATGACATATTAGCACCTTGAAAAGTATGTTAGTATAACGTAGGACACCTTAAAACTCCAAACAACACCTTAACACACCGTACGGAACCTTAAAACTGCATAATAAACCTAATGAAATCGTCCAAGTCCTTTGAACATCGTACGACAACTCAGGATTTTGTTACGACTCTGTATGCGACATTAGCAACATGAAAAGCATGTTAGAATATTGTAGGACGCGTTACAACTCCTAAGAACACTTTACATTACCGTACGAAACTTTAAAACTCCATAGTAAATCTAATGAATTCGTCCGAGTACTTTGAACGTCGTACGACAACTCAGGACTTGTTACGACTCTGTATGCGACATTAGTAACATGAAAAGCACGTAAGTATAATGTACGACGCCTTACGAATCCTAAGAACACCTAACAACACCGTACGAAACCTTAAAACTCCATAATAAACCATTAGAATTCGTACGAGTCCTTCGAACATCGTACGACAACTTAGGACATCTTAGGACTGTTTATGCCACATTAGCAACTCAAAAAGAACGTTAGTATAATGTAAGATGCCTTAAAGCTCCTAAGAACACCTTACATCACCGTACGAAACCTTAAAACTCTATAATACACCTAATGAATTCGTCGGAGTCCTTTGAACATCGTTCTTCAAGTTAGGACAAATGAAGACTCTGTATGACATATTAGCACCTAGAAAAGCACGTTAATAAAACGTAGGACACCTTAAAACTCTAAACAACACCTTACAACACCGTACGAAACCTTAAAACTCCATAATAAACCAAATGAATTCGTACGAGTCTTTCGAACATCGTACGACAACTTAGCACATCTTGCGACTCTTTATGCCACATTAGCAACTCGGAAAGAATGCTAGTATATTGTCTGATATTATTGCATGGTTGGTTACTTATTATAAAGCCATATCAGCTAATTGCATAGTAGATGGCCTTGTGGTAGTTGCTACTGCATTTACATTTGGCAGGAAAGAAATAATCGTATTTTTATGAATCATGCTCGACCGCCTGAAGTTCTTACTGAGGGGATTATTGGTTCAGTACGATGCAAACTTATGAGTTTTAAGTTCAAGAGTACAGCTTCTGCTTTGCGAATCCGAAAGGAATGGAATATTGGCGGAGACACAAATTGGGACGATGGAGGATAGTATGTTCTTTGATTATATTCTGTTATATCTAGCTTATAGGCTAGTTGTTATGTTGTATCTTGGGATATATTTGATATGTGGTTTTGCTTTTGTTTTCATATTCAGGGCATGTCCTGATTATGTTTTTAGTGTGGAACTCTTCCACACTACAAGTTTTTCCATGTTTGTAATTAATAAAATCACCGGGATAACCCTTTACCCAAAAAAAAAAAAGAATGCTAGTATAATGTAGGACGCCTTACAGCTCCTAAGAACACCTTACATCACCGTACGAAACCTTAAAACTCCATAATACACCTAATGAATTCGTCCGAGGCCTTTGAACATCGATCTACAAGTTACGACATCTAAAGACTCTGTATGACATATTAGCACCATGAAAAGCATGTTAGAATAACATAGGACACCTTAAAACTCCAAAGAACACCTTACAACACCGTGCGGAACCTTAAAACTCCATATTAACCTCATGAAATCGTCCAAGTCCTTTGAACATCGTACGACAACTCAGGATTTTGTTACGACTCTGTATGCGACATTAGCAACATGAAAAGCACGTTATAATTATGTAGGACGCGTTACAACTCCTAAGAACACCATACATCACCGTACGAAACTTTAAAACTCTATAATAAATCAAATGAATTCGTCCGAGTCCTTTGAACAACGTTCTACAAGTTCGGACATCTGAAGACTCTGTATGACATATTAGCACCTTGAAAAGCACGTTAATAAAACGTAGGACACCTTAAAACACAAAACAACACCTTACAACACCGTACGAAACCTTAAAACTCCATAATAAACCATTAGAATTCGTACGAGTCCTTCGAACATCGTACGACAACTTAGCACATCTTGCGACTGTTTATGCCACATTAGCAACTCGGAAAGAATGCTAGTATAATGTAGGACGCCTTACAACTCCTAAGAACACCTTACATCACCGTACGAAACCTTAAAACTCCATAATACACCTAATTAATTCGTCCGAGTCCTTTGAACATCGTTCAACAAGTTAGAACATCTGAAGACTCTGTATGACATATTAGCATCTTGAAAAGCACGTTAATAAAACGTAGGACACCTTAAAACTCCAAACAACAGCTTACAACACCGTACGAAACCTTAAAACTCCATAATAAACCAAATGAATTCGTACGAGTCCTTCGAACATCGTACGACAACTTAGCACATCTTGCGACTCATTATGCCACATTAGCAACTCGGAAAGAATGCTAGTATAACGTAGGACGCATTACAGCTCTTAAGAACACCTTAAAACTCCATAATACACCTGATGAATTCGCCCGAGTCCTTTGAACATCGTTCTACAAGTTACGACATCTGAAGACTCTGTATGACATATTAGCACCTTGAAAAGCATGTTAGTATAACGTAGGACACCTTAAAACTCCAAACAACACCTTAACACACCGTACGGAACCTTAAAACTGCATAATAAACCTAATGAAATCGTCCAAGTCCTTTGAACATCGTACGACAACTCAGGATTTTGTTACGACTCTGTATGCGACATTAGCAACATGAAAAGCACGTTAGAATAATGTAGGACGCGTTACAACTCCTAAGAACACCTTACATCACCGTATGAAACTTTAAAACTCCATAATAAATCTAAATAATTCGTCCGAGTCCTTAGAACGTCGTACGACGACTCAGGACTTGTTACGACTCTGTATGCGACATTAGCAACATGAAAAGCACGTGAGTATAATGTAGGACGCCTTACGACTCCTAAGAACACCTTACAACAGCGTACGAAACCTTAAAACTCCATAATAAACCATTAGAATTCGTACGAGTCCTTCGAACATCGTACGACAACTTAGGACATCTTAGGACTCTTTATGGCACATTAGCAACTCAGAAAGAACGTTAGTATAATGTAAGATGCCTTAAAGCTCCTAAGAACACCTTACATCACCGTACGAAACCTTAAAACTCCATAATACACCTAATGAATTCGTCCGAGTCCTTTGAACATCGTTCAACAAGTTAGAACATCTGAAGACTCTGTATGACATATTAGCATCTTGAAAAGCACGTTAATAAAACGTAGGACACCTTAAAACTCCAAACAACAGCTTACAACACCGTACGAAACCTTAAAACTCCATAATAAACCAAATGAATTCGTACGAGTCCTTCGAACATCGTACGACAACTTAGCACATCTTGCGACTCATTATGCCACATTAGCAACTCGGAAAGAATGCTAGTATAACGTAGGACGCATTACAGCTCTTAAGAACACCTTAAAACTCCATAATACACCTGATGAATTCGCCCGAGTCCTTTGAACATCGTTCTACAAGTTACGACATCTGAAGACTCTGTATGACATATTAGCACCTTGAAAAGCATGTTAGTATAACGTAGGACACCTTAAAACTCCAAACAACACCTTAACACACCGTACGGAACCTTAAAACTGCATAATAAACCTAATGAAATCGTCCAAGTCCTTTGAACATCGTACGACAACTCAGGATTTTGTTACGACTCTGTATGCGACATTAGCAACATGAAAAGCACGTTAGAATAATGTAGGACGCGTTACAACTCCTAAGAACACCTTACATCACCGTACGAAACTTTAAAACTCCATAATAAATCAAATGAATTTTTCCGAGTCCTTTGAACGTCGTACGACAACTCAGGACTTGTTACGACTCTATATGCGACATTAGCAACATGAAAAGCACGTAAGTATAATGTAGGACGCCTTACGACTCCTAAGAACACCTTAGAACACCGTACGAAACCTAAAAACTCCATAATAAACCATTAGAATTCGTACGAGTCCTTCGAACATCGTACGACAACTTAGGACATCTTAGGACTCTTTATGCCACATTAGCAACTCAGAAAGAACGTTAGTATAATGTAAGATGCCTTAAAGCTACTAAGAACACCTTACATCACCGTACGAAACCTTAAAACTCCATAATACACCTAATGAATTCGTCCGAGTCCTTTGAACATCGTTCTACAAGTTAGGACATCTGAAGACACTGTATGACATATTAGCACCTTGAAAAGCACATTAATAAAACGTAGGACACCTTAAAACTCCAAACAACACCTTACAACACCGTACGAAACCTTAAAACTCCATAATAAACCAAATGAATTCGTACGAGTCCTTCGAACATCGTACAACAACTTAGCACATCTTACGACTCTTTATGCCACTTTAGCAACTCGGAAAGAATGCTAGTATAATGTAGGACGCCTTACAACTCCTAAGAACACCTTACATCACCGTACAAAATCTTAAATCTCCCTAATTCACCTAATGAATTTGTTCGAGTCCTTTGAACATCGTTCTACAAGTTACAACATCTGAAGACACTGTATGACATATTTTTGGGTAAAGGGTTACCCCGGTGATTCTATATATTAACATCAACCATAAGAATAAGTAGCATGGCAGAATACCACACTAGTTCAAACATAGGATATGCCCCATGAATGTGTACAAAAAACACCAACAAAAGCAAAACTGCCTAGTAAACAAAGCAAAACAAGACACACACTAGTCATGCTAAATCAACATAAAAGAAAAACAAATAGTCAGCCTGGATCTACCAAATCTTTTTCGCGATCAATCTTCCATTCCCTTAGAATAGTCCACACCCGAGTCGAGTTCTTAAACTTAAGGCCCAACAACTTGCAACGAACTGTATTGCGGATTTCTTCAGCTACCACTTCCGGGGGCCGTGTCTGGTTCTTGAACAACCGGTTATTTCTTTCCTGCCACACCAAATAGACAGCAGCTGCAATAGATAGTTTACCAACCACATGACGCAATGACTTCGAATAAGCCGACCTTATCCAGTCAATAATATCCAATCTGTGGTTCGACAGATGCTGCAATCTAGCCACAGATTTTGTAAGATCCCAAACCCTAGTAGCAAAGGAACACTCAAAGAACAAATGGTCATGAGAATCAAAATTTCTGCAACAAAGCGGACAACACATCATATTCATATTCCCCCTTCTAACCAGATCCCATGACAGAATCTTGTCCTGGGTGAGTAATCTCTCCCTCATCACCAACCATAATAGAAAAGCATGCTTCGGAATACACTGAGAAAACCAAACCCCTTTAGCCCAGTCAACAACAGGCCCACGTAATCTAATACAATCCCACACCTCCTTAGTAGAGAACGAGCACAGATTCGAGCCCGTTTTCCAGAAAGACTGATCCAATGTATCTGGATATAACCGCATCTGGATAACCTGGTTAAGAACCGGATAAGTATTTAACCAAGAAGATGGCCATCTCCAACTACCATCCCTATAAATATCAGCCACTTTAGCTTCCAAAGAAAACCCAGCATTCCTAATATCTCTGTGCGACAACATCTCAATAAACGGACCCCCTTCAAACCAGGTATCATACCAAACAGACGTATTGCAACCATTCCCCACTTTTGACCACAGGAATCTACGAACAAGAGGCCTAAGTTGAAGAATTTTCCGCCAACCCCAAGAACAATTTCTAGGGACCTCTACACTCCAAAGATTCCTCCCCTTCAACCTATATTGCTTGATCCAATCCACCCAAACAGATGAACGGTTAGAGATGATGCTCCAAATGTGATACGACATCATGGCTTTATTCATATCCCTAACGCGTTTGATTCCCAGACCACCTTCATTTTTTGGCATGCAAACATCCTTCCAAGCAACCCTTGCACGACCCTTCTTCAAAGGACCCCGAGCCCATAAGAAATCCCGCATCTTAGCCTCAATATCATGCATAATCCGGATTGGGAGGATGAACACTGATGACCAAAATACATGAAGAGAAGTGATAACAGAGTTAATGAGTTGACACCTACCAGCAAAAGAAAGCAACTTATTCTTCCAGTCACCAATACGATTATCAACTTTTTCAATAAGAGCCCAACAGTCCGAAGTCCTCACTCTAGACGCCACAAGGGGAACACCCAAATACCTAACCGGCAACTTACCCTCCACAAAAGGCATAATATTCAGAATACTGTTCTAGATTTGCACAGGAACATTACAAAAAAATATAGTACTTTTCTGGTTACTAGGGCTCAACCCAGACATGCTAGCAAAATCCGTTAAAGAATTCGTAATCACCTTTGCAGAGCTCAAATCCCCTCTAGCAAACAGAAATAAGTCATCTGCAAAACACAAATTAATCAAAAGAATCTTCTCACATCTATTATGGAATCTGAAAGACGAGTCCAATGAAACAGCCCTTCTCAACACCAAAGTAAGGATCTCCATAACCATAGTAAATAGATACGGGGACATCGGATCTCCCTGTCGGAGACCACGTTTCCCCCTAAAATACCCATGCAGACTGCCATTCACAGAGATAGAGAATGAAACCGTGGTAACACACATCATGACCCAATTAACCATCATAGGATGAAAGCCAAAACCCAATAAAACCGTCTTCAAGAATTTCCAATTCACAGTATCATAAGCTTTCTGAATATCAACCTTAAAAGCACACCTTGGAGGCCCACTGTCCAGGTGATATCTATGCATGAGTTCTTGGGTCAATAAAATATTATCAGATATTCTTCTACCCGGAATAAAAGCAGATTGATTAGAGCTAATAATATTACTCAGGCTCTCCTTCATTCTATCCGCTAGAATCTTAGTAATACACTTAAACAGAACATTACAACAAGCAATCGGTCTATAATCCGTAATAAAAAAGGGAGTCTCAACCTTGGGAATAAGCGTAATCAGAGTATGATTCATCTCGATAAGTAACTTGCCCTCACGAAAAAAATCATGCACAGCGAGGCACACATCTTTACCCACAATATCCCATGACTTCTTATAAAACGCAGCTGTAAACCCATCCGGACCAGGAGCTTTATCATCACCAAAAGCAAACATGGTCCTTTTGATTTCATCCACCGTCACCTCTCGAATCATATCAACAGCCACAGCCTGATCAATCCGGACATCAAACAACTCCGGAGTTACGGGGATAATAGAAATATCCTCCTTTCCCAGAAACCCCACATAATGATCAACAAACGCCTTGGGAACCGCCTTCCCTTCATGCAGACTACCATTACTATCAGTAATGACGTCTATCCGAGCTCTATGGTTTCTGCACTTCAGAGTATTATGGAAATACTTAGTATTAGCATCCCCCTCAGCCAACCAATGCACCTTCGCTTTCTGCTTCAAGAATCTTTCTTCATCAAGGCTTGCCTCATTAAATGAAGCAAGAAGTTTAGACTCCTGGGAATGTAACTCCAGGTTCATAGGATCATCATCAATCAAACGTTGAATTTGATTAAGCTGAGTCAGAATGGCTGCAACCTTAGAGTGAAGATTTCCCTGCATGTATAATAAGCCCCTTAAAGGAGGTTTAAGAAGTTTAAGCCTTTTAACCACTCTGAACTGGTGCACACCACCAATATTCATACCCCAAACCTTAGCAACAATATCCTTGAATTCCGATTTATAAGTAAGGAAATTTGCGAATTGAAATGGGGGCGGTCTACTCCTTTCCACTTCCGGGATTCTAAGGACACAGGGAGAGTGATCGGAAATACCATTCGGTTGAAAAATAGCACCTGCCGTAGGATAGATATCAGTAAATCGAACATTCGCCATAATCCTATCAATTTTTTTGAACACCCCTTTCCCCTGTTTGGGCTTTTGATTCCAAGTGAATTGCATTCCAGACCTGTTAACATCAATCATCTCAATCTGGTTAATACAATCCATAAACTCTCTCATGCCAATAGTAGAACTTGAAGACCCAGCATATGAATCGTGAGAAAATAAAACCGAATTAAAGTCCCCCATCATGACCCAGGGCTCACCCTTAACCACCATACTATGTTTGCATAAACTAGCCCACAACTCCCTTCTAAGGACATAATAATTGGCAGCATAAACAACAGAGCAGAATAGCCTCCTTTTATCAAGCTTAAAAGAAATCTGAATATGCATAACCTGATCCGATTGAGCAAGAACCATAACATCCATAATGAGGGGATCCCATCCCAATATAATCCTGGACCCCTTGGAGCACATATTTCCATTTGACGTCCAATCCCATCTTTTAAACACACTATCACAAACCCCCGTTAGTCTATCCAATTCCACATGAGACTCCAAGATAGCACACAAACGCAGCTTATTATCTCTAACAACCTGACGAACCTCCTTCTGTTTTGGGGCTCGGTTCAAACCCCTAATGTTCCAAGCGGCCATACCATTGAAACCTGATGTAGAAGGAGTGCTTGCCCCTTTAATAGTATTCTTATCCCTTAGCGAAGTATATTGCACAAACCTGGCCATACCACTATCCATATCAAGAATTTCATCAACATCTGAATCCGAATCCAGCTGATTAATCCCAATTTCCAAATTACCCTTCGTTCTATCCTCCCCAGTGTTGTTCTCAACCTCATTCAATAAGACACCAAATGGGTTATCAGACACGACGTTATCCACATCTGGCTCCTTCAACTTCATCCTATTTTCATTGCGCCTATCCATCTTTCTAACATCGTTTTTCCCATCTTTTTTAACCACCGGACGATATTCAAACTGCGGTTTCTTAATTTGAATTCCGTTTCTCCTTGCTGTCTTTTTATTCTTTACCTCCTTGAAACCATCACTATCCACGTTTGAACTAGGTTTGGTGTCCTGCTTCACCTGTAAAGGACATCCCTCCTCATTATGACCAAACACACAACAATGCCCGCATCTAGGAGGTTTCCACTCATATTCCACCGACACCTTAGCCGACCCAAACCCATCGCTCTCCAGATCAGGAATGGCAATAGTAATTTCTTCCTTAAATTCCATGTCAGCTGATATTTCAACAAGAGCTCTAGCAAAACTGCTTCTTCCCCAAGCATTAGTACACATCGAAGTAGTAAATGAGTCAAGCAACCTAGGAGTACCAATTTGTGAGACTAATAGGCTCAAACCTACATCTGTGTAAGCCACTAAGGGAACATCATGTAACTTTACCCAAACCGACACCGTCGTAATGTCATCTTTATGGAGCTTCGAAGTCGGTGACCAGACATTAAGAATAAGAGGTTTATTTCTAATCATCCAAGGGCCACCTTCCAGGACATCCAACATACCTTTCCTGTCATTAAACTTGAAGAAGAAAAATCCATTCGCATTCATCATAGACTTCTGGAGACCATATTTTTTCCAATTCATACGAACATAATACTCTACCACAGGATACGCCAACCTATCCCCTAGAAAGTATCCATACAACGTAAACTCCAGTCTATTACAAACTGCACGAATTGAGTCCTTTGGAAGCACAACATCAAATCCTTGCTTTGATTCAGCATTCACCATATACCTAAAATTCACTTTTGTTCCCATTTGATCCGAATCCAGCCCACATTTTTTTGTCATCTCAGCATAGGAGTTAACAGTCGGGTCAAAAACTCTTTCCGGGTCAACATGTTCAGCTGTATGACTGTCCGTAGCCGGGTCAACACTTGTAGCCGGGTCACTAGTAGTAGCCTTGTTAACATGACCAGCCGTGTCAACCTGCATAGCCGTGTCAACCTTTCTAGTTGTAGCCGGGTCAACATGTACAGCCGTGTAACTCTCCATAGCCGGGTCAACACTTGTAGCCGGGTCAACACTTGTAGCCGGGTCACTATATCTAGCTGTGTTACAAACCTCACCCGGCTCCTTGAGCACATCACCCGACTCCTTCATAACATCACCCGTCCTATTCAAATTTTTATCCATCTCTCCATCTCCAGTATTAGTCACCGAAACCCTAATCTGCCCAGTCTCCTTATTTTGATTCACCTCATCAGTGGTTACTGTATTCGATCTCTTTAGAATGCTTCTCTTAACCTTTCCATCAATATTTTTAACTTTATCAGCTAGCGACCGTTTCTCCATTGTTAAAAAACGCCAGAAAAACAAAGAACATCACCAAATCAATACTACTACCAAGTCTTAATAGGTTAATAGGATTCGTACCAAATAGCTATACTATATTCAATAGCCGCTTTCGATTACAGACCTACTAAGCAGTCAGAGTTAGCAAGGTATGATTTAGTGAAAGAAATCCCACCAAACCCTAATCGATAAACCCTATATCTTGCTAACAGTGCTCGAATAAACTGGCCAAAACCAATTGTATATCAGGACTACTACACAAGAATAAGCGTAAATCAATTAGTGAAAGACAAACGAACACACCAACAATCGATAGATTGAGTTGCAACACATGCAAGATCAAGCAATCTGCATGCAAACCCTAATCGCTCGCAAATCGCCCTAACATTACGAGTCGTGTTTATTACGAGGTGATTTCCTGTATGACATATTAGTAGCTTGAAAAGCATGTTAGTATAACATAGGACACCTTAAAACTCCAAACAACACCTTACAACACCGTACGGAACCTTAAAACTCCATAATAAATCTAATTAATTCGTCCGAGTCCTTAGAACGTCGTACGACGACTCAGGACTTGTTACGACTCTGTATGCGACATTAGCAACATGAAAAGCACGTGAGTATAATGTAGGACGCCTTACGACTCCTAAGAACACCTTACAACACCGTACGAAACCTTAAAACTCCATAATAACCTAATGAATTCGTACGAGTCCTTAGAACATCGTACGACAACTTAGGACATCTTAAGACTCTTTATGCCACATTAGCAACACAAAAAGAACGTTAGTATAATGTAAGATGCCTTAAAGCTCCTAAGAACACCTTACATCACTTTACGAAACCTTAAAACTCTATAATACACCTAATGAATTCGTCCGAGTCCTTTGAACATCGTTCTACAAGTTAGGACAAATGAAGACTCGGTATGACATATTAGCACCTATAAAAGCACGTTAATAAAACGTAGGACACCTTAAAACTCCAAACAACACCTTACAACACCGTACGAAACCTTAAAACTGCATAATAAACCAAATGAATTCGTACGAGTCCTTCGAATATCGTACGACAACTTAGCACATCTTGCGACTCCTTATGCCACATTAGCAACTCGGAAAGAATGCTAGTATAATGTAGGACGCCTTACAGCTCCTAAGAACACCTTACATCAGAGTACGAAATCTTAAAACTCCATAATACACCTAATGAATTCGTCCGAGTCCTTTGAACATCGTTCTACAAGTTACGACATCTGAAGACTCTGTATGACATATTAGCAACTTGAAAAGCATGTTAGAATAACGTAGGACACCTTAAAACTCCAAACAACACCTTACAACACTGTGCGGAACCTTAAAACTCCATATTAACCTAATGAAATCGTCCAAGTCCTTTGAACATCGTACGACAACTCAGGATTTTGTTACAACTCTGTATGCGACATTAGCAACATGAAAAGCACGTTAGAATTATGTAGGACGCGTTACAACTCCTAAGAACACCTTACATCACCGTACGAAACTTTAAAACTCTATAATAAATCTAATGAATTCGTCCGAGTCCTTTGAACATCGTTCTACAAGTTAGGACATCTGAAGACTCTGTATGACATATTAGCACCTTGAATTATCTTGGAGTTGGAGGCTAAGATGCGTGGTTTCTTATGGAGCCAAGGCTCATCTACCTCGAGGGCCAAGGTGTCATGGAAATCAGTATGTCTGCCAAAATCTGAAGGAGGGTTGGGTATCCGGCGGATTGGTGATATGAATAAATCACTTATGGCTTCCCATGTTTGGAGTATCTTAATGCATAGGAAGTCTTTGTGGGTTGAGTGGATCCATTCTCATAGGTTGTTGAATTGCAATTTTTGGGAATGTACGGTTCCAAGAAATTGTTGTTGGAGTTGGAGGAAGATTCTACTTCTTAGACCTCTTCTACGTCAATTCTTCTGGGTTAACATTGGAAATGGCATTTCCACGTCGGCTTGGTTTGATAAATGGTGTGAGGTGGGTCCACTTTCGGATCATATAACTATGAGAGCTATTCATAGTGCTGGGTTCTCAAGAGGTTCTTCTGTGGCTGATATTTATTCGGAAGGCTCCTGGTTATGGCCTTCTGCCTGGTATGACACTTTTCCAGTTCTAATTAATATACACGGTATTGTTATTGACAATAATGCGACAGATACATTATGGTGGAGGGTCGAGAATAGGTGTTTACCATTTTCGGCTTCTACTGTATGGGATGCCGTTCGATACAGAAGAATGGAGGTTAATTGGGTGAATATTGTCTGGTTCTCTCAATGTATCCCCCGTCATGCTTTTGTGGTTTGGCTTGTCATGCGTGGTAAGCTGCTAACACAAGACAAAATTGTGAAGTGGGACTTGGCCAGAAGGGGGAATATGAATATGATGTGTTGTTTGCTGTGCTATTCGAATATTGACTCTCACTCACACTTGTTTTTTGAGTGCAAATATGCGAATAGTGTGTGGGATAAAGTAAAGGAAAGGGCTGGTATGTCTAATGTGCGGGCTAACTGGAATGATATAACATCATGGTTGTGTTCCAGATCCAAGTCTAGATCTCTGAAGAATGTGGTTGCGAGGCTTTTGGTAGCAGGTGCAGTATACTATATCTGGCAGGAAAGGAATAATAGACTATTTAATAACCATGCCAGGCCTCCTGATATACTGTCTAATACCATACTAGACACGATTCGATATAGGCTGATGGGGTTAAAGCTGAAAAAAACGGAAGCAGTAGTACAACAACTGGCTGAATGGAAGATAGATGTGGAGTTATATGATCAAGTGGATGGGTGACTGATGCGATATTAGTTGCTCATGGATGCGATTTTAGTTGCATAGGTTGTGTGTTTCCAATTTCGAGTTTGGTAATTGTTTGTTTCGTGTTATTTTTGTTTACATTCGGGGGGCATGTCCCTTGAATGAACTAGTGTAGGGCTCTACACTACTTGTACTTCATGTTTGCAAATATATAAAATCACCGGGTAACACCCTTTACCCAAAAAAAAAAGCACGTTAATAAAACGTAGGACACCTTAAAACACAAAACAACACCTTACAACACCGTACGAAACCTTAAAACTCCATAATAAACCATTAGAATTCATACGAGTCCTTCGAACATCGTACGACAACTTAGGACATCTTAGGACTCTTTATGCCACATTAGCAACTCAAAAAGAACGTTAGTATAATGTAAGATGCCTTAAAGCTCCTAAGAACACATTACATCACCGTACGAAACCTTAAAACTCTATAATACACCTAATGAATTCGTCCGAGTCCTTTGAACATCGTTCTACAAGTTAGGACATATGAAGACTCTGTATGACATATTAGCACCTAGAAAAGCACGTTAATAAAATGTAGGACACCTTAAAATTCCAAACAACACCTTACAACACCGTACGAAACCTTAAAACTCCATAATAAACCATTAGAATCCGTACGAGTCCATCGAACATCGCACGACAACTTAGCACATCTTGCGACTCTTTATGCCACATTAGAAACTCGGAAAGAACGCTAGTATAATGTAGGACGCCTTACAGCTCCGAAGAACACCTTACATCAGAGTACGAAATCTTAAAACTCCATAATACACCTAATGAATTCGTCCGAGTCCTTTGAACATCGTTCTACAAGTTACGACATCTGAAGACTCTGTATGACATATTAGCAACTTGAAAAGCATGTTAGTATAACTTAGGACACCTTAAAACTCCAAACAACACCTTACAACACCGTACAGAACCTTAAAACTCCATAATAAACCTAATGAAATCGTCCAAGTCCTTTAAACATCGTACGACAACTCAGGATTTTGTTACAACTCTGTATGCGACATTAGCAACATGAAAAGCACGTTAGAATAATGTCGGACGCGTTACAACTCCTAAGAACACCTTACATCACCGTACGAAACTTTAAAACTCCATAATAAATCTAATTAATTCGTCCGAGTCCTTTGAACGTCGTACGACAACTCAGGACTTGTTACGACTCTCTATGCGACATTAGCAACATGAAAAGCACGTAAGTATAATGTACGACGCCTTACGAATCCTAAGAACACCTAACAATACCGTACGAAACCTTAAAACTCCATAATAAACCATTAATATTCGTACGAGTCCTTCGAACATCGTACGACAACTTAGGACATCCTAGGACTCTTTATGCCACATTAGCAACTCAATAAGAACGTTAGTATAATGTAAGATGCCTTAAAGCTCCTAAGAACACCTTACATCACCGTACGAAACCTTAAAACTCTATAATACACCTAATGAATTCGTCCGAGTCCTTTGAACATCGTTCTACAAGTTAGGACATATGAAGACTCTGTATGACATATTAGCACCTAGAAAAGCACGTTAATAAAATGTAGGACACATTAAATTTCCAAACAACACCTTACAACACCGTACGAAACCTTAAAACTCCATAATAAACCAAATGAAACCGTATGAGTCCTTCGAACCTCGTACGACAACATAGGACATCTTACGACTCTTTATGCCACATTAGCAACTCGGAAAGAACGTTAGTATAATGTAAGACGCCTTACAGCTCCTAAGAACACCTTACATAATCGTACGAAACCTTAAAACTCCAGAATACACCTAATGAATTCGTCCGAGTCATTTGAACATCGTTCTACCAGTTAGGACATCTGAAGACTCTGTATGACATATTAGCACCTTGAAAAGCACATTAGTAAAACGTAAGACACCTTAAAACTCCAAACAACACCTTACAACACCGTACGAAACCTTAAAACTCCATAATAAACCAAATGAATTTGTACGAGTCCTTCGAACATCGTACGACAACTTCGGACATCTTACATCACCGTACGAAACCTTAAACTCCATATTACACCTAATGAATTCGTCCGAGTCCTTTGAATATCGTTCTACAAGTTAGGACATCTGAAGAATCTGTATGACATATTAGCACTTTGAAAAGCATGTTAGTATAACGTAGGACACCTTAAAACTCCAAACAACACCTTACAACACCGTACGGAACCTTAAAACTTCATAATAAACCTAATGAAATTATCCAAGTCCTTTGAACACCGACAACTCGGGATTTTGTTACGACTCTGTATGCGACATTAGCAACATGAAAAGCACGATAGAATAATGTAGGACGCGTTACAACTCCTAAGAACACCTTACATCACCGTACGAAACTTTAAAACTCCATAATAAAGCTAATGAATTCGTCCGAGTCCTTTGAACGTCGTACGACAACTCAGGACTTGTTACGACTCTGTATGCGACATTAGCAACATGAAAATCACGTAAATATAATGTAGGACCCCTTACGACTCCTAAGAACACCTTACAACACCGTACGAAACCTAAAAACTCCATAATAAACCAAATGAATTCGTACGAGTCCTTCGAACATCGTATGACCACTTAGGACATCTTACGACTCTTTATGCCACATTAGAAACTCGGAAAGAACGTTAGTGTAATGTAAGATGCCTTACAGCTCCTAAGAACTCCTTAAATAACCGTACGAAACTTTAAAACTCCATAATACACCTAATGAATTCGTCCGAGTCCTTTGAACATCGTTCTACAAGTTACGACATCTGAAGACTCTGTATGACATATTAGCACCTTGAAAAGCATGTTAGTATAACGTAGAACACCTTAAAACTCCAAACAACACCTTACAACACCGTACGGAACCTTAAAACTCCATAATAAACCTAATGAAATCGTCCAAGTCCTTTGAACATCGTACGACAACTCAGGATTTTGTTACGACTCTGTATGCGACATTAGCAACATGAAAAGCACGTTAGAATAATGTAGGACGCGTTACAACTCCTAAGAACACCTTACATCACCGTACGAAACTTTAAAACTCCATAATAAATCAAATGAATTTTTCCGAGTCCTTTGAACGTCGTACGACAACTCAGGACTTATTACGACTCTGTATGCGACATTAGCAACATGAAAAGCACGTACGTATAATGTAGGACGCCTTACGACTCTTAAGAACACCTTACAACACCGTACGAAACCTTAAAACTCCATAATAACCTAATGAATTCGTACGAGTCCTTAGAACATCGTACGACAACTTAGGACATCTTAGGACTCTTTATGCCACATTAGCAACTCAAAAAGAATGTTAGTATAATGTAAGATGCCTTAAAGCTCCTAAGAACACCTTACATCACCGTACGAAACCTTAAAACTCTATAATACAGCTAATGAATTCGTCCGAGTCCTTTGAACATCGTTCTACAAGTTAGGACAAATGAAGACTCGGTATGACATATTAGCACCTATAAAAGCACGTTAATAAAACGTAGGACACCTTAAAACTCCAAACAACACCTTACAACACCGTACGAAACCTTAAAACTGCATTATAAACCAAATAATTTGTACGAGTCCTTCGAATATCGTACGACAACTTAGCACATCTTGCGACTCTTTATGCCACATTAACAACTCGGAAAGAATGCTAGTATAATGTAGGACGCCTTACAGCTCCTAAGAACACCTTACATCACCGTACGAAACCTTAAAACTCCATAATACACCTAATGAATTCGTCTGAGGCCTTTGAACATCGATCTACAAGTTACGACATCTAAAGACTCTGTATGACATATTAGCACCATGAAAAGCATGTTAGAATAACGTAGGACACCTTAAAACTCCAAACAACACCTTACAACACCGTACGGAACCTTAAAACTCCATATTAACCTAATGAAATCGTCCAAGTCCTTTGAACATCGTACGACAACTCAGGATTTTGTTACGACTCTGTATGCGACATTAGCAACATGAAAAGCACGTTAGAATTATGGAGGACGCGTTACAACTCCTAAGAACAACTTACATCACCGTACGAAACTTTAAAACTCTATAATAAATCTAATGAATTCGTCCGAATCCTTTGAACATCGTTCTACTACTTAGGATATCTGAAGACTCTGTATGACATATTAGCACCTTGAAAAGCACTTTAATAAAACGTAGGACACCTTAAAACACAAAACAACACCTTACAACACCGTACGAAACCTTAAAACTCCATAATAAACCATTAGAATTCGTACGAGTCCTTCGAACATCGTACGACAACTTAGGACATCTTAGGACTCTTTATGCCACATTAGCAACTCAATAAGAACGTTAGTATAATGTAAGATGCCTTAAAGCTCCTAAGAACACCTTACATCACTGTACGAAACCTTAAAACTCTATAATACACCTAATGAATTCGTCCGAGTCCTTTGAACATCGTTCTACAAGTTAGGACGTATGAAGACTCTGTATGACATATTAGCACCTAGAAAAGCACGTTAATAAAATGTAGGACACCTTAAAATTCCAAACAACACCTTACAACACCGTACGAAACCTTAAAACTCCATAATAAACCATTAGAATTCGTACGAGTCCTTCGAACATCGTACGACAACTTAGAACATCTTGCGACTCTTTATACCACATTAGAAACTCGGAAAGAATGCTAGTATAATGTAGGACGCCTTACAGCTCCTAAGAACACCTTACATCATCGTACGAAACCTTAAAACTCCAGAATACACCTAATGAATTCGTCCGAGTCCTTTGAACATCGTTCTACCAGTTAGGACATCTGAAGACTCTGTATGACATATTAGCACCTTGAAAAGCACATTAGTAAAACGTAAGACAACTTAAAACTCCAAACAACACCTTACAACACCGTACGAAACCTTAAAACTCCATAATAAACCAAATGAATTTGTACGAGTCCTTCGAACATCGTACGACAACTTCGGACATCTTACATCACCGTACGAAACCTTAAACTCCATATTACACCTAATGAATTCGTCCGAGTCCTTTGAATATCGTTCTACAAGTTAGGACATCTGAAGAATCTGTATGACATATTAGCACTTTGAAAAGCATGTTAGTATAACGTAGGACACCTTAAAACTCCAAACAACACCTTACAACACCGTACGGAACCTTAAAACTTCATAATAAACCTAATGAAATTATCCAAGTCCTTTGAACACCGACAACTCGGGATTTTGTTACGACTCTGTATGCGACATTAGCAACATGAAAAGCACGATAGAATAATGTAGGACGCGTTACAACTCCTAAGAACACCTTACATCACCGTACGAAACTTTAAAACTCCATAATAAACCTAATGAATTCGTCCGAGTCCTTTGAACGTCGTACGACAACTCAGGACTTGTTACGACTCTGTATGCGACATTAGCAACATGAAAATCACGTAAATATAATGTAGGACCCCTTACGACTCCTAAGAACACCTTACAACACCGTACGAAACCTAAAAACTCCATAATAAACCAAATGAATTCGTACGAGTCCTTCGAACATCGTACGACCACTTAGGACATCTTACGACTCTTTATGCCACATTAGAAACGCGGAAAGAACGTTAGTGTAATGTAAGATGCCTTACAGCTCCTAAGAACTCCTTAAATAACCGTACGAAACTTTAAAACTCCATAATACACCTAATGAATTCGTCCGAGTCCTTTGAACATCGTTCTACAAGTTACGACATCTGAAGACTCTGTATGACATATTAGCACCTTGAAAAGCATGTTAGTATAACGTAGGACACCTTAAAACTCCAAACAACACCTTACAACACCGTACGGAACCTTAAAACTCCATAATAAACCTAATGAAATCGTCCAAGTCCTTTGAACATCGTACGACAACTCAGGATTTTGTTACGACTCTGTATGCGACATTAGCAACATGAAAAGCACGTTAGAATAATGTAGGACGCGTTACAACTCCTAAGAACACCTTACATCACCGTACGAAACTTTAAAACTCCATAATAAATCAAATGAATTTTTCCGAGTCCTTTGAACGTCGTACGACAACTCAGGACTTATTACGACTCTGTATGCGACATTAGCAACATGAAAAGCACGTACGTATAATGTAGGACGCCTTACGACTCTTAAGAACACCTTACAACACCGTACGAAACCTTAAAACTCCATAATAACCTAATGAATTCGTACGAGTCCTTAGAACATCGTACGACAACTTAGGACATCTTAGGACTCTTTATGCCACATTAGCAACTCAAAAAGAATGTTAGTATAATGTAAGATGCCTTAAAGCTCCTAAGAACACCTTACATCATCGTACGAAACCTTAAAACTCTATAATACAGCTAATGAATTCGTCCGAGTCCTTTGAACATCGTTCTACAAGATAGGACAAATGAAGACTCGGTATGACATATTAGCACCTATAAAAGCACGTTAATAAAACGTAGGACACCTTAAAACTCCAAACAACACCTTACAACACCGTACGAAACCTTAAAACTGCATTATAAACCAAATAATTTGTACGAGTCCTTCGAATATCGTACGACAACTTAGCACATCTTGCGACTCTTTATGCCACATTAACAACTCGGAAAGAATGCTAGTATAATGTAGGACGCCTTACAGCTCCTAAGAACACCTTACATCACCGTACGAAACCTTAAAACTCCATAATACACCTAATGAATTCGTCTGAGGCCTTTGAACATCGATCTACAAGTTACGACATCTAAAGACTCTGTATGACATATTAGCACCATGAAAAGCATGTTAGAATAACGTAGGACACCTTAAAACTCCAAACAACACCTTACAACACCGTACGGAACCTTAAAACTCCATATTAACCTAATGAAATCGTCCAAGTCCTTTGAACATCGTACGACAACTCAGGATTTTGTTACGACTCTGTATGCGACATTAGCAACATGAAAAGCACGTTAGAATTATGGAGGACGCGTTACAACTCCTAAGAACAACTTACATCACCGTACGAAACTTTAAAACTCTATAATAAATCTAATGAATTCGTCCTAATCCTTTGAACATCGTTCTACTAGTTAGGATATCTGAAGACTCTGTATGACATATTAGCACCTTGAAAAGCACTTTAATAAAACGTAGGACACCTTAAAACACAAAACAACACCTTACAACACCGTACGAAACCTTAAAACTCCATAATAAACCATTAGAATTCGTACGAGTCCTTCGAACATCGTACGACAACTTAGGACATCTTAGGACTCTTTATGCCACATTAGCAACTCAAAAAGAACGTTAGTATAATGTAAGATGCCTTAAAGCTCCTTAGAACACCTTACATCACCGTACGAAACCTTAAAACTCTATAATACACCTAATGAATTCGTCCGAGTACTTTGAACATCGTTCTACAAGTTAGGACATATGAAGACTCTGTATGACATATTAGCACCTAGAAAAGCACGTTAATAAAATGTAGGACACCTTAAAATTCCAAACAACACCTTACAGCACCGTACGAAACCTTAAAACTCCATAATAAACCATTAGAATTCGTACGAGTCCTTCGAACATCGTACGACAACTTAGAACATCTTGCGACTCTTTATACCACATTAGAAACTCGGAAAGAATGCTAGTATAATGTAGGACGCCTTACAGCTCCTAAGAACACCTTACATCACAGTACGAAATCTTAAAACTCAATAATACACCTAATGAATTCGTCCGAGTCCTTTGAACATCGTTCTACAAGTTACGGCATCTGAAGACTCTGTATGACATATTAGCACCTTGAAAAGCACATTAGTAAAACGTAAGACACCTTAAAACTCCAAACAACACCTTACAACACCGTACGAAACCTTAAAACTCCATAATAAACCAAATGAATTTGTACGAGTCCTTCGAACATCGTACGACAACTTAGAACATCTTGCGACTCTTTATACCACATTAGAAACTCGGAAAGAATGCTAGTATAATGTAGGACGCCTTACAGCTCCTAAGAACACCTTACATCACAGTACGAAATCTTAAAACTCCATAATATACCTAATGAATTCATCCGAGTCCTTTGAACATCGTTCTACAAGTTACGGCATCTGAAGACTCTGTATGACATATTAGCACCTTGAAAAGCATGTTAGTATAACGTTGGACACCTTAAAACTCCAAACAACACCTTACAACACCGTACGGAACCTTAAAACTCCATAATAAACCTAATGAAATCATCCAAGTCCTTTGAATACCGTACGACAACTCGAGATTTTGTTAAGACTCTGTATGCGACATTAGCAACATGAAAAGCACGATAGAATAATGTAGGACGCGTTACAATTCCTAAGAACACCTTACATCACCGTACGAAACTTTAAAACTCCATAATAAACCTAATGAATTCGTCCGAGTCCTTTGAACGTCGTACGACAACTCAGGACTTGTTACGACTCTGTATGCGACATTAGCAACATGAAAATCACGTAAATATAATGTAGGACCCCTTACGACTCCTAAGAACACCTTACAACACCGTACGAAACCTAAAAACTCCATAATAAACCAAATGAATTCGTACGAGTCCTTCGAACATCATACGACAACTTAGGACATCTTACGACTCTTTATGCCACATTAGCAACTCGGAAAGAACGTTAGTGTAATGTAAGATGCCTTACAGCTCCTAAGAACACCTTAAATCACCGTACGAAACCTTAAAACTCCATAATACATCTAATGAATTCGACCGAGTCCTTTGAACATCGTTCTACAAGTTAGGACATCTGAAGACTCTGTATGACATATTTGCACCTTAAAAAGCACGTTAGTAAAACGTAGGACACCTTAAAACTCCAAACAACACCTTACAACACCGTACGAAACCTTAAAACTCCATAATAAACCAAATGAATTTGTACGAGTCCTTCGAACATCGTACGACAACTTAGGACATCTTACGACCCTTTATGCCACATTAGCAACCCGGAAAGAACGTTAGTATAATGTAAGATGCCTTACAGCTCCTAAGAACTCCTTAAATCACCGTACGAAACTTTAAAACTCCATAATACACCTAATGAATTCGTCCGAGTCCTTTGAACATCGTTCTACAAGTTACGACATCTGAAGACTCTGTATGACATATTAGCACCTTGAAAAGCATGTTAGTATAACGTAGGACACCTTAAAACTCCAAACAACACCTTACAACACCGTACGGAACCTTAAAACTCCATAATAAACCTAATGAAATCGTCCAAGTCCTTTGAACATCGTACGACAACTCAGGATTTTGTTACGACTCTGTATGCGACATTAGCAACATGAAAAGCACGTTAGAATAATGTAGGACGCGTTACAACTCCTAAGAACACCTTACATCACCGTACGAAACTTTAAAACTCCATAATAAATCAAATGAATTTTTCCGAGTCCTTTGAACGTCGTACGACAACTCAGGACTTGTTACGACTCTGTATGCGACATTAGCAACATGAAAAGCACGTACGTATAATGTAGGACGCCTTACGACTCTTAAGAACACCTTACAACACCATACGAAACCTTAAAACTCCATAATAACCTAATGAATTCCTACGAGTCCTTAGAACATCGTACGGAAACTTAGGACATCTTAGGACTCTTTATGCCACATTAGCAACTCAAAAAGAACGTTAGTATAATGTAAGATGCCTTAAAGCTCCTAAGAACACTTTACATCACCGTACGAAATCTTAAAACTCTATAATACACCTAATGAATTCATCCGAGTCCTTTGAACATCGTTCTACAAGTTAGGACAAATGAAGACTCGGTATGACATATTAGCACCTATAAAAGCACGTTAATAAAACGTAGGACACCTTAAAACTCCAAACAACACCTTACAACACCGTACGAAACCATAAAACTCCATAATAAACCTAATGAATTCGTACAAGTCAACTTCGAACATCGTACGACAACTTAGGACATCTTACCACTCTTTATGCCATATTAGCAACTTGGAAAGAATGCTAGTATAATGTAGGACGCCTTACAACTCCTAAGAACACCTTACATCACCGTACGAAACCTTAAAACTCTATAATACACCTAATGAATTCGTCTGAGTCCTTTGAACATCGTTCTACAAGTTAGGACATCTAAAGACTCTGTATGACATATTAGCACCTTGAAAAGCATGTTAGTATAACGTAAGACACCATAAAACTCCAAACAACACCTTACAACACCGTACGGAACCTTAAAACTCCATAATACACCTAATGAAATCGTCCAAGTCCTTTGAACATCGTACGACAACTCAGGATTTTGTTACGACTCTGTATGCGACATTAGCAACATGAAAAGCACGTTAGAATAATGTAGGACGCGTTACAACTCCTAAGAACACCTTACATCACCGTACGAAACTCTAAAACTCTATAATAAATCTAATGAAATCGTTCGAGTCCTTTGAACGTGTAGGTCCCAATCAGCCTTGAATCATGAAATTTATTGAAGATTTGGATTAAAAAGTTAAAATAATGATGAACATGAGATGAACAATGAAGAACACAAGTAAAAAGCCTGATTTGATCTATAAAATGGATTGCATAAGATGTTTACATGAAAACCCCTCAATCACTAGCTCATACAAGCTTGATGAAACCCTAATTGCCATTTACTATTTATAGCCTAATGACACTTTGGACTAATGACAATTAGGACCCTAGACTTAGACTAAACATGACAAATGAAAATTAATACAAATAAAAGGCTAAAACATGTCTAAAATTAGATTAAATATATTTTGTTGACACAAAATATATTTATTACATTAATGATCCTAGACATAAAATAACTTCAACGTCTTGACTCGGTTCTTCATCTTTAACGTACCATTTGCCTTTTTACGTTGACTTTGAACGGATGTTGACTTTTGTTGACTTTGACTATGTTGATAATATTAGACTACAATTCAGGTCCAACAATACTCCCCCATAGTCTATTATTATCAACGTCGTGCATCGTGTTCAGCACCGATAAGTCAAAAACAGTTGGATCTTCAATTTGGTAAGCTTCAGTCTTAATTTCAGATCCAACAGAACTCCCCCAAGACTGATGCTTGCCAAATTATGTTGCTGAAGATCCTTAATCTCACAAGCTCCCCCATATTGTACGCTCCCCCATTTAATGTGCTCCCTCATTTTGCGTGCATCATTTCGTAAAATCTGGAACAACTTTCCAACAATCTTTTCTTGAGTGCTTCAGAAGATGTAGGAGGAGGATTCCTATCTCGGTATCTTCTGCAAACTTTGAAGAACAGGTTCTCTGGTATTTGCTTTGCTCAACTGATGATCATCCATCATTTGCAGCAAATAACTGTAACACAATCACAAACACAATCTCGAGATTTCTCATTAGATCATTTCACTAAACAAAATAAAACCCGTGTTTATTTGTGTATGAAGAAAAGCGAACCGATGTCCGTTTGTGTGTGCAATTTCCCGTGAAATGCATGTGAAAATGATGACATTTTAATAGCATAATATGGAAGACTTGAAAATAATTTGAAATGAAAATCTTTTTGGATTTTTTTATTTTTTTTAACTAATAAAATTTAAAAATTCGGAAATAAGAGGACGAGTCCGACAAGATCACAAATATTTTAGACAAAGTGAACACATCCCAAAAGGTACACACGACCAACAACACTCAAGAACCCAAACATAAAATAAAATAAAATAAAAACTTCATGAAAGGATATCAGATAATGCATTTCGAGCAACCATCCAGAGAAACAAAGACTTGGCTAGATTGTCAATATGTTTGTCCATTTAAACCCATGCCTTGTTCCTTTCAACAGACAATCTGTGATGGTCTTATCATGTTTTAGGTTCAATTTGAAGAAACTCTTGCAACTCGGTCCCCACAGACATCTTGGTAAAGAAACTTGTCCTATCATCAGGGTTTATAGAGCAATATGATTGACTTTGCTTGAATTTCATGAATCAAATTTGAATATTGATCAATTTATGAGCCTCTTTTGACATTCTGCGTTTTTGCATTTTTGGGAGTGGAGCTTGTCAACAATGATTCTTTTGAACACATTGCGACTTATTATTTGGGAAACTCAAATGATTAGAGCTCCAGGTCTATACCGACGTATAACAGAGGAGATAAACATTTGAGCATGCTCGGCGAATCTTCAGGTCAATACTTCCGTATAGCAGAGAAGATCCACCAACTCCAGGTCAACACTTCCGTATAGCAGAGGAGTTAAGCACTTTGACTCAATACAATCTGAGGAATTAACAAGTAACTCAGTCAGAGGCTTTTCTGAAGAGCAACACTAGCAGCTTTTTATTTTGTTTTGCTAACTAGAAACTCAATTCAGGGCTAGGGTGTGAGTGATTTGGGATGTTTTGGGAAAATCAGAGCAAAGATTTGACACTCTCAACCCATTTCTGACAAGGACTTGTAACTTTATGCAGGCCAATCATGTCAAGGAGATAATCCTTATTGCCGAGCTCTTATTGAATTTAGTTTGATCACAAAATTGTTGTCTAATTGTATTCGGGCTGAGCCTATTGACACATCATAACACAAATCAATATCCTCCTTCAGATGCTTTTCATACAAACCTGAAACCTTCAAAAGACATAAAATATTTACACAATTAGAAAATTTTTGACAATTGATATTCAGTACATTCATTTGAGATATTACTCCCCCAAAATTTCTATTTCAGCACAAAATTGAAATTTTCAAAAGACTCAAGAGCGACATCAAAGGGATGTGAAAAACTTGATCAAAAATACAAGTAAAAATGTTAGGCTCCCCTAATTTTTTTTTAATTTTTTTTTTAGTTTTTTTTTTAAACTATCTACAATATATAAAATAGAAGTTACCAAAGAAACGTCTTCCATATTACCCTATCAAAATATTATAAATGAGTTATCAAGAAAAATGCAGTGGCTGTGAAAATCGATATGTGAAAATCAGATAAAAATCAAAGAAGGATCAAGAATGTGGATAAGATACCAGAACCATAACCTGTTTGTTCCGCCTCAAATTTAAATACGGAACATTCTCTGTCAGTAAACCGGATTACTAACAGTCCTCCTGAAATGTTCCTGCACTCATCAACAGATTAGTTAGAAAGGGGAACCCAGGCCATCGTAGTCCTGGGCGTTCCGTTTTCATCAGCGTAATACACCTGTTTAAACACACAACGAGTTTTTGTATCACTTATCTTTTCCTCTATCTTTTTAATTTGTCAAATTTGTTTAGGTTCAAACATTTTCGATTTGAAAGAGTTAAATTTGGAAATCAATTTCTGTTTAAGCCCCGATGAATAAGAATTTGGTTTTGATTCTTTTGTCACATTCATCTTTGAGTCATGTGAAACCGGCTTCACATGAGAAGGTAGGGATGGAATGTTCGTCATCCGACCATTCAAAGATGTATGATTATTAACTTGAAATTCAAATAAACAAACCTGTTTACCTTTACCATGTGGAGGATTCTTTCTAGACTCTGATCCGGAGAAGCAAACCTGTTTGCCTTTACCGTCCGAAACATGTCCTTTTGGGCATTTCTTGAGCACATGATCATCCTTTCCACACTTGAAGCAAGCCTTGAATGGCTTTTGAAGCTTGACTTGCTCGTGTGAAGCAGCTGGGGGTGGAGCTTTCTTTGAGCATGATGCGACTTGTTGGAAGACTTGTGGCTTCTTTTGTTGAGTTGTGGTTTGTCGGATGGGAGATGAGATCTTCACTTGCTTGTTCTCAAGTCTTTTACAAACTTGAGATAGGATGGACAGAGGTGAAGGCTTCTTCTTTTGAGCTTTTGAAAGATGACCGACTTGTTTTGCAGCTGGGACTGGGATCCGGATTTGACTTGATTCAGCTTTTGGAAGCATTTCAGATTTGACAGTTGCAGATGATATCTTGATCTTTGAATCTCCGAGACTCTCCTTTGTCTTTGATTCATCATCTGAACTTGTCCAGTCTTCAATAAGTACCTCTGCTTCCAACGGATCTTGATTGATGGGAATTGAGTGAGTTGATGTAGTTGCAGCTTGATGATGAGATGATTCTTGAATTATCTCTTCCTTCTCACTCCTGACAGGCTCAAAGGTAGGAATGTCACCTGCTTTAAACTTATCAAAGAAATTAGAAGTAACAATCATTACAGGATTAGAAACAACAGGGACTGAGCAATCATTAGCTTGACTGTCAGTACCTGTTTTACTATATCCCATACCAGTCGAAGAATCATAATCATCTCGCACCTCCTTCAGATTAACTCCCTCTAAACCTGCATGCAAACTGTTAGTTTCTTGTTCAAACAAATCATTTTTAGGATGGGGTTTTGGTGTAGGTGAATAACACAAAGTGAATGGAGGCGGAAAAACCTTCTGAGCATCTGTGTCATACTCAACCCCATCTTTTACCCTAGCCCCCTTTTGTTTTGTAGCAAGTTCATTCATTTTTGTGACAACCCGACTTTCAGGTCCCACCGTAACCTTACCTGCTATTAGATAATTATATTATAAGGGACATGATTACTTGCGATTATCTTAATTAAGCATTATATAGGTGCATCCAAATATTTAAGAGACAAAATATTACTTTAGTAGTACCCGGATATTAATTGTACACGTGCATTTATTTATGACTAGATGATTACTATAATGCCTTATATTAGACTAAGTAAAACATTAGAAGCAATAGTGGAACGATGCCTTAGTGTGACGGTGTTCTTCTCAAGCAAACAAATAAAATTACCCGACACTTATACATCGAAATCAATAGAGTAATATTTATACCACAAAAACACAATGAAAACCCCATAATATATCCAAATTTTCGTCCAACTCACATTATACTAAACTAATACCACTAAAAATATCACCAACTAAAATTAAACCCCACAAAATTTACCCACTCATGACATACTTGTACTATTAGACAAAAAGTGGTAGCATGCATGCATACACATACATGTACGTTGGAAACACACCCACCATCCAAAATAAGACTAAAGATATCAAATACTATATTAGCTAGTCTTACACTCAAGCATACATGATGGTCCAATGAGAATAAAGAAACTTAACTCACCAACCACCTACTTTCCTTGTTCAAACCGTAAACCATATCCCAATAAGTCATCTCACTCTTTTCAACACACCAACTAAACACTCAACCTCTACAAACACACTATCTCCCATTTATTAATTTTCATCTCTCTCTCTCTCAACCTACCATACGAAATCACACAAAACACACTCAACAATCTGCAACAACACTCATTCAAGTTTTCTACAAGAGTTTTTGAAGTGATCCATCGATTTCTAAGGCTTATAGGTAACGAAAATGCTACTTCCTTTAATTTACGACACTTAAATCTTGCAAACACTCATCCCTTCGTACGAAACAGAAAGTTACAGCAGCAAGGTCACGAGTTCTTGAAGCTATACACGCCTCATAAGTCGTTTTTCTTGAAGACAAGCTCGGACCAAGGTTTGTACACGGCAAAACACACTAAAAACCTTCATTTCTACACTAGTTTACATCATTTAACACCTTGTTTTGAAACCCTATAAAAACCCACGAAATAAAACACTTAAAAACAGTAAATAAACTTGTCTTTAACATGGTTAAAAGATATAATAACTCATGGTTTGTTTTAGTACAAAACTATGTAAGATTACATTGATGTAAATGGTTATTTTGAACACTTAAAAACCCAAAAATGAGATGAACACAAGCACCAACATAACTTTTAGATTTAAAACTATAAATGAGGTGAAAATAATATATAAAAATCGTGATGCATGTTAAGGAGGTAATAAGATTTGATAAACGGGTGAAACGGGTGAAAACCGAGCACCCGGTAAGCCTTAAAACTACAAATTTACACCAAACATTATGAAACTTAATTTTTATTATCTCTAGGCCTTTATGAATATATTTTAGTCATAGAAAATAAGTTTCATGATTTATTGCTTTAAAATATATTTTCTACAAATTTATTAGTGAAAATAGTCACTAAAATGTACATCTTCATAAATAAATTCTAATAATTAATCAAAAAGGTTAAAAATCACAAGGTTAGTATTTTACAGTAGTATATGACTACTAAAACATATTTTTGTCATAAAAAGTGGGAAACCATATATTTTACCTTACGGTTACGGTTAAAACGCGTTTTTAACGGTTTTGTGTAAAACTTGAGATTTTTGTACTTATAACCTAAAAACTTATTATTTACAGATTATATACACTAATGTGAGCCCATGATACTTATTTTTGAAGTCTTGAGTCAAGTGGTTGAGAAAATGGATTTTTAACGCGTAATATGACGGTTTTACTGTAACCGGTAAAACCAAAATGTATATTTTTATAACATATAAACTTTTCTAGAACTTTTGGTTATAATATGACTCAAATAAGTATATTAGACTTATAAAATGAGTATGGACCCTTGTTGGGTCAAAAAGCGTCAAAATACGAAATTTTGGGATTAAAAGTGTCATTTTTGAAACTTAAGGGACTAATATTGACAACTCCGAAAATCTTTCTGATTTGGAACCGAAACCTTATAAAAATGTATCAAACTATGAAAGGTAACTTTAATTGATTGAATATTGAAAAGATTACAACCAAATATATAGAAAACCAAATTACATCTAGGTACACTAAACTATTGAGATTATTACTAGGTCATAAACCGACATAGACTAACACATAGACTAACACATAGACTAACACATAGACTAACACATAGACTAACACATAGACTAACACATAGACTAACAGTAGACAACAGGTTATAAAAGTTATGGTAAGAAAAGCTCGATAGGTAATGAACTAAACATTAAAAACTTGTAAACTAGGCGCATGTAACTATATTAATTAACGACACCCGAAACGCGCTATCTAAAACAAGTATAATACTTGGGGCTGAGTTGGGACTCATAGAACATGTCCACGTCATGAAAATAAATGATAAGTGATAAATAATAAGAACCCAAAACTCTAAAACTTTCCAATTTAAGAAGCTTTATTTTTGTAAAACTCGACAACAACACCGTGAGGTGAACTATTTGAATATTGCACACATTTAGGGATGCACATGGTTATATAATAGCTCATAAAATAGAAACTTATGAGTATACAACATTATAACAGGTTGCTAAGAAGCAAGTTCGGGCGTTTAGCTTATTTGTGACTAGTTGCTTAATTGTCAATGTGAGTTTCATGAATCCCTTTTTACTTAATGTTTTGGGATGGAAGCATGCTATTTTTAAAAGTTTTGAAGCTTATTTATTTGATATGTTATTTTTGAGTTATTTGATGTGCTATTTGTGATGTATCTGATTCTAACTGCTAAACTATTTACACGATCATTAATTCTATCTTTGAGATGGACCGCTTGTTTATATGGGTAGTACTACTTAGGGAATCCCCCACGCGCAGTGCCTACTTGCCATACACCAATGGCGTTAGAGGTAGGGTCCGCACTGAGATCCTGCGGGGTCGTTCGCGGCATGTGACAGGTTTTTGAATGAGACGAGTGTTCTTGCACTAGCAGAGTGGGAACATGTATTTGGGCTTAGTCCCGGCTCTTTTGGTATTTGATGAGGCACAAGACGGGCTAAGTACAGGGTTGATTGTGTAACATCACGAAACATTATTTCATTGTGTAACATCACGAAACATTATTTCATTGTGTAACATCACGAAACATTATTTCATTGTGTAACAGCACGAGACAATATTAAATGTTGTTTTCTATACTTTTTATGAAAACCTCGAAACTGATATTTATGATTTACCACGGATTAAACCATGTTTTACAAACAATTATATTTTGAAACATAAACTTGAAACTCACCAACTTTTTAGTTGACCCATTTTTCTTTTGAGCATGTTTCCAGGTACTTGATGTTGAACTTAGCATGGACACCCATTTAGAAATGAAGATTCTAGAAGACTACCCGTAGTGATGGCATTACTATTTTACCGCTAAGCTAAAAAGACAATTTTATATTATGCATTTTGGATAAGACACTTGTCGTTTAATATTTGGAACCACGTTTTACGTCCTTAGTGGACGGGACAAAACTTATTTTTTAATACGTATTGAAGTAATGCCATGCTTATTTCCTTTAATCTTTGGTTTGTTAGAAGTACGCTTCCGCCGCTTCGTTGATTATCAGTCGTCACACGTCACCCGCCTAACCGGGGTGTGACAGATTGGTATCAGAGCCAAAGGTTGTAGGGAAATAAGACTCTTAGGAGAAACTTAAGCTACAACCGTGACCCTTAGGACTCCCTCGTTGTAACGATAAATTATTAGGATAAATGGGTAAAATAAATTGACGATTACACTTGATCAACGTAATCGTCAATTTATTAGACGCGTAAGTTCTAAGAAGGAGTTGTTACGACAAATATTATAACTATATATATATATATATATGTGAGAAAATTATTAAGTGTTTCAAAAAATAAAATATTTTATTTTAATTTGACACTTTGTGTTTATTTTTGTGTTTCTTTAGTTATCCACTCCTTTGGGAAGATGCAATACTTATCCGATTCAAGCATTACAGGAATGGCGTGCTGCGGGAAATATCATATGAAGTCATATTATTATCAATATACCTATATTATTGATTTGCACTACTGACATTTGAAATATATTTTTTTTATGTGGATTTTTGACATTCCTTTTTTGGGGCTGGGTTATAATGGCCTAAATTTTGGGATTTGGAATTGGATGAACCAAGTTATTTTTACTGCTATTTGTTTGTGTGATTGATGAACAAACTAATTTGATGATATGTTTATTTAACAGAGGTACTAGTAATAAGTACGTGATTAATATGTTTGTAGGTGCCAAGTATTATACAAAATATGAGTAAAAATATCATATTGTTATTAGTTAAAAATGACTAACCACATAATTATTAAGAATATTATACTCGTCGATGGGTCATAACCACCTCGTATGTACTAAGCGTAGCTAGGAACCAAATAGGGAAATAAGACCTTTAGGAATTGAATGATACAAATATTGAATCAAAATTTTAAAAATCTTCTCGATACTAATACCATGTGTTACATCAGAATGCCCCCAAGACGTTAGGCTGCACGTGGTGGTCGTAGGATGCAAACTAGGGGAGGAGGTGGTGACCGACAACCTACTCCTGAAATTGAGAACCGTGATGATGACAACCATGAAGGTAGAACGAACCACGAGGACGAACGCATTGCAAACCTAGTTGCGCAACAAATTGCTAACGCCATCCCCGCCATCATTGCGCAAACTAATGCGGACCGCGGAACTAATAAGGAAGGGGGTGGAGGACATGAGGGAGAAGAGGAAAATAATGCGGAAATAAGAAATGGTTGTTCCTACAAAACTTTTATGGCATGTAAGCCAAGGGAACTTCGGGGTTGCGAAGGAGGAATTGAAACCCTTAGGTGGTTGGATGAAATAGAGGCGGTGTTGGATATTAGTGAATGCAAGAGTGAGAATATGGTGAAATTTGCCACCCTTTCGCTCAAGGGAGCGGCGGCTGAATGGTGGAAATCCATAATCCTGCCAATGGGACGTAATGCGGTCAGTCGCATGAAGTGGAGTGAATTTAGGAAATTGATTACTGACAGATATTGCCCAATAAATGAGGTGGAGAAAATCGAGGCGGAATTCCTAAACCTAGAGATGGTTGGTGCGGATTATGTCACCTACACTAATCGGTTTCATGCATTGTCCCGCTTAGTACCTCACCTTGTGACACCAGAGTCAAAGGGGATCGCTAGGTATATTTGGGGTGTACACCCTAAGGTTCGTGCGATGGTGAAAGCATCCAAGCCTTTGACTTTACAAGCAGCAATTGATTCAACAGGTTGTCTGACCGATGATTTGGTTAGGACAGGAGTGCTAGAACGCCCTAATTATAGAACGAAGCGTAAATGGGAGCCCGAAACACATGAAGAGCCAAGAGAGCGGATGTTATACCAAGGCACTAACCCCAAATGTGTTAAGTGTAAGCTGCATCATCAAGGGGAATGCAAACCCATGACTTGCTTTAGGTGCAACAAAACGGGACACTTGATTAGGGATTGCAAATATGGCGAGGGTGCACAATGCTACGAATGCGGAGATCCAAACCATAGGAGGAATAAATGCCCAAGGCTAGGAAGGGATAAGGACCCCGAACCGGAGAAGCCGAGGGGTCGAGCCTCGTCATGAACTCGAACCTTGCACTCAATAAACTCGATGTTGTCGACGGTACGATTCCCTTAATCAACCATTATACCTCCATATCATTTGATACTAGTACAACAAATAGTTTCGTGCCTACTACTTTTAGACCATTCATTAGTAATGATAATCTAGCCTTAAGTAAACCGTATATCATAGAATAGCCTATAACAAGCTATTTAAGGTAAACAAATTCCTAAAGATTGTGCACTTTAGCTAGAGAAACATAAATGCTTCGGAATTTATGCATGACAAACGTCTTTTAAGTATCTAATACCTAATAGTCAAACGTTAGAAATTCCCGTTAGTGATCTACTCGCAAATAAGGTGGAACACAAGTTGCCGACCCGAGTTCACTAAAGACGCGAATGTGAAATGAAGAGAAAGTATCCACTCTTGTTCAAGCCAAAGCCTTCGGAGATTAACCAAAGCTAATTTCGGGGACGAAATTTCTTTAACGGGGGGAGAATGTGACAACCCGACTTTCAGGTCCCACCGTAACCTTACCTGCTATTAGATAATTATATTATAAGGGACATGATTACTTGCGATTATCTTAATTAAGCATTATATAGGTGCATCCAAATATTTAAGAGACAAAATATTACTTTAGTAGTACCCGGATATTAATTGTACACGTGCATTTATTTATGACTAGATGATTACTATAATGCCTTATATTAGACTAAGTAAAACATTAGAAGCAATAGTGGAACGATGCCTTAGTGTGACGGTGTTCTTCTCAAGCAAACAAATAAAATTACCCGACACTTATACATCGAAATCAATAGAGTAATATTTATACCACAAAAACACAATGAAAACCCCATAATATATCCAAATTTTCGTCCAACTCACATTATACTAAACTAATACCACTAAAAATATCACCAACTAAAATTAAACCCCACAAAATTTACCCACTCATGACATACTTGTACTATTAGACAAAAAGTGGTAGCATGCATGCATACACATACATGTACGTTGGAAACACACCCACCATCCAAAATAAGACTAAAGATATCAAATACTATATTAGCTAGTCTTACACTCAAGCATACATGATGGTCCAATGAGAATAAAGAAACTTAACTCACCAACCACCTACTTTCCTTGTTCAAACCGTAAACCATATCCCAATAAGTCATCTCACTCTTTTCAACACACCAACTAAACACTCAACCTCTACAAACACACTATCTCCCATTTATTAATTTTCATCTCTCTCTCTCTCAACCTACCATACGAAATCACACAAAACACACTCAACAATCTGCAACAACACTCATTCAAGTTTTCTAAAAGAGTTTTTGAAGTGATCCATCGATTTCTAAGGCTTATAGGTAACGAAAATGCTACTTCCTTTAATTTACGACACTTAAATCTTGCAAACACTCATCCCTTCGTACGAAACAGAAA
The DNA here is from genome assembly GCA_030867185.1 of Tagetes erecta. Taxonomy (NCBI): domain Eukaryota; kingdom Viridiplantae; phylum Streptophyta; class Magnoliopsida; order Asterales; family Asteraceae; genus Tagetes; species Tagetes erecta. The sequence continues at coordinate 3,187,974 of CM061486.1, read as the reverse complement.
GTTTCAGCAGCAAGGTCACGAGTTCTTGAAGCTATACACGCCTCATAAGTCGTTTTTCTTGAAGACAAGCTCGGACCAAGGTTTGTACACGGCAAAACACACTAAAAACCTTCATTTCTACACTAGTTTACATCATTTAACACCTTGTTTTGAAACCCTATAAAAACCCACGAAATAAAACACTTAAAAACAGTAAATAAACTTGTCTTTAACATGGTTAAAAGATATAATAACTCATGGTTTGTTTTAGTACAAAACTATGTAAGATTACATTGATGTAAATGGTTATTTTGAACACTTAAAAACCCAAAAATGAGATGAACACAAGCACCAACATAACTTTCAGATTTAAAACTATAAATGAGGTGAAAATAATATATAAAAATCGTGATGCATGTTAAGGAGGTAATAAGATTTGATAAACGGGTGAAACGGGTGAAAACCGAGCACCCGGTAAGCCTTAAAACTACAAATTTACACCAAACATTATGAAACTTAATTTTTATTATCTCTAGGCCTTTATGAATATATTTTAGTCATAGAAAATAAGTTTCATAATTTATTGCTTTAAAATATATTTTCTACAAATTTATTAGTGAAAATAGTCACTAAAATGTACATCTTCATAAATAAATTCTAATAATTAATCAAAAAGGTTAAAAATCACAAGGTTAGTATTTTACAGTAGTATATGACTACTAAAACATATTTTTGTCATAAAAATGGGAAACCATATATTTTACCTTACGGTTACGGTTAAAACGCGTTTTTAACGGTTTTGTGTAAAACTTGAGATTTTTGTACTTATAACCTAAAAACTTATTATTTACAGATTATATACACTAATGTGAGCCCATGATACTTATTTTTGAAGTCTTGAGTCAAGTGGTTGAGAAAATGGATTTTTAACGCGTAATATGACGGTTTTACCGTAACCGGTAAAACCAAAATGTATATTTTTATAACATATAAACTTTTCTAGAACTTTTGGTTATAATATGACTCAAATAAGTATATTAGACTTATAAAATGAGTATGGACCCTTGTTGGGTCAAAAAGCGTCAAAATACGAAATTTTGGGATTAAAAGTGTCATTTTTGAAACTTAAGGGACTAATATTGACAACTCCGAAAATCTTTCTGATTTGGAACCGAAACCTTATAAAATGTATCAAACTATGAAAGGTAACTTTAATTGATTGAATATTGAAAAGATTACAACCAAATATATAGAAAACCAAATTACATCTAGGTACACTAAACTATTGAGATTATTACTAGGTCATAAACCGACATAGACTAACACATAGACTAACACATAGACTAACACATAGACTAACACATAGACTAACAGTAGACAACAGGTTATAAAAGTTATGGTAAGAAAAGCTCGATAGGTAATGAACTAAACATTAAAAACTTGTAAACTAGGCGCGTGTAACTATATTAATTAACGACACCCGAAACGCGCTATCTAAAACAAGTATAATACTTGGGGCTGAGTTGGGACTCATAGAACATGTCCACGTCATGAAAATATAATGATAAGTGATAAATAATAAGAACCCAAAACTCTAAGACTTTCCAATTTAAGAAGCTTTATTTTTGTAAAACTCGACAACAACACCGTGAGGTGAACTATTTGAATATTGCACACATTTAGGGATGCACATGGTTATATAATAGCTCATAAAATAGAAACTTATGAGTATACAACATTATAACAGGTTGCTAAGAAGCAAGTTCGGGCGTTTAGCTTATTTGTGACTAGTTGCTTAATTGTCAATGTGAGTTTCATGAATCCCTTTTTACTTAATGTTTTGGGATGGAAGCATGCTATTTTTAAAAGTTTTGAAGCTTATTTATTTGATATGTTATTTTTGAGTTATTTGATGTGCTATTTGTGATGTATCTGATTCTATCTGCTAAACTATTTACACGATCATTAATTCTATCTTTGAGATGGACCGCTTGTTTATATGGGTAGTACTACTTGGGGAATCCCCCACGCGCAGTGCCTACTTGCCATACACCAATGGCGTTAGAGGTAGGGTCCGCACTGAGATCCTGCGGGGTCGTTCGCGGCATGTGACAGGTTTTTGAATGAGACGAGTGTTCTTGCACTAGCAGAGTGGGAACATGTATTTGGGCTTAGTCCCGGCTCTTTTGGTATTTGATGAGGCACAAGACGGGCTAAGTACAGGGTTGAATGTGTAACATCACGAAACATTATTTCATTGTGTAACATCACGAAACATTATTTCATTGTGTAACATCACGAAACATTATTTCATTGTGTAACAGCACGAGACAATATTAAATGTTGTTTTCTATACTTTTTATGAAAACCTCGAAACTGATATTTATGATTTACCACGGATTAAACCATGTTTTACAAACAATTATATTTTGAAACATAAACTTGAAACTCACCAACTTTTTAGTTGACCCATTTTTCTTTTGAGCATGTTTCCAGGTACTTGAAGTTGAACTTAGCATGGACACCCATTTAGAAATGAAGATTCTAGAAGACTACCCGTAGTGATGGCATTACTATTTTACCGCTAAGCTAAAAAGACAATTTTATATTATGCATTTTGGATAAGACACTTGTCGTTTAATATTTGGAACCACGTTTTACGTCCTTAGTGGACGGGACAAAACTTATTTTTTAATACGTATTGAAGTAATGCCATGCTTATTTCCTTTAATCTTTGGTTTGTTAGAAGTACGCTTCCGCCACTTCGTTGATTATCAGTCGTCACACGTCACCCGCCTAACCGGGGTGTGACAATTTTCATACTAGCAACAGACCACTTGTCAAGTTTGGTTTGAAGTTTTGTGGATTCAAACTGTGCTAATATAAGTCTTTCACTTAAAAGATTTATTTCGATGTTTCTTTCATAAAGATTTCTATTCAGCAGCAAGGGCTTTATCGCAGTTGCATACCCTTGTGTTTCTCTTGCGCTCCTCTTCCTTTTCCTTTAGCGTCTCTTCAACCTCATCTTTCTTCTTTCCTTCATCATCTTTCAAACTTTCTTCACATTCCTCTTCACATTTACTCTTCCTTTTTTGAACATCCACAATCTTTGTCATTAAAGCATAGTCGATTTGACTCTGAACCTCTCCAATCTCAATCTTATCATCAGTACAAACATTTCTCCCAGTCCTCTCCATAAACCGACATGCTCTCACAGTTAATGATTTTATTTGCCATTTTAAATCCTCTTCTTCCATATCATCATCATAACTAACCTGCAACTTGTTTTCTTTCACAGTCTCCTCGATTTTAGTAGGCGAATCAGAATCGGTTACCATCGATTTCAATTTTTCCATCATCCTAAACGGTTTGTAATCAGATTTGCTAATCATAGATGAAATGAGAGCAACATTCGGTGTGTTGGTTTGTGGTTGGATCATTGCTTCAAAAAATTCCTTTCTTTTAATATCCAACTCAAAAGATTTCAACTTGTCGATCACATCCAACAGCTTGTAATCTGAAAACATTTTCTCTTTCTTAAGATTTTTAACATGAAAACTCCATTCTGGTGGAAGAGATTCAAAAAGCCTTTGAATTTGTTCATAATTTGTGAGTTCAGGATCATGCTTCTTCAGGTTACTTGCCACCATCACAAATCGATCGAGAACCACGGGCATCCTTTCATTCTTTAAAACTGAAAAATTATCAAACCGGCTTTGTGCCATTGTGAGATCATCAGATTTAAAGGAGTTAAAAAGTTCTGCATAAGCCATTTTTTTTTGCAATTAAATCCCGCCCAAAAATAATTTTCCCAAAAACTAATAATATTTCTCCCCCGGGAAAATTACTTTTTCGTTTCACCGAAGCACCCCAAAGAAACTTTTGGTTCAAATACTCGGCCCAAAGAAAAATTTGAAATTACCTGGCCACTGACAAAAATTATTTTCTTCTTAATTGAACAAAATCTTGGCCCAAGAATAGTAACAAGTAATACCCGGCCAAAACAAAAGATGTTTTCAACCCAGTTGACAAAAATTTGACAAAAACAAGTTGACACCAATTGACAAAAAAATTGGTTTCAACTGACAAAACTTTGGTTCACACTACTCTGCCCAAATGAAAATTTTAAATTTATAAGACCCTACCCCTTGAGACGACAAAAAAGTTGACACTAACTCCAACAAGGACCGCCCAATTTTTTAAAACATTAACACCCGGCGAGATTTAAAACAATAACTCCGGGTGCTTTAAATTTTTTGTTTTGTTTTTTTTTTGTTTTGTTTTTGTTTTGTTTTTGTTTTGTTTTTTTTTGGACAACGACTCTAGAGGTGTACAAATCGGGTTTTGGGCCCAACCCGAACCGGGTTTTAACCCAACCCGGTTTTGGTCAACAAAATCCAAACCGGGTTTTTGACCAAACCGGTTCGGGTCGGGTTGGGTTTTCCAGGGGATAAAAATCGGGTTTTCAAAACCGGTTAGGGTCGGGTTAGGACCGGGTTGGGTCAAAAACCCGTTAAAAAAAGTGATTTTCCACCGGGTTGGACCGGGTCGGGTTCAAACCGGGTTCAAAAAAACCCGGGTACAAACCGGGTTCAATACATAATATAAAAACCGGTTTCAACCCGGCGGGTTTTTAAAAACCCGAACCGGGTTCTATGATAACGGGTTGAAACCGGTTCGGGTCCGGGTCGGGTTGTCGGGTCGGGTTGAAAAACCGGGTTTTTTTTACACCTCTAAACGACTCCAATGAATACTGCCCAATTGTTTAAAACGTTAAGAGCTTGTTGAACTATAGCCCAGTTAAAGTTGTTTTGAATTCAACAACCCAAACACAGCCCATAGATCATATATCGACCCAACAACTATCCAAGACCCAAACCACTAAACTAAAATCCATTACTTTAATCCTAACCCTAACCCTAATAAAAAAAATAAAATTTCAGCCGTGGAAAACAACATCACCATCAACACATACATAATATGTCTCTCTCTCTCTCTCAAAACAAACACAAATACACACACTCACGACACATCAAAATCTTCTCACTCTCTCGTCTCTTTCACCTCTCACTCTCTCTCCAATTACATACAACCTTATCTTCTTTTTTTTTTAAACACAAACAAAAGCAACAACATCACAAACTTAACAACAAAGCAGCAGCTACACGTTCGTGTTCACAACAAAATTCTCTCTCTCATGAAATTCAAAACACACATATGAACACCCTCTTCGTCTCGATCTCTCTTTGAACTCGATATCTCTACATTATCCAAACAAAAACACACACTACTCTCTCTTCTTGGTTCTCTTTAACAACAAACAACAACACATCAACAACCAGAACCTGCTTCTCCCTCTCAAAATCAAACACACACACAAAATCTCTTCTTCTTCTTGGTTCCGTCAAGTGAAAACAACAAGATCTGCTGCTGCTTCTCCTTGTACGCAGAAAAATCTCAAACGCAACAAAATATAGACTTTGTTTGCCGGAGACACACACCTGTTGAAGGTCAAGAGCAAACAGCCACGTTACACACTCTCACTGCTATTTCTTTCTTTTGTTCTTGATCGAAAGCTAGTTGTGGTGACTAGGATGGACGTGAAGAGTGTGTAATGATACGCTCAGATATGCACGTTGAAGGATGATATGATGGTTCGGATGTAGGGGTTGTGATGATGAAATGGGTTTGGTGGTGATGGACTTAAAAAAAAATTGGTTAACGTTAAAAACAGTTTTTTTTAAGGTTTGGTGTTTTGGTTGATTTTTTTTTTTTAAATGTTTAGATCGGGTATGGATGTGGGTTTTGGTTTATGGATCTGAGTTTTGGGTGTAGGATCGGGTTTGGGTGTCAAGAAATGGTTATTTGGTTTTGATTTGTTTGAAATGGTGTTTAAAATCGTTTTGGTTTAACAGATCTGAACTTGTTTGATGTTTGGTAAGTAAAGGTTGTTCTTTGTTGGTTTTGGTTTGAATTTTTTTTTTTTGGTGATTTTGCACAGATCTGTAATAATGTCGCACAGATCTGGTGTCGGTGAATGATTTTGGTTTTTTTTTGGTTGATTGTTGGTGCAGGAATGATGTCAAGAAAGATAGTGTCGCATAGATCTAATCTAGTGTCTCAAATACGCGAGGCTGTACTTTCGACACTATGTCGAAGCAGTACTGTCGTATGGGATTTTGAACTTTCGTTCGGTATGTGGTCTAGTGTCGCAAAATTAAGATTTCAAGCCCTAAGAACACCAAGAACACACATACAACTGTGTGTAAGAGAAAATCTCAGATCTGAGATTTTTCTTTTGATTTCTGGTAAAATTTGTTGTGAAGATGACGATTTTGATGGTCACAAGAGTAGATCTACAACAGATTGTTGTAGATCTGAAGATTTGTTGATGATTTTAACTTTCAGATCTGGTTTCTCTCTCTAGAAACATACCAGATCTGTTTTCTCTCCCTAAGTCTTCTACTCATTCTTTAAAATCAGAATCAATCTTCAACAGAAATGATTCAAAATGGATCTCTATTAGGCTCTGATACCATTTGTAGGTCCCAATCAGCCTTGAATCATGAAATTTAGTGAAGATTTGGATTAAAAAGTTAAAATAATGATGAACATGAGATGAACAATGAAGAACACAAGTAAAAAGCCTGATTTGATCTATAAAATGGATTGCATAAGATGTTTACATGAAAACCCCTCAATCACTAGCTCATACAAGCTTGATGAAACCCTAATTGCCATTTACTATTTATAGCCTAATGACACTTTGGACTAATGATAATTAAGACCCTAGACTTAAACTAAACATGACAAATGAAAATTAATACAAATAAAAGGCTAAAACATGTCTAAAACTAAATTAAATATATTTTGTTGACACAAAATATATTTATTACATTAATGATCGTAGACATAAAATAACTTCAACGTCTTGACTCGGTTCTTCATCTTTAACGTGCCATTTGCCTTTTTACGTTGACTTTGAACGGATGTTGACTTTTGTTGACTTTGACTATGTTAATAATATTAGACTACAATTCAGGTCCAACAGAACGTCGTACGACAACTCAGGACTTGTTACGACTCTGTATAAGACATTAGCAACATGAAAAGCACGTAAGTATAATGTAGGACACCTTACGACTCCTAAGAACACCTTACAACACCGTACGAAACCTTAAAACTCCATAATAAACCTAATTAATTCGTACGAGTCCTTCGAATATCGTACGACAACTTAGCACATTTTACGGCTCTTTATGCTACATTAGCAACTCGGAAAGAACGTTAGTATAATGTAAGACGCCTTACAGCTCTTAAGAACACCTTACATCACTGTACGAAATTTTAAAACTCCATAATAAAGCTAATGAATTAGTCCGAGTCCTTTGAACGTCGTATGGCAACTTAAGACATCTTACGACTCTGTATGCCATATTAGCACCTTGAAAAGCTCGTTAGTATAATGTAGGACGCCTTATGTCTCCTAAGAAAACCTTACAACACCGTACGAAACCTTAAAGCTCCATAATAAACCTAATTAATTCGTACGAATCCTTCGAACATCGTATGACAACTTTGGACATCTTACCACTCTTTATGCCACATTAGCAACTCAGAAAGAATGCTAGTATAATGTAGGACGCCTTACAGCTCCTAAGAACACCTTACATCACCGTACGAAACCTTAAAACTCCATAATACATCTAATGAATTCGTCCGAGTCCTTTGAACATCGTTCTACAAGTTAGGACATCTAAAGACTCTGTATGACATATTAGCACTTTGAAAAGCATTTTAGTATAACGTAGGACACCTTAAAACACCAAACAACACCGTACGAAACCTTAAAACTCCATAATAAACATAATGAAATCGTCCAAGTCCTTTGAATATCGTACGACAACTCAGGATTTTGTTACGACCAAGTATGCGACATTAGCAACCTGAAAAGCACGTAAGTATAATGTAGGACGCCTTAATACTCCTAAGAACACCTTACAACACCGTACGAAACCTTAAAACTCCATAATAAACCTAATGAATTCGTACGAGTCATTCCAACATCGTACGACAACTTAGGACATCTTACGGCTCTTTATGCCACATTAGCAACTCGGAAAGAACGTTAGTATAATGTAAGACACCTTACAGCTCCTAAGAACACCTTACATCACCGTACGAAACCTTAAAACTCCATAATACTCCTAATGAATTCGTCCGAGTCCATTGAACATCGTCCTATAATTAGGACATCTGAAGACTATGTATGACGTATTAGCACCTTGAAAAGCACGATAGTATAACGTAGGACACCTTAAAATACCAAACAACACCTTACAACACCGTACGAAACCTTAAAACTCCATAATAAACCTAATGAAATCGTCCAAGTCCTTTGAACATCCTACGAAAAATCAGGACTTGTTACGACTCTGTATGCGACATTAGCAACATGAAAAGCACGTTAGAATAATGTAGGACGCGTTACAACTCCTAAGAACACCTTACAACACCGTATGAAACCTTAAAACTCCATAATAAACCAATGAATTCGTACGAGTCCTTCGAACATCGTACGAAAACTTAGGACATCTTACGACTCTTTATGCCACATTAGCAACTCGGAAAGTATGTTTGTATTGTTAGTTCATGTATAGGTTGGACTCACCAGCATGTCGGTGTTAGTTTGTTTTGTTATATATTTTGTTGTTTTTGTTCTAGCGAACCTACGGGCGAATCTATAGATTCGCTCGGAAGTCTAGATTAGTGTAGTCTTATAGATTAGTTATGTCGCCGGGCGAATCTGTTTGTGCCCGGCGAAGCTGATAGGTTTGCTTGATAGATTCGCTGTCAGCGAATCTATCAGCGAACCTGAAGCTGCACTATATATTGTAATGTTTTCTCATTTCAATACTAGTTTTGCAAGTTTATCAAACCCTAATTGTGTGTGTGTGACGGCTAAGGTGCTAGGAGCTTATTATTATCATCTTTGTAGCTTGATTACCTCTGTTTGTGTTGATTTGATCTTTGTTATTGTTTATCAAGAGTATTTGGACAATGTTATCTTAGTGTGTTTTGTTGTTCATTAATCATCATAGCACTGAAATCTCGATCTGATGGACCAACAATATGGTATCAGAGCTTTAGTGCTCTTGATTGTTTGATCATTGAGATTTTTGTGAAGTTTTTTGGGTTTTTGTGTCAAAACAATGTTTGATTCATTTCGGATCTGTTTGTTGTGTTTTTGAGCTAGAATTTGCTTTGGGTTTGTCATATTTTGTACTGGGAAGCTTCAGAAACAAACAGATCTTAAATTGGTTGTATTTTGAAGTAGTTTTGGTTGATTTTGGACTGAGAAAGTTTTTTTCCCGTAAGTCAGCGAACCTAGACATTCATCCAACGAACCTACTGTTCATCCTGCGAATCTATTGTGTATTTGTGATTTGGAAATTTCTGTTTCTGATTAGCGAACCTGTCATATTTTTGAACGAAAGTTCAACTGTTTGATTCTGTTTGCAAGCGAATTTGCGCAGAATCTATTTTTGGGCACTAAAGTTTGTTCTGTGGGCGAAGCTGTCCAGCGACCTTGTGTTCATTGTCGAGCGAATCTGTCAGTCTGCCAAGCGAATCTATTGAGCGAATCTGTTGTCAGCGAACTTAAAATCTGTTTGAAATTATGACTACATCAACCATAAACATGAATGATCTGGAGAGTGTCGAACCAAACAGGCCACCGAGGCTTGTGACTGGTGAAAATTTTGAGGATTGGAAGCGGTGCTTGAAGGCGTTTTTCTACTATACTTATTATAATCAATGGGAGTCGATTGTTAATGGCCCTCACATGCCAAAGAAAGTTGAAGGAACTATTACTTCACCAAACAATGATCCAAGTACCTATACTGAAGGTGATATCAAGTTACTTGATCGTGATAAAAAGGCCCTTGGAGCTTTGATACTCTGTTTACATCAAGATATTTACAACAGGTTTGCTGAACAGACAACTGCAAAAAGTTTGTATGATGCGTTGTGTGAGTTCTATGATGGTAACGAGGATCTAAAGTTGGACAGAAAAGCTCAAGCCGAGAAAGACTTTAATTCATTTGTGGGGTATAAGCAAGAAAGTCTGACTGATATAACCAACCGTTTTCTATCTGTATCAAGCAATCTGAAAAAGTATGATGAGAAACTGGGAAATTATGAGCAAGTTACAAAGCTTTTAGATTCACTTCCCCCTCAGTGGAGTCTTCAGATCAAATTGTTGAAGCAAGAGAGAAACTTTCATGACTTTAAACTGATGGACGTGATAAACAAGCTAAAGTCATTTGATCTTGATGTGAAGAGGAGAGAATACAATCAGTCCATGATGTTTCCTAATGTTCCTCCTCAGAATGATGCACTTATTACATCCACTGCAAACTCACATATTTATGGTGCTGCATCTGGAGGATCATCAAGTTTTGGGTCTGTTAAATCTGATATTGCTTCTACAAGTGTTGGTTCTAGCTTAAATGCATTTGTCACTACTCAGATTCCATCTGACACAATGGCTTTGTTTGGGATGTTTTTTCATAGTTATGAAGCTCTGGTTGCAGGAGAATTGAAAGGAAAAGGAATGACAGTTGAAGATATATATCAGGTGGATCATGATGATCTTGAAGAAACTGACATTCAATGGCAAATGGCAATGCTCACTCTTCGTGCTAGAAGATTTATGGAAAGAACAGGTCGAAGGAATTTTGGGAATCAGGGTCAGAACAACAAACTTGGGTACGATAAAGGGAAGTTGAGGTGTTACAACTGCAAGCAATTGGGACACTTCAAGAGGGAATGTCCTTTATCAATCGTCACTGAACCTGTTAATTCTGGGAATTCTAGAACTGTTCCCATTCAAGAAAGAGCTGAGGAAGTCAAACCGAGAAAAGAAACTGCGCTGCTCACCAACTTTGATTGGAGTGCAGAGATTGAAGAAACAAAGGAAGAAATTAATCACGCTTTGATTGGTGAGATTGTTAAGGAGGATGCCCTTGATGATAACTATATTGATTGCTTTGATCCTTTCAAAGAATTTTATGGTGAAAATGGTGAGAACTCTGATGAAACTGCTGAGTCAAAGGTTGAAATGATTGAAGAAGGAAAGGTTTTGAGTAAGGTTGCTGAGTTTGAGGTTGATATGGGAAAGAATTTTGATGAAACTGTTTATTCTGGGTTTGTGTGTGAAGCTGTTGTTAAAAAGGATGAGAAGGTTTTTGGCACTATTGATGATGGGATGAAGAATGCTGAAGAATCAATGCTGAAAATGGAAGCTATGATCGAAAAAGCCAAACATGAAGCTGTGGACGAGTACAAAAGGAGCACTCCTTATTGCCAGTGTGATCGTGCTCTTCCTGCTGAAAAACTAGTAATTGGTCTTCCTTATGAAGTTGTAGAAGAAATGTGTTCATCTGCATGCAAAATTCGTTTGATTGGCATATATAAAGCTAATAAATTATTAATGTCAAATGAAAACGAATTAAAGAAAATTAACAAAGAGCTTAAAGAGAACGAATCAAAATTTTTTGTTAAATTAAGAGAGGCTTTAGAAGAAAACGAACATTTGAAAAGATCTCTTTTAGAAAAGAACTGTGAAATAAACTATTTGACTGAGCAAGTCACTCTTGCTGAATTTGAGACAAGAAAAGTCAAAAATAAATTGGAACAATGGACGATTTCAAGTATGAAAAGGGAGGATCTCTGCAAGAAACAATGGGGGCTAGAGTTAAGACCGGTTTGGGTTATAACAATGATGCACAAGTGTACCCTCCACCTAGTACCTTCTGTTATTCTCCTACACCCATTCCTCATCCTTCGAATGAGTTGATACAAGAGATAATACAGAATGATACTAACAGCTCTATTGCAAGTTTAAGTGGAGTAAATCTTAAAGAGGTTCGAGAGGATTATGCTTATGGTGGGAGTAATGGCCTTGGTTGTTCTAGTAGTACTAATTGTCCTAATTCTGATTCAAAGAAGTCTGTTGAAGACAGTAGATTAATTAATTTTGTTTCTAGTCATGTGTTACATTCAGACAATTTTATTTGTATTAGTAATTTAGGATGCTCTACTTCAAACATTAATCTGTTGAATGATGATGTGATTGAAAATGTGTGTGAATGACAAAGATAAACTTTCAGGTCATGTCTCTGAAAGTCAAACCAAAACAAATTGTTTTCAAAAGTTCTTTTCTCATCAAATTCCATCTTTCACACCTGCGGGGATTTCAAAACCTAAAGATAGGGAATCATCTTTTTCATCCATGAAGCACATCGATAAACCTAAATCTGAATCTGAACAGGTAAAAGTCACACCAGGTAAATCAAAAGAGCCTTATGACTCTTACAGTGATTGTAATTCTCAATTATCTGATTGTGATGAAGAGATTCAAATAGATAGAATTCTTGTTTCTAAAGTTTCAAAAGTAGGTTTGAAATCTCATTGATTTAAATGTGGAAATGATGATCATACTGTCAAGCAATGTCCTAAGTTAGTTACAAATAGTTCAAGGCAGAAATCTTTTGGAAAAAGATTGAATACGTTTGTAAATAATTTTTCCTGTAAATCTTCTTCTGATACAGCGACCTATGTACACTAAGGCTTGGGTCCCAATTTCAAAAGTCTAATTCCATTTTGAAATATGTCAGGAACATTCAAGCGCCATTGTAAATAGTCATTGGCACATTGATAGTGGATGTTCCAGACATATGACTGGGTTGAAGGACCTGCTGACAAATTATCGGATTATTAATGGTGGATATGTTACTTTTGCGGGAGACAAGAAGGGTGGTAAGATTATCGGTAAAGGAAAAGTCTCGAATGGTTCACTAACCTTGGAAGACGTTAACTATGTTCCTAAATTGGCATTCAATCTTCTTACCGTATCACAAATCTGTGATAAGAATATTCCTGTGTTATTTCTTCCAAATGAATGTCTCTTCTTGAAGCCAGAGTTTACTATTTCTGAAGAATTGGTGATCATGCGAGCTCCAAGGCGAAATGATACATATATGCTGAATATGGGATCAAAAGAATCTACTTCCACCGTGACTTGTCTTCTATCTAAAGCTTCATCTTTTGAATCTTTCCAATGGCATAGACGTTTAGGGCACATTAATTTTAAAATACTAAATAAGTTGGTTAAGAACAATTTGGTCAGGGGTCTACCACTTAAAGACTTTTCTGTGGTAGAGAAATGCATGGCTTGTGCTAAAGGAAAGCAGCACAAAAGGTCACATAAACTCAAAATTGAAAATTCTATCTCACAACCCCTCGAATTGTTACATACTGACTTATTTGGTCCAATAAGTGTCAAATCTATTGCTAAGAAATCGTATTGTTTGGTTGTCACAGATGATTACTCAAGATACACTTGGGTGAGATTCCTGGCGAACAAGAGTGAGACTGCTGAAGAGTTGATGAAGCTGATTCCATTAATTGAAGTTCTTGGAAAGCGAAAGGTTCAAGCCATCAGAAGCAACAAAAGAACTGAATTTAGAAACCATATCTTCAATTCATTCTGTGAACAAAGGGGTATTCTCAGACAGTTCAGCGCTGCACGAACCCACAACAAAATGGTCTTGCTGAAAGGAAGAATCGAACTCTTGTGGAGGTCGCTAGAACTATGCTGATTGAGTCAAAGCTTCCTATTATCTTCTGGGCAGAGGCAGTAAATTGTGCAGCTTATATCCTGAATCGGATACTGATTGTCAAAGACAAGACGAATACATCGTATCAGCTGTTTCGTGGAATAAAGACGTTGATCGATTTTCTGCGCCCCTTTGGATGCTCTTGTACTCTTTTGAATACTCAAGATCAGAAAACGAAGTTTGGTGCTGTTTCAGATGAATGCTTCTTTGTGGGATACTCTGACACACAAAAAGCGTATCGTGTGTACAACAAGCGAACACGGATTGTGCAAGAGTCCTATTATGTTGATTGGCAAGAATCTAACTCCACAAGTATTGGCTGTGAGCCCGCATGGTTTTACGATATCACCACTGTTTTCAAATCATTTAATCTTCCTAACTCTGACGATGATGACATCATTCCTCATACTCCAGTTACTATTATTAACCATCAACCTCAACCACCATCACCACCTCAACCTTCTGTCACTCAAATACCTCCAACCACATTTGACATTCCTCCACCTCCACCACCTCCAACTGTTCCCATTTCTCCATCAGATATTCCATCCTCATCTACATCCATCCCAACCTCTTCTACAGATGCTATTCCTCAAACTTCAAACGTTCTATCTTAACCATCTAATCAAGCATCCTCATCAGAATCTAACCAAATGTTTCTTAACACAAACTTCAAAACCTTAAAAGATCATCCTCATGATTATATCGTTGGATCAATTACTGATGTTACCACATTTGACAACTAACCTCTCGATCTAGCTGACACAATACATTATCATGCAAGGGGTAACATGCAAAGGAAAATATTGAACACAATTAACAAGATAATCACGTATTAGGCAAACCTCCTCTCGGACCGTTCAAACCCTAATTATTTAACTATCAAGATTAATTGTCTAACTTACTTTTTCAAGCCAAGTTAAGTAGTTCGTTAAAGTTTCAATTCCAGTTTTACCAATCCTAATGATCACTACGTCTAGCAAATCATTACACAAATCAATAACACAAAGTCAATGATTTAGCTACGAGAATCAATATGATCACATCAACCACTCAATTCAAGTAAGAATATGGTAAAACAATAAAAATCAATACTTTAACAATCAAACACATTCAACATACCAAGAACATGCAATTTATGCTAGAATTCAAAACATCACATAAAAATAACCAAAACCAATTCCACAATCAATAACCGTTCATCATCTAGGTAGTAATACTAGTTTAGCTACTCATGATCATAATAAAAACACCAAAACATTCTGAGTTTAAAGCAAACATGATCAAAAGTTAATTAAAACAAGAGTTCAAGAAGATTAAAAACCCGAAACAACGATCGTTTAGCGTCTCGATGATCCAAGCTTTACTCTCTTGCTTCCAACCTCCTTGAATCACCAAAATTCTCCTTTCTTTATGCTCTAAAACGGCTGGAAAGAACTCCCTTCGACTAGGGTTTGTAATGTGTTTAAATAGCAAAACCCTAAAAAAATCCCGTATATCTGTGCTAGGAGATACGCGCATCATAGACCCCTGTCCTGCGCGTATCGCCTAGAAGGCCTCCAACCAGAAACTTTTATTTTCTTTCTTGCCTTCCAACTCCAAGTTTTCTCTTGTGCTCCACTTCATTCCTTTAGATCATTTGCACATTTTTAAGCACCAAAACACCTACATAACACAAATATAATTTAGATCCATGTGTCATTCAATAAACATATAAAAATTAAGCGAAACACAAGCATTAAACCCGAAATTTGGACGAAAATGATTAACAAAACCATGATGTGTTAGCCACACATCAAAATACCCACACTTAACCTTTTTTCGTCCTCGAAAAAGTATGCAAATGGAATCACAATCAGGATTTAGTTTCCAACAAGAAAACAATTCAAGCAATTCTCAAACAAGCAACAAGTCAAAGTAATCATCGATAATGTTTCCATCTAACCCTAACACTAACTAATCGGGTCTCTCCTTGTGTTTGCTTTGCTTTAATTTAAGTGATATCAATTCATCTACAGGGTCTCACACTTAGGAAGCCACAGTTCAGCCTGTTAATTGTTTCTTTACGAGGCACAGATTAAACCATATAGATTTTTATTCTTACCAAAGTAACCTAAAGAACTTAACCTAGTTAAGAAATATTGCCATATTAGGGTGATTATTTGATGGATGATACTTACGGGTATAGACTGTTTTTATTCATTTTTTTTCTAAAACAAGATCACCTCACCCAGGGGTGTCGGCTCCAAGTCGCTATCCCAGAGGTAGAGCACATGAGGTCTTGGCTCACTTGTTTTATTTTGCTTTTTTTTTTTCTTCTTTTTTTTTTCATTTGGCTACATTGAGCTCTTTTATTCGAGTTGCTACTTTGAGCACTTTCAGTCTATACCCTATGGACATTGTATGCGGAGCGCCACTTCTTTCACAAGAAGCGTGCTATTAGATCCTATTATGGCAATTATCCTTAACTAGTGTAAGTTCTAAAGCCTACAATGGTGCCTAAGTTTCTTAGTTAAGGCTTCCTACTTCTCCTAAGATAATAACCCACGAGACATCTTGATTTAATTAGGTATATTTATAACACTTAGAGAAAACCTTTCAAAGCTAATTGGGTCACCGATTGATTACCAATTGACTAATCACTTGTTTTCAAACCAACAAAAAATGTTTTCTTTGAAAACCAACTCCCAATTTTACTATCATTTTCCATTTAATTGCAACACTTTTTCAAAAACATTTTCAAATTTTTAATTTTTTTTGTATTTTTCTGACACTATTTGACTCAACTAACTAGACTAGACGATAGTCTCCCATACCCACACTTAAACGACACATTGTCCCTAATGTGGCCCGAAAGACGAATCAACATAAAACAGAATAAATAAATTAATAAACTAGAATACTAAAAATTAAAAATAGAAAGTAAAAGGAACAGACTCCCTTGATAATCGTGTAGCTTTGCTTTAGTAGTCTCGTTCCCGGCAATCGTATAGCATTTCATTCGCAATCGTCCTCTAACCAATTAGCTTGAGATGCCCTTTACAATCTTCAGATTAAATTTTAGATCATCCGCGTCCGAATGGAGATTAAGTACGAACGGATCGATCCAAACCTGCAAAATAAACACACAAACATACCCAAGCAGACATCAAAGTGTAAAATAAAAGACTCAAAACACGAAGGACTAACTCAATACAAAAAGGACTCAAATAAAAGTAAATAAAAACCATGCAAGTAACTATACAAACTATACACTCAAGATCTCACCTGAGACACTCAACCCTCGACATCCTATCCTGGTTCCTTTGGAACATCCACATCCTTCCTAGGATACCCACACTTATTTTTCAGCACCTGATCCGACCCAATCACATATAACTCGTCATCCTACTCATTCGTCTCTCTCAATGGATCATGGATCCTAAATGTAGCACTCTCATCCCCTACCTGCAGTGTTATTTTACCAGCAAACACATCTATCAAAGCACGAGCCGTACGTAAAAGTGGACGACCTAAAATAATCGGGACTCTATGGTCTGCCTCCATATCTAAAATGACAAAGTCCACGGGGAAAACAAACTTATTGATCTTAATCAAAACATTTTCTACTACTCCTCGTGGCTTCTTAATCGAACGATCAGCTAAAGATATGGTCATGCGTGTAGGAACGAGATCTCCTAGGCCTAGCTGCTTATACAATGAATAAGGCATTAAATTCACACTAGCACCTAGATCAGCTAAAGCATGATGAACTGAGGAACTACCAAACATACATGGGAGAGTGAAAACACCCAGATCAGACAATTTCTCTGGTAGTTTGTTCTGCACTACAACAGAACATTCCTCGTTCAGAACGACATTGGGGAGGTCCTCCAGTTTCTTCTTATTGGAAAGAAGATTCTTAAGAAACTTAGCATATTTAGGCATATGCTGGAGTACCTCAACGAACGGGAGATTGACTTTGAGTTGTTTAAACAACTCCAAGAAATGACCATACTCTCTAAGATACTTCTGTCGAGTTAAACGCTCAGGGTATGGGCACTTACTAAAGTCCTCATCCATATCAGATCTATTACCTTTCTTCTTCTCCCTCACTCTCTCATGCTTAAGCTTACTCGGCTCAGGGTTCACCGGTATCCTATGCTCTTCAACACTAACAGGAACCTCTAGCTCAACCTCCTCCTCTATTGGCTCCTCAACCTGTGGTTTCACTAACTCTGCTCCTCTACCACTACGGGTTGTAACAGCACTAACATTAGCCTTACACTTTCCATAAGAGGATGAACTAGACTGAGCTGCCTCTAACTGCTTAGACATATCTCCTACCATCCTCTATAGGTCTACAAATGCAGCTTGTTGATTTTTCAGTAAAAGATCATGCTCCTGCAATCTAAGCTGGGTCTCCTTATCCCTATTCACAATCTGAGATATCAGCTGAGTTTGGGTCATTATCATATCCTTAATCTCCTTAAATTCACTACCACCCGAACTAGACCCTACCGGACCACTATCAAACAAACTCTGACGGGGTGGGAAACCTCTCGATTTCCAATCAGAGTTTGGGTTACCCTTCCATCCTGCGTTTTGTCCCCCAAACGTACCATTACCTCCTACGCTCTGTCCTCCTGCCCAATTCACCTGCTCTTGGCTATTCACTAAACAATCCCTAGTGTCGTGACCTCCTCTACAAATCTCACATCTACTGCTACTCATCTTAAGCTCTCTAACTTCCCTTTGGAGTCCCTCAAGTGCAGCAGCCACACTAGCATCAGGTGTGACCTGATAAACACCACGAGCTGTCGAGGTGGGAGCTCTAGTAGCAGGAATTGAATTCCTACTTTGTGGACTCTGCTGTTCAGCCAGTGCAAAGCTCTCAAACATTTCGGTGCACTCCGCCACACTCTTCCTCTCCATAAGATGTCCTCCAGCAGATGTGTTGAACATACGTTGAGTCGGGTAGGTCAGTCCATTATAGAACTTCTCAACTAATGCCCATTGAGTAAGACCATGCTGGGGGCAATGACTTAAGAGCGTTTGAAAACGCTCCCAAGCATCACAGTAACGCTCATCAAGATCCATGCGAAAAGAATGTATTTGATCGCGCATACGAGCAGTTTTGGACGCTGGGTTATACTTCTTCAGAAATTTGGACTGAAGATCATCCCATGTCGTGATGGAATCCTGGGGAAGTGAATCTAACCAAGTAGAGGCTCGTCCAGATAGAGAGAATGGGAACAACCGGAGATATACCGCATCTCCGGTCACAACAGTGATATTGAACATATCGCAGATACGAACAAATCGAGAAAGATGCCCGGTGGCATCCTCATCGTCCAATCCGTGGAACTGGACCGCAGAAGTGATGGTGGACATCACATGAGATGGAATCTGCCAGTTGCTGGAGTTGGCTACAACAGGGCGAGTTATAGCAGATCGAGACCCTGTAATACCATCATTGGCTTGCTGGTGAACCGTAAGACGAGGATTTTGGTCACCCATCGTATCAATAGGAAGAGGAACTAATCGTGCACGTTTGATAAAGGGTACGAATCCGTTCACGAAACTCTCTCTCGGGCTCTAAGGAAGGTGGATATTCAGATGGGCCTTGAGAGCGAGTGTGTGGCATAAACTAGAAAAGAACCTAGACGCTAGACTCGGAAACTAAGAAAAAACTGACTCGAGAAAACTAAAAACTTAAGAAAAGGGACTCTAACTTACCAACAATCCTAATCAAAGCTAGTTTCGCTATTGCCAAGTGTCCCCGGCAACGGCGCCAAAAACTTGATGTGCTAATCTTCCTAACTCTGACGATGATGACATCATTCCTAACTCTGACGATGATGACATCATTCCTCATACTCCAGTTACTATTATTAACCATCAACCTCAACCACCATCACCACCTCAACCTTCTGTCACTCAAATACCTCCAACCACATTTGACATTCCTCCACCTCCACCACCTCCAACTGTTCCCATTTCTCCATCAGATATTCCATCCTCATCTACATCCATCCCAACCTCTTCTACCGATGCTATTCCTCAATTTCAAACGTTCTATCTTAACCATCTAATCAAGCATCCTCATCACAATCTAACCAAATGTTTCTTAACACAAACTTCAAAACCTTAAAAGATCATCCTCATGATTATATCATTGGATCAATTACTGATGGTGTGAGGACTCGGAGTCAGAGCGGTTTGATAAATGAGTGTCTCTATGCTGCTTTCTTATCCCAAGTCATTCCGAAGAACTATAAACAAGCACTTTGATGTGCTAAAAACGGTCTATAAAAATAACTAACCTGAGACTCTATCTAGACACTCGAGTTAAAAACCAATTAACCCTAAACTAGACCTAGCAGAAAGGCAAGTGTACCTATCGACTGGAGTATAGTCTACGGAAGACCGGATATCGAACCCAAAGACACTACGAATAACGGAAACTAAATTGAAAAGGAATATTGATTGATTGGGGCGGTTTTCTAATAACCTAAGAATAAGAAATTAAATTTTAACTAATAAATTAATTAAAGATGAACACAACGAATGAAGACTTTGATTAACTTGCAAGATTGGAAAGAATACCACCTAGATGAGTCCCGGTTATGACTTATGGCTTTGGTTTGGTTAATTCAAATGTGATGAAACCGAATTTCTAAAGATGCGACCCTTAATAAACCTAAAGGATCCCGGATCATTCTCCGGGTGTGACCGATAAGAATACTTAAGGAACGAATTAAATTACCGGTTGGGTTGAATCACCTTTCGGTCTTTTCAACAATTCTAACATACCCAAATGACAACTAACCTCTCGATCTAGCTGACACAATACATTATCATGCAAGGGGTAACATGCAAAGGAAAATATTGAACACAATTAACAAGATAATCACGTATTAGGCAAACCTCCTCTCGGACCGTTCAAACCCTAATTATTTAACTATCAAGATTAATTGTCTAACTTACTTTTTCAAGCCAAGTTAAGTAGTTCGTTAAAGTTTCAATTCCAGTTTTACCAATCCTAATGATCACTACGTCTAGCAATTCATTACACAAATCAATAACACAAAGTCAATGATTTAGCTACGAGAATCAATATGATCACATCAACCACTCAATTCAAGTAAGAATATGGTAAAACAATAAAAATCAATACTTTAACAATCAAACACATTCAACATACCAAGAACATGCAATTTATGCTAGAATTCAAAACATCACATAAAAATAACCAAAACCAATTCCACAATCAATAACCGTTCATCATCTAGGTAGTAATACTAGTTTAGCTACTCATGATCATAATAAAAACACCAAAACATTCTGAGTTTAAAGCAAACATGATCAAAAGTTAATTAAAACAAGAGTTCAAGAAGATTAAAAACCCGAAACAACGATCGTTTAGCGTCTCGATGATCCAAGCTTTACTCTCTTGCTTCCAACCTCCTTGAATCACCAAAAATCTCCTTTCTTTATGCTCTAAAACGGCTGGAAAGAACTCCCTTCGACTAGGGTTTGTAATGTGTTTAAATAGCAAAACCCTAAAAAAATCCCGTATATCTGTGCTAGGAGATACGCGCATCATAGACCCCTGTCCTGCGCGTATCGCCTAGAAGGCCTCCAACCAGAAACTTTTATTTTCTTTCTTGCCTTCCAACTCCAAGTTTTCTCTTGTGCTCCACTTCATTCCTTTAGATCATTTGCACATTTTTAAGCACCAAAACACCTACATAACACAAATATAATTTAGATCCATGTGTCATTCAATAAACATATAAAAATTAAGCGAAACACAAGCATTAAACCCGAAATTTGGACGAAAATGATTAACAGAACCATGATGTGTTAGCCACACATCACACTTGAAGATCCTAGTTGGGTTGATGCCTCGCAAATGGAATTGCAACAATTTAGGAAGCTTAAAGTTTGGGAACTTGTTGATCTTCCTCCTAATAAGTGCCCCATCGGCACTAAGTGGGTCTTCCGAAACAAGCCAGATGATCGCGGTGTTGTTATCAGAAACAAGGCGAGATTGGTTGTTCAAGTATTTGCTCAAGAGGAGGGGATTGACTACACTGAAGTTTTTGCCCAGTCGCTCGTCTTGAAGCCATTAGAATCTTTCTTGCACATGCTGCTAACAAAGACTTTAAAGTCTATCAGATGGATGTTAATTGTGCATTTCTATATGGAGATATTGATGAGGAGATCTACGTATGTCAACCACCGGGTTTCGAGGATCCAGATTTTCCTTCAAAGGTGTACAAGCTTGATAAATCCCTGTATGGGTTGCATCAAGCTCCACGAATCTGGTACGAAACTCTGACACGGTATCTGCTCAGCAAGGGTTTCTCACGTGGGACTATAGATATGACATTGTTCAAGAAGGAGGTTAATGGCGAGCTGCCAATTGTTCAAGTGTATGTGGACGATATTATCTTCGGATCGACAAATGAGGGGCTGTGTAGAGGGTTTGAGAAAGTGATGATGGACCGATTTGAAATGACAATTATGGGCGAAATGTGCTTCTTCTTGGGGCTGCAAGTGGAATAGAAGCCTGATGGAATCCTTATCCACCAAGAAAAGTACATCAAAGAAATTCTCACAAAGTTTGGCATGGACGATTCTTCTCCTGAACTGATTCCCTTCACTGCTCAAACATGCCTAACTTCTGATGATAATGGGAATCCTGTGGATGCTCATCGATACCGCTCGATGATTGGATCTCTCATGTATCTGACTGCAAGCCGACCAGACATTACATTCGTTGTGTGCTAACGTGCTCATTTCCAGGCCAACCCTAAAGAATCGCATGAAAAAGCTGTTAAACTCATTATTCGTTACCTTAAGGGTTCCTCTCGTTTGGGACTTTGGTACCCAAAAGGTGGGAACTTTGATTTACATGCTTTTTCTGATAGTGATCATGTTGGTTGTAGGATAAACTGAAAATCGGTAACTGGTGGATGCCAATATCTTGGTGAATGTCTTGTTTCTTGGCAAAGGCTGAATACATTGCAGCGTCAAACTGCTGCTGCCAAGTGCTCTGGATTCAGCATCAGATGATGGATTACGGCATCAACTTCCTTCATACACCACTCTTTTGTGACAATGAAGCTGCTGTTGGAATTGCCAAGAATCCCGTTAATCACACACGAACCAAGCACATTGAAACAAGGATTCATGCCATACGTGACGCACAGGAAAAGGGGTTCATTAATATCATTCCTATTGAAACCAGAAAGCAAAAAGCAGATCTTTTCACAAAAAACATTTGACAAACCACGTTTTTATAAACTGATTTCTATGCTAGGATTGATATCTTTTTGAAAACCTTTGTCTAAGAAAAATGGCCTTTGTATATATGTAAATATCTTTTTCATTTTCTTCCTTGAGAATCCAATTGTCACATATTTCTTCGCTCTTTTTTTATTATTCCTTTTATTACATTTTATTTAATTTCTTTTCTTTATTTCGTAAATATATTAAGAAAATCTGAAAAACAAAAATTTCTTATTTGATAGCTATCATATAGAAATTTTGGGGGAGATATTAAAGATTAACTATTCATAGTTTTTCAAATTTTGCTATTTCAGGATACTCGTTTGAAATGATGTTGAAGAGACGTTGAAGGAGGTCAGAAGTATTGTGTTTGGGATATGTTAGATAGGCTTAGCCCAAAAACAAAGTAAACAGTGATTGTGTAGCCAAACATAAAGTTCAAGAACTCGGTAATGAGGATTATCTCCTTGACATGATTGTCTGCACAAAGATACAAGTCCTGTCAAAATGGGTTGAGAGCGTCAAATCTTTGCATTGATTTCCCTAAAAAAATCCCAAATCACCCACACCCTAGCCCTGGATTGAGTTTCTAGTTAGCAAAACAAAATAAAAAGCTACTAGTGTTGCTCTTCAGAAAAGCCTCTGAGTGAGTTACTTGTTAATTCCTCAGAATGTATTGAGTCAAAGTGCTTAACTCCTCTACTATACGGAAGTATTGACCTGGAGTTGGTGAATCTTCTCTGTTATACGTCGGTATAGACCTGAAGTTTCACCGAGCATGCTCAAATGATTATCTCCTCTGTTATACGTCGGTATAGACCTGGAGCTCTAACCAAAATATGCAAAATTGCATAAAGTCAAAAGAGGCTCATAAATTGATCAATATTCAAGATTTGATCTAAAGAATTTCAAGCAAGTCAATCATATTGCTCTATAAACCCTGATGATAGGACAAGTTCTTTTACCAAGATGTCTGTGGGGACCGAGTTGCCTGAGCTTCTTCAATCAAACCAAAACATGATAAATGAAGCTACAGATCGCTTGTTGAAAGGAATAAGGCATGGGTTTAAATGGACAAACATATCTGCAATCCCGCCAATCTATGATTCTCCGTATTCTGCTAGAAAAATGTCATGGAAAATATATATATCCTTCTCTTGTTTATATTTTTGTTCTAGTTCTTTTTACCTTTTATTACTATTTTTCCTCTTTTAGTCTAGCCTTTTCATTTAAAACTTTGTTTTTTGAGCGTAGAAATCGTGGGGCGTTTTCATGGATTCTTAAAGGAAAATCAATCTTAAGAAAAGCCAAAAATATTTTATTTTTCAAACTTGCATCCCAGCGAACCTACAGGTTCGCCCGGAAAATGATTCAAGTCGCTTGACTTTTTAGTTCCGAGCGAATTTGAGGTTCGCCCGGTTGCAATTCCAGCGAATCTATGTATATATATATGTTGACTTGCAAAACCCTAATTGCACTTTACTATTTATAGTAAGTGCTTAACATGCTAATTACACTAATAGTCCCTACACTTAGACTAATTAGAAAATAACAAGTTAAAAGGCTAAAACATGTCTAAAACTAGATTAAATGTATTTTGTTGACACAAAATATATTTATTACATTAATGATCCTACACATAAAACAACTTCAACGTCTTTACTCGGTTCTTCGTCTCTAACGCGCCATTTGACTTTTTACGTTGACTTTGACCAGACGTTGACTTTTGTTGACTTTGACAGTGTTGATAATATTAGACTACAATTCAGGCAACAATACTCCCCCATAGTTTATTATTATCAACGTCTTGCATCGTGTTTAGCATCGACAAGTCAATATTGTTGGATCTTCAATTTGGTAAGCTTCAGTCTTAATTTCAGCTCCAACACAATGTGTTAAATGGACTGTTGATTGTTACACTTTGTCATTGCAAAAATATTAATTACTTATCATCTTGTTGTCTAACACATATGTCTCTGTTTTCAGATGAATATCCTCAAATATGAACCAAAGCACAACATTGTGGCTTTGTTGGATGATTCTATAGCAAAAGCAGATGGATATCAAGAGATGATCCATTTTCTCAGAAGAACGAAGTATGTGTATGCAATGTGTACCAAACCCATTGTATATGCAAGGTTGATCAAGTCATTTTGGAAATCTGCTGAAGTAATTACTGATGAAGCTGGTAGATCAGTGATTCGTGGGGATATTAACAGAAAGTTACAACTAACTATGTCTGAAGAATCGATCAGGACTGCTTCACAGTTAGATAAAGATGAAGTGGGTGCACTTGATGAGTTTACGACTGTTGAATGCCAAGATTTATTTATCAATATGGGACACCCTCCTGTATTCCCTAAGCAACAGTTCGTAAGAGCTAGACTGAGCAAGCAGTGGAAGCTATTATGTTATGTGATACAACATTGCTTATCTAGAAGAAGTGCCGGGTTTGACAATTTTCAATCAGAAATTGCATCCCCAATAGTTGCAATTGCTACAAATAGGCCATTCAACATGTCAAGATGGATAATGAAGGGATTTTTATTCAATCTGGTGAAGGGCAAAAGATTCAAGTTTTTGATGTACCCAAGATTTTTGCAACTACTGATTAATGTTGCATATCCTGTGATTCGAGAAGAAGGATTTGAAGGTGGAATGTTATATACTGATGACATGAATGCTTCATCTTATCGAAAGATGAGCATTGGAAATGTTGAGGATGTGTAATTATCTGACTATATACGAGATATAGCAAATAATGAAGAAGACATTGCACTTGATTATCATCACATCTCACAAGGTGAATTGATCAATGTATTAGATCTTGTGGATGAGATTCCAGATAATCTGTTGGATGAAGATGAGTATTTAGAGAGACATCCAGAAGAAGAAGATGGTAATAGTGATGAAAGTGAGGCTGATACTGATACTGATAATGATGATAGTGATGATAGTGGTGATGGTGATAATGATGAAGATGAAAATGAATCTGATCATACTATGTCAGATAGTGATGATGCAGATGATGGAAATGTTGATGCTGATAATATAGAAGAAGAAATGGATGTGAATGTTCCTGAAATGGAACCTGTCATTACAGAAGATGTTACTGAGATAAATCCAAGTGAAGATGTGACTGTGTCTGAACATATAGATGTGGTTCAGATTGCACAAGAAGTAATTGCTGAAGTGGAATCTGGAGTCTGCACCAAAAGTTGTTTCAGATGCTGTTTTGATTGAGAAAGATAATGAGATTGATCGATTGAAAAAGATGGTAGAAAACTTGTTGAATGAAAATGCGATGTTGAAGGCTTCGAACGATCGCAAGAAGAAAAGACTGGCTGAGTACTGGGAAACTCATCAGAAGAATACAAAGATCTTCAATGAGTTAGATGTAGAGTATGAAAAGCTCAAAGATGATTACAAAGAGCTTTATGCTGAATGTAATACTCTGAATGCTGAAAAGAAATGTTGGAGAAATGGCTTGAAGAAAAAGAACCCAAAGAATTCGGACCTGTATCCGACAAAG
This sequence comes from Tagetes erecta, assembly GCA_030867185.1. Taxonomy (NCBI): domain Eukaryota; kingdom Viridiplantae; phylum Streptophyta; class Magnoliopsida; order Asterales; family Asteraceae; genus Tagetes; species Tagetes erecta. Next base: position 3,161,502 of record CM061486.1, on the reverse strand, counting down.
GTTTTTCTGATGAAGAAGTGGTTGGAGTGTCTTATACTCCAAGGGAAATGAAAGTGTATTATACTAGATCACGAGGATCTAAAGCGGTGACAGAACCGATTGTTGAATCAGTTTCTATTCCTGATGACACTATTGCTACGGGTATATATGACAAAGCTAAAGGAAAACGTAAGCTGGATACTGTTCCTGAAATCGTAGAAGAAGATATCATTTCAAAGAAAGCAAGAACCGAGGAAGTTGCCCAGGATGAGCCGGTTCAAGCTGAGACTGTGAAAGAAAGTGAAGTGGTGTATATTTCGGGAGAAGCTGGTCCATCGGATTTTGAATCTGAAGTGGCTGTGATAGAAGATATTCTGGTTGATCTAGATGCATGATTCTCTTATTTGGAGCATATGAAGTATAATCCTGTCTATCTGAATGGACTCACTGTTAGTCAGATAAATGAGGAATATGAAAAGTGTATTAGTGCTCAAGATCGGGTAGATGGTGATGAACGTGAATTTGTTGTAGAACCAGATGAATGGACTTCGTTACAAGAAAGTATAAATATTGATGATCTCCCACCTGAAGAGTTGTATCACCAAAATCTAGAGGAGATGACTACTGTTGATATGCATCAATGGTTACAGTCAAGAAACTACCCGTATAAGACTCTGAAGAGACTGAAGAAAGAATCCTTGAAGAAGATTGTTGTCAGTTTTCAAGATTCAGAGAAGATGCATAATCGGATGTTTTTCCTGGATTACAATAATCCACAATACTATGAACCTACAAAGAGGTTCAAAGTATTAGAGCCAAAAGAGATACCACTGATGGTATTACCTGAAGATGCACACAAAAAGCGAAAAGAGTTAATTGATATGTTCCCTAGTGAGGTCAAGGCTTACAACGTGCCGATGGAAGTACGAGAATCATGGCATAAAGCTGCCCCAACAGGTGATATTGTGAGATCACTGTTGAGCAAAGGTCAATCTATTGCAGACCTGCTTGATTCAATGATCGTGCCGGAAAAATCCAAGGACGTGAAGATTATTGCATGGAAATACGATGAAGTGTTTGATGCATTTTTGATAAAGCGTGTGAATGGTTTGTGTGACGTCTACCACTACTACTCGAGCATCTTTAAACTTCCAGTTCAAGATCTCAAAGAGTTACACAAACTAAGACTATTTAATCACACAAGGGCCGAGAGAGGTGAAAAATGTGCTATGCTATTGGATGCTGGGATTAGTAGAATGCCCAAGTTTTTGGAATTTTGTGGCCAACAAGAAGATAAAATATATCTCGATAAGAAGAAGAAGAAACAGAAAAGATTGATTCTCAGAGATATGTACCTTGAAGAGATCTCAGATGAATACTTTGACAAGGTGACTGATCCTGGATTGAAGATATTTGATGGATCGCAGAAAACGAAGCCAATACTGAAGTTTTTCTATCATGAAGAAACCTTTGAGTTGAAATTGGTTCGTGATCTGGATGACTGGGGGAAAGATATGATCACTCTATTCATCACATTCGAGCTTAAGTTGTTGCATCCATTATATATTGATCATATGAGATGTAATAAAATGGAGAAGGCAAGGGATCCGTTGACTGAAGCAGACAAAAAGTTGTTCGAGATTATGATAGAGGTGATTGGAGCTGCCACAGAAAAGATCAGATTAAGGAAAGCATTACTCAATGCCAACCTTGTGAAGATTGACATTCCGGATATCGAGTTTATGCGAATCACATCTAAGGGAACCTTAGAAGTGCGTGCAAAAGGAATGAAGAAGCCATATGAGTTTTATGCTAATATTGATTTTGCAAGTATTTCCTTGGATACACTTAAACAAATGATTGCATGTGACATCCTCACCAATGAGTCAAAGCCAAGACAAGCTAAGATAGCCGAAAAGTTCAAGTCTTGCATTAAAGAAGCAATTAAAGAACAAGAAGAATTTGCGGGGAAGCAGTTGCTGAAAGTGAAGGATGAACCAGAAGAATTTGAATGAATGTTTGATTCAAGAGAGATAAAGAGAAAAGATTAAAGCTGAAAGTTTTTGAATGAAGACCAAAGTTAAATCTTAGGAGGAATACTGTTAGGGCTCGTTCCATGTTTAAGATTTACTTTGCTCTTATTTTGTAAAGTTTGTACAAGTTTAGGGTTAATTGTGTATTTTCCCTAAAAGTTTTGATGCATAAAGCATGTTGCTAGTGTGTAGAGGAGGGAGTCTAGATCACCAATACACGTTAGAGAAAGAAAGTTAGTGTGTGTGTGATTGTATTCTTCTGCACTTTATACTACAAAGATTTTGCTTTGATCATCAATACAAGAGAATTATTTAGTAATGAATTGTGTTGTTGATTGAATTGTTATTTTTGTACTTAGATCGTTCTGATTTGTGGCAGTATCGATCCAATTGAACCTATCATAATTAATGAGTCAAAACCAAATATATCTTGAGATGTTAAGAATCCTTATGCTTTTTGCAAGCCAAGAAACGAACATATCGGTATGTAATTGAATGATTGAAATACAAGGAAATTTATCGATCCCCACATATTGAGTTAAACTCATGACCATTTCTATTTTTTTATTTCAATATATGTATGTTAGCACCCTTATCCTCCGCACAATTACGATGCATTTATCATCGACATGATACAAGTGGTCTACCCTGGCATATGAATACATAGATATCTTGTATTTATACCACATGAAACTTATATGGAACATTCCTCATCTTGAGTGAGGTGGGACATATAGGAACTATATAATAAGTCTAGACTTACTTTAATTGTCCGGCCCTCAGTATCGATCAAAATCATCGTACGTAGTACTCCAAAATTTTTCTATTGTGAACCGAATAGGTAAGGGTTTGAGGAAATTATTATATTAGGATATAGTTTTAATAACCCTAAATAAGAAATAAAATGACCATAAACTAGACAACAATAAGTGATTGAGTTGATATCAAGACCGGGTCGTATGTAAACCTTACTACTTATTATTTAAAGAAAATAAAAACGTGTTACTGGAAGTTTATTATAGTTCAAAGTTCAAAAACAATGTATATAAAGTATATTTTACAGTAAGATAAAAAAAATTCCCAAGTTAACCAAAAAAAATTCCCAAGTTAACCAAAAAAAATCATCAATATGGAATTTAGATAGTGATATTTGATGGCATCTATACGTTTATCGCAAAAATTTTGAGTTTTAATTATACAATTCTCCACTATAGATGCTACTTGTTAAATAAGTAATCTTTTGATACTTGGTGATTTAAAAAAATAAATAAAAATAAAAAAATTAATAAAAACCATAATATATTATGGAAATGTTGGTCCCAATAACAGTAATGAATCAGTAATATGATGAAGATTTGGATCAAAATGGTAAAATATGATGAACAAGATGAACAATGATAAGAACAATCAATGAAACTCAGATTTGATCTATGTGGAATTGCATAAAGTGTTGTTTACATGGAAACCCCAATTCACTAGCTCATTCAAGCCCCCAAAAACCTTAATTTTCATTTACTAGTTATAGCCTAATGAAACTTAGACTAAAACATGACAAATGGAAATAATACAAATAAAACCCTAACGTTTAGTCTAATATATATTTTGTCATTAAGACAAAATATATATTACATAAAATACTAAAATGACGAAAACGATTAAATATATTTTGTTGACACAAAATATATTAATTAAACAATAAAACTCCGTCGTCTTCAACGTCTTGTCTCTAATCTTCATCCCGAACGCATCGTGTTGACTTTTGCGTTGACTTTGACTATTGACGTTGACTTTTGTTGACTTTGACTGTGTTGATAATATTAGACTACAATTCAGGTCCAACAATACTCCCCCATAGTCTATTATTATCAACGTCTTGCATCGTGTTCAGCACCGATAAGTCAATACAGTTGAATCTTCAATTTGGTGAGCATCAGTCTTAATTTCAGATTCAACAAAACTCCCCCAAAACTGATGCTTGCCAAATTTTATTGCTGAAGATCCTTAATCTCACAAGCTCCCCCATTTTGTATGCTCCCCCATTTTGCATGCTCATTTCGTAAAATCTGGAACTGCTTTCCAACTATCTTTTCTTGAGTGCTTCAGAAGATGTAGGAGGAGGCTTTCTAGCTCGGTATCTTCTGAAAAAACTTTGAGGAACAGGTTCTCTGGTCAGGTGCTTTGCTCAACTAATGATCGGCCATCATTTGTAGCAAATATCTGTAACACAATCACAAACACAATCTCGAGATTTCTCATTATATCATTTCATTAAACAAAATAAACCTGTGTTTATTTGTGTATGAAGACAAACGAACCCGTGTTCGTTTGTGTGTGCAATTTCCCGTGAAATGCATGTGAAAATGATAACATTTTAATAGCATAATATGGAAGACTTGAAAATAATTTGAAATTAAATTTTTTTTAATTAAAATTAAAAATTCGAAAATAAGAGGACGAGTCCGACAAGATCACAAATATTTTAGACAAAGAGAACACATCCCTTGAGACACACAAGACCAACACGACGCAAGAACCCAAACATAAACTAAGGATAATAAATGAAATTTTCATGAAGGAATCAGATAATTCGTTTCGAACGACCATCAGGAGAAACATAGACTTGGCAAGATTGTCAATATGTTTGTCCATTTAAACCCATGCCTTGTTCCTTTCAACAAACAATCTGTGATGGTCTTATCATGTTTTAGGTTCGATTTGAAGAAACTCAGGCAACTCGGTCCCCACAGACATCTTGGTAAAGAAACTTGTCCTATCATCAGGGTTTATAGAGCAATATGATTGACTTTGCTTGAATTTCATGAATCAAATTTTGAATATTGATCAATTTATGAGCCTCTTTTGACATTCTGCATTTTTGCATTTTTGGGAGTGGAGCTTGTCAATAATGATTCTTTTGAACACATTGCGACTTATTATTTGGGAAACTCAAATGATTAGAGCTCCAGGTCTATACTGACGTATACCAAAGGAGATAAACATTTGAGCATGCTCGGTGAATCTTCAGGTCTATACCGACGTATAACAGAGAAGATCCACCAACTCCAAATCAATACTTCCGTATAGCAGAGGAGTTAAGCATTTTGACTCAATATGTTCTGAGGAATTAACAAGTAACTCACTCAGAGGCTTTTCTGAAGAGCAACACTAGCAGCTTTTTTTTATTTTGTTTTGCTAACTAGAAGCTCAATTCAGGGCTAGGGTGAGGGTGATTTGGGATGTTTTGGGAAAATCAAAGCAAAGATTTGACACTCTCAACCCATTTCTGACAAGGACTTGTAACTTTGTGCAGGCCAATCATGTCAAGGAGATAATCCTTATTGCTGAGTTCTTGAACTTAGTTTGATCACATTATTGCTGTCTAATTGTATTTGGGCTAAGCCTATTGACACATCATTGCACAAATCAATATCCTCCTTCAGTTGCTTTCCATACAAACCTGAAACCTTCAAAAGACACAAAATATTTACACAGAAAGGACTTTGCACTAATGATATTCAGGACTTTTCATTTGAGATATTACTCCCCCAAAATTTCTATTTTATAGCGCAAAATTGAAATTTTCAAAAGACTCAAAAAGCGACCTCAAAGGGATGAGAAAACTTGATAAAAAATACAAGTAAAAATGTGAGACTCCCCCCTTTTTTTAATAATTTTTTTAATAATTTTTTTTAATTTTTTTTATCTTTTTTTTTTAACTATTTACAATATATAAAATAGAAATTACGAAAGAAACGCCTTCTATATTACTCTATCAAAAGATTATAAATGAGATATCAAGAAAAATGCAGTGACTGTGAAATTAGATATGTGAAAATCAAAGAAGGATCCAGACTGTGGATAAGATACCAGAACCGTGACCTGTTTGTTCCGCCTCAAATTTAAATAAGGAACATTCTTTGTCAGTAAACCGGATTAGGGGCTGTTTGTTTACCTCTTAATGGTTCAGTTCAGTGCTTAATCATTCAGCATTCAGAGCGTTTGTTTCAGAAAAAAATAGCCTCTAAATGGTTCAGTTAAGTGCTGAATGGTTAAGAGACTGAGAGATGCTGAATGAAACTGAATGGAGTATATAGTAACTTTATACTCATCAGAAGTTGTACCCCAACATCCCTCTTGATGTAACCTCTTAATGATTCAGACCTCTTAACCATTCAGCACTTAATGATTCAGATTTTGCCAAACAGCCTCTTACTAACAGTCCTCCTGAAATGTTCCTGCACTCATTAACAGATTAGTTAGAAAGGGGAACCCAGGCCATCGTAGTCCTGGGCGTTCCATTTTCATTGGTGTAAAACACTTGTTTAAGCACACAACCTGTTCTTGTATCAATTATCTTTTCCTCTTTCTTTTTAATTTGCCAAATTTGTTTAGATTCAAACATTTTCGATTTGAAAGAATTAAATTTGGAAATCATTTTCTGTTTAAGTCCCGAGGAAAAAGATTTTGGTTTTGATGATTTTGTCACATTCATCTTTGCATTATGTGAAACTGGCTTCACATGATTAGGTAAAGATGGAATAATCGTCATCCGACCTTTCAAAGATGTTTGTTCTTTACCTTGAAATCTAGAGAAGCAAACTTGTTTGCCTTTAGTAACTGGAGCATGTCTTTTTGGACATTCTTTGAGCACGTGATCATCCTTTCCACACTTGAAGCAAGCCTTGAATGGCTTTTAATGCTTGATTGGCCCGTGTGGAGCAGTTGGGGGTGGAGCTTTCTTTGAACATGATGCAACTTGTTGGAAGACTTGTGGCTTCTTATGTTAAGTTGTGGGTGGTTGCCTGATTTTTGTTTTGCTTTGTTGGATGGGAGATGAGATCTTCACTTGCTTGTTCTCAAGTCTTTTACAAACTTGAGATATGATGGATAGAGGTGAAGGCTTCTTCTTTTGAGCTTTTGATGGATGACTGGCTTGTTTTGCAACTGGAACTGAGATCTGGATTTGTCTTGATTTAGGTTTTGGAAGCATTTCAGATTTGACAGTTGCAGATGACATTTTGATCTTTGAATCTCCATGACACTCCTTTGTCTTTGATTCATCATCTGAACTTGTCCAGTCTTCAATAAGTACCCCTGCTTCCAACGGATCTTGATTGATAGGAATTGAGTGTGTTGATGTGATCGGAGCTTGATGATTAGGTGATTCCTGAATTAACTCTTCCTTCTCATTCCTAACAGGCTCAAACGTAGGAATTTCACCTGTTTTAAACTTATCAAAGAAATTAGAAGTAACAACCGTTACAGGATTAGAAACAACAGGAACTGAGCAATCATTAGCTTGACTGTCAGTACCCGTTTTACTATATCCCATACCAGTCGAAGAATCATAATCATCTCGCACCTCCTTCAAATTAACCCCATCTAAACCTGCATGCAAACTGTTAGATTCTTGTTCAAACAAATCATTTTTAGGATGAGGTTTAGGTTTTGGTGAATAACACACAGTGAATGGAGACGGAAAAACCGTCTGAACATCTGTGTCATATCCAACCCCATATTTTAACCTAGCCCCCCTTTGTTTTGAAGCAAGCTCATTCATTTTCATACTAGCGACAGTTCACTTATCAAGTTTTGTTTGAAGTTTTGTGGATTCATACTGTGCAAATATGAGTCTTTCACTTAAAAGATTTATTTCAACATTTCGTTCATAAAGATTTCTTTTCAAAAGTTCAATTTCAGCCAACGCTTCTTTGAGTTTAATCGAATAAGAAACTTCATTTTTCTTATGTTCAGTATTTATGGTGGTTAATTCAGCTTGATTTGTTAACAAAAGTCTATTAGCTTCATAAATACCAAAAAGACGAACTCTGCATGCAGATGAACACATCTCTTGAACTGTCTCATAAGGAAGTCCCATAATGACTTTTTCAACAGTCAGTGCCTTGTCACAATTGCAGACCCTTGTATTTCTTTTCAGTTCCTCTTCCTTTGCCTTCAGCATCTCTTCATCCTCAGCTTCCTTCTTTCCTTCATCATTTTTCTCATCTTTATCATCAACAAGTGACTCACAATCAGATTTATTCTCACTATCAGCTTTCGAAGCAACACCACTTTCTAAGACATTCTCCCTTATCTCTGCAGTCGATTTCGAATCAGATCTCATTGATTCCAGCCTTTCGGTCAATTCAGTTTTGTAATCAAGTATGCTTGAAACCGATAAGATAAGGTCAGAATTTATCGTGTTGGTTTGAGGATGAAGAACAGCTTGGTAAAACTCATTTCTTTTGATATCCAACTCAAAAGATTTTAATATGTCCATCACCTCCACCAGTTTGTAATCAGTAAATCCTCTTTCTCTTCTAATCGATTTTCCATGTGAACTCCACTTTGGTGGGAGAGAATCAAGCAATCTCTTAACCCGTTCATGATTTCCGAGTTCTGGATCATGCTTCTTCAGGTTATTTGCACCAACACAAATCGATCGAGAAACTCAAGCATCCTTTCATTCTTTAAAACTGCAAAATTATCAAACCGGCTTTGTGCCATTGTGAGATCATCAGATTCGAAGGATTTAAAAAGTTCTGCATAAGCCATTTTTTTTTATCGATAACCCATTTAAAATTTGGCCTAAAAATAAATTTTAGATAGTCCCGGCCGCTGACAAAAATATTTCAACTTAACTGAATAAATTTTGGCCCAAAGACTGACAAAAATAAACACCCGTCCAAAAGACGTCACTTTTTTAAAATTTAATGACGACTTGATTAAAAACGCGCATAAAATTTTTTAAACTTTAACACCCGGCGAATTGACAAAAATATTTTAGACGCACTTAACAAAAATTTTGGCCCAAAAGCTAACAAAAAATACCCGGCCAAAAGACGAACCAACTAAAACACGGCCCAAAAATTTTTAAAATGCTATCTCCCGGCCAAAAATGAGTTCAATTGTTAAAGCTCACACTAAACGCAAATTACTTGATGCCTTATATATTATTGCCGCAAATAAGTTCGAATATTAAGTAGCCCAACCAATTCAATTTTTTATTTTTTTTTTATTTTTTTTTAAAGAGCCTTTCACCTCTCTCTGTAACAAACATACATACACACACTCATCCACAACTAACCCTCAACTCTCTACTCTCTAAATACTTCAAACACACAACACTTCAACAACAACTTTCACTCTCTCTCATTCTCTCTCTAAATCCCTCAACCTCACTCTCTCTCTAACCTATCCAAACTTTATCTTAAAACACACAACACATAACATCAACACAACACAATCTCAACAACAACACACACACTCATACAGTTCTCTCTCTAACAACTAACAAGAACACACACATGAACACAGATCTGCTCTCTTGCTCTTTCTTTTTCTTCCTTCGAAATCAGCCTCTCTCTCACCACAACAATGGTTGTTTCTTCCTTCGTGAAACTGTCAAAATACACATTCTTCGACTTCTTCCTTACTAACAACCCCGAGAACCTGCAACTCAGTTCACAAAGATCACACCCTCTTTTTCTTTGTTTTCGTTCAACATTTTCTTTCCTGGTCAAAGCTGGTCACAACAGCTTCCTCTCTTTTCTGCTGTTTCTTCTTTCTTGTTTTGTTTTTCGTTCGTTCGAGGAGAAACAAACACACTCGGATCTACCTTTATCTCTTGTACAAACACACAAGTTCAACCTTTTTCTTTTGTTTCTGTTCGTCGGCAACCACAATATCAAACTAGATCTGCTGCTTCTTGTTCGTTACAGTTTACCGGACACAAACACAGATCGGTTTCTTGTTTCTCAACAAAAACAAACTGTAGATATGGGTTATGGTGAAGAAACGGTGGTTTGGTTAGGTTAGTATTTTGAGGTTTGGGTTTGGGTTTAGTGTTGGTTTTGTGTTTTGGTGGATGAAGTTGTGATATAGATGTTGAGATGGATAGTTGATGTGGTTTGATGAGGTGGTGATGGATCTATGATGAAATGGGTATGGTTGGTAATAAATGGAGGTTTGGTTATGGTTTAGAGTAGTAGATCTGTGATTAACAGGTATGTGTTTTGGTTATGGGTAGGGATTAAAGTAGGGTTATTAATGTGTTAAATGAGTTTGTTTAAAATTTTTAACTTTAAATTGGTTGTGTTTTGGTTTGGTTGAGGTATGGATTTGGTAGTGGGTAGGGTTAAATGGTTTATGGTTTAATGGGTTTGTTTTGGTTGTAGATCTGGTTTTGGTATGGGTTTGGTTAAAGAAAGAAAAGAAATGGTTAGTTTTTTTGTTGATTGTTGGTGCAGGTAAGTGTCAAACAAATGGTAGGTTCGCTCAGATCTTGATGGTTTCGCAAGGTAGTGTGCAAGAGCCTATAGATTCGCTGGCTTCAAAGTGTCGGGCGAACTTATAGGTTCGCTAAGAATAACTGGCAAATCTATGCAAATGCTCGGTATAGATTCGCTCAAAATTTTGAACTTTCGTTCAGGTACTAACTTAGATTCGCCAATATTGCAGATTTGAAGAACACCAAGAACACACACACTGTGTGTGAGAGAAAAACTCAAATCTGATGATTTCCTCTTCTTTTCTTGTATAGATCTGATATGAGATGATAAATATGATGAAGATCTAAACAGATCAGATGATTTGAATGAAGATCTAAGCAAATTTTAAACTCATATCTACTTTCTCTCTCTAAAACCTAATTTTCTCTCTACGAATTTGATGAACAGCCATCAATCTTCAACAAATCTGATGCAATATGATTCAAAAATGGATCCCCTTAGGCTCTGATACCAATTGTTGGTCCCAATAACAGTAATGAATCAGTAATATGATGAAGATTTGGATCAAAATGGTAAAATATGATGAACAAGATGAACAATGATAAGAACAATCAATGAAACTCAGATTTGATCTATGTGGAATTGCATAAAGTGTTGTTTACATGGAAACCTCAATTCACTAGCTCATTCAAGCCCCCAAAAACCCTAATTGTCATTTACTATTTATAGCCTAATGACACTTTGGACTAATGACAATTAGGACCCTAAACTTAGACTAAAACATGACAAATGGAAATAATACAAATAAAACCCTAACGTTTAGTCTAATATATATTTTGTCATTAAGACAAAATATATATTACATAAAATACTAAAATGACGAAAACGATTAAATATATTTTGTTGACACAAAATATATTAATTAAACAATAAAACTCCGTCATCTTCAACGCCTTGTCTCTAATCTTCGTCCCGAACGCATCGTGTTGACTTTTGCGTTGACTTTGACTGTTGATGTTGACTTTTGTTGACTTTGACTGTGTTGATAATATAGACTACAATTCAGGTCCAACAGGAAAGGATGGTATAATGTAGCAGTCTAGCTAATACATGTTGTAGGTTAGTAATCCAAATGGTCTGTGTTACAAATGTTCAAGAATAAAACCTGTTGCTCTTCTTTATTAGGTATCATATGTTTAAACTTGTACTGACCAAGCTATACGAGTATACTTTGAATTTAATAAACTTAATCTCGGGGGGAAAAATTTATAGTCATATAGTGGCAATAACCCAAAATATTAAACTATAGAATTTAGTAACTATATACATATAAAGTAATTGTAATCCAGTTCAAAGAGTAATATTTATGACCATATAGAAAGAAATGATCCGTTCACAATACCTGAACCTTCTTTTTGCACTAAAAGTATGTTCTCTGATCTCTGTTTATATGCCGATATCCGTTCTGAACTTTCGGTGCTTAAGAAGTATTAGTTACACCTGTAACATGTTTTAAGAGGATTCATGCTACGAGAAGCAACAAATTTCGAGGACGAAATTAAATTCAAGAGGGGGAGAGTTGAAATACCAAAATAATTAACAAGTATTTGTAATAGTAATAATAATAAAAATAATAATAATGGTAGTAGTTTGAAATAAAAGAATATACATAATATATAAATCAAATCAAAAGAATCCAAGTAGTTCGTCTATTCGAGTTTACATACCTGATCGGTTCCCTTATCCGTCACCCAAGTCACTAAGGTGCTGTTTGTTTTTTCTGCAGGAAAATGTCTGCAGTCTGCAGACCACATCTGCAGACATCTGTAGAAGAAGAGGTGGACCAAACCTCTTCAGTCTGCAGGAAGAAGACTGTTTGTTTTGTTACTTCTCAAGTCTGCTGAAATAAACTGAATTTCAAATATAACCGATTTAATAAACTTAAATAGTAATCGTAAAACACAATAACAATAAAATAATATTCATAAAACCACAACAACACTGAAATAATATTCATAAAACCACAAACATTTTTTAAGTCATCTATCCACAAGTTGCATTAACTACTCAACAATTTCATCTCGTAACTGGTTAATATATATTCTTGATCCAATGAAGTACCATGTGCTTCAACCTTGTCTTTATGCAAACTAATTCCTATACAAAATGTAAATTTACAAAAAAAAAACCTCACTTTAAGGATGTTATAATGTATGAAAAAAACAATGTAAAACAATAAGCACTAACCATCTTTGCTTAACCAAAACTTCACAATCAGCAAGCTGTCTTCTGGTTCTAAAAGTTTTATCAGACGGTAGAGATCCAACCCTCTTTATTTTAGTTTATGGCAATGGCTTAACCAATGGTTACTTGGGTCCAGGTCTCTTTAGTTCCCTCCCATTAAAAGCCTAACTCACAAATCATCATACTGGATTTAAAAGATTTTACTTTTACATTTTTCATAGGTACAAAGAAAAAATTCTGGAAATAAGATTCATTTTATATGTAATAAAACACAATTCATGTGACACCCGTCAACTTCGAGTTAACATTGTTAACATAACTTAACTAAATTCTGTTAGTCTCTTGCAACTAGAAATTCTATCTAGTACATTCACATTAATTGAAAGTATTACTTTAGCTAAATAACTAAATGAATATTTACTACAAAAATAGTAACTCGGTCATTTTTTGATCACAACGAGCGACGCTTAAACATTAGTTGTTTGGGGAATTAATAATTCTTATAACTCGGAAACGTTACCAAATAATTAACGGGATGATTTCGTAAATTATATGCGTCGTAATACTACAGGGTTTCAATTGTAATTAGTTAAAACTTAAATTTATTAACTTTGGTAACAAGGAATAGTTCTTAAAAACTTGAGGTACCATTATGCAAATTAAAAATAAATCAAATGTTATTAAAACCCAACCCTCCCACACCCGTCGTCCCCCATTCTCAACCCTAAACGCCGATCGCCACCTCCACCTCTCGCACCCTCTTTTCGGCATCTCTGCAACCGTCGATCACCACCGCAAGCACCGTTGAAGCCTTTGAATCAATCGATGTTAACTGTCGCCGTCCAACGCCACCAACACAACCACCTGCAACTTCCCTTGTTCGCCACTGTTCGTGCCATCTCCGACCCCCCCTGCTGCAACGAACCCACCGATAAGCACCGTAGCACCCCGGCGAACCTCTGTTCTATCTCGCGTAAGCTTTTCAGTAAGTTTTGGTAACTCGTTTTATGATCTCTGTTAGTTACGGTTTCATCATTGGGTTTTCGGTTTCGTTTCGGGTACGATTTAGTTATTGGTTTGGGTTAAGAACCAACGTGCGTGTACAGGTCTATATGTGTCTATGTTGTATACAGTTTAATAAACATAAACATGGATGCAGGTTTAAGGCCGGATTGTTTAACATGTGTGTAAATGTTTTGTTGATTTTGTATATGTATGTGTATGTGGTATGATTAATATGGATGAATATATGTACGTGAGTTGTGTATGTGTTGCAGCGCTTATATGCATGCATATATGTGAGATGTGTGTGTTATTAAGCAAGGCATATATATACATATATGTATGAATCTGATATAGTGATATGTATGTGAGATATATATAAAAAAAAGAAGAAGAAGGGTTGTAATACTTTAAGCCGGGAATATGAATAAGAAAGTGGTGTTTGCGTTGAATATTTATGTTCTTGTGTGCCTATGATTTATATATATGTAAAGGTGTTGTACATGTATGTGCTTAATTATCTAGGTGATTGATATAACCTCTTATGTGTTGTTGATATAAATTGATATTTCAGTTGCGCATTAAATTGCGTGTGTATGTGTTCGGATAATAAAATGCTTGCTAATAATATGGTAATATAATTTTACACCTAGTATCAATCAGTTGGATTGAAAGATTTGTTAAGTATATAGGTGTAATGTATGCATGATTATAGGTGTTTGTATGTAGGTTGAGCTTATGTATGTGTAAATATACATATAGGATATATATATATATATATATATATGATTATGTGTTATATAGTTTTGATTTAAAATAAATAAAGTTCAAATCCAAGTCCCTTTGGTCTTAGTCACGTCTCAAAACTTGTTTTTCACACGACAATATTTTAATACGGATTGACATGAAACTGAACCGGGAATACGAAACCGAACGAGAACTCTATTAGAGTAATTTGTATCTAATTAGTAGAACTTAAACAGGTTAATTGTGGGTTGATCTTGGAAATTCTATTTTTGCTAATTATTGTAGCTGCGCAATCTAAGGTGAGTTTTCACGGCCCCTTTTACTATTTTCCTGTTGGGGGAGAAAGCATGCACAAAACTAATTTTGATAGTTGTATTTACATTATATCTCTTGATTATTACGCGTAAACGTAACAAGTTGTCAAGTCCTCACTAAATCTTCGAGCCGTTAATATACGGGGTATAGCGAGGAAGTTCGGGTAGTACTACTGGGTTTGACAAACCCCACCCTCGGCTGGGAGCCGGGTAGGTGTGAATTGTCCTATGTTGTTGGTCCATTGTTGTAGCAATGGTGTCGAGGCGCAAATAAATCTCAGTTAGCTCGGTATCGAAACGCTTAAATAATAAGAAACTGGGTTCGCTACCTAACGATATAATTGTATTTTACATTATCGGCTGTTGTTGTATTTTTTATTTACTTAAACCTGTGAACTCACCAACCTAGTGTTGACACGATTTATCATGTCTTTCTCAGGTACTGTGCACGGATTAGGAGCATGCATTGGTAGAGTCGTAGATGCATTCAAACTCCTTTTATTTTTATTAACTTTGCTTTTCGGAACGCGTGGTTTACGCATTAAACTGTTTGGATTTTATTTATGCTTCCGCACTGAAACTTATTTTAAAATTTATTTATTTTATAAATGTTGGTTTTTAAATTCATATAGAGGTTGTTCAATGTAACTAATGGCAATGAGATCCTGGCATGTCACGCCCCGAACGGTAGAACTCCGTTAGTGGAAATTGGGGGTGTGACAGATTGGTATCAGAGCCTTTAGGTATAGCGAACTAGGTTTGCATTGCATTGCATTCTAGACTATAACTGCACATTGCATTAGTTACACAAAATCATTCACGAAATTCGCACTCATTCAGATAAATTGCATTGCTGATATATATTTTTTTCATCTTTGGGTCAAAAATATATTTTTTACTATACTGATAGACATAGAATTAGTTTTCCATTTATTCACTCACTTAGTTATAACATATAAACATATACTAGCATTGTAGGCCTATCGACGTGACTCGATTTGGTGGCTTGTGTAGTTAAGTTGGATTAAGTAAAACTTTAAAGAACTCTAGAAGAATCTTCTCTGTTAGTGTGACTTGAACTAAGTATGCACTTCAGTTGCTTCACACCTTAATTGTCGGATTATACGTAATGTATGCTTGATCACAATTCTGTTGATTTATTATGCTGTTGGAAACTCAAAGCTGTTTTGAAACTGTCTAAGAGACATCTTTCATTGGATTAGAAGTTATAACCCATATCATGATGGTAACAAGCCAGTGTACATTAGAGCCTAATGAATATGCTTTTATAGCTACCTACCACATATGGAAACCAACCGGCAGGGTCCGACGCCTAAGGAATAGGGGTACAAGAACAAAAGAACTAGATTATTGACTTAAACATATTTATTGTGAGGTCCTGACTTGACTGTTGTATGACCTATTACACCTTATCACATATCACATGACCCATTATGTGCTATAACATGCTATTTTTTATTATTATTTTTTTTAACAGCATAACATGCTACTTGATATGAGACTTATTATATGCTATAACATATTACTAGTTGTATGAACCTATTAAGTGTAATAAATACGTTACCTACTTGCTTACTAAATACCCACGTTGTGTTTATAACATTATTTTTTTAAATACTTATCAAGAACTCATAGTATGTTAGAGATATGTTTTTCCCTGTAAGTACATCACACTAAACATCTATTTGTATATTTCACATGTAGTGTATATTTATAAATATAAGCATACCCTACTTTCCTTAGACACATCATATACTTAAAATGGAATAAACTACCGTAGATATGCACAAAAAAATAAGAAACACAAAACATATGAGTAAGACATGTGATTGGAAGCAAGTTAGGATGATCGTGTGATGTAAATTGACGATTACGGGTGCGCAACGTAATGGTGAATTTATAGGTACGCGGGGATCCTAGCAACAATCTGTCATGTGGGTAATACCCAAAACAAAATGAATAAATAAATAAAGTCAACTTAGGTTTATCTAGAACAAAAGTCCATCTTTAAATAACAATAGTAAAAAGTCTATCCTAGACTATAACCGAACAAACTATTTTAGTTACACATATGCACACAATGATTCATAATAGTCAGATATTATATTTATACATATAAGATATGTCGTCATTGTCAACTCCCTCTCACACTCCTGGTAAGAAGCTTGTAGTTTCTGACAATCCAATATTCTCACCCACTCACTCTGCTCTTTCGACACTTAAACTTATAGAAATTTTATGTCCAATAAACCATACTAATTACAAAATGCAATCCAAACTCTATTAGAGACTAAGTTTTCCGTTAAGTTGATTCGCAATGATCTAATTTAACCAACTCCCATCTACAATTAGTTTTCTTTGAACAAAATCGAAGTGATATGCCGTTACTAAAATTTCGGGACGAAATTTCTTTCAACAAGGGGATGATGTGACAACCCAGAATTTTTCTTTCCTTTTCTTCTTTGCAACCTCAAACCCCTACCAACCCTATTTAATTTTCGGGACGAAAATTCTTTCAACAAGGGGATGATGTGACACCCGTCAACTTCGAGTTAACATTGTTAACATAACTTAACTAAATTCCGTTAGTCTCTTGCAACTAGAAATTCTATCTAGTACATTCACATTAATTGAAAGTATTACTTTAGCTAAATAACTAAATGAATATTTACTACAAAAATAGTAACTCGGTCATTTTTTGATCACAACGAGCGACGCTTAAACATTAGTTGTTTGGGGAATTAATAATTCTTATAACTCGGAAACGTTACCAAATAATTAACGGGATGATTTCGTAAATTATATGCGTCGTACTACTACAGGGTTTCAATTGTAATTAGTTAAAACTTAAATTTATTAACTTTGGTAACAAGGAATAGTTCTTAAAAACTTGAGGTACCATTATGCAAATTAAAAATAAATCAAATGTTATTAAAACCCAACCCTCCCACACCCGTCGTCCCCCATTCTCAACCCTAAACGCCGATCGCCACCTCCACCTCTCGCACCCTCTTTTCGACATCTCTGCAACCGTCGATCACCACCGCAAGCACCGTTGAAGCCTTTGAATCCATCGATGTTAACTGTCGCCGTCCAACGCCACCAACACAACCACCTGCAACTTCCCTTGTTCGCCACTGTTCGTGCCATCTCCGACCCCCCCTGCTGCAACGAACCCACCGATAAGCCCCGTAGCACCCCGGCGAACCTCTGTTCTATCTCGCGTAAGCTTTTCAGTAAGTTTTGGTAACTCGTTTTATGATTTCTGTTAGTTACGGTTTCATCATTGGGTTTTCGGTTTCGTTGCGGGTACGATTTAGTTATTGGTTTGGGTTAAGAACCAACGTGCGTGTACAGGTCTATATGTGTCTATGTTGTATACAGTTTAATAAACATAAACATGGATGCAGGTTTAAGGCCGGATTGTTTAACATGTGTGTAAATGTTTTGTTGATTTTGTATATGTATGTGTATGTGGTATGATTAATATGGATGAATATATGTACGTGAGTTGTGTATGTGTTGCAGCGCTTATATGCATGCATATATGTGAGGTGTGTGTGTTATTAAGCAAGGCATATATATACATATATGTATGAATCTGATATAGTGATATGTATGTGAGATATATATAAAAAAAAAAGAAGAAGAAGGGTTGTAATACTTTAAGCCGGGAATATGAATAAGAAAGTGGTGTTTGCGTTGAATATTTATGTTCTTGTGTGCCTATGATTTATATATATGTAAAGGTGTTGTACATGTATGTGCTTAAATATCTAGGTGATTGATATAACATCTTATGTGTTGTTGATATAAATTGATATTTCAGTTGCGCATTAAATTGCGTGTGTATGTGTTCGGATAATAAAATGCTTGCTAATAATATGGTAATATAATTTTACACCTAGTATCAATCAGTTGGATTGAAAGATTTGTTAAGTATATAGGTGTAATGTATGCATGATTATAGGTGTTTGTATGTAGGTTGAGCTTATGTATGTGTAAATATACATATAGGATATATATATATATATATATGATTATGTGTTATATAGTTTTGATTTAAAATAAATAAAGTTCAAATCCAAGTCCCTTTGGTCTTAGTCACGTCTCAAAACTTGTTTTTCACACGACAATATTTTAATACGGATTGACATGAAACTGAACCGGGAATACGAAACCGAACGGGAACTCCATTAGAGTAATTTGTATCTAATTAGTAGAACTTAAACAGGTTAATTGTGGGTTGATCTTGGAAATTCTATTTTTGCTAATTATTGTAGCTGCGCAATCTAAGGTGAGTTTTCACGGCCCCTTTTACTATTTTCCTGTTGGGGGAGAAAGCATGCACAAAACTAATTTTGATAGTTGTATTTATATTATATCTCTTGATTATTAAGCGTAAACGTAACAAGTTGTCAAGTCCTCACTAAATCTTCGAGCCGTTAATATACGGGGTATAGCGAGGAAGTTCGGGTAGTACTACTGGGTTTGACAAACCCCACCCTCGGCTGGGAGCCGGGTAGGTGTGAATTGTCCTATGTTGTTGGTCCATTGTTGTAGCAATGGTGTTGAGGCGCAAATAAATCTCAGTCAGCTCGGTATCGAAACGCTTAAATAATAAGAAACTGGGTTCGCTACCTAACGATATAATTGTATTTTACATTATCGGCTGTTGTTGTATTTTTTATTTACTTAAACCTGTGAACTCACCAACCTAGTGTTGACACGATTTAGCATGTCTTTCTCAGGTACTGTGCACGGATTAGGAGCATGCATTGGTAGAGTCGTAGATGCATTCAAACTCCTTTTATTTTTATTAACTTTGCTTTTCGGAACGCGTGGTTTACGCATTAAACTGTTTGGATTTTATTTATGCTTCCGCACTGAAACTTATTTTAAAATTTATTTATTTTATAAATGTTGGTTTTTAAATTCATATAGAGGTTGTTCAATGTAACTAATGACAATGAGATCCTAGCATGTCACGCCCCGAACGGTAGAACTCCGTTAGTGGAAATTGGGGGTGTGACAATTCAACCCTAAACCTAAATCACAAAAGTGAGTTTCTTCATCAAGAATGCATAAAAGAAAAATTCCAAAACCTAATCTCAAGTTCTTGGCCAGAAATCATTCTAAACCAATCACACACATCAATCCACTACAAAACACCAAATTTGTGACACCTGCTAAAAAAAATCAAATGAAAACATAATTCATACACCAAATTGAAAATTTCCTACCCAATTTTATGTTTGCAGCAAGAAATCAGTGCAAACCAAGAATAAGCACACTTCATCAACAAACACACATCATACAACAAGAAAGCATCAATCAACAAAAAAGAATTAAAAGACGCAAATCCCATTAACAAAAACAGAAAACTAAAAATGCCCATTTCAGATTGATCGACACGGTGAAGGGATGAATCAACAAATCACAAACATAAACTACAAGCAAGATGAATAAACCTGACGATTCTGAAGCAAGAGGCGGCGGCTGTGAAGGGGCTGGACGGGAGAAGGACGTCGGTTGGGCGGGGTGCGACGGCGCCGGTGGCTGGTAGCTGGTAGCTGGAGGAGAGGAGTGCGACGGTTGGACAGCGTGAATGAGATGGGATGTAGGGTTTGAGAGAGATCAGATGAATGGGAAGAAGAGCTGAGAAGACGTTAGAAGATGTTAGTTTTTATCTGTCTCAAGAAGAGGACGGGCAGACGTTTTTAAATGAAATGTCTTCTGAAAAACAAACACACTACAGATCAAAACGTCTGCGCGTGGTCTTCTCCGTGCAGACATAAGAGGTCAAGAAGACCTTTTTTAAAAAAACAAACACCCCCTAAATCTGTTGTTATCCGATCGAATAACACCCTATTTCAGTCCATCCACCACAAGCCATTGACTTCTGATAGATATATTCTTGTTGCGACCTCCGCCTATTTCTCAACATAAGGTACCAACATTAATTGTTGTTTATTGAAGCACACTATAAACTATTTAAGGCATAAATTGTGTAAAACGATAAAATACGTGATTTTGATAATAGAATAAAAGAAATTATTATAAGGTTGTTCATGATTGTAATATGGTCTTTGAATATATATACATACGGATGCATAACGATTAGTAAGTTTAAATTTAAATGAATGACCGTTGCTAAAATAGGAAACTAAAAACGAATGCAAGTTGTGTTCACTGCAATATATATATATATATATATATATATATATAGAGGGACACTCAAATGAGAACACCTCTTAACTTGAGTACAAAAAGTACAACTTTAACGAATCATAAAGTGAGTCAAACTATTGAATTTTTTGTAATATAAATTGACCAAAATGCTTATAATTCAACTAATTTTAACATTTATTTAAAAAAAATATGATTCGTGATGTCGTTTGTTAGAATGCATATATGCACCCACAATGTGTGTTTGTGTACAAGTAATGTGGGTGCATATATGCATTTTAACAAACGACTTCACAAATCATATATTTTTTAAATTGGTGTTAAATTTAGGTTAATTATCAGCATTTTGGTCAATTTATATTATAAAAAATACAACAGTTAAAGCGGTTCCTAAGTTGTTCTCAAGTTAAAAGTGTTCTCATTTGAATGGATCCATATATATATATATATATATATATATATATATATATATATATATATATATATATATATATATATATATATATATATATATATATATATATATATATATATATATATATATATATACTACCTTATAATTCATTTTGCATGGGCAAAATAGTAATTCAACATTTTCCTTAATGTTGAAAATTAAGGACCAAATTATACACACCATTAAACTTGAGGGACCAACCTTGTTAATTATAGTTTTTGTTAACCTACATCCCTGCAACCCTTCTTCAACACACATCTTTGATGTTGTACATCTGGCCATCTGTCTGCAAAATCCCTGCAACCGGCCTTCAACACACCGCATATTGACCGAGCAAAACGATTGTATCAAAGAGGAAAGGATTCCAACATGCTTTTGCTACTGCTATATGAAATGGTTTCATTCATATGGAAATTAGGCAGCATATTGAAATTCAAATCTCACATTGCTCTTGCTATATATCCATATCGAAGATGCTCATTACTCCATATCTCAGGTAATTTCTTTATCAATCTTGCATTACTCCATATCAATTTCAATTTTTAAGTTTTTGGGTTTATGGTTTCTGTTTTGCTACTCATATTGCAGGTTGTTTTTGTGTATTAATCTTCCATCCGAGGTATGATTTTTAAACTGAATGTGTTATGTTGTGTGTGTGTATGAAATTTTTGCTGTTGATGTTGTTGCTGTTGATGTTGTTGCTGTTGGTGTTGATGTTGTTTAATGAATTTGCTGTGTGTGTGTGTATGAATATGTTTTTTGGGCTGTGAAAACAGATAGCACACACAATGTGTATAAACAGTTGTGTCTGTGTGTTTGTATAGGTTGTTGGTATTTGGTATGAATGTGTGTATTGTATGAATGTGTGTATTCATATTAGAATCTGTTGTGTGTGTGTTGAAACTAAATGTGTGCTAATAATTTGGTGCAGAAAAGGCAAGTGTGTATGTGTGTGATTGTGTGAATGTGTTGAATTTGTGTATGAATGTGTTGAATTTGTGTATGAATGTGTGTGTTAGGAACAGGTTGTGCCATATATCTATTACACAGATAGATGTTAAATAATTTGTTTTTTATATTGATTTTGGGGGGGGGGGGGTAATCCAATTGTGCACTTTAAGTGTGTGTTGTGTTGTATGAATGAATTTATCAATGTATGAATGTGTGTGTGGTATGAAAGCATGTATGAATGAATGTGTGTTGTATGAATGATGTTTGTTTGATAAAATGGTGTACGGTTATTTCATAATCTATTCAACATATACAATTAAAGCACCAAATTTACAGCTCCATTTCTCATCAAACAAACATCATTTACAACCTCCATTTATATATAGTTGATGTGTATGTTGTGAAGTGAATGTATGAATATGTTAAATAGTTGATAAAGACTACAAAAACGCACACGTAAACCGATTCATGTTGCTGCTGCTGCTGCTTCACATGGAATATAAAACAGAATGTGGCGTTGGGTTGGGGGGGGGGGGGGTTAATCCTGCTGCACATGTATGATAAAACAGCAGCACACACAACTGTTGTTGCTGCTGTGTATGAAAGTTTCTAAACAGTTGTGTGTGCAGCAACAGTAGTGTGATGTGAATGTTTAATCTATTTTGGGCAATTCTTGCATAAATGTGTGTTTTTTGATGTTTAAAACACTATATATATAAGAGTGTGTCGTGTTGTGTTGTATGAATGAATTTATCAATGTATGAATGTGTGTGTGGTATGAAAGCATGTATGAATGAATGTGTGTTGTATGAATGATGTTTGTTTGATAAAATGGTGTAAGGTTATTTCATAATCTATTAAATATACACATCTATATATTCATAAGTTCAACATATCTTGTTTATATACAGCAGCATGTATGAATGAATTTATCAATGTATGAATGGTTTTGTATGAAAGCATGTATGAATGAATGTGTGTTGTATGAATGATGTTTGTATGAATGAATGTTTGTTGAATGAATGATGTGAGTGCAGCAGGAGCAGTGTAATTTGTTGTGAAACTAAATGTGTGTGTGTGTATGTTTTTTGTTGTGTGGTGTTGGTTGAAACAACAGCACATTTTTTACCTGAGATTTGAACAGAAACAACACACAGCAGCAATGTGTGAGTGGGTGGGGTGGGCTAAACACTTGTTGTTGCTGCTGTTTATATACACTTGTTATGAAACTGAATATGTGTATGAATTTGTGTGTGTGAGTATGAATGTGTTGTATGAAGGTGTGTGTTGTATGTTTGTATGATTTTGAAACTGAATAACAGCAGCAGCATACTCTATTTTGATCCATATTTTGAAGGTCCCAAGAAATAAACTGAAGCATAGTTGAAGTTTACCAACTTCATATTTTGATCCATATTGACCCGTTTAAACAGTTTTATTGTTTTTGTACCCTGCAGATTTTGCACCATGCAGTTTTCTCTCTGCAGTTTTTGTACCCTGCAGTTTTCACAAAAGTGGATCCTCGCATGAGATTGACTTACAGTATGGTCCTCACTCCTCAGCATGATATCTGTGCAACATCTGGTTCTTGTTCATAGGATACTGGTGATAAATCATGCAATAGTGACAACCCGGATCTATCAGCTAGCAACAGAGAAACTTTAGTTAGGTAATCTCACACTTGCTTAATTTAGTTTGTTTAGTAACTTATGTTTAGCTTATGCTAATTGCACACAAAAATAACATATTTCTTTTTCCATGTTAGTGCTTCTGGAACACATTTTGGGAACAAGTATTATAAATTATCTGGTGGGAGATTGGTAGCAAGAACTCACAAAAAAGATAAATCACGCAAGCTCAATATGGAGTGTGGTGATGGTGCCAAATACATGTCATATTTAAGGTGTTCATTTTACTTTAAATCATATGTAATCGCCTAACACCAGCATCCAACGAAGGTCTCTTAATCTTGTTTTAGGAAATCTTGATGGTTTTTGTGTTCAACCATATGAAGTGTTTGAGGAAGAAGAGAAGCAGAAGCCGCATGATCACTGGTTTGTTCAATTGTTCTTGTGTACTGTCTTTCAGATTATTTGCATCATGTCACACGTATTTAATCTTGCCAAGATTTAAGATTATTTTTTATAAAACAGGTTGCATTTGGCAAAGAAAGATCTTCCTGCAGGCTTTTTGAACTGGGGACGTTGGCGATCTGCCAAGTGGCTATTAACAAAGTCCTTGAGGGAAGAAATGGAAGATAAATGGAAGTCAAATGATGGGCCCATTTTGTATTTGTATAACATCAGGATGTTGAGTTGATGAATAATGGCCAGGATGATGAGTTGATAACTGATGGTCAGAATGAAGAGGCAGAACAATCGAGTGAAGAGCAACACAAGGACAGAGAAACATATAATGTAACTTTAATTGCATTAGAGGTATGCTGATATCTATGCACCATCTTACTTTCTTTACATTATAGGTGGCAAATCTAGGGAGTTGGGTAATGGGGTCAAACCTCAAAACAGGTTTGGATAAAATTTTTCAAGTTAACGGTAATGGAATCCCACTTGCTTGAAGCTATGAAATCCCAACTCCAACTTGATTGGTGTGATAGGTTTGATGATTGTGTTTGCCATTTTGTTATCATTTAATTTATATACATAACTTGTAATACTTATGGTATAAATATATAATACTAATGAAATGAATAAAAAAACTAAAAGGAATACACTAAATAAGAAGATAAAAATTCACAAACTAAGATAAAACGAGTACCACTTAATAAATTTTCATCGCCGCCGCATCGCGCGGGTATCTTCCTAGTATATATATATATATATATATATATATATATATATATATATATATATATATATATATATATATATATATATATATAGGAGGAGGTTCATTTGAGAAGACTCATATATTGCAAGAAGAAAAAGAAGAAACCTAAATCACTAAAAAAACTTATCAATGGTTTCATTTTTTAAATAAATTCACTTCCTACATACAAATGTGTAATGTATAAACTAAAAAAAATCATTAAAATATTTTTTACGTATGTATTTTTAGCGTTTTAAGTTTACCTACACATGTGTAAGTAACCTAACTTACACATGACTTCCATATGTGTAGGTTTAACAAATAAACGAAATTCATTCAATTTTATTTTTTGTTTGTCAAAGTTAATGAATAAATATTGTATTTCTATCATTTTTTTGTATGTTAAAAATGTTTTTTGTTGAAAAAAATGAAGAAATTAGTTATTTCTTTCACTTCTCGCAATATTTGCTCTTCTTAAATGAACCCTCCCCTATATATATATATATATATATATATATATATATATATATATATAGGGATCCATTCAAATGAGAACACTTTTAACTTGAGAACAACTTAGGAACCGCTTTAACTGTTGTATTTATTATAATATTAATTGATCAAAATGCTTATAATTAACCTAATTTTAACATCTATTTAAAAAATATATGATTTGTGAAGTCGTTTGTTAAAATGCATATATGCACCTAAATCACTTGTACACAAACACATATTGTGGGTGCATATATGCATTCTAACAAACGACATGACGAATCATATTTTTTTTAAATAGATCTTAAAATTAGTTGAATTATAAGCATTTTGGTCAATTTATATTACAAAAAATTCAACAGTTTGACTCCATATATGATTCGTTAAAGTTGTACTTTTTGTACTCAAGTTAAGAGGTGTTCTCATTTGAGTGTGCCTCTATATATATATATATATATATATATATATATATATATATATATATATATATATATATATATATATATATATATATATATATATATATATATATGTGTGTGTGTGTGTGTGTGTGTGTGTGTGTGTTTGTGTACGTGGGTTTAATTGTTTTCTAAGGGATTTATAAAACAAACTCATGGTATGATTTAAGCTAAATAAAGAAAGCATTCGAAACATGATAAAGTAGAAATCAAATTTTAATATTAATGTATGGGAACCAATAAATGAATCAGGCAACTATCCTAAAGTCCAACAAAACTAATTTGGTATGTATAATCAATATGTAGGCTCTCATCTTTATTAAAACAAAACATCAGTGACTTACGCATAAGCTAAGGTACGGATTCTTACCCTTCTTTTATTGTAGCATGAATTCCTCTTTTGTCCACTGTTATGAATCCAATTCGTATTCGATACTCTAATCGCTATTTGACATTGTGACCATTTTAGTTACATGATATTATTGTTATGAGCATTGGACTGAACCATTGAAGTTGGTACGCATGCGATAGGTCTTTTTAACTCATTGTTGCATGTTCCTATATTGTCTAATATTGTTAGACGCTTAACGTGATTTAGTGTTATCAACTTACGTGATTATTGTTCACTATACTTTACCGTTGCATTTGACCTCAATACCCGAGCACATCTACCTATGGGGACATAGGGCGTCATTGTTGGCACTGATGGCGTGCACCATCCATGCCGGTGCGATTAGCCACGGCGTCTCCTTTGTTGTGATTAGTAATTGGTGGTAGGAGGCGTATGGATCGATCCTAGGATAATTACTGTTACTGGTGGATGGAAATAGGTGTGTGTGCCCACACCGCCATCTCATATTACTGTACATTAGGGCTACAGCCAATGTACTTACTAATTATTGATTACTGATTATTGTTTACGGTTATTGTTACTGTTTACTGATATTGGCTCGATGGGTATTTCCTAATAACATGATTTGCTTGTTCCTTCCTAAATCGTTTCCATTTTCCGCCTTGTAATATTAGACTATTATAATTGCCTCATTATTGCCCTTTCGCTGTTACTGCTATTGTATTCTCTTTTACTGAGCAATTTTGGCTTAGCCATGTTCTTTTGTTATTTTCTTTATTTACACTGCAGGTACCTAGGGGGCTCAGGGGAACGTGTGACGAGATTTAACTCAAGGAATCAGGAAGTGACATTTAAATAAAATAAATGAAACTAAATCGTACTTTATTATTAAGACTTTTTTTTTTACTCAGACTTATGTAAGGATTTGAATGTTTTGGTTAAGTACATTAGTTAAGTAATTAATATTCTCTGATTACTGTATCGCGTGACACGTCAGCCCTATGGGGTTGGGGTGTTACACTTATATTTCATGAAGCATCTTTTTTATAAAATGTATAAGATTATTATCTAACATATAAGATTTTATAAAATAAATAGAAATAACTGAATACAAACAAATTTTATATAAGTTATAAAGTTTTATAAATTTATTTAGTTACGTGATTATTTAAGTTAGTAATTATGTAACAAGACTAACTTGAAAGGGTTTTGATGTCATTCTAAAACTTGTATTTAAAACTTTAAACTTAAAATAAAAAACCTTGGATTGTACAGGGACTGAAACTGTAAATTGAATTACCCAGCGCTCAACCTCCCACCCACCTTTTCCCGGCGCCATCTCCGGCCACCGACGTCGGAGCTCCGACGAGCAACCAAACGCAAAAAAATCAAAGTTTAGGGCCTAAATCAAACTGGTAAAATCAACCCATATCAATTTTGAACCCATGGTCAATTTCAAATACACAAAACTCGCAAATCCCTCTCCTAATTCCGGCAACCCAAATCTTATTTCCGGCAACTATATCAAACTCGTCAAAATCTGTGTATACCTTCGATAATATTAACGAAAATCAATCCCGAATCAATTCTAAACTAGAGCAACATATCAATTAAATTTAAAACATCCGAAATCATGAAATTGATCCATAAAATCAACCAAATTGATCTCATATACGACTGACGCATTATGGACAAAATTAAACCACTATAAGTCAATCAATACGCTTCACCCCATCTCTCTAATCTCTATGTACAAACATTTTAACAAGCAATGCATGAAAAAAAACCATCTTTGATCATCATCTTCTTCGTCTTTTTGGGCTTACTCGACGGGTACAATTCGAGCATGAGGGTTCTTCTTCTTACTGCATCAAGGACTCTCATCAACACTTCAATTGTATATCATCGACTGATACAATCCGTTTGATCCATTCAAGCTCGTGTTCTTCTTTCTTCTTTTTTAATTTTTTGAAAACTATAAATTGTTAAGTTTTCATATTAAACATCAAAGAATTTACAACAAAGTGGCAGGTAAACGGGCAACAAATTGTGCCGCCACCCCCTTTTGAATAGCAAAACCTAGCCTACTGAAGACAAAACCTTGGCCCTTAGGTGTCGTGACAGGTTCAATTGGATCAAAACTGCTTGTAATGAGATTACAATCACAGATCTTTGTAAAGTAACGGTGAAATCAACACAACAAATACTGAAAATTCACTTGTATTGATGTGATGAATAGTTATAGTACAATCAAGGTGCAAAAGCTGCAATTAGTACTTTTCTCTCACCCTCTGACCTAGATGCTTATAACATTATATATATAGTCATCAATACACTTTAGGGATAATACAAATTATACCCTAAACAAAAACAAGCTTTACAAATAAAGACAAAGTAAATCTTTCTAAGACAAGTGACCTAACATGTCGAAACATTGCCATGAATGACCCGCTGAACCCTAGTCAAGAAGTTCACTGCCTCAGTGACTAGGAAGCCAAATGTGTCAAATGCTAAAGGAATAAAAACATGTTGATTATCTAGGCAGACTTTCTCGTGTTTTGCGATCTTGCATGATTGACAGCGCCTGTCGTGCTACAAATCCATTCCCTCAGCCTTAAACTAGATCTCCCCTCAAGAGGATCTGTCAGAAAGTTCACAGGAGCCTCCTTTTTTTGCCGAAATTCCTGCTCTCTTAAGGATATCATAGGACATCCCTAACTAAATCATGTTTGTATTTAAAGCCAAGTTGTGACACCCCGCCCGGCGGCGGAAAACACCGGGCGCCTCAAGAGAATTGGATATCAATAGTACAAAGCACATGGCACACTAAAAGGCATATTTTAATATCATTAAGCACTAATTGTTGTGACATAAATAAGAAATAAATAGCATTAAAACAGAAGTAAAAGCCAACAATTAATAACGTTTAATTCCGATTTATTCTAGGTCCAATAAGCATCCTAAATGTCTCGAAAGCATAAACGCTCAAAATCACCTGAAATATGTAAAAATAAAGTTAGCTATTTAAAGCTAGTGAGTAAACCACAGTTGATAAACTATTGTATAGAAAATCCGAGATCATCATAATATGTTGCGCAATCTTACATGCATAGCTATTTCATCATTGTTAGAATTAGTCTGCCCAAGACACATATTATAATTGATGTGGCTAGTACGTTATGATCCAAGTCGGGTCATACCCAATGACAAGCTAGACAAACACCGGGATGTTTATTTTATGACATGATCTAAAATAAATATCAACACTTAGAATATTTAGAAATTGGGTTTCTAGATATTTGCACTTGTGTTAAAAATAAATTATATGGATGATTTATGTTATGAGAGAAAGAATCTTCTACAATGTTGTTTAAGTTGTTTAAATAACATTTACAAGATATATTTTGCTACACCTTGTTTTAAATAAATAAAGGGAGAAAGAAATTAAACAAAAAAAAAATTGTTTTCTTAAGGTGGGACCCTCATGGCCGCCCCCCTTTCCACCTCTCTCTTCTCTTCCCTTTTTGGTATTTCAAGGCATGCAAGGTGGAGTGTAAGATACACCATATCATCCTTTTGTCTTTGGAAGACAATACACCTTCTCTCACACACACACACGAGCAAAAAGATAGAAGAACTTCTTCTCCTTCTTTCTTTCTTGTAAAATTCCGGCCAAGAACAAAAGGAAGAAGATAGGAGGCTTTTCAAGTGTTAAATCCTAGCAAAAGTGGTGTTTGTTGGAGGCTTGAGGGTATACAAGCTTGAGGATCTTCTACTTTGGAGACTAGCCATTCAAACCAACACATTCTTCTTCTTATTCCTCTTGAAAGGTATAAACATCTTTACATGTTGTTGGTTTTAGTTTTGATTGCATGCATGTTGTTTTTGGATCCAGGTTTTGGGTTTTGATATTAAAAGAATTTTAATATGGTAACAAACAAGTTTGAATATTTCATCCGCTGTGTTTTTATATAAATATGGATTTATATATACTTTGATAACTTGTTAAAACCCAACAATGGCATCAAGAGCCGCTTAAACGAGTGCATGCATCATAAAATCTAAAAATTTCGGTTTTCTTGGTGTGTTAAACCTCAAGGCCGAAAATTTTAGGTCAAATGAGTTCCCTTGGATTTTCAAAATAATACTTACATGCATGTGATTATCTTGAAAGTTTAAAGTCATTAAAATGGTTAGTTGCTTTGTTTGGACAAACCCGAAATTTTCGGTTTTATATGTTTTAGGCCGAAAATTTCAAGGGTTCAAAGGGAACCATTTTAAACTTATGTTATTACATATTTGGATATGCTTTTGAATAGTTCATAACCTAGCATAGACCTTGTGATAGTGTTCGCGACGAACCGAGCTTGGATCTAGATCTGAGATTGTTTGGGGATGTTGTTTGCAATCAGTGATGCGGAAACTCACTGATCACGTATTGATGCTTGAATGTTCATGAAGATCAATGCAAAGTATGATGAAGATGATGATAATATGAATAGGTGAATTGTATTAGATCAATGGAGAGGTTACAAAGGATATGGAATGAAATGTAGGCAACTCACTTACAAATGACCTAGGTGATGGTATTTATAGTCCATACCATTCACCTTACAATGTAACCTAAACACGTGCAATTAAGCACAAACGCGCATTTAAGCACGAAACGATCACACAAATATTCTAAGACAAATACAAATTATGAACGTCTTCACCCGTGCTTGCTCGTGATGATGCTCGATATCTTCACTCGCTTATATTTGGAAAGTGACATCTTCAAATAACCCCAACAGTACTCCCCCTAAGATGACACTTTACAAATCTGACATATCAGCTTGATCTTCATGTGGCGAGTATAGAGAGGAACTTAAAGTTTTGGTATGCATTATCTTCAAGAGGACCCAACAGTACTCCCCCTAAGATGATGCTGCCAAAAATCTGTCTTTCAACAAGCAATCTGCATCCTTCTCTCCCTTTTGAGTAACATCAGAGGCTATGGAAAGAAATAAGCAGAGAGTAGATTCCGGTGAATCTATATATCAGCAACGGGATCTTCTTCAACGGTTGAAGTAGAATGAGAAGACTTCTTTGACTTAGAATACTCCCCCTCAACTTTTGCTCAACTTTTGCTTTAGAGGTTAATGGGATCTGTGTATGAGATATTAAGAGGAGGATTCTTAACACTCAACAATCTGACTTGGAGATCTTTAGACTGGAATCAGGCTTGAACAGGAACATCTTCAAGTCGCGTGGAAGCTTGTTCTGCATTGGAAACTGTTCCTGCAACTCAAAGAAAAACATTAAAACTCAGGCAATAATGTGCATTTATCATCAATGTAAAGATCAAGTTCTCAATCGGATGAGATATTGCTTGATGAACAACTCCTACATCAATAACACATGTTAAACTGCCAACACAAAAGAAAAAGATTAAAAATGACAATCTTTTTGGTGTTTTTGAATTTTTCAATGTTTTTGATATTTTTGGAATTTTCTCTTTACATTCTGAATCTTTAACCTGCAATGAGATCATACCAGCAATTAATCCAACACATGTTTTGCAATTTTTAAAATAGACATTTGAATTGTGAAGTAATTGAGTGATGAATTGTTGAACAAATCAATTAGCTCGAAGTGACACACTTACTTTTTCTATTCTTGATGATCAATTAGGTTGATTAGGAATAAGTTTTGAGTGACCCATACTTTGCACATTAGAAAGTTATACACCTCATCTAAATATCCTGAGAACAACTCAACACGTCAGGTCACTTACAATCATAAACAGTGTGGAATTTGGGTTCTATTTGGATTTGATCCACTTTGGGACTTCTTTTGAATTCCTTTTTGGAATTTTTCTTTTTCCTATTGTTCCCCTTGGGAATCTTCTGAATTCCATTTTGGAATTTGATTGGTGACGGTCCACATTTGGGACTCTTTTTGTTCCATTTTGGAATCTTTTGCTGCACCTTGAAGCTCAAAAGAGACTTCGTGTGAGACTTCAGGTCTGTGGGTACCACAACAAAGAAGCTCACGATGCGGTTCATCACACTGAATAGATTGCATCGTTACCCGATGTAATTTGGATGCTTCACGAGATATCTATTTGATTTGTATAAACATTTCACATGCACTAAGATGTTTCAACCACAAAAACTCATTAGAATTTAGTTAAATCATCATAGAATATACTTGTTCAGTATAATTGTCTAAGCTGTCTCGCACATCAATTTTCACGCTTCAGTCTTTATTGTTTAAAATGATGCGTTGAATAACTCTAGTGTACTATCATTTCTCATGTACATGCAAGTAGATTCAACATATTTTTGGATTTTTCTAATTTTATCATTTTTTTTAATAATGAGTTCTCCCCCTAAACTTTTAAATTTTTACGAAAATTGAAAGTTTAATGAAAAGAAAATGGCAGATATGTTATCAATGTATGAAGAGTGCATGCAATATACTTAATCTAAACAGACGAAATGAAACATCGGTTGTTTCTTGCACTGCCATCATTGTTTGATTTTTTGAAAATGTTTTTAAAATTCCTGCAATGATTCCTTTTTGTTTCCAACTCCATTTGGCGTCAGTTGCATCGAAAACATTATGAACAAGATTCGGTATCTTGTCATGATAAGGGATCAGCCACGGTCTTCTTTTCTTTGTTTGACTGGCCTCCATAACTGTCCCTAACACACTAACAAATTAGTTAGAGGTAATGACCCAAACCATTTCGGTTTTGGGTCGTCCAAATTCATCAACATAAGTGATATTCTCATAAGTGCAAGGAATACCTTCAGGTGGTGGTTCTGATGATACAATGTAATTTGTACCTTCATCTTCCTTCATGGATTGTTTGTCAAAAGAGTAATTATAGTCATTTTCAAACAAATTGTGAATTTCATTTAAAAACAGATTTTGTTGACTATATTTCTTATTCAAAGATTGATTCACTATTGGAATCAATTTATCATTTAAATCATGATTTCTCTTTTTGTTTTTGACAAACTTTGGTGTCCATGAATCATTGACATGTTGATTTTCATCAAACGAATGTCTATGATTAGATCTTTTAAAGTTAGAAAAATACCTGGAAGGGTATGCACGCGATGAACTTCTTTGGACTGACCTTCTCGACTTGTAGTAGCACTCGGATGTGTTGTGATTGACCATGTCACAAATAGAGCAATACTTGTTGTAGTAACATTCCATTGTGTCGTGGTTGTACATCTGACAGTTGGTGCAGTACTTGTTGTAGTAGCATTCGGATGTCATGTGATTGTACATCTCACATATCTCGCAGTACTTCTGATGAGCCTTGAAGGGAGACTTCTTTCTTTGCTTTTGAGAAGTCTTTGCAGTTGAAGATTGTTGTTTCTAAGAAGCTTTGACCTCTGAATCTTGTTGAATCTTGCTTGAAGGAGCTGGAGTCTTGAACTTGTCACCTTTTGACCCAAAAGGAAAGACACCTTGACTGTAAATACAATCTGAGATATGATGAGTTTCAAAGTCACAGATTAAACAGTAGACGTCACTGTTTGAATCACTCGCGGATTCAGAATCTTGAGACTTTTGAGTTGAAGGAGTGTGTGGTGTAGAATCAGATGAAGTGGCCTTTGTCTTGTTCTTCTTGGCTTTGCTCTTCTTTCTTCTAACCTTCTTCTTCTTCTTCGACTGAAACTCTTGTGTCTTTTCTTCTGCTTCTTGAGAAGATAGTGATCCAACAATTCCGGTTGGCACTAATCTCTCATCTTTCTTTTCAACAGACTTTCCTTTTTCGACTTCTTCTTTGATAAACACAAGATCAGATTGTGATCTGTTGAGTTTATCAGTGAGCTCCATGAGTTGAACATTCAGATTATGCTTTTCGGTAAGCATTGAATCAACATTCTGTGTAAGAGATTTTAGTCTATCTTCACACAATTGGTGATTGTTTTGTAGACTTGCGTGTTTCTCTTGTTCTTCTTGCAATTTGGTTTTCAGAACGTTGTTCTCTGAATTGAACATCTCAGACAATTTCTTCAACTTTAGAATTTCTTCTTGCAAATCTTTGATCACACTGGATGAGTGTGCATTTGATTTTTCAGCTTCATTCTTGACATTCATTGCTTCTCTTTCACTTTTCTTGAGTGACTTTTCAAGAGATGTGATTCTTTGATCAGATATTTCGTGTTGTTCTTTCAGATTCTTGTGCATTTGCTCTTCCTTCTTGAGTTTATCACAAATCTTGAAAGAGTATATTCTGTAGTGTTCAACTTGTTGAAAACATTCTTTGGTGCACATCTTTTCTCTGACTTCAATTGGCATTTCAACATAAGAACTGTTCTCATCTTTCTTGATTTCCTTTTCAGACATCAATTTCTCCATTTCTGATTTCAATTGAGCAATTGTCTCATCTTGCTTTGCAATGATTTCTGACAAGTTGCTGATTTCTTTATCTTTCTTTTTAATCTCTTGAATGGAAACAACATCATTGTTTTCACTCCAATCATATTCTTCTACATCTTCATGATTTTCATGAGAATCTGCTTGACTCACAAGAACAAGTTTTGTGTGTTCATGAAAGTCTCTTCTCTTTTGATCACAAGCTTTGGCAACTTGAAGATAAGTTGTTTCAAACATGTGATTGAATTATGTAATAAATTCATTGATATCTTCTCTTTTATTTTCTTCTCGGATCACGGTAAACATGCCCGTTGACATTTTTCTTGAATTTTCAAAGTCATTTTCATGATTTTTCTGGGAAGTCATGGTGGCTAAAAATAGTCAAATTTGAAATTTTGGAAAAATAAATTTTTCGATTTTCCAGACTCAGAGACGGGTCACTGTTGGGACAGGTCAACAATTGAGACGGCTGAACAGTACTTCACCCGGCTGAACAGTGCTTCACCCGGCTGAACAGTGCTTTACCCGGCTGAACAGTGTCTTCACCCGGCTGAACAGTGTCTTCACCTGGCTGAACAGTGTCTTCACCCGACTGAACAGTGATTTCTTCTACTTCACCCGGCTGTACAGTGTTCACACGGCTGAACAGTGTTTTTCACTTCTTCACACGGCTGAATAGTATCTTCACCCGGCTGAACAGTGTCAAACTTCACCCGACTAACACTTGACACGGCTGAATAGTGTATCACCCGGCTGAAAACTTCTTCAAATCTTCATATCAGATTGACTTTTCAAAGTCAAAATTGTGATGAACACAAGATCAATTCTTCAATTTTTGTTGTTTTTGTTCAATTCAATACTTGTATTAGCTTAGGAATGATGTTTCTAACACTCCTTCAAAGTATTATACCTTGAATCTGGCTAAATCTCATTTAGATCCGGATTTTTGATGAAGAACACAACAAGTGGGTTTTGAGACAAATTGACAAAATATGGATCAAAATCAACAAATCAGTGATGTTTGATCATGAACGAAGCTTAGGATAGTGATTTCTAACATATCTCAATCATCAATTTCTCAATATCATCAACAAATTCCAGACCACAAAATTGAGCAGTGAATATGACGAATATGAACAATTTCTTCAAAAACTCAATCAAATCTTCACCAATTGATCTCAAACTTTGCAGTTCTATACACAAACATGAATCAAAGCTAATGGTAGCTAAAATTCCATCAATAACAACAACAATCAAAGATCACCCAACAGCTCTGATACCAATTGATAGTGTTCGAGACGAACCGAGCTTGGATCTAGATCTGAGATTGTTTGGGGATGTTGTTTGCAATCAGTGATGCGGAAACTCACTGATCACGTATTGATGCTTGAATGTTCATGAAGATCAATGCAAAGTATGATGAAGATGATGATAATATGAATAGGTGAATTGTATTAGATCAATGGAGAGGTTACAAAGGATATGGAATGAAATGTAGGCAACTCACTTACAAATGACCTAGGTGATGGTATTTATAGTCCATACCATTCACCTTACAATGTAACCTAAACACGTGCAATTAAGCACGAAACGATTACACAAATATTCTAAGACAAATACAAATTATGAACGTATTCACCCGTGCTTGCTCGTGATGATGCTCGATATCTTCACTCGCTTATATTTGGAAAGTGACATCTTCAAATAACCCCAACAGTACTCCCCCTAAGATGACACTTTACAAATCTGACATATCAGCCTAAATCTTCATGTGGCGAGTATAGAGAGCAACTTAAAGTTTTGGTATGCATTATCTTCAAGAGGACCCAACACCTTGTGCATGTATGATTTTGTGTTGTGGTTTGAAATATTCAATATGGTTGTAATATCTTTTAATTTTTTATTTGGGTTTGTAATTTATTTATTTATTTCATTGATTTGTAATAATAAATAGATTAGGTGTAATTCCATTACTAGAAAAAATGTATTAGGACATATTTTATAATTGGAAGATGCATATGGACTTGATTTTTGGCTTTGGGCCTTAAAGGGCCTTATAGCCCAATATGGGATTCTAACCCAATGACCCAAACCCAAGATTTGTAAGCCCAAATGGGGCTGACTTGAAGGTCCAAAAGGAAGCCCAAATAAATGAAGAAATACAACACAAAAGATGGATACTTGAAGCATTTGGATGCGGGATCAAGTGGGAGTTCATCATTTCATGCCTTGTGTCATGTTGTCCCTTAAGAAAGACCTTTTTGGCACACTTGTTTCGGTTAGCAAGTGTAGCTAAAATTAGTTGGCTATGGTTATGGACTCATTTATGGATGCTTATGCATGTTTGTTTATTATGATGTTGTTTGTTATGATATTAGGATATTGATAGCTAACAACTATAACCGACAAACTTGCATCATTTTGATTCCTTAGAAATCATTAAGTAATAAAATTAATGATTTCATAATAAAATGGGCTTATTAAAAGGAATTTTGAAATTTGGTTTTCAACTAAGTACCATACATTTGAATGCATGCAAATGAAAGGTACACACTTTGTTTTCCCATCTAGAATTTAGAAAACGAACAAAAATCCCTTTTGAATTTTTTGGAACAAGTCTAACACCATCCTTTTATACAACACTCGAAACGCTTGGGAACTCTATGTGGGATAAAGGTCACCTAACCACATTTAGGAAACTTGTGTGTTTGAGGTGGGTTTACAATATTTGTGGGATAAAGGTCACCTAACCACTTGTATGTGTAAACTCACATGTATGTATAAGTAGGACGACTTGAAATTGAAAACCATGTGAATAGGGTCACCGAAGCATGGTGTTCAATGGTGTTGATGGGATTAAACATGCCAACTAAACTTATGACGTTTAAATGATCCCATAAAACTAGAAGTTACAAAGGGTTGTAATCGTCAAACATTGACTACCTTGTTAATTCAATAGTAGGATAAAGGTCACCTAACTACTATATGAATGAAACATTGGATTCTAGATTTAATTATTAATTGTTTTAAAACTCAAAAGGGTATTAATGATTAAAATAGATTAATGATATCCATGAATACTAAAATTGAGCTTGGTTTTATATAAATAGATGGCCGGAATCAACAATCCACCTAACGCAATTATCCCACCCGTCCATAACCTGTCACTAAGAACTCTTCTTGAAAAGGATCGTCTCAACTACAACAATTTCATGGATTGGTTCCGAAACTTGAGAATTGTTCCCAAGCAAGAAAAGAAATCGTATGTGTTGGATGATCCTATTCCCGATGAGCCCAACATTGATGATGTTGATGCCTATGCGGATTGGATAAAACACACCGAAGATTCGGTGCAAGTTTCTTGCCTCATGTTGGGAACTATGATTCCCGAACTTCAAAAGGACTTTGAGCATCATGGGGCATATGACATGATTACCCAACTTAAGGAAATGTTCCTTCAAAAGGCTAGGGTGGAATGCTTCGAGACGGTTCGAGCACTTCATGCATGTCATATGGAAGAAACCCAATCCGTATCATCTTACGTGCTTAAGATGCAAAGTCACATTACTCGCCTTGAACGGCTAAATTGTCCCGTCTCAAAAGAGTTGGCCACGGATTTGATCCTAAATGGCCTAACCAAGAAATTTGAGACTTTTGTCTTGAATTATAACATGAATGGATGGGACAAGAGCATTCCCAAGCTTCACGGAATGCTCAAAACGGCCGAAGCGGGAATGGGTAAGAAAGTTTTACCGGTTCTCCAAATCAATGAAGGCGGAAGTAAGAAAAGGCATCACCCGGAACCTAAAGCAAAGGTTGCTAAGGGCAAGGGGCACGTCAATGTGAAAGGCAAATGGAAGGGAAAGGCAAAAGCGGAACCATCAAAACCAAAAGAAAAGAAGCAAAAGAATGATCCATGTTTTCATTGTGGTGAGGTAGGACATTGGTTAAGGAATTGTCCAACCTATCTCAAAGAGTTGAAAGAAAAGAGGGATGCCGGACAAGCATCAGGTACAACCTTCATGATCCATATTGATCTTAATATTACTTCTCATAACACATGGGTATTACTCATATTTGCAATTTATTGCAGGGGTTCAAAAGAAGTAAGAACTTGAAGAAGGGAGACATTAGTCTCTACATGGGCAATGGAGCTCAAGTTCAAGTTGAAGCAAAAGGAGATTTTGTTTTGAAACTTCCAAGTGGTTTGGAAGTTATTTTGCATAATATTCTGTATGCTCCTAGTTTAACTAGGAACATTATCTCTGTTTCATTGTTAAGACAATTTGGTTATGATTTTAATTTTGTGGACAATGCTATTGATGTATCTTTGAATGGTATCTTTTATTTTAAAGCTTTACCTTATAATGGCATTTATGAATTGGTTCATGATAACACATCCTTCGATAAAATGTTGTACCAATCATATACCAAGAAACTCAAATTAGATTTGAGTAAAACTTTCCTTTGGCATTGTCGCCTTGGTCACATAAACAAAGGACGCATTAATACACTTCAAAAGAATGGTCTTTTGAAATCAAGTGATGATTCATTTAACGAATGCGAATCTTGTTTATTGGGAAAGATGACCAAGAAGCCCTTTAGTGGAACTAATGAAAGGGCGAAAGACTTATTAGGTATCATACATACAGATGTATGTGGTCCTTTTAAGACAATGACAAGGAATGGTGAAAGATACTTCATTACCTTTACCGACGATTATAGTCGCTATGGGTATGTGTTTCTCTTAAGGCACAAAGATGAAGCCTTTGAAGTGTTCAAAGTCTTCCAAAATGAAGTACAAAATCAACTCAACAAAACAATCAAAGTGCTTCGATCCGATAGAGGAGGTGAATACCTTAATGATAAGTTTCTAGATCATCTTAGAAGTTGTGGGATTATCTCACAACTTACTCCACCCGGAACACCGCAACATAACGGTGTATCTGAAAGGAGGAATCGAACTCTACTAGATATGGTTCGATCAATGATGGCTAGAAGCACATTACCTTTATCATTTTGGGGTTTCGCGTTACTTTCCGCAGCCCGTATTCTGAATATGGTCCCAAGTTGGGTTATTATGGTTTTTTTTGTTGCAATTGAAATGCAGTTGGGTTATTATGGTTTTTTTCACCGGTAAGGTTTTTGTTGCAATTGAAATGCAGCTGGGTTATTATGAGTAATAGTTGTTATATCTTCACAATTGGGTTATAATGGTTTGACTTCTATTGTTTTTTTAGTGCAATTGGAAGCTAAAAGATTTGAAAGAAGATGAATGTTGAGAAAAGAAGTTTTATGTTGCTGGATGCTAGAAGAAAAATTTGGGCTTTTTGGTGTTTTATGCATTGCTTTAAATATAATTGTAATGTGAACTTAAGGTTGTTGAACTTGGTTGTTTTTTCATTTTTTTTGTTGAAGATTCATGTTTAATGTTAGTGCACTTTGAAGGTTGATGTTTACTGCAATTTGAACTAGTTCTATTGAAGATTTGAATTTTTTTTTTAAATTTCGAGCTGGCTCGACGAGCCACGAGCTGGCTCGAACTATTCACGAACCGAACTCGAGCCTGACAATTAAGCTCGTAAGATTTTTCGAACTCGAGCCGAGCTGGCTCGTTAACTATCGAGCTCGAACCCAAACCAGTACTGGTTCGGCTCGGCTCGGCTCGTTTACAGCCCTAGTCCCAACCAAGAAAGTGGACAAGATACCTTTTGAAATATGGCATGGAAGGGTTCCATCATTAAACTATTTAAAGGTATGGGGTTGTGAAGCTTATGTTAAGCACAACAACCAAAACAAATTATAAAGCCGATCCACTAAGTGTATCTTTGTAGGATATCCCAAAGATTCTATGGGATATTATTTCTACAACCCAGCCGAGCAAAAGGTCTTTATTGCTCTGAAGGCCGAGTTCTTGGAAACTAAGTTTCTTATGGAAGAAACTACAAGAGCCGTGGAACTCGAGGAGGATCTAGAATCACAAATCGATACACGCTTGGTTGACACTAGCAATCAACAAGAGGTTGTTGAAGATGATCAAATGGTTGATCAGGACACACAAAACGTTCGTAGATCTGGAAGAATTAGTCATCCACCCGAAAGATATGGGTTTTTCATGGATGGATGCTATGTGGTAGATTCTGATGAACCTATCACTTACCATGATGCAATATCACGATCTGATTGTGACAAATGACTTGAAGCCATGAACGTAGAGATGCAATCCATGCATGACAACCAAGTATGGGATTTGGTTGTACAACCACCTAACTCCAAACCAGTTGGAAGTAAGTGGGTTTTCAAGAAGAAAACAGATATGCATGGAAACTTAGATACTTATAAGGCTCGGCTTGTAGCAAAAGTTTTCACTCAAACTCAAGGGATTGATTATGATGAGACCTTCTCGCCTGTTGCTATGCTAAAGTCGATTAGGATATTGTTTGCCATAGCTGCACACTATGATTATGAGATTTGGCAAATGGACGTCAAAACCGCTTTTCTAAATGGACATCTTGAAGAGGATGTCTATATGGTTCAGCCTGAAGGTTTTGTCGATCCACAACATCCTAACAAGGTATGTGTCACACCCTCAATTTTCCACAAAAGGGGTATCCGTTAGGCGTGTGACATACCAGGATCTCAAGCCATTAGTTACAGCAAACACTGACTCAACGTATTAAACAAAAGTCTTTCTTTAAGTATTAAACCAAAGTTCAAGGTTTAAAATGAGAAGTTTTAAAAGTTAGCGGAAACATTTGTAAAACATCCTCGTACTAAAAATCCAAGTACGTAACAATAAAGGTTAAACCAACCAAAGTTATGAAAATCCGTGCATAAAGTTAGCACGACCCAAACAACCGTTTCAAAAACCAATAACGGTATAAATAACAAAACGTAATAGTTTTAAGACCAATGCATGCAAGTGTCCTACTCGTGCGCCTTCCTAGTTCCCTGAGAAAAACATACTAAAACGAGTCAACAAATAATGTTGGTGAGTTCAATGAGTTTATTTAAATAAAATAAATAAAATATAAGTTTCCCTGATAAATCAATATATATTGCTGGTTTGCAAAACCACCTTGCTTACTACACGAGCACGTCGAGATTAAACTGAACGTTACTTTACTTGCCTTGTCGCCATCACTACGGATGACCAAATGTTTAAAGGACAATTTGCACCAACTAGCTCCCCGCTAGTGGTGGGGTCTGCCGAACCCGTAGTACTACTCAAATTTCCCCGTTATGCCGAAGTTGGCATATAAATAATCTCGACTAAAGAAAAGGACTTTATAAGTATGTTAATGCTCAGTAAAATAAGCCCTTAACAATAATATTAAACCAAAAAGCATTGCCCCAGTTGGCAACGTAAGAGTTATGCCCGAAGGCCCCACCCGAAGGTGTAAAACGTAGCCGTAGTTGGCCCCGCCCGAAGGCAATAAGTTTTGCCCGAAGGCCCCACCCAAAGGTGTAAAACGTAGCCTTAGTTGGCTCTACCCGAAGGCATAAAGTTTTGCCCGAAGGCCCTGCCCGAAGGCATAAAAATGTAGTCCGCCCGAAGGCGCTGTAAAATAATTGCCCGAAGGCGCATTAAAAACATTTGTATGTTTTCTCCCCGAAAAAGATTTAAAAGCGGGCAAAGAACTCACCTTTGAAGCGCACACCAATTAAATCAGCAAAATGCAGCTAAAGATCTAGATCGTCCTACGACCTGCTTTAAATATATATTTACTAGTTATTAACTAAATACATGATATATATATATATATATATATATATATAGATATATAATATGACATTCGCTAGGGTTTCGAATTTTCGGTTCGGTTTTGATACAATAGCGATTTACCATACGATAATTTCCTATAATACCACACATACAACAAGTTCACATACATACTCAATATCCATACCTTCCTACGCATACCACATACCATATACATTATGTTTGCTACTCATGAATACTGCAATTTAGTTGTATCGTTTCCCTACAATTAGTTTTTTTTTTCTAAGTATACATACATAGTCCACGTGTACACAAAAGTTCCAGTATCGATGTTAGCTGCTCTAAACATACGTACATTCGATTACTTTGGCTAATCTGCTGATGGTTGTGTTCTTTCATTCAACCATATAATACATATAATTTACACCATACCTACAGTACACACGACACATATATAATACACACGACACATATATAATACACATTACATACAATACCATAACACATCCACACATCTACCTCAAATTCCGTTACACGTTGCACACATACTTACAAGGGCGCACACATACTACAATTTTTGGTTGTCCAATCCTACTATAAATACACAAGCATGTCTTCATATCAACATAATATACATACCTCGTCACATATGTACGATTTTTACATACAACTTGCGACCGTATTTGATGTTCCACATACACACGTTACACATGAATATCTTACCATATCATATTTGTAACCATATGCCCATCCGTACACAACTTACATATATATATATATATGCCTATATAATACACCTACATACATGCATGCTCATTATCCCATATCATATTATACACACACATATATAATGCATTTATTTTGATTCATTCTATCATCAACACATACACATATATAACAGAACCAGAAACACACATATATATCGCATACTTACATACAGTTCACAACACACATCGCATATTGGTTACTGTTTCATATACACATACACACATGCGAATTACAGAGATATATACATACAACATATATAATCACACGATGATACTGAGATACATATACATACAACGCATTACACACAAGCGTTCATATAAAACCGAACCTAAAACGCGACCGAATACGGAACCGTAACGCGATAAGTGGTGAAAATACACAATAGACACGTACCGATAACCAAACGGGTAAGCGAACTGTTGTTACGATTGCAAGGGTGGTCGTGGTTGCAGGTTTTCCGGTGGCGTGCGACAACGATGCGGCTAGCTGCTGCGTTTCTGTTTCCCGGCGAAGATGAGAGGTGGAGATTGCTGCGTTTCCGTTTCCCGGCACCAGCGAAGATGATGATGGTACACGTTGATGATCGATGCGGCTGGTTAGGGTTTAGTGTGTGTCGAGATGTAGAACACGAGAGAGAGAGAGTCGACGGTTTGGGTGGAGTGTTGGTTTATATATTTTAAACTTTCACTTTGGCCCCTAAACATTAATGACTTACTTAGTTTGGATTGAAGGTTTTTATAGTAGTTTAGTAATTTACAAAACGAGCCCTAAACTTGTATAAAACTTAACGAATAAGTTAAAAGATAGTTAACGGTTTTAATCTGGAATTACGGGTCGTCACATCATCCCCTTGTTAAAAGAATTTTCGTCCCGAAAATTACGCTGTGCCATTGGTTGACTACAAAGAAATAGAACAAAAGAAAATATTTTTTTTTTCAGGTTGTCATATCATCCCCTTGTTAAAAGAATTTTCGTCCCGAAAATTACATCGTCGCTTTTGTGTTAGACATTGTTTCTTTAATAGCTATGAATGATTGTATTTGTGTGTCATTAAGTTAAAACCATCTAGAGTAATCATTTGCAGGATTGCAGCTGGTCTAATGTATCGCGGGTTTGAATAGATTCAAAAGTTTCTTTGGGATCCACTCTTAAGATTTATAAACAACGATTTGTATGCAAAATGTTTCAGAAATTTTAGATCACGGAGCTTCGAGTTGTTATTCAGATTTTCAAGGATCGAGACTTAACTAAAGATGCTATATTAATGAAGCGTTGTTATTCGAGTTGTTTACACATCTTTAAATTGAATCAACCATGTGTAGGTACTTTACTTTATTAGAGAAGTGTTGTCAACACGCTGACATAACGAATGTCAATATTTTTTTTTTTAGGAAGAGATGGAGAAGGATGAATAATAACACTACTTATATGTTTCGAAAGTACATGTTTTA
This sequence comes from Tagetes erecta, assembly GCA_030867185.1. Lineage (NCBI taxonomy): Eukaryota > Viridiplantae > Streptophyta > Magnoliopsida > Asterales > Asteraceae > Tagetes > Tagetes erecta. The sequence continues at coordinate 3,116,879 of CM061486.1, read as the reverse complement.
GGCAAAAATGATAAAGAAATTTAATAGGCATTTCTTTCTTTGATAGTTACTGGATTTTCTGTGTTGAAGAGAACAAGTAATTATACGGCATAGGTTGTAAATTTTTTTATTTTTTTTTCCGTACTGAAGTAGTGTTAAACCAAAAGAGTCGATGTTACATGAGTTGTTCCTAGTCATGGAGTACAACAAGTTTTATTGTTGATGAAATCTGAGTGTTACGGTTAGAAGTGTGTCCCGGGGGTATTTACGAAAAAAAATACTTAGTTTCTAGTATCACTGTGAACAATGGTTATCTGAAAGTTATAAGTGTCTAGGCAGATTGCGAGTTGTCATATGAATGATAGATAGAATAGGGTTGTTCGTAAAACAAAATTTAAGGGTAATCGCTTTCAGGCTCGCATCAGCGATAGCATTTAAGCTGTGTTACTATTACGCGAATAATCTAGTAAAGAGATTTGAATATATATTCCGATGTAGTGAATGTATGTTTATGAATTTAAATATTCTTGATGGATAAAAAAAAAGTTTTAGATCCAAAGCGTGTTTTAGAACGGTGGAGATGCAAATAGTGTTTATAATACCATTCACGAGGAGTGATCATGTATGTGAGATATTATGTGGCTGGTTAATTATGACAGGAAGGAGTTTTCCAAATAAGTCGTAGTTTTATAGGGCTCCTCCTAGTAACCTTTACTATTACCAGATTTGTTTAATGCTCGATTAAGGAAACCATGATATTAAGTTGTTATCGGAGTTGGGTAAGAGGTCATAACACACTGACCAAAATTTAAGGCATTACATTGTATCATGAGTTTGTGGCATTAGAATGGTAGAAGTTTATATTGGAATGTGGTATTATAATTGTTTACTACACATGGATAAACTTGATACCAGTATGTTACTTAGAGATGAAGTTTTGTTTCAGGTGAATCTGTGTTGTTTGGTTCTTCACTCTTGGGTTTTGGTTGTAACCCACATGATAGGTTTTGCCAGGATCGTTGTGTACCTGTAAATTCACCATTACGTTGCGCACCCGTAATCGTCAATTTACCTTACACAATCACCCTAGTTTGTCTCCCATCATGAGCTTTAACCTTAAGTTTTATCATGCTTATTGTTTTGTGCTTATTTATAAGATAATTTATATTATTCAGAATATATGATGTATAAGAGAGGTATGGTATTCATATAATACTTGCTTAATTATAACTATAGGATGTGTTTATGTTAATATTCAAACACAGTCTTTGTGTAGAACGAGAATACCATTAGTACTCATCTTCACGAGGTGCCTCTTCGAGTCAATAGTTTTCACGAGAGCAACAAGCACCAATTTGATGAAATAAGATAAGGGTGACAATATGGAGAAGGTTTAAAAGAGTAGAACAGAATACCTAACGAAAGAAAGTCACTGTAGATAACTTCAACGCCTTAGTCCTTATGATTTGAGTGTTCAATACTTAAAGCGCTTTTGTTGTCAACACAAGTTCAACAGAGTGAGAAAAAAAAATTCTGAATAAAATCGGTTTTCTGGGATTACAAGATTTAATGTGTTCTGACAAGAAGGAATGAACTGTTGAATAACTTATGCTCCCATTCACGAGTTCTAGCAGGGATAACCTCAAACGGGTCAAAACGGTGTAATCGTTAGGCTCACATTCTTGGCCTCTTTGCGCCTCGAGAAAATGTCTCAGCCACATTGCGCGGAAAGGAATTAGATTTAGGCGGAAAATTTAAATTCATGTTAAGGATAAGGTTACAGTACTTTGTATAAGGATTCTTAATCTATAAAGATTCTATATCAGGTAAGCATATAAAATGTAACATGTATAGGCAAACAAGCACTATTTCTAACTATGGTACTACTGTGCAGTGTGAGTGTAACTAATGCAAATGCTTAAAGTTATAGACTATATGCAATGAAATGCTAGTTCCCTATAACTTATGGCTCTGATACCAATCTGTCACACCCTCAATTTTCCACAAAAGGGGTATCCGTTAGGCGTGTGACATACCAGGATCTCAAGCCATTAGTTACAGCAAACACTGACTCAACGTATTAAACAAAAGTCTTTCTTTAAGTATTAAACCAAAATTCAAGGTTTAAAATGAGAAGTTTTAAAAGTTAGCGGAAACATTTGTAAAACATCCTCGTACTAAAAATCCAAGTACGTAACAATAAAGGTTAAACCAACCAAAGTTATGAAAATCCGTGCATAAAGTTAGCACGACCCAAACAACCGTTTCAAAAACCAATAACGGTATAAATAACAAAACGTAATAGTTTTAAGACCAATGCATGCAAGTGTCCTACTCGTGCGCCTTCCTAGTTCCCTGAGAAAAACATACTAAAACGAGTCAACAAATAATGTTGGTGAGTTCAATGAGTTTATTTAAATAAAATAAATAAAATATAAGTTTCCTTGATAAATCAATATATATTGCTGGTTTGCAAGACCACCTTGCTTACTACATGAGCACGTCGAGATTAAACTGAACGTTACTTTACTTGCCTTGTCGCCATCACTACGGATGACCAAATGTTTAAAGGACAATTTGCACCAACTAGCTCCCCGCTAGTGGTGGGGTCTGCCGAACCCGTAGTACTACTCAAATTTCCCCGTTATGCCGAAGTTGGCATATAAATAATCTCGACTAAAGAAAAGGACTTTATAAGTATGTTAATGCTCGGTAAAATAAGCCCTTAACAATAATATTAATTACCAAAAAGCATTGCCCCAGTTGGCAACGTAAGAGTTATGCCCGAAGGCCCCACCCGAAGGTGTAAAACGTAGCCGTAGTTGGCCCCGCCCGAAGGCAATAAGTTTTGCCCGAAGGCCCCACCCGAAGGTGTAAAACGTAGCCTTAGTTGGCTCTACCCGAAGGCCCTGCCCGAAGGCCTAAAAATGTAGTCCGCCCGAAGGCGCTGTAAAATAATTGCCCGAAGGCGCATTAAAAACATTTGTATGTTTTCTCCCCGAAAAAGATTTAAAAGCGGGCAAAGAACTCACATTTGAAGCGCACACCAATTAAATCAGCAAAATGCAGCTAAAGATCTAGATCGTCCTACGACCTGCTTTAAATATATATTTACTAGTTATTAACTAAATACATGATATATATATATATATATATATATATATATATATATATATATATATATATATATATATATATATATATATATATATATATATATATATATATATAATATGACATTCGCTAGGGTTTCGAATTTTCGGTTCGGTTTTGATACAATAGCGATTTACCATACGATAATTTCCTATAATACCACACATACAACAAGTTCACATACATACTCAATATCCATACCTTCCTACGCATACCACATACCATATACATTATGTTTGCTACTCATGAATACTGCAATTTAGTTGTATCGTTTCCCTACAATTAGTTTTTTTTTTCTAAGTATACATACATAGTCCACGTGTACACAAAAGTTCCAGTATCGATGTTAGCTGCTCTAAACATACGTACATTCGATTACTTTGGCTAATCTGCTGATGGTTGTGTTCTTTCATTCGACCATATAATACATATAATTTACACCATACCTACAGTACACACGACACATATATAATACACACGACACATATATAATACACATTACATACAATACCATAACACATCCACACATCTACCTCAAATTCCGTTACACGTTGCACACATACTTACAAGGGCGCACACATACTACAATTTTTGGTTGTCCAATCCTACTATAAATACACAAGCATGTCTTCATATCAACATAATATACATACCTCGTCACATATGTACGATTTTTACATACAACTTGCGACCGTATTTGATGTTCCACATACACACGTTACACTTGAATATCTTACCATATCATATTTGTAACCATATGCCCATCCGTACACAACTTACATATATATATATGCCTATATAATACACCTACATACATGCATGCTCATTATCCCATATCATATTATACACACACATATATAATGCATTTATTTTGATTCATTCTATCATCAACACATACACATATATAACAGAACCAGAAACACACATATATATCGCATACTTACATACAGTTCACAACACACATCGCATATTGGTTACTGTTTCATATACACATACACACATGCGAATTACAGAGATATATACATACAACATATATAATCACACGATGATACTGAGATACATATACATACAACGCATTACACACAAGCGTTCATATAAAACCGAACCTAAAACGCGACCGAATACGGAACCGTAACGCGATAAGTGGTGAAAATACACAATAGACACGTACCGATAACCAAACGGGTAAGCGAACTGTTGTTACGATTGCAAGGGTGGTCGTGGTTGCAGGTTTTCCGGTGGCGTGCGACAACGGTGCGGCTAGCTGCTGCGTTTCTGTTTCCCGGCGAAGATGAGAGGTGGAGATTGCCGCGTTTCCGTTTCCCGGCACCAGCGAAGATGATGATGGTACACGTTGATGATCGATGCGGCTGGTTAGGGTTTAGTGTGTGTCGAGATGTAGAACACGAGAGAGAGAGAGTCGACGGTTTGGGTGGAGTGTTGGTTTATATATTTTAAACTTTCACTTTGGCCCCTAAACATTAATGACTTACTTAGTTTGGATTGAAGGTTTTTATAGTAGTTTAGTAATTTACAAAACGAGCCCTAAACTTGTATAAAACTTAACGAATAAGTTAAAAGATAGTTAACGGTTTTAATCTGGAATTACGGGTCGTCACAGTATGCAAGTTGAAGAAATCAATCTACGGATTGAAACAAGCATCTAGAAGTTGGAATCGCCGTTTTGATGAAGAAGTCAAGAAATTTGGATTCATCAAAAATGCTGATGAAGCTTGTGTATATAAGAAAGCTAGTGGGAGCATCAATCACTTTCTTAGTATTGTATGTCGATGACATACTGCTATTTGGAAATGACATTCCAACCATGGAAGGTGTTAAAGCCTGGCTTGGGAGTTGTTTTTCCATTAAAGATCTTGGTGAAGCCGCCTATATTCTGGGAATAAAGATCTATAGAGATAGATCATGACAGTTGATAGGTTTAAATCAAAGTGCATACATTGATAAGATCTTGAAAAGGTTCAAGATGGAAAGCTCTAAGAAAGGTTTGGTACCTATTCCAAGAGGAACGATATTGAGTACATCTCAATGTCCAGGCTCAAAGGATGAGCAAGAAAGAATGAAAGGAGTCTCATATGCGTCAGCTATAGGATCCATCATGTATGCAATGATATGCACTAGACCAGACGTGTCATGCGCCTTAAGCATGACGAGTAGATACCAACAAAACCCTGGTGATAGTCATTGGATGGCTGTCAAGAATATATTGAAATACCTTAGACGCACTAAAGATATGTTTCTGATATATGGTTCTGGTGAAGATGAGCTCGTTGTAAAAGGTTACATGGATGCGAGTTTCCAAACCGATCGAGATGATTCTCGATCACAATCGGGATATGTTTTCGTTTTGAATGGTGGAGCCATCTCTTGGAAGAGCTCAAAACAAGATGTGCATTATCCACCACGGAATCTGAATACATCGCCGCCTCAATAGCAGCCCAAGAAGCTGCATGGATAAAGAAGTTCATTGCTGATCTAGGGGTAGTCCGTACCATTCAGGACCCCATAGAGATCTTTTGTGACAACGAAGGTGCGATTGCTCAAATCAAGGAACCTCGTGCACATCAAAAGACGAGGCATATTGAGCGGAGATTCAACTACATAAGGGATGAAGTTGAAAAGGGAAAGATATGTATTCGCAAAGTTCACACTGATCAAAACATTGCGGATCCACTCACGAAGCTCCTTGAAAGGCCAAAACATGAGACTCATACTTGTGCCTTAGGACTTCGATATTCTAGTGATTGGATTTGATCTTGTTTTGTATTTGGATATCGGAACAATTATTATTATGACTCATTCATATGATTATGGTTTATGATTATGACATTTTGAGTTATGTTCCATTTTAGCATGTTTAAATCCATGAATAAATTAATTATTCTAAATGTCCGTAGTCGATCATATTTGTGGGAACAAATATGAATGTAAGACTATTATGAACTTGGTTTGGTGAACATTCATAAGGGATGGATATATAAAGCAAGGGTTTGCTACCAAGGTTCATAAATATTTATGGGATATAAATATTGGACTGACCCGCCCTCAAACGTTACAACATGGAATCTTTGTGATTGATCATAAGTAAATTTGAGTAAAGGCGAATATCATAGTATCCTCTGACCTGAGATACATATTGGGTCTTGATATTCACCAAGTATTATACTTTGACTTAGTTCTTCGCTGCTCTGAAACATGACAGTACATAAGGCTAAACTCAAGTGTAATGCAAGGTGATTGTGAGAGACGTCTGAAATCAAATGGGATTTGTCCCTCTTATTCGTTGAGAGTAAGATGTCTAAGGCCTGCAAAGTTAAATCAACAAAGAATGATCACTCTGTGTCTCTGGATTTGACATGACATCTGTGACAAAAGGATAAATGATTAATTCACCTAAATCATTTCAAGTAAGGAACTTGAAGGGGATGATGTTATTGAATGGCACTTCGTCATACGTATTAGGGGTAGTAAACCGTTGTTAAGCGGTATTTACTACTTGCATCAATGTTCTATGTATCTTGTGCAAGTGGGAGATTGTTAGAATTAGTCTGCCCAAGACACATATTATAATTGATGTGGCTAGTACGTTATGATCCAAGTCGGGTCATACCCAATGAAAAACTAGACAAACACCGGGATGTTTATTTTATGACATGATCTAAAATAAATATCAACACTTAGAATATTTAGAAATTGGGTTTCTAGATATTTGCACTTGTGTTAAAAATAAATTATATGGATGATTTATGTTATGAGAGAAAGAATCTTCTACAATGTTGTTTAAGTTGTTTAAATAACATTTACAAGATATATTTTGCTACACCTTGTTTTAAATAAATAAAGGGAGAAAGAAATTAAACAAAAAAAATTGTTTTCTTAAGGTGGGACCCTCATGGCCGCCCCCCCTTTCCACGTCTCTCTTCTCTTCCCTTTTTGGTATTTCAAGGCATGCAAGGTGGAGTGTAAGATACACCATATCATCCTTTTGTCTTTGGAAGACAATACACCTTCTCTCACACACACACAATAGCAAAAAGATAGAAGAACTTCTTCTCCTTCTTTCTTTCTTGTAAAATTTCGGCCAAGAACAAAAGGAAGAAGATAGGAGGCTTTTCAAGTGTTAAATCCTAGCAAAAGTGGTGTTTGTTGGAGGCTTGAGGGTATACAAGCTTGAGGATCTTCTACTTTGGAGACTAGCCATTCAAACCAACACATTCTTCTTCTTATTCCTTTTGAAAGGTATAAACATCTTTACATGTTGTTGGTTTTAGTTTTGATTGCATGCATGTTGTTTTTGGATCCGGGTTTTGGGTTTTGATATTAAAAGAATTTTAATATGGTAACAAACAAGTTTGAATATTTCATCCGCTGCGTTTTTATATAAATATGGATTTATATATACTTTGATAACTTGTTAAAACCCAACAATCATATTACTCAACCTTTGACCATAGAACACATGAACACATTGAACACACATTGAACACCATCATTGTATAGCAACTTGTAATCATTTGTCATGAGGAACCAACTCATGATGCAATTAGTGATAACTGTCATTTAACCGTCTCGAATGTAAGTTATCAAAAATTGTTTTAGCATCAAAGGACATAGTAACATAGCAACAAGTATCACAGCATAGTAACTAGTAACCATTGAATAGAATCGCCGGGTTTAAATCACCTATCAGGCCATTAGTGTAGGTGGGTTTGTCAGACCATTAGCGCTAACATTGTACCGGTGGATATTACAAGTAATATACTACTTTAAACTACCACATAAGATTGCATCATGCCGCGAACTAGATTAACATATTTAATGATCTCATTTGAAAATAGAAACAAAGAAACGAAAACCGAAAGCATTGTATAGCAAATGAACATATTTTAGCCCCAAAATGTAATAGTAAAAAGGGGAGTGAATTTACTCACCTTGAAATGCACTAGATAACCGAAATAGAAATGCAACAATAACGAACCGAGGGTTGCCCAAATATTAGTATCACCTAATTAATTAGGAAAAACCCTAACTTAGAAACGAAACAATAATATAGTAACAAGAATAAAAACCAGAAAATCTAGGGTTTCGGATTTGGGATTTTAGGGTTTTAAATTACGAATTGGGATTTTGGTACGAAACGTAGTAGTATTTTTGGTATTATATTTTTTTACGCATCTAGTTTTAGTTTTTATAAATTATAAGTATTTCTTCTTGTATTTACTTTCATACAAATTCAAAATACTAAATAACTTTGTTATTTGTATATATAGAAATTTTAAGTCTTAAAATCCTTACAATGTATATAATATATATATTTGTATAATTACTAATAGTCATGAAACATTATTTATAAACTTTTTTATGCCTTTAAAAAAATATATATAACTTAAATATGTTATTTAGGTTATTAGAAAAGTTTAATTAAATGTTTAAAATGGTTGAAAGTACAAAAATTAATAAAACATGTCATGGGACTCGAACCCATAACCAAATCGTTCGCAACATAAGAGCAAACCATCAGACCAGATGGAGTTTTTGTTGAACAGGTTCAACAATTAATTTATTTATTCCTGTTTCACCAACCATACCCATTTTCATATAAATCCTAGATTTAAGATCCACTCAATTGAGTTCAAAACTGTTAATCCCATCCCAAACAAACATAGGGCTTTTGATCTACGTGCAATGGTGATCATTTTGATGTATAGAACTTACTTGATTGAAATCGTTTGATACAGATTCGAATCGAAGAAGAAGTCGAATGTTCTTGACGGATTTAGGTGGAATCTGGAACGAAATAGAAGAAATTGATGGATTAGCAAGATGTATGTGATCACTAGGATTAAAACGAGTATAAGAGTTACCAGAAATGATGTTCAGATGATGGCAATCGACTAAGTCACCGGAGAATTTGTTTGATGCTAAGATTTGTTATTTGCAGAAAGAATGGAAGTTTTGACGATTTGAAAGTGTTAAAACGAATGAAGCAGTGTTATGGAAATGGGTAATTGTCGACTATTTACGGAGATGTGATCTCCAATTGAATCTCAATCTACTCGAGCTAATCACTTTGTAACCGTGTTTTGGAGCATTAAGTGGTTCGAAAACATGGTAATAGCAGATTAGGAATGTTTAGATTGATTGAAATTAGTTAGCAAAACGCGTATTCGAGTCGCCGGAATTTGAATTTGGCCGGAAACAGGGGCTGCTGCCGGAACGCGTTGCAACAGGGGGTGGGCTGGGTTTAATTGATTATGCATGTTTGGCCCCTGTAGTTAAAGGTTGGTTTAAATTGGGTTAATTAACTTGCAATTCAAGTTTCAAAAGTAACAGTTTTGACCCAAAGTAAATCTTTAAATCATATTAACTAACTAACTTAACTAAATAAATTGTAACGTTGATAGAATTGACGTTTTTATATACTTAGCACATCTTTGACGTTGGAACGTTATATTTGAACTTAAAAGCATTTTCCTTTAGTAATTTATATAATATCTCTTTTATAAAACACAATTCATATATTTTTTAGATTCATGTAATAATAGTTATTTGTTACACTTAGATATTTATTTGTAGCCATTGGATAAACATTTGGTCGATAAGCATTAAAGACGGGAATTAACGTAGCGTCCATTGATATTTATTTACATATATTTAATATCGACGTGAAAATAAATACGCATCCAATTTAAAAGATAAATATTTCGGGTGCGAGTTCGGGGCAGATGTCACACAAGTAATTCCTTGAAATGGACTGCATGATCTCCAAAAGCATCTAAACAAACTTTGCAACAAACGGGATGAGACTCATCCACCGGGAACAAAAATATATTCAATTGGTCATCAAACGAGTTAACAAATATATTCAATTGACTCGTAGGAGATCATAGAACAATAACCCTATCTTTAATTTGATTTGCAGATTCATTTTAGAGTAGTTAAGATTTTAGGGTTCATATGAGAATGAAGGATTTCTATAAAAATTGCACTTTATTTTTATTTCCAAATAAAACAGCAAGTCAATATGTGGTGTAGTGGTTAGTATGTTTGTCTGTGAGCATAGTGACCCTGAGTTCGATTCTCTGCTATTCATTTATCTGTAACATTTCAAAAAAAGGGTTTTGGTTATATTATTAAACATACATTAATCTTTATAACTAATCAATTATATATACTTAAGTGTGCATTTAAATTTACTTAATTATAAACGTACAAGTTATAATAGAAATAACGACTTTCTTGAATACAAAACACTTATTAACGTAAGAATTACAAAATCATTTACATATTTCTTTTATTATTTATATTGTTATTATTATTATTATTATTATTATTATCATCTCTAACTATTTATAAGAAAAGGTTTAAGTCAACATTTAAATCGATTTTATAAGCATCTATCAAAATGATCTCCTTGAACGACTTATTATGTAGCGTTTTAAGAACGTATTTATTAAATTACCAATATTTACGTAAAACCCCCAAATTCCAATTTGAAACCCTAGATTCCCAATTCACTCTAGAACCCTCTAAGATGCCTTATTTTCTTAGGTTACAACTTGAGGAACTTACCGGTGCCCTATTTCCAAATCTAGGTTTACAAATCTACTTTGCATAATCAAGCGAGTATTTCATAGCCTCCTTTTATGTTTCACTAGATTAAACACATGTGTGTTACATGGTGGAAACATAGAAAAACACGATTCTAAACTATTCGAAAAAAATAAATTTGAGAATAAAATACAAATTACATGAAAGATATATGAAAATAAAAACGCAAATTTTATTCAAACTCTAATTTGAGCCTTGAACAATAGATTTAAACTACAAATCTATAAAATATAATAAAAGAAACATATATCTTGCCATGTGTTCAACTCTCACTATGCCTACCTTTTAATTGGACACATGGCATAATATCATTTAATCAAATCTGACGTGTCATATTCTCCATGATTTTCGTTTTTATTTGGCTTTTTGTAAACCAGGTTTCACTCATTCTTCCATGGGAAGCTTTCATGAACACACCGGTTCTTCTCTATGATTCCTTCTTTTCAAACCATCTATGATCCATCTTCAAAATCAAATGACGGTTGTTCTTCCCCTTTTCTTATCCATCATCTTCTTCGTCTTGGATTAATTCACGCAACAACGATTAGGGATTGACGACGATGATGATTCACGCATGAAATAAATCCAAATTAAATGACTGGTGAAGATGGTAGTGGAGGAAAAATGAGCGAAAATGAGTTTTCAGATAAAAGGTACTTATTTTCTAAGCCCTAATTTATGCTCTCTGTTGTTGATGAAGAATTGGATTGTGTTTTGGTGGTGTAGTCTTAGAAATTAAATTCATTTGTTAGAACTCTCAAATACTCAAAGAGGTTACAGATAAGAAAATTGAATTGTTCTTTCATTTTTGTTGACTTTTTGTATTGACAGTATAAGTAAAGTTGGATTGGAGCATCCAAGGTTGAGGTTAGGCTTGTGTATTATTAGAACTGTAGCGCTTCTATTTTGAATTAATTTGTTTGCTTTGCTTGTTTGACTTCCTGTGAGTCCTTGATCGAGCTCTGTTTATAAGTTTTAGTTATTAGTTGCTTCTTATGTTCCTTAGACAGATATCGTTTTGGTTCCTTAATTGGGAGCTTTCATATTTAAACAACTTTGTCTTGGTTTTCTTTTTTATAGGCAATGAAGGTTTGACAAGAACGGTTATCTGCATTTAAATGTCAACTTCAAGGCTTGAAGGTACCATGTTTTAATGTTTAATATTGCCATATTGGTGGTTAAATTCTTTATAACTATAATACTGGCCAACTACGGAGGCTTGATGCATTTTATTCGAACACTATTACTGTAAATTTAAGTGTTGAGATGGATGTATCATTGATTTTGGATTTCAAAAATATACTGCATATAACAGTTGAAGCCTAATAACAGACAACCACTGAATCTTATAAGCTTATGTGTTTTTTTAATTAAGAGACTTTAGCCACATCATATATACATAATAAGTTGGTGATGAATACATGTAAAGTTATTAACATAAATTGTTTATTAAGTCAATATAGTGGTGATTTCTTGAACTGAAAGGGATAACTAAACTTTATTTAAGAATACTATTAGTTGTGATACAGTTATTAGTTTTGCTTTGACAGGTTATTTTCAATCTCTAGATATCCATGTTAAGAATGTGGCTCTTTAATTCATTCTCTTGAACATGAAGCTGAAATTTTTGGATTGACCGATAAACGAATTTTTTTAGTTTTGATAGTTTTTTTATTAACAAAGAGAATAATAAAAGACATGCAAATGTATACTTTGTATTTTGTTTGGTTTAGGGAAGGGCTATGTGAAAAGATCTAAAGTGCAACCATTACATGAAAAAAGATGATGTTAGACATTAACTCATACTATTTGCTTCTTTGGCATATTACTATTCATAACATAGTTGACCCTGCTAAAATTTGTAACAATTGTTTAACTTACATGTGTGTTTTTTTCCTAACAACGATTAACTATAAGCGTTGCCAATAACATCGTTAATCGTTTCCAGTACCAGGGGCGAAGGATCAAAGGGACGGGGGAGGGTCACCCCCCCCCCCCTACAACTTTTTTCCGGCCAAAGTGTTTTAAGATTTGGCCCTCCGAAACAAAATGTTAATAAGATTTGGCCCTCATTGACTGCAAATCCTAGCTTCGCCACTGTCCAGTACGGCATTCAATGTTGTGTATAAGGAACTATTTGAAGACTTATAATTTGGATTCACGTGTGCACAAATGTTTATTCAAAATTTTTGTTTCTACTTGTAATTATTTGTAGTTGTATTATGTAATTACAAGCATTTTTTTCAATTGACAACTTATTCTAACGTAGTCTCGTGTATGACACGGGTCTCTAACCTAGTATACTATTAACCAAATTAGATACCGACGTTTGTAAAATGGGAGCCTTATAAATCCTATCAATTAATTTAAAAAAATAAGTAAAACAGACATAAAAATAATCCAGATGATAGATATCTAGCAAAATTCACGGTGACACTCATATGTACCGCGTCGAGTGTACGAGTCGACATGTATGGGTCTAGGTAGTAAATTGTGATTTGTTATTTGTTAAGTTGTTCGTTTTTTGTTTTCACGGTGATTTCAGGGTGTAAATAAGGTGGGTTGAAACTTTGGAAGAGAAAATTACGGGTGATTTAATAATATTGATTTTTTTCCATACATTGCTTAGAAGAAATATTTTTAGTATTGAGCGGGAAAAATGCTCCAACACTCTCTGCAATAAATGACACATGTCCTCCAAACCCCTCTTTTATTAGGGTGATGGGGGTGGGAAGGGGGATGACGGGGACGGGGTCCAACCACGAGCGGGCATACTGCCGCCGTGGCTGGACGGTGTTGCGGGGACGGGGTTAGGGGGTTGGGTCACCGATTCGGTGATGGAAGTAGGGCCCAAAATTTCGAACGTTGGATGTACTGGGATGCGTTTGGGTGTGTGTTTGAGTTGTTTATTCCGGCCAACGGTCGGAAGGTGGTGGTGGCTGCAGGTGCGTGGTTGAAGAAGGAGGAGGGCTCAATGAAGAAGAAGACTATAAAATATTTTTTTATTATTATTTTTTATATATGTGGTCAAAATGAGTCTTTAGAATCACAAATACATTTTTTATTTAACAATTTTAAATTTGGTCAAACTAAATTTATAGTCTAATAATACATTTTAACTTGTTAATTTTTTTATTTGTTTTCATTAATTATTTTTATTATTAATGAGATGTAGTTTTTTAAATTTAAAAAAAGAATGGGTTTAGGGGATGGAATGGTTGTGGTGCCTTTAATGGTTGGAGTTTTAGGTGATGGAATGATTGATAAATAAAGAGCTAGGTGTCACTTTGTGATTGGTGGAGTGTTAGGGGATGAAGGGGATGGAATGGACCACCCCCTCACCCTTAGAAGGTATAGATTATTTTGGGGGTCTCATGTGACAACTATCATTTATCAAATCACTTTATTCGTTTTGTTCATTTTCATTCATTTCAATTCATTCAATTCGATTCAATATATGTTTATGTTATTACTTGCAAATACGTATTCATAATGTTATATACAATTAAGAGGCATAATCATTAATTTATACAAACCTCAGTTTCAGTGATAGATCTATTGGCATGACAAGCCCACGCCATATGGCTTTCGAGTGGTGATTGGTAACTGTTTCATATGCTTCTGCTCATTATGACTTCATCTGCGGATTAAGTCTATTTTACCCACGGCACTTAATACGTGTGGTTAAGTGGATGCAATTTATTCAGTCATTAGGTTTGATTATGCAAATTGTATATATATTATGTTCGCATTTATAGTATTAACATTAAATGTGAATTGAATCAAGTTTAATCAATTTTATCATTATTATACGTATGCAAAACTTATGTTTTCTCACCAGCTATTTCGTTAGCTGATCATCCATTTACTTTTCACATGATTTCAGGAAATGCAGTTAAATTGTTATTCAAGATGCTTCACAATCTAGGAAATGTGTGGACCTAGATTAATAATGAATCATTTATTATGTCGAATTATTTAGTTGTTGAACTCAATTCCTTGTAACGATTAAATTTGAATGTAATATTGTTTCAACTATTTTAGTATCATGAGCTATGAACAATCTGTTCACTATCGTCCGCCCCGAGGTTTCTGCCAACGGCCGGGATGTGACAAGTATGATGTCAAACACTGTGGTTACAAACAATCTTGGAGCAACTACTTAAACAATAAACAAAACCAGTGTTAATATAATGTGATAACAAATCAGCAATTGCCTTATCACCAAATCATGTTTATCATGGAAGAAGCAAGCACATCTGAATAAAGTTTCACTTCATTAGAGAACTCGTTGACAACAATGAAGTAGAAGCTACATTGCAATACACGTGATCAGGAAGCTGATATTCTTACAAAATCATTACAAGTTAGACGTTTCCGAGAATTGAAGGAGAAAACTGGAGTTGGACCTGTCTAACTTAAGGGGTGGTATTAGATATAAGTTAAAATATAGTTATAGGCCAACTCTCAGTTAGAACCCATTTTATTTGAGAACAAAAAGTAAAACTTCAACGAATTATAGAAGGGGGAAAGCTGTTGAATTTTTTGTTATATAAATTAACCAAAATGCTTATAATACAGTTAACTTTAACATCTATATATAAAAATATTATTCATGAAGTCGTTTGTTAAAATGTATATATGCGCCCACAATGTGCGTATATGTACAAGTAATGTGGGTGAATATATGTTTTTTAACAAACGACTTCACAAATCATATATTTTTTTAAATAGCTGTCAAAATTAATTGAGTTATAAGCATCTTGGTTATTCCTATGTTGTTCTCAAGGAAAAAAGTGTTCTCAATAGAAGGTGACCCTATAGTTATATGTGTGTGTGTGTGTATGTATATGGTCAGGATCATTACAGAACACATTTTTATCGTGAGAACAAAAAGAATAATTCATGACCCTTATTCAAGTTATTGAGTATTCATATCTAATAGCATTGATTTACATAAATGTAAATCAACCCTTGTACTTTACATATGTGTATATTTGACATAACTAAAAGCGAATGTGTTTCTATAGTAAAAACAAAATGTGTTTGATTTACACATATATAAAGACAGCTTAATATCGCCAACTTAATATCTTAATTTACATGTTTCTGAGTAGTATGCTAATAAGTTAAAGGTATAATCACCGTTAGTTAGTTAGTTAGTTAGTTAGTTAGTTAGTTAGTTAGTTAGTTAGTTAGTTAGTTAGTTAGTTAGTTAGTTAGTTAGTTAGTTATTTAGTTAGTTAGTTAGTTAGTTAGTTAGTTAGTTAGTTAGTTAGTTAGTTAGTTAGTTAGTTAGGTTAGTTAGTTAGTTTATAACTTATAGGTGTGTCATCTTTCTGGATCAATCTGTCATATTTCCATAAACACTTTCTGCACCTATTCTTGTTATCCCAACAAAAGTTGGCACTATTATACACATTCATTTAAGAGTGTTAAGAAAATCTTTTGAAATGCTAATGACTTATACATTATTGTGCTTCATTTATTCTGTCACTTTCGTATATCATTTACATAACGTTTTAATGTATTAAAGCTAAACAAAAATACCAAATACTAACGAACGGGTCAAATGCATTTACATAAGGTTTAAATGTATTTAGGATAAATGAGTATATCAGCTATTAACAAATAGATAAAAATGATTTTTTATGAGTGATTAATGTATTAAACCTAAATGTGTACTAGTTGCTTCCATTCAAATATGTTTCTAAGGCTAAAGTTTTAAGTATTGTATCATCATCATATTGCTATGCATAATTCCGCACATCTTGACACCATGTAAGCTTCCAAGTGTTATAATACAAAATATATTAAAAAGGTAGTTTGTTGTAGCAGTTGTAACTTACCTTGCACTTTACGTAAAGTAAAATCAGTACTAAATTTTGCAATCATCACTTTTGACCCATTTTGAGTACAACAATTCAAAGACCATTTGACTTTCTTATTATATGCAAAAACACTTGCAATAAATCAAAATCAAGAGGTGTCTTGTAAAATGAAAATGCAAACAGAGCTTAACAACATAAAAGATAAAAATGGCAGTGACACCTAAGGTGCTCAAACTAATTAATAGTTAATCTGAATTAGCCTACATCGGTTTACGATAATAAGTGAACACGATATATAATATTTGGCACAATAAATTGTTCAATATATTATATATTGGAGTTTGGATGGACCCGATTAACCCCAAATACCCATTTAGGTAGTGCACTATAGTATTTTTATCTGTATTGTAAGAAACTAGTAAGGTACCCGCGCGATGCGGCGGCGGCGAGAATGCACCAACGATAACAATTTGCAACAAGATACTCGTATGTTGTTAGTTAACAAATATGTGTTGGTGTTTATCTATAAGTTATTTCTTATAAAGCAAAATCTTTTTAAATAACTCGGAATGATAAAGCTTTGACTTTCTAGCTAATAGAATAGGAATTTGTGAATGTATGCCATAAGTCTTACAAGTTTTAATTAAATAACAACAAACACACGAAAAGAAAAAACCAAATCTTACATATATAGATTTGAGTCCAAACACAGGCTTAAGTAAAGTCTCATTCGGAACAAACAAATAAGAAAAAACAAGTCATAGACATAGTAATATACAAATAATTATCCGCATGTGAACTAATTGCAATGTGATGAGATCATTTTTTTTATCATAAGACTTACACATCTCAATGACCTCATCATCATGCTTAAACCACCATTTGCCATCAAAATCTCATCTAAAAGTTTCTTGACGATGACTTTCTTGCAAATAATAAGAATCATAAGCAACAACGAATCATTTTTAATGCATCATGATTAAAAACACACAACTGCACATATATGAGTAAAATTTCAACACACTTTTCTTTACACACACAACATACAAAATATAGGTCAAAATAATGAGGAACTTTTCGCTTGTATGGATTTTTTTTTGTGTTTGGATAGTGTTATTAATGTGATGTATGTTTTTGCTTTGTAATAAGCCTCATACTTTCATTTAAAGTAAAATACTTTGGTTTTGAACCTTAAGTTTACAAAATATTTACCACATCATTTAAGACTAATAAGGGCATGATCTACACATGGCGCTTCATTTTGTTTTTCAGACAACCGGATAACCACCCAACAGGAAGTCCATGAAGAAAACTGGATAAAATATAGTGTGCTTAACAACCGAGTGAAATGCATTTTAATAAACCATGGTACATTAAATCCAAAGAGATGACAAACAATGGAAAGATGTATTTGACTGCACTAACACACATTGAAAACACTACACACTAACGATTGCACACTTATATATATACACCATGACAACTAATCCTAAACGGGTCAAAAACTACATAAAAATGCATAAACTTCAAAAACATCCAAGATCAAAACAATAATGAAATGGGTCAATGTGTGTATCCACATGTGACTCCAAATACCCAAACACAAACTAATTAGGCAAAACACCGTAACCAATCTTGCTACACCTATTAGTTTAATTCACTCATAAAATCATGATTGTAAAACTATAAAAGCATTGATCAGAAGAAAACCTCCATTATGCCACAATCTTAATAGCCAAATTCTATCAATTTATCATCTTCATAGTATCTTAAAGTGGCTACCAGGTTTCCAAGTCTATTTAAACTGCTTTGTACAAATTTTCCTGCAGCTTTTTGTACCCATTAAACAAAAGAAAACTCCAACAAATTAGAAGCGAAATTTACCCCTAGAATATATTCTTGAGATTTTGTGAAGCTGCTCTGTTAACTGACTTACATACATCAACTCACCTACATCAACCACAACAAACTTCACATATGCACCAAGTAGTAACAACATACCATGTAACTGCTTAAAATAAGCCCAAAGCATGTACAATTATACACTTATACCTATGAATATGGATTTGGGATTTAATAATAACCAATTTTACGATTATTATCACTACATTAATAAGATACCTTAAATGCAATTGACTTGTCAGGTACGTTGGTTCCATGGACTTTTAGCTACAATGTCACAATGCAAATATATGTAAAAAGGCTGCTAAAAAAGTTTCAAAACATTTTCTGATTATCTTGATGTTCAAAATTGACAATTCTAACAAAAAACAATACTCTAAAATTCTAGATGTGGGCTAAAACTTGGTTATCTTGATGTTCCCATGAAGATTAATGGATTTTAATCAATGAACATAAATTAAAAAGCCGGTATGCCAAATTTAGATCAATTGACATACCAATTCAATTATTCAACGCTGCCATATTATTGTTACTAACTGTAAAACAAAATTTAATGGGTCAAACAGATCAGAAAACAAACTAAAGCATACAAAAAAAATTCTTCAATCACTAAATTGGGATTAACTTAACAACCGGGTAAATAATAAGAATACCTGCAAAATCCATTCCCAAATACCAACATCAAAGACCTAAGACTGTCAAAACACAAAATAAAATTATTATCAAGTGAAAAAAAACAATAATGAAATGGTCCATTGTGGGCATTGGTTAGATTATGATTTAATCCAAGACCTATTTTCATCAGATGTTACCCCCCCCCCTTTTGGCACACAAAACACACATTCACGCACACAAATGGTTCAAAAATACATACTTTTAGATCAGTTTATTTTTCGAAAACAAAACCTTTGATCCAAGTTTCTTATGCGAATAGATACTTTAAGCCCAAAGTGGTAAAAAAAACTAAACAAATGAATGGGTCAAACTGGTCAAAAACTGCACACTAACAGAAAGGTCAACCTGGTCAAAAGCTGCATAAATGAATGGGTCAAACTGGTAAAAATCTGCAAACTAACAAACGGGTCAGACTGGTTAAACTGGTCACAAACTACACTAACGACTGCACACTTTTATCTATGTTATGAAGACTAATCTTAAACCAGTCAAAAAGCTGCACAAACTGCACACAAATGAACCCTAAGAATCAATCAATTAAGTTAACATGAAGGATGTCATAAACAAACTATAAACTTAATAGCACAGCTTATTTTGAAATAAGGAGTATAAAACATGTAGAGATGTGAGATATGAACTCTTGGTTTGAAGTTGCCAGTAAAAAAAATGAGAATTGTCTTTTAATAGCCAGCCAAAATCATGATGCATAAACGAAATAGTGAAAATTAGATTGTATTTGGTATGTTCATAAATGTGTCAAAAATACATAGTCTGAGATAAAAGAACTACACACACACGAATACAAGTATGACTTGAACAACACTTGCATATGTGACTTCACAATCATGAGGATGAATGCCTTTAGCGACACAGCTACTACAAATGGCTCAACATAATGCAAATTCATCAAACACCCACCAATGACTAAACCCCGATGACATTGACAGAAAAAATCAACTAATGCATTTGACTACTAAAACCTGGATAGCGTTTTACACATAATGCAAAAGTTAAAATAGCCAATTTCCCCTATATCAAACGAAGATACATACCCTTTTCTCAAACTAACACTACACATACGCTTTCATTTTAGCTAAGTGACACACACACACTGCAAATACACTTTCTTTTTCGCCAAGTGACATACACACCTCAAATACACTTTATTTTTAGCCAAGTGACACACACACAATACACAACACACACACACACGGTATACACAAAACTAAAATATGTGTAAAGAAGCCAAATAGAAAAGTAGGTTAAATAGAAAGTGATTTCTTTATTATTGGTTGGTTCATAACCTCATTTCTGACACAGATCGTGTCCCATTATTAATATATATTCTTAGTAAACATAACTTTTCGCTACATACTTGATTGATGGCTTGGTGTAACTAAGGGCAGCAAAAAGCTTGAACCAAACTGCACACAACAAAAAACTCCAAGATCAAAAAAACTATGAAATGAATCAAATGGATGAATAATGCTAAACAGATCACAAACTGCACACTATAAAAAGAAACATATCTCAGCTACGATCAGATTTAATCCCCCCCTCCCCCGCCACATTCAGGACACATATCTCACACACACGGTTACCCATAAAGCTTTTTAAGTTGTCACGGTTCACTGAAATCTCACAACGGTTAACCAAAACGCTTTTTGAGAATCAATTTTGCATAATGTTCTTGCCTGCAATATCAGTCATAACAAATTCTTCAGAACAAAGTTTCGAACACAAAAAAATAGTTTCAAAACACAACAATACTCAAATACAAAACAATAACATATCAGTTGCAACAAAAAGCGAACAGGCCTACCTATATGTAGCAACCTTAGCTATAAAAAAAAACTCCAAAATCAACTGTGAAACAAAGCAAACATAGCTATACAAATACAGTAGATGCAAATGCTATTAGAATGCAAAAAGAAGAACAACCAAAAACATGAAAACTGGAAAATAAAGAGGGTGTGCGCGTTGACAATTTGCTGCAAAAACAGTTATCTTACAATAAAAACAACACATTTCTAATAAACTACAAAATCTTGACCCATAAGTAAAACTTACAAGTTTTTCCTTAATAGCATTCCCAAGTTTAGTGTCGGCAACCGCTAACGACTCGCCGTCACAATAAGCACGCAAGAACTTACGCAAACCTTTGCTAGGCTTGCTATCAATCAACAAAGTGGCTGCTGATAATGCTTTTGAAGTGTTCTAAAACTTTTAAAAAGCTTAAAGCTTTCCAATCTGTTTTTTTATAAACTAAGCTCATAAGTACATGCTTAATGATAATGATAATGCTAACAAACAATCACCTATATACACAAACTACAATACATTTGAATTCGATCAAAAAGATTTTATAAAAATCACAAAGCAACCATGTGTTTGAAGAAGCAACACATTTATTCACTGATAATGCACTGGACATGTGTTCCATTTTAGATTTTAGAAATTTTGTTTTCATGCCATTTGTTCTTCATGCATTATGAACTTTAAAACTTTCTTACAATCATGTGAGTGGCTATTTTTTGTAAACAAAAAGCTTATGCCTTTAAGGTGTCTAAGTAATAGTCATTGTTAGTTAACTTGTCTGATTTGCCCCTTTAATATAAAACATGACAAAATAGAATAGACCCATTTACTTATGGGTTGAAATTGCCAAAAGATTTTTTTTCAGGTCAAAAAATAGTGCAAATCATCGTAGCCTTATAAAATAAACAAAGCAGAACCGCAACAAATGTTAGTTTAACTTATAACTTACATGCTTTTTCAAACGCGAAGGAAAAACACAAATCTGATGGCATCTCTTATTGCGCTTTCTGAGTTTCATGTGGAAGCTTTTTTTATGATTTTCACAATCTTGATATAAACCAGTAAACATCTAATCCCTCTGAAAGTACTGTTCAAATAAACATATTTTAGCTATATTAAACTTAGAGGACAAATTTGTTAAAACTGCTCAATTTACCATGAAGATAGAATGGATCCTTTCGCTAGTTTAAATCAGATGGCCTATAATCTGCACATGATTGATACACATAAATAAATATACAAATTGACATACATGTGTGTGTATGTATGCAAGATCATTAGAAATGTGTGAAAATGAGTCTTTGACCTCACAACACACAACACATACAATATTTAGAACAGTTGTATGTTGTTGTTTTTATCATCTTGTGCAGCAGAAAGTTTAACCCCCCCACCCAACGCCTCATTCTGATTAACCCGTCCCCTCGGCTCAAAAACACACATTCAATTAAAATGACAGATTTTCAATTAAAAGCTCACTCAAGGTTGACCCTTTTTGCAAAAATTGCACAAATAACACAAATTCACACAGCACACAACATAACACCACACAACACCACAGAACTAAACACAACACAAAACAGCACAATATCTATTTAACCTTCCCTCCCCTCCCCTCCCCACACACATTCATACACACATAACACATTCACACACAACTGTTTATACACATTCATACACAGCAGCAACAACAGTTGTTTGTGCTGCTGTTTTATCATCCATGTGCAGCAGCAGGTTTACCCCCCCCCCCCCCACCCACACACACATTCATTGAACACAACACATTCACACCACACATTCAATTTCAACACATTTAATGTCATGGCATAGAGTTAATGACATGAAACTTTCTATAACTCTAAACCAACAATCTAAACATGTTTGGACAACAACTACGAAACATCTTATACATGCCAATTAGATAATATGAATACACACATTCATAGTTCATACATTGATAAATTCATTCATACATGCTTTCATACCACACACACATTTATACATTGATAAATTCATTCATACATGCTTTCATACCACACACACATTTATACAACACACATTACTGCAACTTTTGGCCAATCATTAAACACACATTCAGTTTCATAATCAAAATCATAACACATATAAATTCAGATTCAATGTAACCATGCAGCAATTCTGCTGCACAGATTTACACAGCAACAACATATACACAGCAGTAGCAGTATACAAACAGATTCATACATTCATGTGCAGCAGCAGTATTAATCTATTTTTTTTATTTTTTTGTAGTCTTTATCAACATACACACAGCAGCAGGTTAGACTCATGCTGCTATATATAAACAGAAGCATCAACAACTGTTTAACCCCCCACACCCACCCATCCACCCACACACACATTCATACAACACATTCACACATACACATTCAGTTTTAACACATTCACACACACATTCCGTTTTAACACATTCAGCAATAGTGACAAATATTGTCACTTCAGTTTTTTGGCTTAAAATCTAACCTATAACAAATGTTTATGTTTTAGTAAAACTCATATGAAAAATATAACTGTGAGGATAAAAAGAGTTGTACTTGAAACATAATGCACAAATATGTAAGCAGAGAAACAAAATGATTACCAAAGACGTAAACATAGTTGCATCATTGGTTATTATCACGTTATGAATTCCAATTATACATGGCACCAGGCAGCTCGGGTCAGGTGTAGGACATGTCATTATAGTTGCAAACATTCCGAGTTGCAACCTAATATTTTGAGATCTAACATCGTTAGTTCAAGAGTTTAGAACAATGAAATACAAAAATACTGCACCTTTTTGCAGTACTAAAATGCAAAAAATGACACTTTTTTACAATAATAAAATGCAATGAAGCTGCAACATTGAAAGCAACAATATGAAACAAAAATTACTATTTTGACAGCTATAATAAGCAGCAAAAACTCCAGTTTTAACATCTATTTAATGCAACAAAAACTCCAGTTTTGACAACTACTTTACAGAAACTAAAGGAAGCTCAGAAAGGGTCTGCATTGTTGTCTTTTTCAGGCAAACAACAGCAGCCTGTAAAAGTAATAAGTAACTTATTTCAGCAACTAAAACTTACCTGGATGAGAAGTATGGGCAGTGAGGGTTGTTAATATTCATTAGACGCAACCGGTGCAACCATATGTTGTAGACTTGTCGACTAAAGCCATATTACCAAATAAAAGAATCAATAAGTGTCATAAATTTAAAAGTGAAGAAAAAAGAGCTAAAACTCTAAACCCCAATTGAATCAATAGAAGAATACGTTAATGATACAATACATTATGTAATATGGATACATAACATAACAATAGATAAACCAATATATTAACAACATTATGTAAATAAAAAAACCATCAAATAACAGAGAACCATTTTTCGTTCCAAAACCGTCAACTTGGGTGATTAAACATAAGGATGTCAACACACCTTAATCATATCACATCTAAACTAAACCAATCAAACCCAAAAACGCAAACACACCTTAATCATATCACATCTAAACTAAACCAATCAAACCCAAAACGCACATTGGCACGTACAAAACCACCAGCAATTAGTTTGAAATCTACACAAAAACAAAAAGATGAAGACCTAAAAAATGCATCAAGAACCCAATTGTAATGTTGAGCCAAGTCAAAGTTAACAATCCAACACATATAAGCACAATTGTTCAATTTGTATTTACCTTGATGTTTTGCCAACAATCAACAAACAAACACACATCAAAAACCTAATGTAAATAAAACAAACACACACAAACATATAATGTAACTGGAAATAAGTATACAATGCAAAGAATGGCATCGATGGCCAAATCAAAACAAAGAATGAAGATCATGAAGCATCAAAAGAGCATATAAATTTTATACCTGTACATGGATGTAGGGATAATGAAGGTATTCAAAGTCCGATGAATGACGTCCATAAAACTGTAAATCAGATCTGAATTTTTCAAAAACTAACTCTTTAAAACTGAATTTAGAACAAAAACCCCGTCGTTGCCCCATCTCCCGTCTCTGATGCTGTCTCTGTTTGACCAAATCTGACTACTGTCGTCGAAAGCTATTAACGTCGTCACTATAATCGTCTAGTTTGCCGAAACAGCCATAGCCGAACCCAACTTTGACTCCCTCTTTCTCTTTCTCTACCAGCCATTATGAGCCATTTAGACGATCATGAAAAAAAACAACAAGAAGCAACGATTGTGAACATCAAATCGAATGGTACACTCGTACCTGAGACATGATGTGTAGACAACGATTCTAGCATCGAATAAGCAAAGAAGAACACGATGAATATGATGGTGGTAGCAGTGTTGAAGGAGGCGGATGTAGGGTTTCATGATGGTGTTGAACCGGTGTGAAGGAGGCGCCTGGATTTTGAATACTGCTCCTTCATTTCTTAGTTTCATTTTAGGGTTTCATGAGGGTATTGTGTTGAAAATTAAGGAAATAGTTAAATGACTATTTTGCCCATCTAATCTGCTTATTAATGTAGTATAGATGTTATTATTTCAACCTTTTCTTAACCATTTGCAACTTGCTACACTTGTCTATGACTAAATTCTTCGTATCTTATAAACTATTATGTAGGTATATAATAGAAAATTAAATATAATGTCTTAACTAAAATAATTCCAAGCGTTAAAGTCAAACCTACAACTAAAATCGAACATTATAAATGCTAAAGATTGGTATTAATCGTGATATCTGGTAACTTTATTTTCACATATTTCAGGTGATGATCTTATTGCTATGATACGGGTGATGACCCATAAGACTAACATGTTTTGGATTGGGATTCCATGGAATCCAGGTTGAAGATAATCGAAAGATTTAAAGAATATTTCAATTTATATTTATCGTATCTTTTATTTATTTAATGTATTACTATCTTTAATTAAGTTGTTAGGATTAGTATAAATATTAGGGTTTGGTGAATGTTTATAGGAAGTTTATGATTAAGATTTAACAAAAACATTGTTCTTGAAACCGTATAGTTTGATTTATGGTCTTTGATTAACTATTGTGTCTTGAGCCATTTGATTGCATGTGAAACTGCATCAGTTGGTATCAGAGCTTTGGTTTCAAATGGCTCTACGTGAAGACGATTGTTTTCTTGTTCGAAGAGTCGCCGCCTGAGGCATCGACACCAACATTGGTGGTTCACGTGCCGGTGGAAAAGATAGATTTTCTATTTGCAGATTCGCCGCCCGAGGCAGCAATTATGTCTATCCCGACCCCCAAGATTTTAAGATCAAAAGACACCGAGAAGGGGTCCAAGATCTTGAAGCACACTCTCTCAAGGAAACTGAACCAGAGTGCTACACTTGGGACGAAGACTTTGGGGACGAGGAGCATCCTTGTGGTATGTGTAATTTTATCTATGATTCTTCTCCTTTATATGATGAATATAAGGATGAAGATTGGTATGCTTGGTTTACCGATGATGTGGTTGAAAGACTTGAAGAACATGAGCGGTCTATATTTTCTTCAGGTATGTTTGATTCGTTTCACAAAATTGGTTGTGTGTCAAACGTGGGAAATAAATTTAGTCAAGGGATGAAAGTAATATACGGTGGTGATGTTACGGTAGCATTGGAGGATCATCAAACGATGGTAGAGGATAGCCATATGATGGCATCAGGCGGTAATGCAAATTGTTATGGCTGGAGCTGTTATCTTTACTTTTCGGAAACCATAACAAACTCTTCGAATTTTAAAAATAGGTTGATTGATTTAATGTCAATATTGAGTACAACAATTAAAAAGGAAGAGATAAATGATACGGAACCATTATCTAAAGACTAAAGATATTGAATGGTGTGAGGATTATATCAATTTATCATGTAATCTACAAATGGTATATGGAATAAGTGACAAATCACGTTTGCGCGAGAAAGGAATTAATTTGAAAATAGGATTTCAAACTTCATGTTCAACTAATCCTTTGTTGCGACCACATGCAAATAAACCTCAACTTGATAAAACGATAGCTACTAGGCTGTCACAAGTGGAAGGCGGTGCAGAATTTCCGAAAAGACTTGAGGACAAGGTCAATATCAAGTGTGTGTTAAATTCGGGCGGTTATGGTATTTTTGGTTTCACCATTAAAGTGAAGCATAGTAGCAAAAAGACTTACAAGACTCGAGGAAGATTCAAATTGATGGTGGATAAGATACGAATCAAGGTTCCTTTCGATCCAGGTGGATTTGATCAGATGGTAAAACTCGAGGACGAGTTTTTTTCGAAGACGAGGAGAATGATACGGGTTATAAGACTAACATGTTTTGGATTGAGATTCAATGGAATCCAGGTTGAAGATTATCGAAAGATTAAAGAATATTTCAATTTATAATTATCATATCTTTTATTTATTTAATGTATTACTATCTTTAATTAAGTTGTTAGGATTAGTATAAATATTAGGGTTTGGTGAATGTTTATAGGGTTTGATTTATGGTCTTTGATTAACTATTATGGTCTTTGATTAACTATTGTGTCTTGATTACACGCGAAACTACATCATGCTATTTATTCAAGACACAATTATTAAAGTCTATTTTAGTTATTGCTTTTGTCGTTTTCTATTTAAATCCTATGTTCCAAAACTTATGTTAATCATTATTAGACTTTAATAATATGGTGTCATGTGCTTTGTTTACTAACGATATTCATTTCTTTGACACCATGTGTTTCCGCCGTCGGATGCGATGTCACATTAATTACCCTATTAACATAACATAAAAACCTATCTATGTATTTGATCTATTTCACTTATAACCATATATTTTTGAATTTTTTTAAAGGATCAAAAAAATCAATTAGGATCAAAAAAGGATCAAAAAAATCAATTAGGATGAAAAATGTGACAACTTGAAAAATTTTCTTTTCTTTTCTTTTGTTTCATTTCGTTGCAGACAACCAGTGATGCGGCATAATTTTTAGGACGAAAATTCATTTAACAAGAGGATGATGTGACAACCCATAATTTCCAGGTTAACAACGTGAGCTATTTTATATTTGTTTGTTAATTAAGTTATAAGATTCAAGGTTTGTTTGGTAATTTAAGAAAAACTAGATGTAGTCGTCGGCTCGCATGTTGTGCGAGCCTTTTATGTTTCTACTTAACTCTTCATGTTCGGTTTCGCATTTGTTAAACATAGACCCCGACAGTCAAATCAACTGTTATCTAAAATGCAGAAAATACAGACTACTTATATGATTTTTTAATAGATACCATTCGAATTGCACATCCGTTGACGTCGTCTACCCACGACACCGCATCAACACAAACTATCATCGCCGCCTACAACCATCTAATCTACCCAACCGAACCACCACCACCATCAAACCACTCCCCGGCCCATCGGATTTTGTTTTATCTTCTCTTCTCCTTGTTCCATCCCAAACAATATTACCAATATCCTTTGATTGTGCAAATAACAATTTTTTAGATGGGCTAAAAGTGTAAACTAATAAAAATATTGTGGCAAAACTTTAAAACAAAAAAGTTCACTATAGAATTTCATACAAATTCATTGCTTTATCAATTAAAAGGGGAACAATTTTTTAGATGGGCTAAAAGTGTAAACGAATAAAAATATTGTGGCAAAACTTTAAAACAAAAAAGTTCACTATAGAATTTCATACAAATTCATTGCTTTATCAATTAAAAGGGGAATTAGTTATTGAAGTTTGAAATACAATAATAACTAATAAAAGTAGAAGGTTTGTTTTGTAAAATACTAATTAATTAACCAAAACCTATATACTCACCTCCCCCCGGTCAATTACAAGTTTACAACCCCACTGACTCATACTAGTAGCGACCCGCGCGATGTTGCGGGGACGATATAACCGGTGGTACTTGTTTCTGAGTGTTTTGTTGATTTCGTATTTTTTTTACTAAAGTGTATTATATTTGTTTTCTAAAACATTTTAGGTTAGTATCACCGTAGCATTGAACCTAGGTGATTGGTGTTATAAATACCAAGTAACTAATAATTTAATACGAAAAGTGGAGAACATAGTATTCAACTAACCATAAGTTAAATACAAAGAATCTAAATCTTAACATATATAAAAGTTGAAAATAAATACTCTGGTGTGAAATGTTTTCATGAAGATAAGATGAAAAATCGAAAATTAATCGTATTTCTTACACTTTGATAACATTTAGATTGTCTCGCCACCAGTTATCAT
Organism: Tagetes erecta; assembly: GCA_030867185.1. NCBI lineage: Eukaryota > Viridiplantae > Streptophyta > Magnoliopsida > Asterales > Asteraceae > Tagetes > Tagetes erecta. Next base: position 3,087,657 of record CM061486.1, on the reverse strand, counting down.
CCGAAAAAAGCCTAGTGAAACACAACACTTAGGCGGTCAAGTGTAGATGAATATATTGTTGTCGTCAATGTTGTTCAGGTCGGACCAGACCAAGCAGTCTAAACAATATTTTTGGATTTAAGTTAATTTGTTTTTAAGTTAATCCATAGCCTTGTTAACATTTGGTGTGAACTTATTAATTTAAATCATCAAAACTAATGCATGTAACATATGAGTCTAGTATTGCAAATAGAGTTCATTGCTTTAAAGCTCTAGTTTTAAGTGTGGTTAATAAAGAGAAAAAGTCTTATCCGAACCTATAAAGAAGTGTTGCAAATAGTTTATTTTTTACTTAACTCTTCATAGATCTATCACTTCTCTTTAAAGATGCGATTTTAACTTTTATTAGGTATCAATCATTTGTCAAAAATTAAGGATTTAATCATTGGGGTGCTAACTTTAATAATTGTTTGGAAGAAAACAAAACGTCTGAATAGTATACAACTTTGAATTTGTTACAACAAGTAAAGTAGGTACTTATCAAAGTTCTAAAAAATGAACCTATAAAAGATAAAAGATGCATTCTCAAGTGAATCTCCTACTGCTGAACCTCTTGGCGGTGTATCTCCTGCTGCTTCCCCTCCTTATGGTGTACTTCCTGCGGCTGAACCTCTTGGTGGCAAACTTCCTGCTACCGACACTCTTGGTGGTGAACCTACCGCATGCTAAACTCCTAGATTCATGCCTAAATCATATGTACATTGATTCAGCTAAAAAAGTATTATTGGCATTAATTCGTTAAATCACCAACCGCCTTGAGGGTAAATGTGCCTCGCCACTTACAAATTCATCATTTTAGGATATGATTTACATCATCTTTAATCTTTAAAGTAGCATACCTAAAGAACGACCCAATTCAATAATCAAAAAATCAAAATTATTACAAGTCCAACTACTGATGTAGCTAGCATTATAAAAGTAATAATACATTATTAACCTATATGCAAGCATAAATGCATAGATATAACAGCATTGTGATAGATGTTCCATTGGTATAAAAAACAAGTAAACAACCCAAAAGGTACCCTAAAAGCCTAACATTAGCTTTTTTGCATCCAAAAATTTGTTTCACCTAAAATTGACCTTTGTTATATGATAGGTTCAATTGGATCGATAATATCACTCAAATGATCTAAACAACACGTACAAACAAAACGTTCAATCACAAACACAATTCATACTCATAAATTCTCTGTATATTGATGATCAAAGCAATTCGCAGTACAATGTGCAGGAGAAAACAAATACACACAGTTAATTCTCTCTCTAACAGTGTAAAAGTAGTCTCACTCCTAACACACGCACACTACATGCTTTATAACAAACAAAATGCAAGTTTAAGGAAAATACATAATAAACCCTAAACTATACAAACATATAAACAAAGATACAAAGTAAATCTTAACACGGAAATAACCCTAACAGTACTCCCCCTAAGATTTAACTTTGAATCTTCAAAAACTTCAATCTTTTTCTTCTTTTATCAGCATCGAACTTCAATCTTTTTCTACTTTTATCAGCATCGAACTTCAATCTTTTTCTACCATTCTGGTTCTTCTTTCACATTCAGCAATTCTCGTCCTTTGTACTCTTCCTTTTCCTTCAGAGCTTCTTCAATGCAGGATTTGAACTTTTCAGCGATCTTAGCTTATCGAGGCTTGGACTCATTTGTCAGAATTGGTAGAGCATTCATGCGTCTAAGCGAATCCAGATTTAAACCTGCAAAATCGATATTAGCATAAAACTCAAACGGCATTTCTTGGCCTTCGACTTTCACCTCTAATGTTCCTTTTCTGGATATCCTCATGTACTCTATCTTCGGTAAATCCACCATCACAAGATTTGAGTTTAGCAACGCTTTTCTGACTCGAATCTTCTCCGAAGCAGCAGCAATAACTTCAATCATCACCACGAATAACTTTCTGTCAGCTTCAGCCAGTTTATCCTTGCACTTCTCCATTCTAATGCTTCTCAAATAATCAATGTATGAAGGATGTAACAGCTTTAGCTCAAAAGTACTGAACAGTGTGATCATATCCTTGTCCCAATCCTCCAAATTTCTAACAAGCTTTAGTTCAAATGTATCCTGATTGTAGAACACTCTCAATATTGGCTTCGTCATTTGCGACCCATCTATTACCTTCAATCCAGGATCAGTAATCTTGTCAAAATATTCATCCGAGAATTCTTCTAAGTACATATCCTCGGTCACCACCAATCTTTTCTTCTTTCTTTGTTTCTTGGCTTGCACATATTCTGAGTCTTCCTGTTGGCCTCGGAAATCCAAAAACTTTGCAGTTCTACTCATTCCAGCATCAAGAAGCATCACACACTTGTTACCACGATCAGCATTTGTATGATTAATTAACCTCAGTTTATGCAGCTCTTTCAGATCCTGAACTTCCAATTTGAAGATGCTAGAATAGTAATGATAAACATCACATAGGCCATTTACCCTCTTGATCATGAACGCATCAAAAACTTCATCATATTTCCAAGCTATTATCTTAACTTTCTTGTTCTTTTCAGGCACAATCATAGAATCTAGTAACTCAGCAATTGATTGTCCTTTGCTCATCAGCGACCTCACCACATCACCTGGTGTTGCTGCCTTATGCCAAGTTTCACGTACTTCCATCGGTATGTTGTACGACTTAACTTCGCTCGGAAACATATCCATCAGTTCGTGTCTTTTCTTATGAGCATTTTCCGGTAAAGCCATAACTGGAATTTCTTTTGGTCCTAATACCTTGAATCTTTTGGTCAACTCGAAGTACTGTGGATTGTTATAATCCAAGTAAAACATTCTGTTGTACATCTTCTCTGTTTTCATGAAACTGACCACAATCTTCCTTAAAGATTCAGATTTCAACCTTTGCAAAGTTTTATACGGATAGTTCCTCGAACTCAACCAACTTCGCATCTCATAAGAAGTCATTTCATCTGGGTTTTGATGATAAAGCTCAGTAGGAGGTAAATCTTCGATATTTAGGCTTTCTTGCATCGGAGTCCATTCACCCATCTCAACCATGAACTCTTTTTGATCAGCTTCAGCTTTATCTTGAGCATTCATACACTTTTCATACTCCTCATTAATCTGACTCACTGTCAATCCATTCAAAAATACAGAATTGTACTTCATTCTTTCAAGATAGGCAAACCTCTGATCCAAGTCATCCGGCACCTCTTCAACAGTATTCTGTATTGGTTCTGGCTCAGCTTCATCCTCAGACTCAGTCCAATCAATATCTAAATCATCCAAAGCCTCTATCATAGGTGCTTCGTCAGTATGAACCGGCTCAAACTGACTAACAACTTCAGATACATTGGTAGGCGCACTTTCAACTTCAACAGCTTCAGCTTGAATCGGCTCAAACTGAACTGTATCTCCAGAGTTAACATCTTTCTCACTATCAGCTGCTTCAAATACTTCTGTTTCAGCTTCAGACATAGTCTCAATCTCACCAACTTTCTCAATGTCAGCCACAGCTACGGATTGAATCGGCTCAATCTGCACTGGTTTATCAATCTTCGCCCTTTTAGAACTTTCTTCATCACCGAATAACTCTGGAATGGCATCTATCTTTCTCTTTCCCTCAGCTTTATCCATCTTGACAATTTCAGCATCAGCTTCATCGGGAATAATAATTGGTGATTCAATCAAAATTCCAGCATTTGAAGTACCTCTAGCCCTTGTCAAATACACTTTAGGCACATTTGTTTCAGTCACTATGATTTCATCAGAAAAATCTTTGTCCGAAGATGATCCAGCCTTCTTTGGTCTCATATCCTCCAATTCTTTTTCTAACATCTCTTTCTCTGCCTCCAATGTATTGCACTCAGCTTTCAATTCAGTGTGATCAAACTTCAAGTTCTCATGCTCCTCTTTGAGTTTATCATAATCATCTCTCAATTTCACATGTTCATCAACCAGCTTAACGTGATCTTCATCCAGCTTCTTGAAAGTTTTCACATTCTGATTATGTATTTCCCAGTACTCATCCAACCTTTTTCTTTTTCGTTCATTAGAAGCTTTCAACATATCATTTGCTTTAAACAAGTTTTCCACAATCTCCTCCAGTTCTGCAATCCGTTTCTCCTTTTCATCTTCAACTTCATCAACACTTGGCACAATATTTGGTGAAGACTCCAAATCTTGTCCAATGTTTTCAGCAATTTGTGGTGAATTGGTGGGAATATCATCAGTAATAGGTTCAGTAATGCCAGCATCCACTTCATCTATCTGTGCAATAGATTCAGCTTCGGCCATTACTGTCTGAGCAATCTCAATCACATCAATCTCCTCAGGCTTTTCTACTGTTTTCTTCTTCTTTCGAATATACTGTACAGACACATCTCTTGGAATCTCCATAACATCTTCTTCATTGTTTACTATATCTCTCATATAGTCAAACAAATCAATGTCAGGCACATTTCCGATACTCATCTTTCGATAAGAGAGATCGTTCATGTCCTCAGTGTACAACATGCCTCCTGCATAACCCTCAGATCTGATGATAGGATAAGCAATGTTTATCATCAGCTGTAAGAACCTCGGGTACATAAGAAATTTGAATCTCTTGCCCTTCACCAAGTTGAACACAAACCCATTCATAATCCACCTCGACATGTTGAATGGCTTGTTCTCTGCTATTGCCACAATTGGTGATGCTATGTCTGAAGGAAAGTTATCAAACCCTGCACTCCTCCTAGACATGCATTGCTGCACAACATAACACAGCAGCTTGTATTTCCTTCCCAACTTAGCTCTGTAAAACTGCGACTTTGGAAACACAGGTGGATGTCCCATGTTAACAAAACCAGATTTACATTCCTCCATTGTCAGTTCATCCATCATGCCTACCTCATCCTCATCAATTCTCAGAGCTTGCCTAATAGCTTCTTCAGAAACAGTAAGTACCCAATCTCTGGTTATGTTGCCTCTAACAACATTAACACCATTCTCCTCTCTTACAACCTCAGCTGTTCTCCAGAAATTCTTGATCAGTCTAGCATATATGACCGGTTTGGCACATATAGCATATACATACTTGGTCCTTTTGATGAACTGAATCATATCTCTATAACCTTCTGTCTCCGGAAGTGATTCATCTAAACATGCCACCAAATTATGTTTAGGTTCAAATTTGAGATTCTCCATCTGTCAAAAACACAAACAAACACAAAACAAGGCAAATGTGTTAGAATCTTCATTAAACCATATCAAAATTTTAATAAGTGATAGAAACAAATGTTAGACAACAAAAACATTCACATAATCATTTCAAATCCTACATTGTTCTAATAACCTGATTTTCATCATTTTAATCAAACAACATTGAATTTTAGAGATTATACATCATGTTTCAATTTTAACAGTTGATCACTTAGGTAAAATTTTGACAAATTTATGATGAGAAGGTTCAACATGTTTTGGTTCAATTTTAACAAGGTTAATCACTTTTAAGCAGATATTTTATCGTTTTGATGTTTAACTTTTAAAAGCTTCAAAGTTCATCAATGGCGATTTTTGTCAGTTAAGAACATTCCACTTGATTCAGTCGATTTTAAGGTGTTTTAGTGCAAATGAGTGATTGAATGATGATAATCGAGTGTTTGTACACCTAAATCAACATTCGATTTTGGTTTTAACACACAAAAACGAAGTGTCGATTCAATGACCAAACACTGTTCATCATCATTTTTCCTTTTAACAGTTGATTCGCAAGTCGATTTAGGTCAAAAACACATAATCTCTACCTTAATCAATCTATTAAACTTGTTATAGGACAACAGATTGACTATGATAACAATGGCGATTTGAAGTTCAGAGTGTTTTGGTGAAAGTGAGTGTGTGTGAAATGATAAGTGTTTGTGAAGAGGCGGTATTTGTATCGTCAAAAATTTTAGGTCAAACTTTAAGTGCCGGGTCAACAAAAGCAAATTAGGCCCAATAACCTTGCCGGGTCAAGTACTGTAGTGACGGGTCATGTACTGTAGTTACGGGTCAAGTACATAAAAACAAGTCACCAACATGTGAAAATCACTTGACGGGTCAAGCACTGTAGATACGGGTAAGTCACTGTAGTGACGGGTAAAGGTTAAGGAACAACTACACCTGATGAGTTTTTATTCATCACCCGGCAGAATAGTTGTTTATCAAAACATCACCCGGCAACCTTATTCATCACCCGGCAACACAGTTGCATTCCTTCTTCATCCGGCTTGCTTTCTTCTTTACACGGCAACCTTTGACAACCTTCTTCACACGGCATACACACTTCTTCATTACCCGGCAACATAGTGTCATACCCTTACACGGCAATAAGACTTCTTCATTACCCGGCTGTATAGTATACACTTGTCACCCGGCAAGACATCTATGACCTTTACCCGGCTGTATTTGACATGATCATTGCCCGGCTGTTATAGTGGTCATAATATCTTCACCAATTCTTCAATCACCCGGCAAGTATCAGACTTACAACTTTACCCGGCTGAACAGTTCTTTACCCGGCTGCACAGTTGTATCTGATATCTTTACCCGGCTATAACACTTAAGCAATTTCTTCAATTTTCTTCGTCTGTTGACTTTTTCAACGATCATTTATTGCACCTGCAACATTCTCCGACAGATTAATTAGACAAGATATCCTTAAAAAGAATGTTTGCCATATTAATTATCAAACAACATTAAACATTGCAACAAATTTAATTCCAATTAAATTCATTTTTCTTTTCTTTTTCAAAATTGTTTTTGCACAACCAATTTTTCTATATCCCGAAGCAATTTCTTAAAAATAAATTACAAGACCTTGGGTTTGTTTTTCACACATCCAACACCTTTGCTTTTCATAACATATAATCTTGTTCATTCAAAAACACACTTATTCAAAACAAACTATTTTTGAATTTTTGTAGATATTTTTCTTCACTTTTATTCTCCCCCTAAACTTGAAATTTCTTGAAATTTTTAAGTTTATCAAGGATGTTGATGTATCAATAATGATTCCAAATGCCTGCACACACAAAGCACACACATTAAATTAAAGACATATGCAATGCAATGAATCAAGATATCGCAGTGAGATCATACCACACATTATCTGAACATGTTTTGCAAGTTTTGAATAGACATTTGACTTATGTTTGATTGAGTGATGATATGAAAACATACCAATTAGCTCGAGTTGACACACTTACTTTTTCAGTATCATGATGATATTTAAGGTTCGATTAGAATGACTTATGTGACCCACATGTATACATATGTCAACATATTTCCTTATCAAACACTACCTGAATGCATATTGCACAAAACCTGGTTACTTACAGTCATATACAGTGTGGAATCTGGGTTCTATTCGGATTTGGTCCACTTTGGGACTTCTTTTTAATTCCATCTTTGGGAATTTTTCTTTCCTAACGTTCCCCTTGGGAATCTTCTGAATTCCATTTTGGAATTTTGTTTGGTGTTGGTCCACATTTGGGACTCTTTATGTTCCATTTTGGAATCTTTTGCTGCATCTTGAAGCTCAAAAGAGACTTCGTGTGAGACTTCAGGTCTGTGGGTACCACAACAAAGAAGCTCACGATGCGGTTCATCACACTGAGAAGACTACATCGTTACCCGATCATACACAACTATCATCACAAGCAATGTATCAAAAGAGATATATCTAGACATGTATAACAATGGAACTTAACACAAAGATCATTAAGTTTATGTTTGTCAACAATCAACTTACTTGTTCAGTCTAATTGTCTGAGCTGTCTAGCACATCAACTAACATTCATCAGTCTTTATTTAAAAATGATGTACCAAATAATGTCTAGTGTAACTATCATTTCTCACTTTGTGCAATATAGATTCTTATGACATGATGTTTTCTTTTCTTTTTGCTTTTATATTTTGTTTTGGCTTTTCTAATTTTCTTTTTCACGCAAGCACACATAATGCAAAACATAAAGTAAATGACAAAGGAATCAAAATATAACATCAGCTTATTATATTTTTGGCTTTTATATTTTTCTCATTTTTCTTTGTTTTTTGAAAGATAGAATCAATCATGATTGATCAATCCTATGGATTGAATTAAGAATTCAAACCGTCCTGACAAAAAAAATTTTGTGAAAAGATCTGCCAGTTGTTTGTCGGTATGAACCTTAATCAAAATTATTAAACCCTTTTCAGAGTTATCTCTTAAAAAATGATATCTAATTTCGATGTGTTTAGTTTTAGAATGTTGAACAGGATTAGCAGTTATAAACATAGCAGCAGTATTGTCTATGTAAATAGGAGTTTTTAGAAAGTTAAACCCGTAGTCCAGCAACTGATTTTGTAACCATAAAACCTGAGAACATCCTGCAGATGCAGCGATATACTCTGCTTCAGCTGTGGATACAGAAACATTGGTCTGCTTCTTGCATTGCCAAGAGACAAGCCTTGGACCCAGAAATTGACAGCCACCAGTTGTCGATTTCCTGTCAAGAGCACAACCACCAAAATCACTGTCAGAATAGCTATATAATTCAAAATTTCCTTCGTAAGGATACCATAACCCAAGATTTGGTTTCCCTTTGAGATATCTGAATATACGCTTCACAGCAACAAGATGAGACTCTTTCGGATCTGACTGGTATCTGGCGCATACACACACAGCGTACATGATGTCTGGTCTTGATGCAGTAAGATACATCAGAGAACCGATCATTGATCTGTATAGTGTTTGGTCAACTGCTTTGCCCTTTGGATCCGGTTGAATCTTGCAATTTACATCAGATGGAGTTCTAATTGTTTGACAATCTTGCATCTTGAATTTCTTCAACAACTTCTCAACGAATTTTGATTGATTGATGAAAATTCCGTCAGCAGACTGTTTCACTTGTAAACCAAGAAAGAAATTAATCTCCCCCATTGAACTCATCTGGAATCTAGACTTCATGATTTCTTCAAATTCTTTGCACATGGACTCACTGGTCGAACCAAAGATAATATCGTCCACATAAACTTGAACACACAATAAATCGTCATTCTCCCTCTTCATAAACAAAGTTGGATCAATCTGACCTCTTGTAAAGCCATGCTCTAGTAAATGCTTGGATAATGTCTCATACCAGATTCTAGGAGCTTGGTGTAGACCATAAAGAGCTTTACTCAACTTGTATACACGATGAGGATAGTCAGGATCTTCGAAACCCGGAGGTTGTCTGACATACACGTCATCTGTAATTGGTCCATACAAGAAAGCACCTTTGACGTCCATTTGGAATACTTTAAACTTCATGAAAGAAGCATATGCAAGAAAAACGCGTATGGCTTCAAGTCTTGCGACCGGAGCAAACACCTCTTCATAATCAATGCCTTCTTCCTGAGTGTATCCCTGTGCAATCAGTCTTGCTTTGTTTCTCACCACAATGCCACGTTCGTCTGGCTTGTTTTTGTACAACCATCTAGTACCTATTGCGTTCTCTCCTTCAGGTAAGTCCACAAGTTTCCAAACTTCCTGTTTGCGAAACTGAAGTAATTCCTCCTGCATCGCCTCAATCCAACTGTTATCTTTCAGCGCCTCTGAAATGTTCTTTGGCACCACTTGAGATAGAAAACACGAGTAAAGACAGATATTTGCATTCTCCGCCTGACTTCTTGTAGTTCTCTGATTCAACGGCCCGATAATCTGAGAGACAGGATGTTTCTTGTGAATTCGATGAACTGGAATATCACCTCCTTGCACTTGAGTCTCTAGATTAGAAGTATTCAGATTTGGTAGATCTTGCAGTATGGAAGAAGTATGCGGTGTGAAATTCGGGACTTGATCCGGTGAATTGATGAAGTAATCAAAAGATTCTGGAATAACTTCAGCATTCGGATCTGATGATGGTTGATTCTGAACAGATCCACCATCATTAGGAGAAATCACATCTTCTTCATGATTGTTCGATTCTTGATCTTCATGCGAACCAGAAGAACCCGGAGCTTGACTGGATTTGACATGATCAGGATTGTGAAAAGACATAAATGGATATTCAGAGTTGAGATTTCCATCTTCGTCATTATCAGAATCGTCACTAAAGCATCCTAAGTCGCCTGATTCCTTCCTTGCGTTTCCTGAAAAATCAAATAAGTTAGAATTGAAGGATTTCGATAATGAATCTAAATCAAATAACCATTCGGGACCATGAGCCACTAAGGGAAACGAATTTTCTAAAAACTTGACGTTGATAGTTTCAATAACAGTATTTGTTTTGCTATTAAAAACTCGATAAGCTTTAGAAACAGACGAATAACCTAAGAAAAATCCATCGTCGGATTTTGACTCAAACTTCCCGAGATGTTCATTTAGATTTAGAATCGAAACCGGACAACCAAATGCTTTCAAGTAAGAAATATTTGGTTTCCTTCCAAACAACAACTCATAAGAAGTTTTCTTTTTATCATTCACTAATAATGTTCTATTTTGTACAAAACACGCAGTTGCAATAGCTTCGTCCCAAAAAGTGATCGGGATTTTTGCATCTGCTAGCATGGATCTTGCTGCTTCAATCAGTGTCCGGTTTTTCCGTTCCGCAACCCCATTCTGTTGAGGCGTTCTAGGCGCACTGAATTGTCGAGCAATCCCCTTTTCTGCACAAAATAAATCAACATTAGCATTTTTAAATTCAGTTCCATTATCACTTCTTAAAACTTTAACTTTGCATTCTAATTGATTTTCAACTTTAATGATAAATTCTTTCAATAATTCAGCTGTTTCAGATTTTGCATGCAAAAAGTAAACCCACGAAAATCTAGTAAAGTCATCTATGATAACAAAACAATATGATTTTCTCCCGATGCTTTGAACGTTGGTCGGTCCAAAAAGATCCATATGTAGCATCTGCAAGGGTTTTGAAATGGAGTTTTCAAGCTTGGACTTAAAAGACATCCGATGCTGTTTTCCCTTCAAACACGCTGGACACAAATCAGTTGTGGAGAATTTCTTCGATGGGATTCCCACAGCGTGATTTCCAGATACCAAACGGTTCATGTTTCTGAAGTTGGAATGTCCCAGCCGTCTATGCCAAAGCTGACTCTCATCATTTGAAGCATGGGCAATGAGACAGGTTGTTTCGGTTTCGGCATCAATCTGCGACATATCCAATTTGTATACATCACGATCTCTAGGTGCTTTCACCACTACCCACTCATTGTCAATCTTGAAACCTGGTTTCAGAATATAACAGAAAGAATCATCAAAAAGAGTTGAGTAAGATTTATCACAAATTTGCGAGACACTTAGTAAGTTAAAGTTCAACTGTGCACAGTAGTTGACTTTATCAAAACTAATTACTCCATTCGAGACTGTTCCTTCGCCTGTGATTTTACCACCCGCATCACCTCCAAACGCTACGTGAGTACCATTCTTTTGCTTGAAATCCTGAAGCAAGGCATGGTTGCCTGTCATGTGCCGGCTACACCCACTATCAACGAACCACGAGTTGATAGGTCTTCTTGGGCGTACCTGCAATTCAAACATTTTCAGTTAGTTTGGTCAACCCAGGCCCACACGGTCTTGGGTTTTCCGAATTTATCCGCAATTGTAACTTGCTTATATTGAATATTTTGAAAATTTGTTTCATTCATGAGGTTTTGATGCTGATAACTTCGCCCATTGGCGTTCAATGATTGCTTTCTCCTTAAAGCCCGGAACCTTTCTTCCAACTGAGGATCAAGGTTGTTTTCAAAATTTTGGTTTCTTACCAATAAAGCTCTTGGTTTAAAATGGTTAACCTGCATATTTCTTGAAAAATTAGAAACAGAATTGTTTCGATTGAAATTTCTCAAAACTGGAGAATGACTCATATTTTGAAAATGAAATGAATTATTTCTTTGAAACGGAGTCATTTCTCTAGTTGAGTTTGATCGAAAGAAACAATCCTTTGTGTCATGATTTCTTCTTTCACAAATATCACAAAATTTGTTATAGAAACATTCTTCTGAAGAATGGTTTCTTTTGTCACAGAAACTGCAGTACCTGTTAAAGAAACATTCAGCAGTTGCATGATTATACCTATTACAAACTTCACAATATTTCTTGCTAATCCTAAACAGCCGATTGTTAACTTTTGATGTTGAACCAAAACGTGATTCATTATCTTGGTTATTCGGTTTTAGATTAACGCTTCTTTGTGGAGACTTGGTTTGCGATTTTGATTGCATGGGACTTTGGTTCGATTTTAAACTGTTCTGTTTGGTTACCTTTTTGTTTTCAATTCTCTTTTCATTTACAGCGGAAGACTTAGGACCTGAACCTGTTTTCAGACCAGAGTTAGATTTGATTTGAGCATTGATTTGGTTACCATAAGAACCGTTCATGTCGAAAGTACCTGCAGACACAAACTTGATTGTCTTATCTTTTGACACTTTCTTTACAGATTTTACGTTTTGAGCTTTGTCAGTTTTAACACTTGAAACTTTGGTGTTATCATTCGATTTTAAGACATGTTTGCCTTTTGATTCTTTTGTTTCAGATTGATTTGTCATTGTTTTCGCTTTCTGCTTCTTTGCAGTTGAAACTTCAGTCTTTTTCACTTCTTGCTTCTTGAGCAGTTGAGCAGCAACCTTTGCCTTTTCTTCATTCTTCCTCCATTTGATGTAATTAGGATCATTGAATCCTGAAAATTCACCTTCTTCTTTCACCGATTCTGGTTCGGGATTAAGCTTTGGATATTCAACCAGTTGAATAAGAACAGGCTCTAACTTGTTATCAGATTTGTTGCTTGCTTCATCATCTGCTTCAGTTGTCATTCCTTCTTCTTCTTTCAAGCTTTCAATCAACACCTCAGATCCTTCCGACTCGGATTTACTTCTTTGAATTTCTTTGAATTTACGTTCATTTTCAGGTGAATGATCAAATTCATTAAAGTTTTCCGGTAGGGTTTGAGTGATTGAATTTGGCATTGGTTCATGAGTAAAACCCAACCCGGTTTTGTTTTTGTTACCTCTTTCATTGATGAGTTGTTCAACCATTGTTTTACAACTTTTAACTTTCTTTAGTTCAACTTGAGTGACTGCATGAGCGACTTTTTCTTGTTCAAAGTTCTTTGTCATTTCTTCAAGTTGTTTGGTAACAATTTCCAACTCCTTTAACGTTTTGTTCCATGATTCAGTTAGTGACAAAATCTTCTCATCAGAAATTTTATGATCGATTTTAAGTTTTTCATGAAGTTTTTCATGTTGACTTAATTTATCACCGATTTTAAATGAATGAGTTCGATAATGTTCTACTTGTTGAATGCACTGATCAGAACATAACCTTTCTTTCACATCCAGGGGCAATGGAATGTAATTGGGGGGTAAGTCGTTACTAACCTTTGGTTGTTCAGTGGAAGATGTAGACTCACTGGATGTAGCCATTAACGCAATTTCAGCTTCAGATTCTTCAGTAGGATCAGATTTTGCACTCCAGTCATAATCTTCAGAATCTTCACTCACACCATCAACCATCTTTCCATCCCCTTCTTCAGACCAGTCTTCTTCAATTTCACATACCAAAGCCAGATTTGATGTAAGATCAGATGTAAACTGTTCTGCATATGCACTCCAGTCATATCCGTCTTGTACACTTACAACTAACGCTTTAGTCTGATCTTCTGGCTTCTTTCCTTCATCCTTCAACTCAGGCATAGGAAGACTTTGGTACGGTTTCTGAAAGAAACGCTGATTTCTGCCTTGATAACTCGTAGACTGTTGAGAACTTTGACCTTGACCTTGATTGCTTGAACTAGCTTGATCATTGAAATTCTTTGGAGCTTTACATTCTCTTGAAAAATGACCATACTGGTTACAGTTAAAGCATCTGGCCTTTGATTTGTCAAATCCAACTGTCTTGTTAGCATGAGGCTTGTAACTTCGATTAACGTATGCATGCTTTTGAGTTCTATACGCAACCATAACCATTTGCCAGTTAAGATCCATTTCTTCAACATCAACTGGATCCATTTCAAATAAGTCTTGAAGGACCACGTCCATTTGACTTAGATGACTACCTTGGTACGCTTGGAAACTCGCCATAAAAGCAGTAAAGGCAGTTTTAGTTTCGTCATCTTGAAGCAGAATATTCATGACGTCTTTCACCTTGGCTTGAACATTTGGAATTTGATTTTCTGATTGATTCTTCACATTCTGACTTGGAATTTGAACTTGAGCTCTTGGCGGAGATTGAGGTTGAGAATAAGTTGGTGAATTTGGAAAGTATGCTGAATCAGTATAGAAACTTGCACCAACGAATAAATCATCCTCATCTTCAAACTTTGTTGTATTTTGCACAAGAAAAGCATTATCCACAGTATTGGCAGGATTTACCACATACTTGTATTGAGTTTGTGACGTTGATCTATCAGTGTTTCTAGATCCTTCATCAATCTCAACTTCTTCTATCTTTCCAATAAGCAAATCAAGTTCCATTGGAAATTTCTCAGTATGTTTCAACAGAGTAACAGTTTGCTTCCATGATGATGGTAAAGCATTCAGCAATCGATCATTCAAGTCTTGAAGTTCAGTCTTTACTCCGAGATTTGTCATCTCAGTAGTTAAGTGAACAAACCTGTTCATCATCTGGTGTACTGTCTCACCATTAATGTGTTCAAACAATTCCAATTGTCTTTTCAGTTTCGACTTCTTCAAACTCCTTAATTGTTCTCCTCCTTCACAGATAGACTTCAATGCTTTGAAGCATGTATAACCAGTCTGATATCCATCCAATCTAGACAAAACTTGAAGTGGCAGTCCCTTGCACATTAAAGAATAAGCCTTGCTATCATTCTTTACTTTCCTCAGATCTTCTGCTGACAAATTATCTTCTGGATAAGGTTCAGTAGAGTCTTTTGTGTAGGTACTAGCACTGTCTGGAGCAGTCTGAGTTGGAATGTGAGGACCCTTCTCAATGGATTTCCATAAGTCGTTGTCAATAGAACATAAGTGATGTCTCAACCTGATGGTCCAGTTCTTGAAATCTGCACGATTCAAAAGTCTAGGAACACGGTTATCAGAATCATCATTAGGAGCCATTTTTAACAATTTTTAAAGAAAATATTTTTGGTTTTTGTTAATTTTTGAAAAGACGTGATTAAAATACTAAAATAAAGACAAGTACTTAAAAACAAGACAAGAAACAATTAATAAAAACAACTAAAATGAGTCACACGGCAAAACAGTGAAAATCCTTCTTCAACCGGCTAAACAGTGTATTTGTTCTTCACCCGGCAGAAAAGTCTTCACCCGGCTAAACAGTTAGACGGCAAAACAGTTGTAATTGTTTTTCTTCTTCACCCGGATGAACAGTTACCCGGCAATAAGAATAACTTCACACGGCAATAAGTCTTGACACGGCAAAGAGTTTCCCCGGCTGAACAGTACTTGGTCACACGACAGAGTTGTTAATCACCCGGCTACACAGTATATTACCCGGCTGACTTTTTCTTCTTCACCCAGCGTAACAGTGTTTTACCCGGCACAACAGTGTCTGATCCGGCTGAACAGTAGCAACTTTTCAAGTCAATTTCTTAACCCGTCTAGAACAAATTCCCTTACACGACTGCACAGGACCTAATTTCTTCACAAAATCTAAGTCCAAGGAATTGTCTAAGTCAAATATATCACCCGGCAAGTTAATCTTCAACCAAAAATCAACTGTTCATCATCTTCTTCATGAAGATTTTCTGGGTTTTGTCTAAAACTTGTCCAAATTGTCCAAAATTCACACACAAGCTGTGAAATAGTCCGATTATCAATCCCTTTTATCAATCAATCCAAAACATCATCATTTTTCGATGAATTTGAGCAAAAAATGATCGAACAGTAACTTTTTCTATTCTTTCTATTCTTCAGATCTGATGATGATCTGATAGAATCTGCACAATCGTTGCGAATTAGAGTGATTCTGATGATAAATCACACCTAAAAACACCAACAATTCATTCAGATCATGATATTTTGAGCAATATTGATGTGTTTTGCTTAGAAACAGCGAAGAACACAAACCGAAAGCTCTGATACCAATTGATAGGTTCAATTGGATCGATAATATCACTCAAATGATCTAAACAACACGTACAAACAAAAAGTTCAATCACAAACACAATTCATACTCATAAATTCTCTGTATATTGATGATCAAAGCAATTCGCAGTACAATGTGCAGGAGAAAACAAATACACACAGTTAATTCTCTCTCTAACAGTGTAAAAGTAGTCTCACTCCTAACACACGCACACTACATGCTTTATAACAAACAAAATGCAAGTTTAAGGAAAATACATAATAAACCCTAAACTATACAAACATATAAACAAAGATACAAAGTAAATCTTAACACGGAAATAACCCTAACATTATAGGCTCCAAACTGCATAAAACCGTATAAAAGATACTGATAACTACATATAAATAAACCAAGAAGTAAATGTAACCATGTGTCTGAAGATACTGATAAAACTTTGATATACCACAACAAAAATAAGGCACTAAATGTGTAAAAAAAGTTCAAAAATATATATACAAAAAGAAACCAAGTGAATAAACCAAACCTAAAAAGTAGCATGTATCAAACCCAACCCATCTAAATCAGCCATCTTGCTATCTTCAGCTAATTATTATAACTAACCTTAATCAAGTGACTCCAAACGGCTATGTGAAGATTGAATGATGAAACACACAACGATGAGATGTAAAATGAATCTCATTCTCGAACAAAAGTTATATATGAAGTAGACACAATCACATAAATAATAAATGCTTCAAATAATGAGTACCTGAAATCGCGACTTTATTTCACCACTCCATCCCTTAGTGTAGATCTGATAAGATTTGAAACATCACCATTATACACACACACACATCATAAACAAAAAAAATGCATATATTAGCTTTATTAAAGATTCAAACATTGAAACAGTTTTATGCCAATTTTAGGATAAATACTACGTGAGAAAAGGAGATCGGTCTAGTCTAGTTTAGTCTAATCATGAAAACCATTACTGCAAATGGTGTCGTTGAATCCATAACCAATGTACTGTTAAATGTTAATTATCTACTCACTATTACGCAAAGCAAAAACTAAGCATGAAAACACAACAATATCTCTAAAACTACTTAATTAGAACACCTAAAAGCATGCAACTAACAAGGGAAGTTAATGTGTTAGTTATAATAACAACACAATATTATTACTATAGTACTCTAAAACTATAAAGAAAGAATAAACTTTCAAAAGATTTTGAGTTGACCTGTTTGAGAAACATACAACTCAAATCAGCTTACCGATCTTAATCTGTGTATATTTTGCAAATACTGATTTTTTGAAGTTTTACCCTTTGAATGGTGTAATAAGGAGCCTAAAGTTGTTTGATTGCTTCAAAACAGTCAGAAATTCATGTAGGAAAGCAAAAAGACACCAGCTGCCTATATTATCATCTCTTCTTCCTTTAATATAAGATGCTTTGACCCATTTAAGTCTTTGGTTTCTGCATAGTTGAAAATATAAACAATCCTAGAAATTGATTAAAGTCAAAGTAAGACCAAGAAACTTGCACACAAAATTGTTTAAATTTGAAGATTATGTACTGTGCTTTCTTTACATTTGGTTTGGTAAGAAATTTTGGTCTCCGTAATCAAAACCGAATTGTTTTATTTGAAAATTACAAACACAAAGGCGGAAGCATCGTTTTCTAATAAATAAATTAGTGATTACGGATGTCTTGTATTCCTATTTACTTAACCAAATATGTGTATGCGAGATGCTTGTATTCCTATTTACTTAACCAAACACAGATAATAACAACTGAACAAATAATATCCAATAGTTAAATGGAAAATTTAACCATTAAGAGGTTATTATTACTCTGAGTGTATATACTTACAGTCTAATATCTACATTCAACTGCAGCAAGGAAATCAACTACTAAAGTAGTCATAACTGTTTGAGGTCGATTTGCATGTCGGATTCCCAACATCGATCAACTGGTTTTTATCGTTCCTATGCACGTCATAAACACCCTCTTAATTTTCATCATTTAATTGGTACATTCAATCAATAAAGCTAAAATCTGAAAGGTTCAGATACAAAGTGCTTACCATATGAATAAGACCAAATCACCAACAACAAGCTTTTTGCACTCACAAAAGCACTCCAACCAGTTGTGAGAAGATGGCGCTTTGGCTGTCCTAAAATAGTGTACAAAACATATCATTTATGCTTACTGGATCATGGTTTTACAGTGTATCTTTAGCAGGATTTGTATATTTATGCTTACTAAAAGTACTCGAAAAAAACAGGTTTGCATATTTGTGAAACAAATCAAGTTGCAAACATACCACAAAATATGTGTCGGAATTTCCATTCATTATCATGTAATCTCTCGTGATTAATTCTTGAGCCGGGGGTTGTTGTGTGAAGTCCTGCAAATCCAAAAAAAATAGAGTAAGATTAAATATAAACTGAAGTGATTAAGCATTTACTAATTTGAGTAACATTACATCAAGGGTTTGCAAAATGAACTCCATTTTTCACTTGGATGACATATAGAGGTTGCAAAACAACAGGGGTCAAGAAAAAGTGGATATCTTTGCATCGATTAAAACGGGCTGAGCTGACCCATTAAAATCATATTCTGTTAAACTTGACTTTTTTTATATTACACGTTTGAGATTAAACATAAACCGAATCGACCCATTTAAGTAAACGGGTTGAATAAAATCCGCTAGAACTAACCTGCTCACTGTTACCCTGTGGGAAATAAACCACACGACTTCCGACTGTCGGAAGCGAAACCAGAGGACCAACATATGCATGCCAAAGTTCAGAATTCAAACATCTTTTATCCCTTGAAATCAAAATCACCCAAAAATAATCTACCTTTTAACACAACAAAAACTCTTTAAATTTATAAACTGACTTTGGCCTAATAACCTCCAAAATAAACTAAAAGATCACTATGGAACATATTAATGTGATTAAAATCCTAGTCTAGAACTAATGTGTGATACAATTTAAGTGTTTAACCATATAATCATAGAGAAATCATAAACAAAATTACTCATGAAACGTGATAGGCATAATCGATAAAACTGACTGTATATAACATATATGATCAAAGTGAAAAGAACAATAGACTAGGAACCATGAAAAAAGAATTGGTTTTGTGTTTGGGTTTCAAAAAAGCATCATTTAATGTTATTGGTATCAAATAGACAAGGAACCTTCATTTAAAAATCATCATTTAATGTTCAAGAAAATGGTATCAAATGCACAGGTGAATAAGACAATAACCAACCTTCTAAACCGTAATCTAAAAATCATCAATCAATGCAACCAATCAGATGCAAATTTCAAGAAAGCTATTGAAAGAGGATTAAAACCCTTTCATAACTCAATAATTACAATAACATCTAGTTCCAGCAATGTGAATTAAACATAAATAATAACATCAAATTATCAATACAAGATTAGATGGAGTAAAGAGTAAATACCAATCAGATGACCAAACTTACAAACTAACCAGAAATTTCGGTAGATCAAACAGTAAATTAATCAGCAGATAGGGATCGATTAACAATGCAGTTGGGATCGATTAACAGAGAGGGAGAAACCTATTTGGCCGCCAGTGAAGTCTGCAACACCTATGAACCGGAAGAAGGAATCCCGTACCACAACCAGTCAAGCTCTGCTTGACATCGAAAACAACGCTCAAAATTCTTCACTACTTTATGTACAGAATCATCTCTTCTAGTTTGCAAAAGTGGAGACGATGATCTGTTGAAGAAGCTCGAAGCTGAAAAAACAAAAGCTTATTCGGTTCCTGATATCAAACCTACAATTGCCGCTCCTCCTCCTAGAAATATAAAATGTACATCCCCAGTAACAAACATCAAATCCATTTATAAATCAGATATGCTTTCATCCATAATCCATGCTTCCCATGAACACATCCAGGTTTATTATACTGATTAATCAATCGTTTTGACTTTTTCATCTTCGGATACACTTTTTTCCCCAATTTCCTCATCATCTGCCTTTCAAATTTGTTATTCAACCATTTCGGCACCAATTCATCATCCAAATCCAAATCATCATCACTTTCATCTCCTTCCTCGTACGGATCATCTTCTCCGGCGATCAAACCACCACTTTCACCACAGTATCGTCATCCATCGTTCGATGACTGTGATCGATTTCATGCGCGTTTTTAACTTCCTGTTTAAACAATTAAAACTAATATTCAACTTCAAAACTGATTTCACTCACAATCTCGAACAATCGAACATGAAAGCAGTTTAACACATTACCTGACACTACATAAGATTGAGATACGTAACGATGTTGAACGAGATCTTCAACATCCAACACAACTCCGTCGTTGTCGTCATCGTCGGTGGTGGTGACGTCACCGTAACTGAAGTTTCCGTCGTCGGAATCAATAAGCTGCCATGAATCAGAGTCGGAAACATCAACGTCGATCAATTCAAAAGTTTCTCTAGGATGAAAGCATGATCTGATTTGGATAAATGGACTTGATGTTTGTTACCTCGATGGTGAAATAGAAATGATGAAAAAG
Source organism: Tagetes erecta (assembly GCA_030867185.1). Classification (NCBI taxonomy): domain Eukaryota; kingdom Viridiplantae; phylum Streptophyta; class Magnoliopsida; order Asterales; family Asteraceae; genus Tagetes; species Tagetes erecta. The sequence goes on along the minus strand of CM061486.1, from coordinate 3,067,029 downwards.
ATGGTTAACCGGAGAAACAGAATCCGATTTTCCTTGATGGAGAACTTGTTGGCGAAGAAGGTGGATTTCAAAATTTCATCTTCGGTATGTTTGTACGTAAAAATATTTTGGTGATAAAAAGACTTAATTATCCCTAAAAATCCCTAAAAATGTTTGTACATTGTGCATTAATCAGCGGTACGTGGTTGACAAGTTGAGCATCCTTCCAATCTACAATATAGATAGTATAGATAACAAATTGAAAGGAAGAAGTCACAACAGCTTTAAAGACCAACATATAACCAAGCCATGAAATGTCACTACATCTTTCACTTTGTTTTCTTCATTAATCATAGGCAACAACTAAACAGGGAAAGGAGGATCATGCATCTTCGAATAATATTTGAATTCCTATTATTATTAGTCACACATATCACAAAAACATATTATTTGTAACATCATTTGAAAATACGAACAAAAATAAAACGATTGCGTCTGGGGGCATACCTTTAGCATGTTTCACCAATATTATGTCTGAAAATGTCCTTTTGCTAGCTTTGAGTGTTCAATTGAAATCACCATCAGTGAAAGTACCAATGAGGTAATAGTCATCAATGACCAGAAGGCAAGCATGTCCTTTGCATTACAAAAATCAATATTGCTCATTACACCTTACTTGCAAATCAAATCCTAAACCATCAAATATTCATACTCAAAACGTTTAAATCATCTATGAATAGACATGATTATAAGCTATCTATCTTAAAGCTAATGCTTATTTCTTAATCTAAACATCTTAGGGAAACATAGCTACATAGCAACTAAATGGTCTCGTTTTTGCTTTACAAACCCATATTCCACATTTAAAATAAGTAAGCCTGGATTTTAGAAGCATTTTAAGTTATACAATTTACCATAAGAACGATCAATATTATAACTTCCAATATACTAAATATGATTTAAACGGAAACACACATAAATTCCTTGAAAACTACCACTTGTGTATATGTTTTCATGAAACCTTTATTTCACTTTTATATGGTGGAATGAATAACCACACAGGCTAATAAGTTTCTCTTCCAATCTGCAGTTTCTTTGAATATATATCATAAGATCTTATTCATATATAAAAGATCACATTACATCTTTCATATCCATATTAACACCAGCAAAACAAATATTAGACATTCATAGAATCTATAGTCTTTGTAGTACTAAATCAATTTTATAATAAGAACTAAATTATATAAAAACTAATCAACCAAATGTGCGCCACTTACATGTTTCAAATTTTAAAATCTTAATCATCACATCATCATTTGGGTTACATGCCATTCATAATAAGCCATCTCCTTTCCTTAACATACAATTCCTTAACACATTAATCACAAACCAAATGATATCAAATGTTCATTAATAACATATAACTTAAATTTGTGATTGAAAACACTCACCTTGGTTTTTGTAGCTTCTTCTTCGGTGTACTAAATAAATTTTATAATAAAAACTTAAATCATATAAAAACTAATCAACCAAATGTGCGTCACGTACATATTTCAAATTTTAAAATCTTAATCATCACATCATCATTTTGGTTACATGCCATTCATAATAAGCCAACTCCTTTCCTTAACATACAATTCCTTAACACATTAATTGTCACACCCTCAATTTTCCACAAACAGGATATCCGTTAGGCGTGTGACATACCAGGATCTCAAGCCATTAGTTACAGTTAACACTGACTCAATGTTTTAACAAAATGTTTAATACTGTAAATAATCCAAAATTCAAGGTTTAAATGTTAAAAATCAACTTTTAGCGGAAGCATAATTAAATCCAGTACGCAAAATCCCGCGCACAAAACAATAAACCAAATTAACAAAATAAAGTAGAATTACATTTAATTTTTAAAATAGTCTAAAAGACGACCCAATGCATGCATGTCCTACGTGCTCAGCTCCTTATATACCTGAGAAAACATACTAAAACAGTCAACACATAATGTTGGTGAGTTCAATGAGGTTTGTTTATAAATAAAAGATACCGTTCATAACACTGATAAACCAAAATAATATCTTTCATTTTATTAGGCGGTTTGCAAGACCGAATGCTTATTGCTTGTCAACACGTCGAGATGAAAGCTAAACGTTACTTTTGCCTTGTCGCCATCTAACCAGGATGACCCATAACCTTTAAGGACAATTTGCACCACATGACGCCCAGTCAAGGGTGGGGTGCCGTCGCAACCCGGTAGTACTACTCAAATTTCCCCGCTATCATATATTAATCAACCTCGAACTTTTATAAGGACTTGAATGTGGTTCCAATTCGTGTAAAGCACTATAAGCCCTAATAAAATCCTGCCCGTAGGCATTTATACTTTTACCAAACCTGCCCGTAGGCATTTATACTTTTACCAAAACCTGCCCGTAGGCATTTATACTTTTACCGAAACCTGCCCGTAGGCATTTATACTTTTACCGAAACTTGCCCGTAGGCCCTACCCAAAGGTATAAAATGCAGCCTTAGTTGGCCCCGCCCGAAGGCATAAAGTTTTGCCCGAAGGCCCTGCCCAAAGGAAAAAAAATACTGTCCGCCCGAAGGCGCTGTAAAATAGTTGCCGGAAGGCGCATTAAAAACATTTGTATGTTTTCTCCCCGAAAAGATTTAAAAGAGGCCAAAGAACTCACCTTAGAATGCGTCGCAACAAATACAGAATGCAAACACAAGGATCCTAGATCGTATCACGACCAGAACAGATAAAGAAGATGATCGGAAACGCGGTTCGCTGCTGCTGCTCCGGGACTGCTTATAACAGCTGATCGGAAAAAGAGACGATGAGGGTGCGGCTGCTGGTTTTTATCCGTCGTCCGATGATCAGAGAAGTGCAGGAGTTTTCTTGCGGCGATTAGGGTTTTTAGTGTGTGTCGAGTGTGTGATCGAGAGAGAAGACGAGTATGCAGGGGGCTTTGGGTTTTATTTATTAATTTCGTATTTAGACTTTCCCCCCTTCTAGTTTACTAGAGTGCTCAAGTTAGTTTCTAACATTTATAACTAACTTCCGTTTATTGCAATTTGGCCCTTAGACTTATATAGTTTGACTAACGAGCGCAGTAGTAATTAAAATTAAGAAGGATAAGCTAGAGTTAACGAGATCAGATTAACGAAGTAAACCTGAATTTGCGGGTTGTCACATCATCCCCTTGTTAGAAGAATTTTCGTCCCGAAAATTACGCCAACAAAATGGTACAAAGGAATGAAAAATTTTCCAGGTCGTCACATCATCCCCTTGTTAGAAGAATTTTCGTCCCGAAAATTTAAATATTATACTTTTGGGATAAATGTAACTGACGCTCCTTTCATTTTAAACCTATGAATATAGCTAGTACGTTGGATAACCCGAATGGAATGACAACGCATTCAATATAACATCACGAACACTTACATGATGGTAAGTTATCTAAGATAAATCTAGAGTCGAACCTGACCCTTCAAAATGGTCAAGCTGGTCATATAAACGGGAGAAAGAGTAACGGTTTGTTGTAGTACAAGCTATGTTGGATAAACCTTTGTCTAATAACTATTGCAGCTGCTTTGACCACTCTTATAGTTCAGTTGGAGGTATATTGGATAAGTTTTCCTTTATAACTGATTTCGGCCTGAGTTGGGGCTAGGTAGTGCCCCATAAGATAAGCATGAAGTTCCCAACAGACTAACGGCCCATTAAACCAGAGGGGGGTAGAAGTTATTTCCAAACAAGCTTTTTGTGAATTTAAGTTAATACGAGCTCCTATCGGTTCTGAAATTTAAATAACATATAACTATAATGCTAATTGAGTGGAAAAGTACCTGGAACTGCGTTATTGACAGAATTACTAGCTTGTTAATTTTATTAAGTTTTAGGAGTCGTTTTTTTTAATCAATAACTCCCCGAATTATTATTGTTTTATATATAATAGGTGATCCAGCAATTCTTCGAATTTCTCTTTTCGTAAAAAAAATAGTTTATTTATTTATTATTATTTTTTATTAAAGTAGTGTTCATAAGAGATTCTACGATCAATGGAGGTACTATTGATGATAGTTTGGCGTGTTCATAAACCTCTCCAACAACATAACAACGCCTATCAGTCAGCGAGTAAGTTTCACAATACCAGCCACTCGCTAAGCGGCTTCCGAGAATTTCCAATGGCAGTGGAAAAAAAGAAAAAAAATTGAAGTCATAAATTACACAATGGAACCACTTATCCACAAGTTAGGTCTCACCAGGATTCACATGCACTACAAATTATTATTCCGTGTGCACCCGTGATGATAGTTTGTCTTGCATGTTCACCCTAATTCTACCTGTCTGGTGTTAAACGTGCCGAAAAACATAATACAGAGCACCGAGAAGTGCTAAGGATGAATGGTTATTTACAACTTAGTCTTCAGCTCCAAATTAATGAACTAGGGGTTATATTAGAGAGTGTAGTCGGTAATTGATCATTTTAAGTATTAACTTGAGTTAGGGATTGTTGATGAATCATTCACTGACATATGCTACTAAAAAGCATGAGGTTATTCTTTCTCTTAAGACAAGACAGATTTAGATTAGGAAATAGGCAAAAAGTTCATCCACTTTGTTGTCGATTTATCTCCCAAGAAATAATAACCAAAATGTGAGTTCATAGCTCGGGTAATAATGACGTTTACGTGTCAAAATAATGCAGGTAACAATCTGGTCCAACCAGTTTTTGTGTAGAACAAGAATACCTTGAATATTCATCTCCACGACATGCCCTTCGAGTCCAAAGTTTTCACGAGTGCAGCAAGCACCGAGTTAACGGAAAAAGATAATTATAACAAGATGGAAATGTTTAAAAGTTTAAATAAATGGTTCAACACCAACAGAGAACGTCGCCCGGGGGGGTAGCATATTCCCATAATCCAACATTTCTTAAACACCCAAGGAATACAAAGGACAATTATTCGGATAAGGACGGTTTGATCATTGCCTGCTGGTTCAGCGATGTACTCCAAACGACGCTTCTCGGATCTCGAGAATGAATCCGTGATATGATGGGATTGAGAATCAAAATCAAGATTAGAAATCACGCCTACCATTTAAGGTAAATTAAAAGAGTATAAGGAAGTCTACCTAAGGAAGAGGTATAACAAATCACATATAAGGTAACACGTATAAGCCCAATCAAATTGTAACTAATGTGCAGTGTGAGTGTAACTAATGCAATGTCTAGTTATAGTCTAGATGCAAATGCTAGTTCTCTATAACTTATGGCTCTGATACCAATCTGTCACACCCTCAATTTTCCACAAACAGGATATCCGTTAGGCGTGTGACATACCAGGATCTCAAGCCATTAGTTACAGTTAACACTGACTCAATGTTTTAACAAAATGTTTAATACTGTAAATAATCCAAAATTCAAGGTTTAAATGTTAAAAATCAACTTTTAGCGGAAGCATAATTAAATCCAGTACGCAAAATCCCGCGCACAAAACAATAAACCAAATTAACAAAATAAAGTAGAATTACATTTAATTTTTAAAATAGTCTAAAAGACGACCCAATGCATGCATGTCCTACGTGCTCAGCTCCTTATATACCTGAGAAAACATACTAAAACAGTCAACACATAATGTTGGTGAGTTCAATGAGGTTTGTTTATAAATAAAAGATACCGTTCATAACACTGATAAACCAAAATAATATCTTTCATTTTATTAGGCGGTTTGCAAGACCGAATGCTTATTGCTTGTCAACACGTCGAGATGAAAGCTAAACGTTACTTTTGCCTTGTCGCCATCTAACCAGGATGACCCATAACCTTTAAGGACAATTTGCACCACATGACGCCCAGTCAAGGGTGGGGTGCCGTCGCAACCCGGTAGTACTACTCAAATTTCCCCGCTATCATATATTAATCAACCTCGAACTTTTATAAGGACTTGAATGTGGTTCCAATTCGTGTAAAGCACTATAAGCCCTAATAAAATCCTGCCCGTAGGCATTTATACTTTTACCAAACCTGCCCGTAGGCATTTATACTTTTTCCGAAACCTGCCCGTAGGCATTTATACTTTTACCAAAACCTGCCCGTAGGCATTTATACTTTTACCGAAACCTGCCCGTAGGCCCTACCCAAAGGTATAAAATGCAGCCTTAGTTGGCCCCGCCCGAAGGCATAAAGTTTTGCCCGAAGGCCCTGCCCGAAGGCAAAAAAATACAGTTCGCCCGAAGGCGCTGTAAAATAGTTGCCCGAAGGCGCATTAAAAACATTTGTATGTTTTCTCCCCGAAAAGATTTAAAAGCGGGCAAAGAACTCACCTTAGAATGCGTCGCAACAAATACAGAATGCAAACACAAGGATCCTAGATCGTGTCACGACCAGAACAGATAAAGAAGATGATCGGAAACGCGGTTCGCAGCTGCTGCTCCGGGACTGCTTATAACAGCTGATCGGAAAAAGAGACGATGAGGGTGCGGCTGCTGGTTTTTATCCGTCGTTCGATGATCAGAGAAGTGCAGGAGTTTTCTTGCGGCGATTAGGGTTTTTAGTGTGTGTCGAGTGTGTGATCAAGAGAGAAGACGAGTATGCAGGGGGCTTTGGGTTTTATTTATTAATTTTTTATTTAGACTTTCCCCCCTTCTAGTTTACTAGAGTGCTCAAGTTAGTTTCTAACATTTATAACTAACTTCCGTTTATTGCAATTTGGCCCTTAGACTTATATAGTTTGACTAACGAGCGCAGTAGTAATTAAAATTAAGAAGGATAAGCTAGAGTTAACGAGATCAGATTAACGAAGTAAACCTGAATTTGCGGGTTGTCACATTAATCACAACTATGACCAAATAATATCAAATGTTCATTAATAACATATAACTTAATTTGTGATCGAAAACACTCACCTTGGTTTTTGTAGATGCTTTGGTGTCTTAAATCATTGGCTTGACCCATTGACTTTATGAAGGATTCCTTTTTCTATTTGACTTTGTGGATAAAATAAAAATTCTTTATTAGTCAAACACAGTAAGCACTTCACATGTTCCGATTGAGTTTCACTTGAGCTATTAGCACTTTGAAGATAAAGAAATACCTAAACACATTAACATATTCCAAATATCACAGACCTTGATCTTTTTATCATTATAAAGATCTCTTTCTTTACATACACAACAAAAGAAACACAATATAACATAAAAAAACAAAAAAGGTAATTTCAATAACATATAAATGAGGGAAAAGATTTTTCCTAGATTTAGTTATTGAACCAAAAGGAGTTTTGCTGATATGAAAGACAACCCTAATTACTTTGTTGTTTCAGAAAGGTACCATTCACGCAGTTTGGAATGTTGCGCATATTGGTGTCCTTCATTCAACGGGCCAGTGACACTCAATTCTTCTTCTACAAAAAAACATAGAGTTTAATTAAATCCACAATGTACACATTTATGTCCAATGGATTGACAAATACACTAAACCACTAAAATCAACATTATTGATCATAAATTATCAAAAAAATCTATAAGCTCGAATAAAAAAAATAAATTTTTGATTTAGTGTAATAGAAATATACCTTCATGTCATTTGGCTGATTAAGAAAATGAAAACCCAACTAAATAGAATTAAAAATGTTATGCTTCTTCAATCTACTAAACATTAGAAATTTTTAACGCATGTAAGTCTAAAACATTTGATGTTATAGAAGCCCACCAATATCATTGACACCCAACAATTTCATCCCCACTAATTCGGCAGCAAATCCAGTAAAAATATCCCAAATCTCATATGAAGCTGCTTAATAAGTTCAAATAGTTGCCAAAGAAAAGAAAATCCCAAATGAAAATTTTAAGGTCAGTTAAAAAAACCTCAATGAAACCATACCATTTCACTATGCGTCTCAATTGCCACATATCCTTTGTCATTGAGCACCAAAAGAATATTCTTAACAAACTATAAATCTCACCAACCACAAAAAGTAGGTGATGATAAAAACACAACATGCAATAAGAAATTTACACAATGCCCTTTAAATTTGTCAATATGCATCAAGTTCATAATATGTGATTAGCCGAATAATAAATTCATCAATAAAAGGAATCATATTAACATATAAAATAAACAAAAGAAACAGGAAAGTAGTAATAGTTGAACTAAGTGCAACAAAAAAACATAAGAAATCCTAAATTCTAGCATAAAAAGAGATCATGTGTTCTTCCGATAATGTTCTTTACTAATGCATTTCCCATTCTATCAACGCCTTTTTTGGAACCTAATAACAATAAGAATAAATGTGGTGATTACTAACATGTATAAACAACCATAAAAAATAGTTGGAGCAAAAATTAATGCCAAACCACCTCCACTCCATAAGGATCAGTTTCTTTAACTTGATGTGTAAGTGAATTAACAAAAGAATACAATTTGGATCATTCACAACTATCAACATTTTTTAGAAATAGAAAATTAAATAACCCTAGCTAGGTTAACAATGGAAATTACCTGAATTAAGGTATTTCAGGTCCAAAATACATGATGCACCCCTTCCATCTCAAATAATCTACTTGCAACAAAAGGTCAACCATTTAACCAAAACCTAAATAAAAGCCCATAAATTTGAATGAAGTTCATACCAAAATCATTCGATGTTCGACAGAAATAAGCAATGAGAGGTGATTAATGCAGGCTTGTGAATCAAATAGATTAGGAGAAAAACCTTCGATTGTTTGAAGAAAAATCAGTAAGCAGGACATGTATCTTGATTAAAAAATTAACAAAATAAATGTAACAAAAAAAACAGGCTTAAAAGAAGAAAATTCTAAATCTGTATGATTTACCTTAACCGATTTGCAAGATTGAATCACATATTTGAACCTGTATCACAATGTCGCCGACTTCGAGCTCATGAAACAGCATAATCCTACACCCCGCCACCACCAGCAGACCTGAAATCCACCCACTGGAAACGGTTGTTTATGTCGACAATGTTGTTGCTACCGAAGCTTTTCACAGACCTGTTATTGGCGAAACTTTCCACTACCCCTTGTTGCGAAAGAGATCGATCGAGATGATAGCTAAATGGTAAAATGAAATTAGAGTCGTATTTCTGAAAGTTTCAAATGGTCTTTGCAAATAAGGTGGAGAAGAAAAAGGAAACTAAGTAACCGTAACTTTAAGTAAATACTAGTTTTAGGGTTTAGGATTAAAAAGACTAAAGTACCCTTTAAAATGGCTGTACACTGTGCATTAAAAGCTTGTACGTGGTTGACAAGTTGGGCATCCTTCCAATCTGCATTATAGATAGTATAGATTTGTCGCCGACTACAAATCCATAAAACGCAACAGCAACTCTTCTCGGTTCGATCCCTCCCTCTCGTCTCTTTTGCCAGTCGCCTGAAATCAAGAATCAGCAGACACAGTCATCCGCCACCCTTCACACCACTATTTCATTTCTCTCGTCGCTCGTTGCAGTACACATCAGAGAAGCAAGCGACATCATCGAGCACTGTTCCGGCGTCATCGAGTCACCGTTCGTCATCTGTGGTCATCTCGATTAAATTATGTTGTGACATGAAGTGGATATTGATCTTATATCGCAAAGTATGTGGATATGTATATATGCGAGATATTGTGTAGGTTGCATGATAGGTAGGAACGTGTATGTGACGAACATTAGTGTGTGTATAGTATGTTACATGATGTATATATAGATCAAATGTCATATGTATGCATAACAAATTTATTGAGCATGATGATGTTTTGTTGTAAATAAGTATACCTACATGAATTTTTATTTTTTTTTTCAAGGTGCTAATATGGCATACAGAAGTCGTACGATGGGCGATTTTGGGCGATTTAGGGTTTGCATGTTCTTGCATGCCCTGAATACGGTGTTTGATCATTGTTCTTTCTTATTTCGTTTGTTGTTTTTCTAATCAATCTTGCTAACTGAATCTTTGTGTAACAATCCTGATATACGCTGGTGTGCAACTATTGTATTCGAGCATTGTTAGCGAGGGTTTGCTTGCTGATTGTATTAGAGTTCGTTTGATCTGTGAGCATTTCAAGAATCTCTGATCCTGATTGCTTAATAAGTCTGTGATTAAGGGCGGCTATTGTATATAGTTTAGCCTCTTAACACGAATCCTATTAACCTTTTAAGGATTGGTTGTTGTTGATCTGCTACTTGGTTGGTAATGGGGGATTCGAATGTTGAGTCGTCCAGTTTGGCCAGAAAATTGCTGAAAATTGATGGTAACCCTAGAGTGACTCTGTTACGCGGTTCATCCAAAGGGAATGATGCACCTAAAACAACTCCATCTTCGAGACAACCTGTTAGGGGGGCGGCTGTTTACCCGGCTAGGGTTGATGCTCACCCGGCTAGGGTTGATGCTCACCCGACAAATGGTAGTCTTCACACGGCTGATGATAGAGGTCACCCGGCTACTGGTAGTGTTCACCCGGCTGGAGTTAGTGCTTACCCGGCTGATGGAAATGTTCACACGGCTAATGATCTTGGAGAGACTGCAAATGTTCACACGGCTAATGGCTTTAGTGCTCACCCGACTGATATTAGTGTTCACCCGGCTGATGTTAGTACTTACTCGGCTGATGGAAATGGTCACACGGCTAATGGTCTTGGTGATACTGCTAATGTTCACACGGGTAACTCCTATGCGGATATGACTAGAAAATCTGGGTTGGATTTAGGTTCATTGGGAACAACTATTAACTTTAGGTATATGGTAAGTGATGAAGTGAAACATGGTTTTGATGTCGTTCTTCCAAAAGAGTCTGTTCGTGCGGTTTGTAATAAACTGGAGTTTACGTTGTATGGATACTTTTTAGGGGACAAGGTGGCATACCCAGTAGTAGAGTATTTTGTGCGTATGAATTGGAAAAAATTTGGGCTTCAGAAATCTATGATGAATGCGAATGGGTTTTTTTTCTTCAAGTTTAATGACAGGAAAGGTATGATGGATGTTCTGGAGGGTGGTCCTTGGATGATTAGAAATAAACCTATTATTCTTAATGTTTGGTCACCGTCTTCAAAGCTCTATAAGGATGATATCAAGAAGGTGTCTGTTTGGGTCAAGTTGCATGATGTCCCCCTTGTGGCTTACACGGATGTGGGTTTGAGCCTTTTAGTTTCACAACTTGGTACTCCTAGGTTGTTGGACTCGTTTACTACTTCAATGTGTACTAATACTTGGGGCAGAAGCAGTTTTGCTAGGGCTCTTGTTGAAATTTCAGCTGACACTGGGTTTAAGGATGAAATTTCTATTGCAGTCCCTGAGCTGGAGGGTGATGGGTTTGGGTCGGCCAAAGTGTCGGTGGAATATGAATGGACACCTCCTAGATGTGGTCATTGTTGTGTCTTTGGTCATAATGAAGATGGATGCCCATTAATGGTGAAACAAGAGATCAAAAATGAGCCCGCTGTTGATAATGATGGTTTCAAGGAGGTGAAGAATAAGAATACTGCTAAGAGAAATGGGCTTCAAATTAAGAAACAACAATTTGAATACCATCCGGTGGTTAAAAAAGATAGGAAAACCAATGATACAAAGGGGGATACACGTTATGTTACTGGAATTAAATTGAAGGAACCTGTTGTAGAGAACATCATATCTGCTAACCCATTTGATGTCTTATCGAATGAGGTTGAGAATAGTAGAGTGGAGGACAAAAAGAAGGGTATTGTGGAGGATAGGATCAACCAGTTGGATTCAGACTCAGAGGTTGATGAGGTTCTCGATGTGGATAGTGGTATGGCGAGATTTGTGAAAATTGGTACAATGGGAGAGAAGAACACTTTTAAAGGGGCAAGCACTCCTTCCACATCAGGTCTTAATGGTTAGTATGGCTGCATGGAATATTAGGGGTTTGAACCAACCCCTAAAACAAAAGGAGGTTCGGCAAGTGGTTAGGGATAATAAGCTGAGTTTGTGTGCAATCTTGGAGTCTCATGTGGAGTTGGATAGACTAATGGGGGTTTGCAACAGTGTGTTTAGAAAGTGGGATTGGACGTCAAATGGTAACTTGTGCTCGAAGGGGTCCAGGATTATTTTGGGATGGGATCCCCTGATTATGGATGTTATGGTTCTTGCCCAATCGGACCAAGTTATGCATCTTCAGATTTCTTTTAAGATTGATAAGAGGAGGTTGTTTTGCTCTGTTGTATATGTTGCTAATTACTATGTCCAAAGAAGGGAGTTGTGGGCGAGCCTATGCAGACATAGTCTGGTGGTTAGAGGGGAGCCTTGGGTTATGATGGGGGACTTTAATTCGGTTCTATTCTCTCATGATTCACATACTGGGACGTCATCTTCTACTATTGGTATGAGAGAATTTATGGAGTGTGTTAACCAGGTAAGGATGATTGACGTTAACAGATCTGGAATGCAATTTACATGGAATCAAAAACCCAAACAGAGCAATGGGGTGTTCAAAAAGATTGATAGGGTCATGGCTAATGTCTGTTTTACTGATAGTTACCCTACGGCTGGTGCCATTTTTCAATCGAATGGTATTTCTGACCATTCTCCTTGTATCCTTAGAATTCCAGAAGTGGAGAGGTCAAAACCGCCGCCTTTTAAATTTGTAAATTTCCTGACCCATAAACCGTAATTTAAGGAGATTGTGACTGATATCTGGGGAACGAATATTGGGGGTGTACACCAATTCAGAGTGGTTAAGAGGCTCAAACTCCTGAAACCGCACCTTAGAGGTTTATTATATAAGCAAGGTAATCTTCACTCTAAGGTTGCTACTATTCGTAGCCACTTAGATCAAACCCAACGTTTGATTGATAACGACCCATTGGATCAGCAATTACTTGATAGGGAGGCTGACCTACTTGCTTCTTTTAAAGTGGCAAGCCTTGATGAAGAGAGATTCTTGAAGCAGAAAGCGAAGGTGCATTGGCTTGCTGAGGGGGATGCCAATACAAAGTTTTTCCATAACACATTGAAGTGCAGAAACCATAGGGCTCGGATAGATGTCATTACTGATAGCAATGGTATTCTACATGAGGGGAAGGAGGTTCCCAAGGCTTTTGTGGATCACTATGTGGGGTTTTTGGGGAAGGAGGAGGCTGTTATTATGCCTATTACTCAGGAGTTGTTTGATGTTCGTATTGATCAGGCTATGTCAATTGATATGATTCGGGGGGTTACATTCGATGAGATCAAAAGGACCATGTTTGCTTTTGCTGATGATAAAGCCCCGGGGCCTGATGGGTTTACTGCTGCGTTCTATAAGAAGGCTTGGGATATTGTGGGTAATGACATTTGCCTTGCTGTTCAGGATTTTTTTCTTACGGGGAAGTTACTTATTGAGATGAACCATACGTTGATCGCTCTTATCCCCAAGGTCAGTACCCCCTCTTTGATTACGGATTATAGGCCGATTGCATGTTGTAATGTTCTGTTTAAGTGTATCACTAAGATTCTTGCAGATAGAATGAAAGTAGGCCTGAATACTATTATCAGTTCCAATCAATCTGCTTTTATCTCGGGTAGAAGAATTTCGGACACTATTCTATTGACTCAAGAGCTCATGCACGGTTATCACCTTGATAGTGGTCCTCCTAGATGTGCTTTTAAAGTTGATATCCAGAAAGCGTATGATACTGTGGACTGGAAATTCTTGAAGATGGTTTTACTGGGTTTTGGTTTTCATCCTGTGATGGTTAATTGGGTCATGAGCTGTGTTACCACAGTTTCGTTTTCTATATATGTCAATGGTAGTCTACATGGCTATTTTAGGGGTAAACGTGGCCTCCGTCAGGGGGATCCTATGTCCCCGTATCTATTTACTATGGTTATGGAGATCCTTACCCTAGTGTTGAGAAGGGCGGTTTCAATGGATTCTTCCTTTAGATTCCATAACAGATGTGAGAAGCTCATGTTGATTAACCTGTGTTTTGCAGATGACCTATTTTTGTTTGCTAGAGGTGAGCTGAGTTCAGCGAAGGTTATTATGAACTCTTTGGTTGATTTTGCTGGTATGTCTGGGTTGAGCCCGAGCAACCAGAAGAGTACTATATTTTTCTGTAATGTTCCTACGCAAACAAAGAATAGTATACTGAATATTATGCCTTTTGTGGAGGGTAAGTTGCCGGTTAGGTATTTGGGTGTTCCCCTTGTGGCGGCTAGAGTGAAGACAACGGATTGTCGGGTTCTTATTAAAAAGGTTGAAAATCGTATTGGTGAGTGGAAGAATAAGTTGCTTTCATTTGCTGGTAGATGTCAACTGATTAATTATGTTATCTCTTCTCTGCATGTGTTTTGGTCTTCTGTTTTTATTCTTCCAATCCGGATTATGCATGATATTGAGGCTAAGATGAGGGATTTTTTATGGGCTCGGGGTCCTTTGAAGAGGAGTCGTGCTAGGGTTTCTTGGAAGGATGTTTGTAGGCCTAAAACTGAAGGTGGGCTGGGTATAAAGCGCATTAGGGACATGAATAAAGCCTTGATTTCGTTTCATATTTGGAGCATCATTTCAAAACGTCCTTCTGTTTGGGTTGATTGGATCCAGCAATATAGGTTGAAGGGGAGAAATATATGGAGTGTGGAAGTCCCTAGAAATTGTTCCTGGGGTTGGCGAAAGATTCTGCAGCTTCGTCCTATTATTCGTAAGTTTTTGTGGTCTAAAGTTGGGAATGGTTGTAATACCTCTGTCTGGTATGATATCTGGTTTGATGGGGGCCCTTTTATTGAGATGCTTTCGAATAGGGATATCAGAAATGCGGGATTTTCGTTGGAGGACAAAGTGAGTAGTGTGTATGTGAATGGTGTTTGGAGATGGCCGACTTCATGGTTAAATTCTTTTCCGTTGCTCAATCGGGTTACCCCAGATGAGGTTATGTCCGGATGCTCGGGACCAGATTTTCTGGAGGTCAGGGTCGAATATGTGCTCCTTCTCTACTAAAGTGGTATGGGACTGTATTAGAGTTCAGGGTACTGTTGTTGACTGGGCTAAAGGAGTTTGGTTCTCTCAGTGTATTCCGAAGCATGCTTTTCTTTTATGGTTAGTAATGAAGGAAAGGTTACTCACACAAGACAAGATCATATCCTGGGATCCGGGTAGAAGGGGGAATATGAATATGATGTGTTGTCCTTTATGTTGCAGGAGCTATGATTCTCACGACCACCTGTTTTTTGAGTGCTCATTTGCTACTAGAGTTTTGCAGCCTATAAAATCTATGGCCAGATTACAACACTTATCAAATCGTAGATTGGATATTATTGCCTGGATAAGGCTGGCGAACACGAAGTCAGTGTTTCACGTGGTTGGTAAACTTTGTATTGCTGCTGCTGTTTATTTGATTTGGCAGGAACGGAACTCCCGGATATTCAAAAACCAGACTCGGCCGCCGGAAGTGATAGTGGAGGATATACGCAGTACGATTAGATGCAAGTTGTTGGGCCTGAAATTCAAGAATACGACTCGTGTATGGGCTACTCTGAGGGAGTGGAAGATCGACCGAGGAAGAGATTTGGTGGACATAGGATGATTTTTGGTCGGGTTTGTGATCTAGTTTGGGTTTCCCTAGGCTAGTGGTTGCTTTTGTTTTCTTTGGTTTTGTAATGTTTTGCCTAGATTTGGGCTTGTTGGTTTTTTTTTGTTCACATTCATGGGGCATGTCCCAGGAATGAACTAGCTTGGTGTTCTGCCATGCTACTTGTACTTTCTTTTTGATGTTAATATATAGAATCACTGGGGTAACCCTTTACCAAAAAAAAAAGTATACCTACATGAAAGTAAAAACATAATATGCTTAATATATACGAGTAAACTTATGTACGTGGTGTATTAGTACTGTATGGAAACCAACCGAATACACAAAACCTTGATATTATATATATATATATATAGGGGTATGTATTTGTAAACCAACCCTTAAAAAGTTAACCAAAAAACCAATTGTAGGCCACAAGTTATATTTTGATTACTTTAATTTGTGGACCATATTCATTGTTGTAATTTATTTTATTTTATTACTAAACATGTGGACAAGAATAATGGAAGGGTAAACAAGTAATTTTACATATTAATTTTCTCTCTCTTTCTTTTTCTCCATCTTTTTTTTTTCTCTATGAATAAAAGTAAAACAAAAACATTTTTATTTTTATACATTTTACTCTTTAATCAAAAACATTTTACATGAAAAAAACCTAAAAAAAATCTAAATGCTAGTTTCTTCCTTCTTCGATGTTCACATCATAATCTAGGTTGTTCTATGCGTTCTGAAAAAAAAACGAAGAATTAACATAGATTAGCAACTATTTAAAGAAATGAGCCAAAAAGTTATAAGAAAAAAAATTATAAATATTTGTGCACGTTTACACATGTGTATTCAGATTACAAATGTGTACAAACCCAGTTAACAAATGTATTATATTTGTACACATTTTTTTTCATTATTCAAGTTCACACACGCATGTGTATAACTCAGTTACACATGTGTATATTCAAAAATCAATATAGGTACAACTTTTTATACACAGTGTACAACTATGTAGAAGAAAATACACATGTGTATAACCAAAATACACATGTGTTCAAAATCTATTTACACATATGTATAATAAAAACCCTAAACCCAACTATAAGAAAATGAAACTGAGTAAAGGCGTGTACGAAATTTGTTTACATGTGTGTATAATAAAAACCCTAAGTTTGACTATCAGATTTTAGTACTTGAAAAATATACGAGTAACAACTCTGTGCTTCTTTGAGCGAAAAACATACTAATTAAACATGATAAAACCCTGAAATAAGTTTAATTTGATGTACTCATTAGAACATAACCATCAAACACATGTGTATTTGATTTGTACACATGTTTATACACCTCAATTGTTCTTTATTTCCATCTCATATATGGGTTGCTCAACTTATGTACAACTTTTTATGCACAAGGTATAATACCTTGGAGGAAAAACAAAGACGAACCCTTAGTACAATCACTCAAAAGCCAAAATAAGACTAACACATGTGTATTAAAAACATGTTTAGATACAACTTTCTATTTAGAATGTACAACGTAGAGAAAACCAACTTAGAGGAAAAAACCAAGACTAACAAATGTGTACAATTCAGTTACACACATGTATGAAAAAACTAGTTTAACTCAAAGGAAAAAACACATGTGTATAACTCATAAAAGAAAAAACGCATTCATAATTTTTGACCAAGTTAATCCTAATGAAATCACAATAGGAATAATAAGAGAAACAATATTTGCTATTTCTCTTACTTTCGATAAATTTAGTGTGGTTACAACGTGAAGGGATGTAGTTCAAATAGATCCACAATAAACATATTTTAAAAACTAACTCTCAGTTACCAAATCTAATTTCAATTTCAATCTGTGAAAATGAGAAAATGTAAATACTGTGAAAGGTAATAACCTGAATGATGAGAATATAAATATTACATTATGAACAATCTTTATAACCTTAAATTTAAAATTCTGTAAAACCGATCCACCGATCGAATTTCAATTTCAGTTTTTAAAAAAGAAAGAGAAATCATATTGTGGCAAACCATATGCGTCCACAGTAACTTCGTTTTTTTTTTGCAACACCACTTTTGTATTTGTTATGAACAATCTTTTACAACCTCAATTGCTAATTGGAAAGAGTCACAAAATCAAAAATTAAAAGTGAAGTAACTGAACAAAAAGAAATTATTTGAAGGATAAAGAATTACATACCCAGTTAAAAGGTTTTTGGATGGAAGATGAAGCAGATATATTCGATGAAACAGGGGAGGACTATTTTGGACGGGAAACAATGGTTAAAACTTGAAAGCCAACAGTCGGGTCGGAAGAAATGAATCGCCGTCAATAGTTGATAGGGTAGAAGATAAGAACAAAGGTTGTGACTTAATGATGGAAAAAGGATGGTGTTTTTATGGACGTGATGGTTGTGGAGGAATTTGTGTAAAATGTTTTGAATTTTAGAGAAGACCACCAACAAGGTAATGGAGGGTTTTTCAAAAATTTCAAGACCACCAGAGAGTGTGTAAGAATGATCAAAAAGTAAAAAAAAAGCTGACACAAATGTTGATTGACCCATTTGCCCTTAAAAATAAAAATAAATCATTTAAGTTAAAAATAAATGAGTGGATGAGAATTGGTTTTTTGGTTAACATTATAAGGTTTGGTTTTCATTTGACATTGATTATATATATATATATATATATATATATATATATATATATATATATATATATATATATAATACGAGTAAATTTAGGTATTTCGTTTTCTTCTCGCAATATTTGTTCTTCTCAAATGAACCCTCTCCTATATATATATATACGGAGGTTCACCTACATAGTATTAGAAATCTAAGAAGGCTAAAAAGCAATAAGAGATTGACATATGACATCTAGGAAAATTAGGAGATGGGGTATTTTAGTCATGCCTACTTTTTAAAATATTCTCTCTCCACATGCAAGTCACATGTCAATTCCCTCACTTTTTTTAAACGTTTATAACTTTCACACACGACCTTATTTTTTTAAACAAATTACACCATAAAAATGAACATTTTTTTCTCTCTAAAACGCGTATAATATTGATATATAAAAAACGAACTTTTTTCACATTTTTTCAGCTCATTGTGTCTTCCGTCAGGTCATTGTGTCTTTCGTCTGGTCATTGTGTGATTGTGTCATCCGTAGGGTTGTTGTGTCGTTCATCGGGTCATTGTATAATCTTATTTGACAAGTATTACACAATGATCTAATAATAATTACACAATAACACAAAAAGTATTTCAAAGATCTTGCTCCCACAACATCCTCCTTCAAAAATAAATAAACAAAACTTAAAAAAACTACTATTTTCTCATTGTGTCTATTTTCATTGTGTTCTAATTTAAAAAATAAAAAAAACGGTAATTTTTTAAATTTTTTTAAATTTTTCGTTTATTTATTTTTTGAAAGAGGAATACATGGGGAACAATGTCTCCGAACCACTTTTTTAAAATTTGATTTATATTGTGAGTTAGAATTTTTTTAAAAGTGTCATTGTGTCTTTGTTTACCATTGTGTCATTCTCACATTTTGTAACAAAAAATGACTTTGTCTTTGAACATTTCTCAAACACATATTAACAATTTGTGACACGAGAAAGCCTGCCTTGACAATCAGCATGTTTTTATTCCATTAGCCTTTAATACATTTGGTTTCCTAGCAACGGGGGCGGTGAACTTCTTGACCAGGGTTCAACGGGTCATTCACAGCAATGTGTCGACCCCTAAAGGCCAAGGGTTTGTTTTCAGTAGGATAGGGTTTGCTATTCAAAAGGGGGTTGCGGCGCAACTTGTTGCTCGTTTACCTGCCACGCTATTGTAAATTCCAATGGATTGTTTAAATGAATTTTCATAGTTTATGAGATTAAAATGTTACAAGTCAAAAAAAAAAAAACTTAAGAATGAACCGATAAAAGTGATATTTCACTATTTATAATATAACACAATCACATGATATTACACAAGGACTAGACAAGTGCTAAATTTTTTTATTTTTTTTATATATATCAATTTTATACGCGTTTTAAAGATAACAAAAAGCTTGTTTTTTTTGGTGTAATTTTTTAAAAAAAATAATATCGTATCCAAAAGTTATGAACGTTTTAAAAAAGTGGGGGAATTGACATGTGCTTTGCATGTGGAGAGAGAAAGTCAAAAAACGTGGCTATGACTAATGTATCCTTCCACCAAATTTTTTCCCTACAAATTGATCTCAACCATTAAAAGAGAGATCTAAAGGTCATAAATCCTTCTTAGCCTTCTTAGATTTCCAACCCAATATAGGATAACTCTCCTCTCTCTCTCTCTCTCTCTCTCTCTATATATATATATATATATATATATATATATATATACTAAATTAATAAACATATTGAATGGGCAAAATAGTCATTTAACAAATTCCTTAAACTTTCAACACTATATAAGCTTACTATCATATAGATCTAGGGTTACAAACACCTCTGCTCCTTGTTCAATCCGCCTCCTCTCCATGTTCAAAATTCAGTTCTATTCTAGGGTTACAAACACCTCCCTGATCATCTAGCGATTCCTCTCAACTCTCATGCCTAGTCGTCTATTGATTCCTCACCTTCGATCACTCATATAATCTGCATTGCTTGCCAAGATTGCGGTTATATCGCTTGTCGAGTGATTTTACCATGGTGTCTATTTCTTTGATGGTTGTGGCTACCAAGAGGTAAGAAACTCAAGCAACTGTCCTGTGGTTTGGTACTTGGTGGCCAAGGGTTCGATTCGCCTAATACTAATGCACGAACATCAACTTCAACGGTATGTATGCTTTTATGAGTTTATGGTGCCAAATTTGAGTGTAGATTTTGATTAATTCTCTAACTGTATAAGCTTGTTTCTTCAGTCCAGGATAATGATGGAGATGGATTATATGTTTTCGTTTAGGGCTATAGAATCTTCACTACGTCTACTTCATAGATTTCGCATTCTCGAGATCTTGCTACCATTTCAGGTAATTTAAAGCATTATTTTTCTAAAATAATATCGTTACAATACACTAAGTTAAAAAAAATGTTTGATTGTAGGTGGTATACATTTCCATTCAATCTACTGGATATGAGCAATGTACCATGATGTTGATGGTATGTTCGGTTGCTTGTATCTCAATATTGTATATAATGCTCTGTTGTCAAAGGCGATAGGCGCACTCAAGGCGCAATGCCCTCGCCTGGGGCATAGGCGCAAAGCACAAAAAAAGCACTTGCCCTAATAAAGAAAGCGCACAAAGAAAAAAAATTAAAAACATTTATGCAATAGAAGTTAATACCAAAACCAATACCAAAATCAATACCAATACTAAACATTCAAAACAAACAACAAAAAAATCAATACCAAAAAGTCAAAAACCATACCAAAATCAATACCAAACATTCAAAACCAATATCATATGTTCAAAAGGGAAAAAAGTAGAATTGTTTATGATCAATCATCAAGATCAAGAAAACCTTCAGAGTTGTTTTCATTTTAAATCGTTTTTTTTTTTGCTTCGGAATAATCTTATGTATCTTCATCAACAAATCAGTTCTTGATAAATCAAAAGAAATCAATAGAAAACAAAAAATTCTAAAAATCAATTTTTTTTAATATTGGTCGCTTTTTCTCAATTTCCTCTCATTAAAGCGCAAATCATGGGCTAGGCTTTTTTTCCTCGCCTAGGCGGAAAAGCAAGCGCTTTTGACAACAGAGATATAACGTTACATCCATTCGTCTTATCTTTATACATAATACATGCTAAATATATTGCAATATGTTTTATTCTTCTTTGCCATGCATTTCTTAATTAGCAGATAGCATTTTATTTTTTTAGGAATTGTTCTCATATATGGATAAGCTTGTTAGTTGTGACCAGTCATCTGCATGGCTTATGGTTAGTTTTTTGAATAATTGTTGTTTATTACAGGATTGGACTTTTGGCTTTGCATCACGCACTACTAACTAAACTTCAACATCCTTTTGTTTTAATGACTTTTGGTTGTGTTCTATGTTAGAACTGGCAACAACGGATTTACGTGGAGTATGTTTGATCTTCACCATATTATCAAACATGTAATAAGAATATGAAGTGTAGAAAGAAAGTGATTTATTAACTTGAATGAAAAGTGTTCAGCATATATAGATTATGAATGGTTGCCTTCAACCATCATGACCCATTATGAAGAAACCACCATAACCGTACATAACTTCCAAGTTACAGTTATAAGAAAACTGTAATTGGTTTCTAGGGTTTAAAAGTACATAACCAGCCCCTAGACTATTAAAACATAATACAAATAAACATAAGTTTCTAATGAGTGTGATATTAAATTTCAACACTCCCCCCTAATATCAAACGAGTTGCATCAGTTAGTTCCAAGCATTATTAAGCCATCTTCATCATCTTGATCAGCATCTTCTTCATCGGTTTCTTCTTTAAGTGTGATGATTAGATTTTCACCATTGTCTTTCAAAACTTTCACAGTTTCAATCTTGGACGTGCTTGCTTCTTGATGTGCCATCCTAGCTTTTCCTTTAATCTGTTCAGCAGTTGTTCTTACCCAAGCTTCAAAATCTTGTTCAGGTTCCATGACATCAGTTCCTTGCACTCGGTCCATTGGTGCTTCATCCAACGCAGCATTCTTGCTCGTGATTTCTGATTCATTCTTGTTAACCTGTTTAGCAGGAACACCCTGCTCGCTTGCAACAACTCTGAAGTAGGATTCTGGCAGACTTAAGTATCGTTCATAGAGCCCTTTAAACCTGTTTTTCAAATATTCCGGGCATGCAAAGCTTAAAGCCACATCCTCCCAATGGTCATATTTAGTAAGGTCATCACTTCCTCCTAGGCAGTCTACCACTTTGTAAAGATCAAGGAGGCCAATTTCTTTTCCTCCAATAGTGGGTGGTATAGGAGCATCAAACATATAATCCATATATGTTTTATGAAACCATGATATCGTTTCGTTGAATTTCTTGCTAAGTATGCTTCAATTTTCATGTGCTGTGTCCGTATCCTTTGCAATTTCCATTATCATAATGAAACCATCAAACGTGTCTGATTGTAATACAACATTAGTTCCATTCCAGCAGATGCTTTCTATTTGTTTAGGCATTTGAACCTTCTTTGCTGCTTCATAGTGTAAATCTAGCAATTGCAAGTTATCAACATAGCATACTTCAAACTGATTTGCATAGTGGGGTGGAAAACCTTGTGACATAGCAATTTTGTCCCATCCTTCTTTAACCATCAGTTTTCCTGCTCCTCCTAGTCCCTTCACGGTTTTGAAGAGGTCCAATAGGCAAACTTGTTTAGGTCCTATTGTAGGTGGTATTTTCTTTAGATGGGGGCTTTTGATGTATTCCTTGTAGAACCATAATGTCATATCATCAAAGATTTTGTTGAATAAAGCCTTTTCTTTTGTTGCTAGGTCATTATCTAACACTAAGTTCATTAAACCCACTACGCCCTTCAACTCTACGGGGATCACTTCTTCTTGATAGAGGTTGGTATCATTGATAAACCCTTTGTGTTTGCTATCCCCAACCCGATCACAATGTTTTCCAACATAATCCTTCATCACCCTTCTACTCATGTCTAAGGCAACATCCCTTTGTAATTTTTCTAGATGTTCCTTGGTGAGATTTCCTTTAGTATAATCTTTCACAGATTTCTTTGGACTTATGTTTGGAAACATTTGTTTTATGAAACACTTGTGATCATAAACGTCTACTTCATATCCTTGGGCTCTTAATTGATTCAAACTTAGGATGTTAATACCTATATTTGGCGTATGTGTTACACTTCGAATCAAATATCTTTGATTCTTAGTAGTAACCATTACATCCCCTATTCCTTGACTAAATAGGCTACGTTTGAAATCATGATCAAGGCATGTTTTGGCCTTGAATTGTGTAAACACAAATTTGGTGGTGGCTATATGCTTAGGCAGGGATTCACTCACATACCATATTCGATTCCAGTCGCCATGATCTGTGCCTGCAACCATGTAGTTCGCTGCAAAGTTGATGCTGACCCGTTCGTTGTAAAAGGCCATCTTTTTTTCATCCAGACGTTCTGCCGATTCCATGATCGCCTTTCCTTTCTCTTCCTTTGTGTACCGTTTTCTGTTTTCATATGTGTTTGAGGGGCAATTGAAGTAGGCATGGCCTTTGGCATTGCATTTGAAACACGTTGCTCGTTCCAATCTTCTGGCCGAAGCCCTGCTGCGTACCCATCCATCTTCTGTTTCGAAATTGTGACCAGCGCCCATGCTGAATTTTGGTTTTGGTTTGAAAACTGTATCGTGTATGGGTTTCAGAAATTTCGACTCTGAAGTTGGGGTAGAGGCTGTTGTGGTCGAGTATGTCCCTGGATTCGAAACGTGGCTCTGATGCCAATTGTTAGAACTGGCAACAACGGATTTACGTGGAGTATGTTTGATCTTCACCATATTATCAAACATGTAATAAGAATATGAAGTGTAGAAAGAAAGTGATTTATTAACTTGAATGAAAAGTGTTCAACATATATAGATTATGAATGGTTGCCTTCAACCATCATGACCCATTATGAAGAAACCACCATAACCGTACATAACTTCCAAGTTACAGTTATAAGAAAACTGTAATTGGTTTCTAGGGTTTAAAAGTACATAACCAGCCCCTAGACTATTAAAACATAATACAAATAAACATAAGTTTCTAATGAGTGTGATATTAAATTTCAACATTCTATATCATCAGAGCTGGGAGGATGGCCTCAATTTTGCAAGAAAATTTTGTCAAACACTAGCAAGCTTTGTTCCTAAAATTTTAGATCCTTATGAGTTGAAATCTGATGATGAGGTTGCTTAAAAAAGTAAATATATTAGCAAAATCGGTGTTAGACTACACAATTCATTGTTCGCTTTCCTTGGTTTTCCATATCCTATTTTGGTAAGTGAATTAATTTCGTATCAACTCATTGTTATTTATCACATATAGTTTAAGAAAAATATTTTCCATTTCCATTTATTATTGTTTTGGGGTTATAGTGGATTGTAGTTGCAATCTTTTTATTTCAGATAAATATTTATAATTTTAGTGCTTCTGCATTTAAAATTTTAGTGTTGTTTTAAAGATTTTCATGTTAGTATGGCTTAGTTTGATACTATTGAAATGGGGTTTTTGTTTCTCATTTGTTTTATCAAATGATGTTGATGATGTGCATCTATTTAACATTTGCAATCACTTTCTTGAAGCTACTGAAGCTTATGCATCCATTTAACTATTTTTTCATGTTTTATTGTTTCCTGCAGTGTGTTTTTTCCATTTCTTTGGGACTACATGTGTTGGAGACGTCGAGGAAGAAGCAAAATTAACACATGCAGATTGAAAAAAGGAGAGCTACCAATAAAAAGAAATTTAAAGGTAACCCTCATCACCATGAACATGAATTTATATGGTGTAGAATTTTTATGAATTTTGTCTTGTAATAAGAGCCTGGATGTTTAATTCAATTGTTTATTGGTGGTTGTTACTGAGATTTTAAGCTTGATAATTTGTTGGATGAAGTTGGATTTGGCAATGTTTATAAACGTTAATTAGAAGATTTTGATAAGGTTTGTGATGTTTGGTTGATCAAGATTCTTACCTGAATTAGTTTAAATGTTAGTTTTGATTATGTATTAGTTTATTAATCTTGAATAATTTTGTTTTTGTGATATAGTATGATGCTATTAAGAGATTGGATCGTGATGGGAGTTAATTTACGTGTAATTTTATTATTGAAGTGTCTATTTATGTGGGTATCATATTTGTGTGATCTTATAGAAATTATTTGTTGTGAACAAATCTTTATAAAACAGTTATTGCTTTTATGTGAACATTATTTTCAGCAATTTTCATAGTTGTGTTATATTTCTTTTGATAAAAAAATCAGTAATGTTTGTTGTGAACGTATCTTTATAAAAATTGAACACGCTAAACGGGTCAATTTGGTTAATCATTTAACTCTTTGTTATTTATCACATATAGTTTAAGTAAAAAGTTTTATTTCACTAAAATCTGCAGCATTTATTATTTGTATTTTGGCTAAGATAGTTCATGGTCTTTTCTTAATTAAACTTATTGCTCAACATAAGGAAGGCCTCTTCTTTTTTTTTCAGGTTTTCATACCAAGAGTTCTGCTCACAATCTTGCACAAATCTTTCATGGTCTTCCACATAAGTTAAAATTTTATATTACAAGCACCAAGAGTTTGAATACAGTATTCCAAAGACTTTCCTAAATCAAGTATGGTTTACTGTCCTATTCTGAAATTGAGATGTGTTATACTGTTAATATTTAGTTAATGGTTAATTAAAAATAATAGTATCATACCTACAAAACAAGACATGCCATTTTCTTTAAAAATGTAAAACAAGTACAGGTTCCTTGATCGAGTGATAAAGTAAACATTAGTTGAATTGATGTGAAGTGTTTTATGCAGTTTTTGAGTTCTTGATTTGAATGAATAAAAGAAAATTGTTGTGTTTGGGGTTATAATGGATTGTAGTTGCAGCCTTTTATTTCAGATACATATTATTAAATTCAGTGCTTTTACATTTACAATTTTGTTTTCCTTATTGGGTTTTTGAGTGTTGTTTGAAAGATTGCCAAGTTAGTGTGACTTGGTTTGATACTATTGAAATGGGGATATGTTTCTTTTTTGTTTTGTCAAAGATGATGATGTGAATCTATTAAACATTTGCAAGCACTTTACTAAGAGGTTTCTTTTCACATGATTTTGACTTTCTATAATCATAAGATTCATTTTGTGTTTCTTTGTTTAAAGGTTTTACTCCTGTGAACTTAGGTGAGGCTGCACCTGAATGATATGCCGATTGAACTTCCAGAGCATAACATGCGGTTATTTGCTCATTGTAATAAAAAAAAACAAAATGAGGTTTATGCGATACATAGTGTGAAGAAAACCAGTTATGAAGAGGTTATATGTGACATTTGGTCATTTGGTTTTGTTCTAGGTAAAACTTCGTTAATATTATTATCTAATTCTTTCCAATTTCCATCAACAATCGCATAATCATCGCTTCAAGTTACAATTTCCGATTCATATCTTTAATTTATTTTTATCGAACACAAACCCTTACTATTTGTTTGTTTTTCTATCAGGATTAGTTCCAATTGCACTCAAGTGTTTAATTCAAAGTGTTTATTTGCAGTAGTTTTGGTTGAGGATTTTTACAAACTGGAAGAGGTGTTGTTGCAGCTGAAGTGTGGCGCAACTGATGAACCAGCTGGGATAATACACTGATGAACCAGCAGTTTTGTGCTTTTACCATTTGTGTTAGCTCGTAAGGTATTTTGTTGATTAATACACTAATTACTAAGTTGGGTGTATTTTAGTTTTTTTACGATTGAAAAAGTGGGAGGGAAACAAAAAGTTTTACTAATTATTTAAACATTTTTCACATGTAGTAAAAAAGTGAAATAGGCGTGACTAAAAAACCTCTTATCTATATATCTTGAGATGACCGATAAACTAATTGAATGAGTAGCGTGTTGTATAGTGTGTTGGGCGTAGTGTTGTGTGTTTGTAGGAATTTTACCAGTAGCATCTAGACATCAGATAAGTTAGTTTATAGGATTATCAGATAAGAATTTTAGCTTGAATTTGCTGCAACAAAAGCTATGATTTGTTTCACTAAAAGTAACTTCAAGTGTAGTTTAATAGCAACTTTGGTCAGCTTAAAACAGTCTCGAATAATGCAGTTTGAAGCTGATTTTGTGCAGCTCAAAAGAGTCGTGAAATGTGCACTTTTTAAGGCTAATGTGCTGCAAAAAAACTGCACTTTTTTAGCTTGAATTTGCTGCAACAAACCTACACTTCTTGTGATAGGTTCATTGCAATATAATTGCATCTTTTTTAGATAGTTTTGTAGCTAAATAAGCGCATTTTGTCATAAAAGAATCATAGGTTAAAAGTTAATCAAATGTTAATTGAGATGATACTCTCTCAATATCCTATGTGATATGCTATTAGCAGCAAAGAGAGGACATTTTTTATTAGAATATAGGTGCTTGAACTCCTTTTTACTTTTAGCCAATTTCCACTGTAGCAATCGTCCTCATAAAATTTGTACAACAATTGATTTATAAGCATAAAGTTAATCAATAACCCATGTTGATAATAATCATAGATATAACAGCAGGCATTACATTCCCTTTTTGTTTATAAAAACAAAAATCCTCAGATTAAAATATTTATGATGGCATTACTCATGTTATTGTAGATTGGAGAAAAACAAGGTTAATCCTCATATGCACATCAAGAATGCTAAAGAAACAACTCAATGTAAGTATATATAATGCATGATCTTTTGATGCATTTAATCTAGGATGGAGACTAAGTACACTGCAACTAATATTTACCAAACACTCCAATTCATATATTTAATTTCTAAAAATTACCTTTGAATGTTTAGAGACCGCTAGATAAGATCTTCTACGTGAAGGTTAACTTTATCATGCCAGATATTACAATCGAAAAACAAAGATTAATAACTGAAAGTTTGTTTCTAATTTGATTATTTAAAAAACCAAAGACGCATCTATTCATATTTAGGTTAAATGATTTCTTTCTCGCTTTAAACTTGATAATCTAGATTTACTTTCAAAGACATTTAATTTTTTTACTACACAGTCACTTTAAATAGAGTAACTTTGGGTCAATTTTGTGTAACATTGTTCAATTGGCTTAACTAGGTTCTTATTAAAACTCATTTTGTGGTAAACTGCATGGTTGATTAACCCATTATTTTTAAATTCAAATAACAAGACAAAACTTGAATAACAATGCTAGCTTTAGTTATAGAAGAAAGTTGTACATCTCCTATGTGTCGTTGATTGTTGAGAATCTCTTGTTCATCCAATCGATTTGCATTTGTTATCATGACGTATGTGCGTGTGTTAGTAGTTTAGATTTGTGGATGATGTATGAGATGTTGAAGTTTAGGTAACCGTGAGATGTGTAATCTGATAGAAAGGATGAAGATATCTATTTTATTAGGGATTGGTCTTTTTATATTTGCATTTGTATCATGACACTGCTGATTTTTGTATTCTTTTTTTATGTTTTTATCTTATTAGGGATTGATCCTATAGCTAAATGTTTAGTTTATAGACCCGGTTGGTGTTTTGAGCAATCTGAAGAAACTATATTTGGCATTTTTAAGAATCTAATAGCGGTTGTGGTTATGTTTTGGTCTAGAATCGGGACTAAAACATTGCTATAATTGGTGATCAAATCTAGCTTTATGATCACACATATAACATTTTGATGTATTAAACTAAGAAGTTGTCCAATTCTAAGCATATATTGACATATAACCACGTTAAAAGTTCCAAAAGTTATGTAGTCCATTTAGGGACTGAAATTTTCTTTGAATTTGTAGGTAACCTCGAAAATAAATGATGCTTAGAATAACAAGAAAATACACTACATGTATTGAGTCATATCTTGCACTGTTAAAGTGCATTTGGGTTGTTTTGACCCATATAAAGCATGATTTGATCATTATGACTATTTAAAGCACATGTTTTGGTTATTTTGACCCTTTTGAAGATCATGTAGAGTGTAATTGGGTTGTTTTGACCCATATAAAGTGTGTTTGATCTTTACTATAACTAAAAGTGTGTTTGAGATTAATTTTACATATTTCTAAAAATTTGATTGTTTTGGTTGTCTTTATCCTGGAATTCTATATTTTTTACTTTGGAGTGTTGATTGCGATTCCAACCGGTTTTCTTTGTTTTTCAGGCTGCACATTGGCAGATTGGGAGAAAATAGAATATGCTAATGATCCATATCAAGTCAAGTAAGACGTAGGTAGCCGTGTTTAATGCTCTTATGGCTTGGTTACAACTTATAATATGTTTTGTTTAACATAATGTGATCAGTTGGTTTAAATGGGTTCTTATTAAAACCCATTTTGTAGTAAACTGCATGGTTGCCTAACTCTTTATTTTTAAAATCAAATAACAAAACAAAAATTGAATAACAATGCTAGCTTTGATTTTAGATGAAAGTTGTACATTTGCTATGTGTCGTGGATTGTATGAACTTTTTAAGTTTGAGTAGAGATGTGTGTACTTCATGTTGTTGAGAATCTAGTGTTCATCCTATCAATTTGCATTTGTTATCAAGACGTATGTGTGTGTGTGTGTGTCGGTAGTTTAGGTTGGTGGATGATGTATTCGATGTTGAAATTTAGGCAAACCTTGAGATATGTAATTTGATGGAAGAGATGATGATGTGTGTTGTTACATTGCTGATTAATTGATGTTTAGAACAAGAAAATACACTGCATGTCATAAGTCATATCTTAGTAGTTGAGTTATGATTTCATTCTCTATGATGATGTATAACCTAATTGGAATTATGCATATTTATTTAATAGTTAATGGTCATATATTGTAGTATCATAGAAGGTTTATGACTATACTCTTAACTTATGTTTATAATCAGGAAGTTTAAGGTTATAGAGAGGATGACGATTTACTTTCTATACAAGCAAATAGGTAAACTATACTATGTTTTGATTATGATGATGAATGTGTGTTAACATCAGTATATGTCTTAATTAGAAATGAGAAATGTCAACAAAGAATATGAATTGGTGAAGAATTTTACTATAGTTGATAAGAGGTTAATCTTAAATATATACTTTAGTACTCCATGTTGACATTAGATTGATATAAGGTATTTTAGGACTTCATATAGTATTATATATCTTCGGTTGTATATACAAAGCTTTTAATATCTTGGTTTTGAAAACTACAATAATGGATTTAGTAAACTAATTTCTTAATAATAGTTTATATCAAGATGACAAGCTCTTTAAATACATACTCTTCATAAGACTTGATTCATCAATGTCTCTTCACTCATGGGTATGCAAGCATTTGTTATTGTCATGACTTCCTTGAAGTTAATGTTGATGTTATTTGGTTCTTTGTTATTATTTATTCGATACGTGTAACTATGTAAGGCTCATGACATAGATAGATCACAATGATGATATGAATAAAAAAACTTATAGAATGGCTACACAATTATCATGAAGAAAACTAATTAACCAACACAAAACTGATATTATATATATATATATATGGGAGGGATCAAAAGAGAACTTCATATTAAATTGAGAACTAGAGAACTAAAAAAAGGTATTGATGGAATTTTTAAAGGAGGGGTAAAATTGGAACTTTAAATATGTAAATCTTTAAGCATTTCTATCTTTTGCATACGTTAAGTTTTTTAAATTTTCTTTGCACCATTAGATCAAGAATTTCATTATCTTTCATTTGAGTATAAATAACGTTATAAAAAAAATATTATTTTCTCTTTTTTTTTACTTTCAATACTGCATATATGTAATATACGATACCGTATGTTTTTAAATTGGGGAAATGAATACGGTGTTGTTACGAACCTAAATTACCCAAGAAACCATCAAAACTACATACTTTGATAAAATATCAAAAGTTCAAGGGCATTGATTTCGATGACGTTATCACAAAAAAACAACATCATCATGCCTCAATTCTAATTTTGGATTTTCTCATATGATCGTATTGACATTGCTAGCAATAACTTGGTTCACGTTATGTGATGTGGTATGAATATGTGCAGCATGCGCATATCATAATACCAATTATATGAGTCATGTTATATTAATCTTGTATTTGAAATTGAGAAGCCAAATTGAGTTACGATCGATTTTTAAAGGGCGGATAATATTTTACTAAAATGAATGACGATTATTGAGTAAATGAGAAAGAGAAAAATTATGATCTAAGAGGAGAAGAATGAGTCGTCCATTAACATTGAATAAAGATCAATGAGTTAAGTTTTTTAATAAAAAAATTTAAGTTAATTTATCAAAGCAACGTAATTTTAATTGTTTTACATGTAACTTAGGTGCATAACATCACCATATTCACTATCCCCTTTTAAATTTTATAGTATTGCATATATGAAGTATCGTATACTACATATATGTAGTATCAAAGTACTACATATATGCAGTATATGCAATATTGATGCATTGTTATCTTATAGTTTGAATTTCAAGTTTTTTTTACTTTTTTATGATATTTATCATTGATTAATTAGTTTATTATTATCTTTATGTTTAGGCATAGTATAAGTATTGGTTTTGTTTTCATTTGCCATAAGTTTTTTAATATGAAATCTTATGAACTTTGTTATTGATTATTTGAGATCATATGTACACTTTAAATAATTATTAGACTCTTGAGTCATTTGGCCACTTAATAAATGCATCAAGTACACTGATACTACATATATGTAGTATCAAAAAAACCAAAGTGTGATTTTTAAAATTATTTAATATAAATAACGTATGAAAAAGTTAGTAACGTTTAAAGAAAAATATAATCAAATACAATATCGCAATACTACATAAATGTAGTATGAAATTTAAAAAAACGAGAAAAAAAATATTTTTTATGACGTTATTTATATTCAAATGAAAGATAATGAAATTCTTGATCTAATGGTGCAATTTTTTTAAAATAATATTAACGTATGCAAAAGATAGAAATGTTTAAAGATTTATATATTTAAAGTTCCAATTTTACCCTTCCTCTTTAAAATTCCATCCCTTGTATTTTTTGGTAGTTCTCTAGTTCTCAACTTAAAATGAGTTCTTTCTTGAACCCTACCATATATATATATATATAGGGATCCATTCAAATGAGAACACTTTTAACTTGAGAACAACTTAGGAACCGCTTTAACTGTTGTATTTTTTATAATATAAATTGACCAAAATGCTTATAATTAACCTAATTTTAACATTTATTTAAAAAATATATGATTTGTGAAGTCGTTTGTTAAAATGCATATATGCACCCACATTACTTGTACACAAACACACATTGTGGGTGCATATATGCATTCTAACAAACGACATCACGAATCATATTTTTTTTAAATAGATGTTAAAATTAGTTGAATTATAAGCATTTTGGTCAATTTATATTACAAAAAATTCAATAGTTTGACTCACTTTATGATTCGTTAAAGTTGTACTTTTTGTACTCAAGTTAAGAGGTGTTCTCATTTGAGTGTCCCTCTATATATATATATATATATATATATATATATATATATATATATATATATATATATATATTCGTATGTATGGATGTGTGTTAGTAGTTTGATTATGGGTGCATGTATATGTTATATGGTATATAAGTAATATGTGTTTGTAAAATAATAACGTGTATGAATGTATGGTGGTAATTATTGTATGCTACTTATATGCGTGTTTGTGGATTTTCGTAAATATACATATGTTAATGTATGAATGTGAGTTATAAATATTCATGTATATTTGCATGCGTATGCATGAGTGTGTGGGTTGATTTTTATATAATGTTGGTGTTGGTTTTTATCACTAGTTATATGTTCAAAAGGTTTAATTATCCATGTCCAAGTATTGTTGTTACACATTTGTGTTGGCTTTTATTATTTGTGGTAGATAAATATATTGTATATATATATATATATATATATACACGTACATACATATATGCATGTATGCATGGTTTCGTATGTGTATAGATATATAAATAGTGTATACTTATAAAATGATGTATTTTATTATTTTGTTATTCGTAATTAATTATTGTTGTTCCTTCATTTATACGCATTTCTAATTGGTGCGGTCAAAGTGTTAGTTTGGTAATTCATAACCATTTTTAAAGTAATAACCTTATGGTAGAAGGCAAATCATACACGTATCTGGGTATTAGCTATGACGGGTTTCGTCACTTGCGTTTAATATAACTAAATGGGCCAAGCCCATATATATCATTGGGCCGGATCCATTTAGGGGTTGGGCCAAGCCCAATGGGTTTCTTAATAAAAAAAAATTCCGGGCCCAAACACCGGGTTTGTTACATCCTCCCCTACTTATAAGAATTTCGTCCTCGAAATTAAAACAAGGTCGGTATCTTGACGTTACGTTACCTTCCTAGCACAACACTTTAAAGTATTCACATAAACACATAGAAAGCACATAATCAACTTGCTAATTTATTCGCCATTTGGTTTACGTTGTCTTGCAACAATGACAAGCTTATAGCCACTACTGGTTCTCTATTGTTTTTCCTTGGTGTCGCCCTCGAAATTAAGGGAGAGGTGGTATCTTAGTACAACTATGTTACTCTCTTAGCATAAGATTTTCGAGAATGTATGTAAACACATAAGTAGTACATAATAACCTTGTGTACTGATTCATGATTTGGTCTGGTATTGTCTTATCACAGTGATTGTTTCAGACTATGTTCGTGTTCCTAACTTTTTGTTAGTCATCGTTAGTTGAGTTAAACAAATCAAGTGAGGGTATTTATTAATTCGTTCGTTCTTTATTTCCTATGTGAATTCACGTCCTCGTTTTGAATTTCACTAAACCATAACAGTTTTAATTTCACTCATTCATGACTTTTTTTTTGTACCGTATTGTCTCAACGGGGTTCGTTGATGAAATTTAAGTTATTATTGCGTTTCGTCTTCTTATTTAGGATTACTAATACCTGATTTAGTAGTTACTTCTTGATATTAGACATTTGAAATGTGTCTTGAATACTTCTAAGCTCATTGGTAGTTCGTGACAAGTATTATAAGCCTTGTTTCATTATTTTCGGCTTTGCACGTGATCCTTAAGGCACACACTCCAAGGGGCCTCGAATAATTCTAACACGTTCAACTCCTGAATTCTTAGGGTTCTCCTTAGTAAGAACTCCCTACTAGGTGTCTTGTATTTGGGTTGTCGAGTCTTATCGAATTGTGATCCTTAAGGCACACACTCCAAGGGACCTTGTTCCTACTGAAGACGGCGTCACCCACATGCATTTCACCTAGATGATATTGTATCTCTCGGTCCTAGTCGTCGAGTAGTTCTACTCCCCTTCATTGTCATTCCTTTAACATATGTGATCAGAGATGTATTATAGGATATTGTTTAGAGTTAGGCTTGATATAGTTAAAGTAGTCTGCCAACTAAAGGTTTCTTTGAGGTTCTAAAACTTTAAATAGAAGTCAAAAGGATGAGTAACAATAAGAGTGTAGATTAAGAAATATTTGTGTATTCATTTGGGTATCTAAGGAATGGAATTTTACTAAGGGATTGGTGGAACTCGTATATTGAGTAGATATGATGGAATTTCAACACGTGTGGCGTCGAGTAAAAAAAATGGAACATGATTTAAGTTCCGAGGTCGTAATGATTTTTAATTCCGCATGTTAGAATATACAATATTCTTCGCGCGGTCTTCCTAATCGGGATTATATAATTCGATAGGATTACGGAAGGGTAAATCGTCCACAAGGCATTCCCTCAACATACAAGATTAGAAAGGTTAGTTCGTTGATGACAATGAAAGATCCATATGCTAAGTATAGAGTCGTTTTAATGGAATATAGGAGATGAAGGTAAGTAAGTTTCCATGAAAGTCGAGAGTTAAGATTTACTACAGGTTAGAGTATGTATAAAGTCTTTTCCTTACTATCCTATACAACTACAGAAATCATGTGCATGCTCTTAGGTTGATTTGTTTATAGGAATTAGCGTCCAGTATGTTGTATTCTCCATTTGAACGATAATGGTTTAGAAAGAGTTGATAGTAATTGTTTACAAGGTGATATAAGC
The DNA here is from genome assembly GCA_030867185.1 of Tagetes erecta. Classification (NCBI taxonomy): domain Eukaryota; kingdom Viridiplantae; phylum Streptophyta; class Magnoliopsida; order Asterales; family Asteraceae; genus Tagetes; species Tagetes erecta. The sequence goes on along the minus strand of CM061486.1, from coordinate 3,031,758 downwards.
AACTTTGATGTGGGAGATAAGTTTGTAGAGGCGAAGTTTCTCTAAGGTTAGCTTTAGGTTTGCGGGTCTATCCCTATGTATTATCGTCATAATTGTGTTTCACACACGTTGGAGCTTATACCTTACTCGTAAGGGTGATGAGGGTTCAGAGTATTATATGAGTAAGGGAGCGTCATTTACGGTCTATATCCAAAGTAATAATGAATTTTTATCTGAGTAGGAACGAAAGAAGAATGGGTAGGATTTTCGGAAGGTTCCCCTAACTATAATCACATTCTTCTTGTAGCTTCCGAAAATGATACTTAGAAGTTAATAGTCTTATCATGTCTTTGCCACTACTAGGTCGATTCCAGATTTAATTCGCTCGCGTCGTATTAGCTTCCATTGTAAGTAGCCGCTCTCAATCTACCTTAGGTATCCCTTGATATTAACGTAAAAGGCTTTAAGGAGCTTCCTTTATCCTAAGAGTTGTGTTATGAAGGTGTTTTTGGTAGCATAAGGAATAAAGCTCGTTGTATGGATTAACTAGTTTATAAGAAGGTTGTATCCATAACCATCTTCCCTGCAATGGTTCTTACTTTATTTCTCTGCCTTTTGAGGGCGATATTAGTTGTTATCTTCAAGTGCCAAATTGTAACGAACGTTCTTTAATAATTACACCACATTTGATCCTAGGTTAGGTCAACCTTCGAGGCGATCTAATCGTTGTTCCATTTGCGATTATATAGTATGCATTGAAGGATGTCCACTAATAAAACGGATAGTTTCTGCTTATTCCAAGTTTCTTATATGCGAGTTGAGAAATTTTCGATAAAGTGGGAAGGTAGAGCTGGTACTACGCCTAAAGTATAATGTTAGAAATTTATTCTATGGGAGATTCGAATCAGTTAGAATAGTTTCTAGTGCTAGGGGTTAAGCTTATGATACAGATCCCATTTATTCGCCTTGCAGCCAAATGTTTATCGTCTTATTGTAGTCGGGTGGTTGGTCTACATATGACAGAGAATGGGGACTATCTGTCAAGAAGCCTACTTCATCATACAAAGTATGATAACAAGTCAGTTTTGTTGTCTCTATCATCTCTGCATGTCTATCATTCTTGCACTTTCATTACTAATGCATATACATTTTTCCTTTATGTCCATCATTTATGCATGTCTATTACTCGTGCATATCCTACATTGAAGCAATCACTTTAAAGTCCAGAGTGAGATGATTGGTTTGGGGTGATGGTCATAGTGGGTAATGTTAGCCAAGAACGTTGATAGGTAATCAAAGGTTTGTTGGTGACAACGACAGTCATCAACAGAGTGTTCGAGGGAGTGGAAGGCACTCGTTGTTAGTACTAATATGATGTCTTATGTTAGGAATATAGGTGTAATCGGCTTATTGAGACTTTTAGGGAGGATTAAGAAAGGATTGTGTTTTAGTGAAGGGTCCTAACAGAGAATTAGAGAGCGATAAACCTTCGTTACTTTTGGTAATAAGTTTGTTGTAGCAACCTATTTGTTGAAGTTTAGCATAAGATTTTTCCTAATAGGCCAGACGGAATTGAACGATAAGATACATTATATGTGAATTATAACAAGAGTTGTCAGAAGATAATGATGGTGTACAAGCTATGTGTCATGATGGCGGTTGAGATATAAGAAGGGTCCATAAAACATTTTCAATGAGAACCCCAAAGTACTTCGAAGGAAGAAGATTTCGTGGTTTCTAAGAATGGTTATCTCGCCGAAACAATGACGGCAACTTCGTTTCCGTGTAGATATAATGCTGAATAAAGTTGTTAAGGGTCTAATCTTCGATACGTGTAATGGTTATTTGTCGGAAATATTTATTCGACCTTTGTTTTAAGTTAGTCTTGGTTTTTGTATAGTTGTTTCCATGTCTTAAACGTATGGTGACTCTTTAGGATTTCCTCAAATGCTCATGTGCCTGTAAATTCACCATTACGTTCCGGACCGTAATCGTTAATTTACCTCACATGGCATTCTAGTATTCTCCCATTGCAGTTGTACATGTAGATTCTTGTGTTTAATAGTTTTGTTCTTGCTTGTGATTTTCACTAGTTATGTGTGCAAAAAGATATAGAAGCAAGCATCCTAGAGTATACACATATTCTCAAATCAAATCTTAAATTCTCTAAGCACTTATAATCCAAAAAGACAAGCCTCAGAGTCCTATTGGTTAATCTCAACTATAAATGTATTACTTATCTTAGGCGTAAGTCAAAGTAATCCAACATGTCTAATAGCTTAAGTGTCTCTAAGGGGGTTTGGTTAGGGCCTAGGAATTTCCTAAGAGGGATTCCTAATTCGCGCTAACCTTTGGCTCTGATACCAATCTGTCACACCCCGACCAAGGGGGTGTGCCGTGAAGATTGAATATCCAACAAAACACAGTGGAAACTATGTATGCATTGATAGTGGGCCATAGGTTTACACGTAATATCAGTGTATTCTACGTGTACATCAAAGGGTACAATAGTAAACTCTAACAAAAGCAGTGAGGCTAGTTGGTATACTATTCCCAAGTAGTCTTCTTCTATAATTCGTCTATAATCTTTGCGTGTTTCTTCTAATCGGGATCTTCTAAAGCTATCAACTGTGTCTAAATGCACATCCAATGTTATAAAGTCTAGTTGTATACTTCCATCGATAAATCGTCTAAATACCTGAAATACATACCCGAAAATACGTCAACATAAAGTTGGTGAGCTCATGGTTTAACAAGACAGACAATGTTATAAAACGTTTAATCCACAAAATTCTGGACATTAAATAAGTACGTTTATGGTGTACGGTCGACAAAATATGTAGCCAAGCCTGTTCGGGTTATACCCAACCCGAATACCATATATAACAGTCCCCTAACCCACAATGGGCTAACGTGCTCTGCTAAGCACCGACATATCATTGAACATGTTGCGTAACGGTTTTCAACCTCAGTGGGGGGTATGCCACTGTACGCGGGGGATTCCCAAATAGTACTATTCACATATCAAAGGGCTCCTGCAAGAAGTTAATGGCTACCGAAAGTTGTACCAACGTTCGGGGACAAGTAGCAGATGTGTTACACCATGAAAATCATTTTATATAAATAAGTTTAGTAGGTATGTATCAGCCCCAAAAGTATTACGTAAAAAGGGGGTTCATGAACTCACCTGGTGTCCGGCCTGCTCAAGATATCTAAAGAATATTGTACATTCACCGTGGGAGTTCTACCTCCTAGTAGACTTCCTATGTTTAGTTTAGTCATGTTAGACCCCAAAATACATAAGTCTATGTGTTTCATTGTGTCGGTGTCGTGTGCGTACGGTTTTGGTTACATTCGTGTAATATCATGGTTTTAGTCGTTTGCGTTGACTTGTACATCTAAGTATGCGTATACTTATGTTATTATAGGTTATATAAGTTGGTATTAAGTGTACTTTGATGTTAAATCAATAAAGTTTGTACTTGTCACTTTTAGTCCCTAGACTTTGTTAAATCGTAACGTTCGTACTAAAGTTGGGTTTTTAACTAAGGGTTGATATTAATAAGTACTATACATTATACTTATGGTATGTATAAAATTTTGGTATGAATCTACTGATAAAAATATATCTAAGTATTAGATTCATGAAAGTTAGTTTCCATCGGTCTACCGAGTACGGTGCATTACCGCGCATTAAGTTACGTTTTAGGTTTAAGTCAAAATACTTCAATATAATTGTACCCATATGTTAAATGGTCATATGCTACTGTAAAAATACACTTTTTATAATTTTTAGATATTTCTAAAAATTGCTATATTTTATTTAAGAATGTAGCCGGTTAATGTAGTTTAAACACAAATAATTTGTATAAAATAAACCGTGACCCAATAAATAGTGAAACTTCATTTTCAACATACTTATACAGTAAATAAGTAGTTACAAACTTAATATTCGAGTTTTATAGTCCTTCGGTCGTTTTCGTACTTTAACGCGCGTGAAACCGATGAATAAACGATTTGCTTACAAAATACTTTTTAAAACACTTTTTATACTTTGAAACACTTCTTTGGGTCTCATCCATACTGTATGAAATGTATTTTCTTGCCAAAAAGGTCTTTCTTCAATTTTTATGCTTTTTGTGAAAATACTAGGTTCATATATTCAAAAATTCATAATAGATTAAGTTTATAAAAATTTTGAAACTTGGTGAAATACTCTAATTATATATATAAAAGCTCCTGGATGTGAAAAATACCTTCTTTAACTTGCGTTTCCCGGTTTCGTGTTTTTAACGCGTTCGGCTCGGTTAAGGTTACGTTTTAAGCATAGAGAGTCTTTGGTAATGTTTAGGGTCCAAATTTACTTAGCTTATGTTCATATATGAGTTTGGGTTCTGTAAATTTGCTCTTAAGAGTCCCTAACCATTTTCTATAATTTTTCGAATTTTAATCCCATTAAATATTAGAAAATTTTTAATAATTATTTTGTTGTCCAGAAAAATATGAAATTTATTTTCTAGCATTTTTATACCATATATAAGCTACTGGGAAAATAATATTTCGATATTTTTATATTTTTGGTACTTTCGTTGTTTCGTACGTTTAGTCTCGTTTATTCTTCGATTCTTAGGTTCACCCATCAACAATCAACTATTTTTGATCCTAAGTGTTCATATGCATATTTATAACAGTAGAATAGCTCAATTTTATATTTTTATACTCTCCATACGTTTTAAATAATTAAGTGTGAAAATATACATTTTTAATATAAAAAAATGCATATTAAATAATCTATAACTCCAAAAATTATGAAATTTAATTTATAACCATATTTTGGTAAAATGAAAGTGCAGAAAATATAAAATCTTGTTTTCAAGATGGTTAGTCTAGTTTTGATGTTTTGTTCTAAATAAAGTGTTCGGTATGACTAGTTTTAGTCAAACTTGTGTGTTTTCTTTAGAAAATGATTTCTATCATTTTTAACACTTTTGTTACTGAAAAATAAATGTTTTTGAATGTTCATAATGGATGGGGAGACATGGTATTCGTTGTGTGTAAAAATGTAAGTGTAGTGCGTGTTTAACGTGTTTTCGGGTATTTTCTCGTTACCTTGTCAATAAGAGTGAATGAGGGTGCACTTGGGATGTTGTGAGGATACGGAATGGGGCTGGAATAGTTCTGGAAACGACTGGAAAAGGGCTGGACGTGTTACGCTTGGTTGTTGACGGTTTGAACGAATCGTGCTTCGGTTACTCGTTGGTTGGCTCTATTGAACTCGTGTGCTTCCTTGGCTCCTCCTCTTTGCTTGTTGGTCGATCCTTAGAGCTCCATGAGGGCTGATTATCTTCTGGAAATGATAGTGTAATGAAGGTTTGATACTATGGATATATGGGAAAGAGTAATACTTAAGATGGAGGATAAATGGAAAATGAAAGTGGGTGTGTGAGTGTGTGGGTGTTGTCTACGACCAAGAAGAGAAAAGAGAAAGAGAGATGGGGAGAGTGGGTCCTAACTCTATTGGTTTCTACAAATGTATCTTGGATTTGTGAAATTTTGTTCATTGAATCAAGCAACATAGATTCTAAAATATTTTTATAAGGATTAAGATAATGCAAGGAAACCTATTGGATGAGAGGGGTGGTGGTGTTGGTGAGTAGGTTAACAATATAGGGTCTTGGGAATCAAGGTATAAGATTTGTAAGAATTGGAAGATTTGAGATATGTAGGTGCATGTATGTGTGTGGTAGAGTGTACACGTATGTATATATATATATATATATATATATATATATATATATATATATATATATATATATATATATATATATATATATATATATATATATATATATATGGGAGTGTACACGTTAAGTTTTTTAAATTTTTTTTGCACCATTAGATCAAGAATTTCATTATCTTTCATTTGAGTATAAATAACGTTATAAAAAATTAATTTTTTCTAGTTTTTTTTACTTTCAATACTACATATATGTAATATACAATACCGTATGTTTTTAAATTGGGGAAATGAATACGGTGTTGTTATGAACCTAAATTACCCGAGAAACCATCAAAACTACATACTTTGATAAAATATCAAAAGTTCAAGGCCATTGATTTCGATGACGTTATCACAAAAAAACAACATCATCATGCCTCAATTCCAAATTTGGATTTTCTCATATAATCGTATTGACATTGCTAGCAATAACTTGGTTCACGTTATGTGACGCGGTATGAATATGTGCAGCATGCGCATATCATAATACCAATTATATGAGTCATGTTATATTAATTTGTTAGTTAGAATTGAGAAGCCAAATTGAGTTACGATCGATTTTTAAAGGACGGATAATATTTTACTAAAATGAATGACGATTATTGAGTAAATGAGAAAGAGAAAAATTATGATCTAAGAGGAGAAGACTGAGTCGTCCATTAACATTAAATAAAAATCAATGAGTTAAGTTTTCTAATAAAAAAATTTAAGTTAATTTATCAAAGCTACGTAATTTTAATGGTTTTACGTGTAATTTGGGTGCATAACATCACCATATTCACTATCCCCTTTTAAATTTTATAGTATTACATATATGCAGTATTGTATACTACATATATGTAGTATCAAAGTACTACATATATGCAGTATATGCAATATTCATGCATTGTTATCTTATAGTTTGAATTTCAAATTTTTTTTTACTTTTTTATGATATTTATAATTGGTTTATTGGTTTATTAGTTTATTATTATCTTTATATTTAGACATAGTATAAGTATTGGTTTTGTTTTCATTTGCCATAAGTTTTTTAATATGAAATCTTATGAACTTTGTTATTGGTTATTTGAGATCATTTGTACACTTTAAATAATTATTAGACTCTTGAGTCATTTGGCCACTTAATAAATGCATCAAGTACATTGATACTACATATATGTAGTATCAAAAAAACCAAAATGTGATTTTTAAAATTGTTTAATGTAAATAACGTATGAAAAAGTTAGTAATGTTTAAAGAAAAAAATAATCAAATACAATATCGCAATACTACATATATGTAGTAAGAAATTTAAAAAAAACGAGAAAAAAAATATTTTTTATGACGTTATTTATACTCAAATGAAAGATAATGAAATTCTTGATCTAATGGTGCAATTTTTTTTAAAATACTATTAACGTATGCAAAAGATAGAAATGTTTAAAGATTTATATATTTAAATTTCCAATTTTACCCTTTCTCTTTAAAATTCTTCCCTTGTATTTTTGGTAGTTCTCTCTAGTTCTCAACTTAAAATGAGTTCTCTCTTGAACCCTACCCTATATATATATATATATATATATATATATATATATATATATATATATATATATATATATATATATATATATATATATATATATATATATATATATATATATATATATATATAGGGGAGGGATCAAGAGAGAACTCCATATTAAGTTGAGAACTAGAGAACTAAAAAAAAGGTATGGATGGAATTTTTAAAGGAGGGGTAAAATTGGAACTTTAAATATGTAAATCTTTAAACATTTCTATATTTTGCATACGTTAAGTTTTTTAAATTTTTTTTGCACCATTAGATCAAGATTTTCATTATCTTTCATTTGAGTATAAATAACGTTATAAAAAAATAATTTTTTCTCGTTTTTCTAACTTTCAATACTACATATATGTAATATACGATACCGTATGTTTTTAAATTGGGGAAATGAATACGGTGTTGTTATGAACCTAAATTATCCAACAAACCATCAAAACTACATACTTTGATAAAATATCAAAAGTTCAATGACATTGATTTCGATGACGTTATCACAAAAAAACAATATCATCATGCCTCAATTCCAAATTTGGATTTTCTCATATGATCGTATTGACATTGCTAGCAATAACTTGGTTCACGTTATGTGATGTGGTATGAATATGTGTAGCATGCGCATATCATAATACCAATTATATGAGTCATGTTATATTAATCTGTTAGTTGGAATTGAGAAGCCAAATTGAGTTACGATCGATTTTTAAAGGGCGGATAATATTTTACTAAAATGAATGACGATTATTGAGTAAATGAGAAAGAGAAAAATTATGATCTAAGAGGAGAAGACTGAGTCGTCCATTAACATTGAATAAAGATCAATGAGTTAAGTTTTCTAATAAAAAATTTAAGGTTATTTATCAAAGCTACATAATTTTAATGATTTTATGGGTAACTTAGGTGCATAACATCACCATATTCACTATCCCCTTTTAAATTTTATAGTATTGCATATATGTAGTATCGTATACTACATATATGTAATATCCAAGTACTACATATATGCAGTATATGCAATATTGATGCATTGTTATCTTGTAGTTTGAATTTCAAGTTTTTTTTTTTTACTTTTTTATGATATTTATCATTGGTTTATTAGTTTATTATTATCTTTATGTTTAGACATACTATAAGTATTGGTTTTCTTTTCATTTGCCATAAGTTTTTTAATATGAAATCTTATAAACTTTGTTATTGGTTATTTGAGATCAAATGTACACTTTAAATAATTATTAGACTCTTGAGTCATTTGGCCACTTAATAAATGCATCAAGTACATTGATACTACATATATGTAGTATCAAAAAAACCAAAATGTGATTTTTAAAATTGTTTAATGTAAATAACGTATGAAAAAGTTAGTAACGTTTAAAGAAAAATATAATCAAATACAATATCGCAATACTACATATATGTAGTATGAAATTTAAAAAAACGAGAAAAAAATATTTTTTATGACGTTATTTATACTCAAATGAAAGATAATGAAATTCTTGATCTAATGGTGCAATTTTTTTATAATAATATTAACGTATGCAAAAGATAGAAATGTTTAAAGATTTATATATTTAAAGTTCCAAATTTACCCTTCCTCTTTAAAATTTCATCCCTTGTATTTTTAGTAGTTCTCTAGTTCTCAACTTAAAATGAGTTCTCTCTTGAACCCTACCCTATTTATATATATATATATATATATATATATATATATATATATATATATATATATATATATATATATATATATATATATATATATATATATATATATATATATATATATATATATATATATATATATATATATATATATATATATATATATATATATATATATATATATTCGTATGTATGGATGTGTGTTAGTAGTTTGATTATGGGTGCATGTATATGTTATATGGTATATAAGTAACTAGATTAAAACCCATGTGTTACATGGGTGTTGGGTGAAAACATAAAAACGTAATTTTAAAATTTTATTAAAAAGTAATATTTGAAAATTAACTACATACTACATGAACAAATATGAGCTTTGAACAAATATATTTAAACTACAAATACACTATTAGTAGCAAATTAGATATTAACGCTTTTAAATTGAGTAACTTACAAATCTTACCAATTAATTAAAAAAAAGATTAAGAAAAAATAGACATACAAATAATCCAGATACCAATGATTCTTAGCTAAAGTGGTTAAGGTAAGGTACCCAATATTTATAAAATGGGGAAGTCTTGGGTTCAAGTCCCATTTAGAAAAAAAAATAGAGGTTCTAGGTTGGGCCAGAAGGTTTTCCTCCTTTTGGGGTTAGGGTGCAGTCCCGACCGGGAAATGGATAGGTGGGCGAGATTAAAATAAGATATATCTTTCAAAGCAGGGTTCTACATTTGCCATTAAAAAAACAATAATCCAGATGATAGATATATCAGGAAAAATTCACGGTAACACTCATATGTACGGGGCTGAGCCTACGGGTCGGCATGCATGGGTCTGGGTTGTAAATTCTGATACAGTTATTTGTTTAAGTTGTTTGTTTTCCGTTTTAATAGTTATTTCATGGATGTAAATAAGGTAAATTGAAACTTTGGAAGAGAAAATTATGGGTAATCTAATGTTATTGATGACTTCCATACAAAGCTTAAAATAAAAGATTTTTAGTTTTGACGGGAAAAATGCTTCAACACCCTCTTCATTGAATGACAAGTGTTATATAAAACCCTCTTTTATTAGAAGGTATAGATATAGTATAGATTAGTACCCGTGTAGTACACGGATTTTAGTTTTATAGGTTTTAACTCAATTTTCATATCAATTTTATTTTTAACATATCTCTTATTAAATCGACTTGGATATTTACAAATATATTCATATAAAAAACATATGTTACAATAAAGGATATGATTTATAATAGTTGGTAAATTTTATTGAAACATATCGGGTTAGGAGATAATTCATGATAATTGTTAATTTTTTTATTTGAACATATCGAGTTATGAGATAATTAATTATAATTGGTAAAACTTTAATTTGAACATATCGGGTTAGGAGATAATTCATGATACTTGGTACATATCGGGTTAAGATATAGATCATGATAATTGATAAATTTTGTATTTGAACATATCGGGTTAGGAGATAATTGATGATACTTTATGAATTTTTAATTTAAACATATCGGGTTATTTCGAATATGGAGCATACTATGACCCGTCTAAAAATTCTTCATCAAGTTAATTAAGAACATGACACCTAAGCAAAATCCTATGTGGAGTAGTTAAAATGGTGACATGTGGATTTGTTACTCAATTATTAGAATAGGTAGATGAATAATATTAAATACATCTTAGTATTTACAAAACTTATAAAATTCTAGATTTAAATAATAATGTTATATTATTAAATTGTATACATATTTAAAGTAAAATACAAAAAGACAAACACTTAACCCCGTGTGTTACACGGGTTTAAGTATATAAAAACATGCTATTACATTACAATTTACAAAAAATAATTACATATTACATTTCTGAACAGGGTCAAGCGGGTCGTGCATAGCAATTCCTCGTCGGCTAAGACCCAAAACTTTATTTTTAGTAGGATTGGCTTTGCTATTCAAAAGGGGGTTGCGGCGCAACTTGTTACCCGTTTACCAGCCACTATATTGTAAATTGTCGTTTCTTCTAATCTAATTTCAAGATAAAAAAAAATTCATAATGAAAGATGATAAATGTTATGTTTACAAACATAAATACAAATAACATTAACTTTACAGTTTATAAATGTATAATATTTGAATCACCTCTCATCTACTCCTCCTAAATCCACCTAACCAACATATGACATGATTTAAACTCTTAACCTCAAAGGAAGAGAGCACCAATCAATCACCCATGTGTCATCATGCTAAATGCCCGGGTAAATAAATATATTTATACCTCGACTTGAATTTTGTCGGTTATAATGAGTACTTCCGTCGAGCATGGCTTAATTTTGTAAGGACCGGTTATAATTAATAATTCCATCGAATATGAAGATCTTTACAATTACCTTCATATCAAACAATCCAACATGATAATGTAATACGAAATACTAATTAATGTATATATTTATGTTAAATAATCAAAATAAACTACAAATTAAGAGAGAAGCAAGCTTGTTCACCTTGCCACAACCTGGAACAATGTCGGCAACACCATCATTATTTCATTTAATTAGTAAAGTGTCTACTATTACACCTATAAAGCTTTATGCTCGACCCTCCGGTAGAAGCTAGCTCGACCCTCTGGTAGAAGTTATCTCGACCTCCCATGTAAGCAGGATAACGCATCATCTCATAATTAACAACATATCTTAGTTGTTGAATTGATAATGAGGCCACATATTGTTAATAATTTAATGGCAAAACAATTACTAATGTAAAGTATAATTGGTGGTATAAAATTTTTAAGTTATAACTGATGGTCTAGAACACCCATGTTTTTTAAATGTTATAGCACCTGGATGAAAACAAAAAGCCCATATGGCAATATCAAGTTTCATGATGACATTGAACACAATACAATCAATAACAACTCTTTCAATGTAAATAGTGTAGCTAGTTCCTTAAAGAACATTTGATGACGTAGGTCATATGACCACATGGTTGGGCAGCCGGAAGCCAGCAGCCAGGAGCTAGAAGCCTGGTACGTGAACAGTAGCGCTACAGTAACCTGACACTAATTCCCACAACAAAGGTTCAAACATATCTTGCAATATCTTCAAAAGATATCCTTGGTAAAGCAAGACTGAATGCAATTAATGCAGGCAAAACCCTTTACACGAAAATAGCTAAAAACATAAACCACTATTCACACCTGAGGTGCTGCAGGCTGCCAAGAATGGAAGGTGCACTGGCCGAGGGGCAGCCTCGAGCCAGGAGCTCCTGAACCTTTCAGATTTGGATCAGATTTGCTTGGGCAACACACAAAGACTTGTGTATATATGTTGTTGCAATCTGAAGCAAAAGACACTTACATTCACATTGGCTCTTGCACTCCACTCTAAAAACACACACACACCTTCACTCCTCTTATCTCCTCTTTTCTCTTAACATTTCTCTAATCTTAAACATTTAGATCTATAACCGAACAATACCATGGACCTTAGAACATCGTCACTACCATCCTCGCCATATTCTTGTTGTAGCAACAAGTGGCGCCCACCGTGGGGCTGCGCTACTTAGAACAATTTTCCGGTAGTTTCAGCCCTTGTTCCTAAGTAATCTCTTTTTATGGTCGAGGAAGACGGTTTCTAGTCGGTTTCTAGCCATACATAGGATGAAGGAGTTGGTGGTAGTGCTCCAGCAACGGACGGACCCTCGGTCGAACCGTCATTACAAGATCTACAAACTTTAAGATCTTCATCTCCTACGAAGGCAACAAGATCTTCATCAAAGAAATATGTGTTATTTTTCATCGACATGGTAGACTTACCTCTTGAAGAAACTAGGTAACCTTCTACGCCTTCTAACACTCTACGGTAACTAGGTACGTGTTTTTTGTACAAAAAAGTTCATATTTACTCGAGCATGTCAACTATTTGTAAAAAATTTCTCGATTATCTTCATTTTAGTAGTACATGTTAACTACTTGCAAAAAACACACATATAAAACCGTATATCCTCAACAAAACTCATTTTATGATAAAAACATAAGAGATATACTCTTTATTATTATTATTACATGTGGTCACATTTTTACCACATATGTACAAAACATTATGTACAACCATGTACAAGTTGTTAAACATAGTGTACCATATAAACCTACATGATAGTTACATATATAAAAGTCAAGCAAAAATGTTGAATGTTTTGATTCATGTGTTTAAACTTTTGCTACTGACGAATCCATGAAGTTTTGTTGAAAGAAAACAAGAAATTTAAAGTAAGACATTACTTTTGTGTTACTTTGCTACACACTTTTAAAAAGAAGAAAAATAGTCTTCACTAAAAAGAAATGTGACCGCTACAGCCTGACAGCTGCTCAACCTGGGTATAAGAGCTTACTGTTCACGGCTGCTTTACAGCTACTCAACCTGGGTACACAAGCTTACTACTGTTCACAAAAGTTTTACAGCTACTCAACCTAGGTACACGAGCTTACTGTTCACAAAAGCTTTACAGCTGCTCAGCCTGGATGCACGAGCTTACAGCTGACCACGACTTTAGAACTATTCAGCTTGGATCTACGAGCCTACAGCTCACTCCAGCCTTGTAATTTTTTTAGCATGAATAAAAAAGCTTACTTGTGATAAACAAGCTTACAAGCAAATGCAGCTAAACAAGCTTCATATTCAGCTACAAATGCTTCATATTTGTTACAACTTTACAAGCTTCCTGTTCACTACAACTTTAAAGATGTACAAGCTTCCTATTTGTTGTAGCCTTAACACATCTTCAACAAGTATAAGTGAACCGGATAAACTGACTAGCAAGGTAACAAAGTAAAGTACCAAACGCAACCGACATCTACGAATACGGTCGTGAAACAGGTACCATAACACCATTGATAGGTAACCTACCTATTGAGAAGCAAAACATTTAGCAACCTGACTTTGGTTTCAATCAGATGCACGATAAACACCGTTAACTGAAATAGGTAACGTAAGTAGGTGTTCTATCTATATGAAAATACAGATGATAGCTTCTTGCTTCCATCTAACAGCTTCCAGCTAACAGCTTCTTGCTTCCGGCTGACATCTCCTTGCTTTCGGCTGACAGCTCCTTGCTTTCGGCTGACACCTCCTTGCTTCCAGCCGACAAATCTCACTCCTAGCTACTTGGTAATCAGGTAGTCAACAAACTGAAAAGCAAAGAAGCTCCAACAACAAAAAGTTATAAAAATCCTCTTTCAACAAGAAGTTACCGGGATTAATATCTATGATGTACCAATGTTGCCATGCAAATAAGATTATCCAAATAGCAACGATATTAAAAAAAAAAAAAGGCGAGAAGCCTGGAAGCCACACACATTAGCTTCTCAGCTCATAAACTCATAAGCATCTTGCTACAGTATCCAAAGTATGTAACGGTCTGAAAACCAACATACATTACTAAAACATTGATTCTTTGAAAGATCACCAGAGAAGAAAAACTCTCTTCCAATATGTGACTTAACCTACATAATAAAGGTAAATGTATGTGTTACACTAGCTAAGAGCAGACAAACGAGTAGTCCAAAAAAGGCATGAAGTGAATAACTAAGCCATACTTAGAGAACAACTACAAAAACATGTCTCTAGTATCCTAAACATACTTGTTTTACACAAATCCATATTTGTTTTTGAACATTTGCACAAAGGAAACACATGTCTTAAGCTATGAATCAACTCATGTCAACACATGGCATACGAAACCTCTTGATGAAACAAAGACGGTTGATAAAAACCATGTACATGAGTAATGCTCCAAAGAAGCGAGTTGTGCTTGCTCATGACAAAGACTTAAACAAGTAACACCATTTGTGCAAGTCAGAGTCTCTATCAAGCTTCCCTCACCTGACAGCAAACCTTATATTCCATACGATAACAACGATGTCAAGAAACGATGAGATACACATCACAGTGAATGTGGAAGGCTCCGTCTAAGACACTTCCCACTTTTCGCTCAAATCAAATCTCATCATAAAATCCTTCGGAAAAGTTCAAAAAAGGGTGGAAATATCCCTAAATGTGACTGACAATCAAAATCAAGGTTTTGTCCAAGGATCCTTTTTCTTTTAAAACATCACTGAACTTCCTCCGAACGGAAACAAGTGAAAATACTAACTCGGAAGACTATCTGCACATGTTTACAAGAGCAGTTGGAAAAAAGAAATGAACCATTGTCAAATATTGCCACACATTAACAGGCTCGACACAACTCTAGTTCGAATACGCATCCCTTGGTAACTAAAGCATAAGCTTCTTAGCGAACTTCGTTAAAAAGAAGCTACATAAGAAGAAAATCAACATCTTACACCAGGATATGAATATAAAAGACCTTTGAAGCTTCATAGAAGTATTAAAGGGTTATCCTACAACAGAACCACTGAAATGATAAATATACACAACTACAAAAACGTTGTTCGACGAAGACGAGCGGTCAAAGATTCCGACAGAAGCATCCTTCTAACAAGTAGAGAAGCTTCCAAACGAGCTGATAGCTTCCCCATGAAGCAAAGCTCAGAAGCCATAAAAGAAAATATCCATAAACGTTTCTTTCCTTGTCATCAAGGACTCGTGAGAGCAAAGAAATAAACATGGCTTACACCTCAGGGAGACTAAGATGTAAAGAAGCCTTAAATAGAATCACGACCGAAGAAGCAAACATGGTTAACACCTACGCATGACACTAGCACATCAATGATCATGCATAAACAATGCTTCTCACGTCTTTAAAAAGGAACAAGCACATATTCGCAAAAGTCAAATGCTTCGCTCATAACAAGCTTCGGAACACAGTAGTGTCTACATAATAAGACAAAACTTCTCAGCCATGATTTTCAAGCTTCATGCTCCTAGGTATAAGCTTCCAGCTTCTAGCTGTAAGCTTCCAGCTCCGAAGTACAAGCTTCCAGCTACAAGCTTCAAGCTTCTCGAGACATTATAAACTCAAGCCAACTATATTTTCATAAAGATGTGATTATTTCTCACGATCACATTAACGTATCTATTGATACCACACAGGAGCGACACACGAAGCTTCTCGATTACTAAGCTACATATTGACCACTGGTATACAGGTCAAACCACAAAGCATAATGGTAACTTCTTTACAAATGAATTGGTCAAGCAAGACACTAAACGAGTCCAACAAACAATGCTCTACATCCCTTTATGGGATCATTCTTAGCTTTGTTATCCCCTTACTTCGTGCTATGTAAGGCTGTCTCAAAGAAAACATTATGACATACTGTGAGGTTCCATAATAAACCTCTACACCAACAGATCCACTTATGGATCCCTAAGCCTTTAGATAAAGACCTTGAAAGCCACGAGCTCAACGTCGTCTGACAAGCCATGAGCTCAACCTCGTCTGATAAGCCACAAGCTCAACCTCGTCTGACAAGCCACGAGCTCAACCTCGTCTGACCTTAACATGTATAAATATAAGGACACATAAGCCAAGAAAGACATATAAACCTAAGAAGCATGAAGGACACTTATGTCACTCTGCTCATGATGATGCAAAATAAAGAAATACTTCATATACCACCAAAGATACTATCAGTCCATTTGGACTTCAGAACCGTAAAGGCATGCAAACATGAAAGCATCATACGGAAGTATATGAAACACTTGCTACCAGTACTAAAGCACTTTGAAGAACAATAAAAAGAGAGGTCAAAAACACGTCGACAAAACAACAAAGTAGCCTACTTAATCTCTATAGTAGCCTACTAAAACATCGATATAACAAAAACATTCAAGGCAAAGTTTTTCACTACACTCTCACCTAAAGACTAACTTTAGCAGAGAACGTGTTGATTAAAGCTTGACACCTCAGCCAACTTCACC
This sequence comes from Tagetes erecta, assembly GCA_030867185.1. Taxonomy (NCBI): domain Eukaryota; kingdom Viridiplantae; phylum Streptophyta; class Magnoliopsida; order Asterales; family Asteraceae; genus Tagetes; species Tagetes erecta. Next base: position 3,014,905 of record CM061486.1, on the reverse strand, counting down.
ATACGAATCAAATCAACATTTTCTAAGGATGAACGGACCCGTGGTCGAATCATTCATATGAGACTAACCTCTTTTCAACACAACATGATCCTTTAAAGGAGCAACATGTCGCCTAAGGCAGATGCTTACCTTACCTAAAAAAATAAGCAACTCCAAAAAGAGGAAACATACCTTTTAGGCTGAGGTGGCTGCTAAATAGCTATATCCATGAAATACCCTTCAAATAAACGAAGCTCATTCCATACCATCTTCAATTGGCTTCGACTCAGCTTCAATGAGAAAACAAGCTTCACAAGCCTTTACCAAAGGTAACGTGGGGGCTCAGAGCTTCCCAGCCACTAAACAGTTGTTACAACTGTAACTCATTTAAGAAGCTTATAAATGAGAAGTTGAAGAACTAAGAAAAATATTGAGTCATAAACACTCATAACTATGCCATGACTGCTTATGACTGGGGGCTGATGACATAGCTATATGAGTAATCTAGGCTTTTGCTCAAAAACTTAAAGGGCAACGAGCATTTTAAGGCTAAACTTTTGTTACAAAACTGAAACAGCTACAAGCATTTCAGGGCTAAGCTTTTGTTAAAAAACTAAAACAGCCGCAAGCAGCTCGCCACATATGTAAAATCAGCAGGGGAACCAAATAAACCCCGAGCAAGCCCATAGTCAGAGTAAGGCACGTGCTTCTTTATGGCATGATCATTGCTTCTTTTACTTAAGGAACAAATGAAGAAGCTACATGGTGAAGGAAGAAGGTATCGAACTAACTGAAATACCGATACATCCTTCAAGCCTAAGCCAAATAGCTCTAATCAGGTGATTCCACCTACATAGAGCACATTAAAGCGCTTACCTCGAATCGAAAGACTCTGGTATAAACAAAACATACAAGGTCAAGGTTAACAAGCATCTCGCTCAAGCATCAAAGAAACTTGTTAAGAACGCCTCGAGGAAGGACTCTTATGACAAGAATAACTTCTATACTAAATAATGAGTTTAGATGCTCTAGTTGCTACCGTCAAGGATTCAATCTCTAATCGATGATTAGCTCCTACAAAGCTTACAAGGCTTACAAGCACAATCACAACCCATAAGAAGCATTAAAGAAACTTATGGACAAGCACATAGGTCGTTAAAACAAGCAAAAACGCTTCGATCTATGAGTAATGTAACATTCAATAAGCTAAAGAAGCAGCTTAAGAAAGCAAAAACATAGCTTATGAGAACATCAAAATATCTCACCTAAGCTAACGACCTATCATCAAAGCACCAGCCTACAATATAACACTGAAGCGACTTGCTTAATCACCAAAGCAGCTCGCTAAAACAATGGCACATGCTAATTGCTAAGCACCTAGCCAATGCGCTAGAGAAGAAAGGTCTTAACCCTAAACTAAAGCGTTTAACCATAACACTTTGTCTAAATCAAAAAACAAGTTCGGATTTGTTGAATACTACTATCAACTCTACAAAATCTATAAGATTGCTTGATCCGAAACTTCTAAGTTTGTAAAGACAATTGTAGACATGAGAAGACCTAAAATCGTCATAATCTCAAACTCAGAAGCCTAATCTTCAAAGTTTATCACCTCGGAAACACATGAAGCTCAGTTCATAAGCTTTCATGTATTCGAGCATATGCAAAATAAACGAATACCACATTATGATTCAACAAGCATAGAAGCAATTAACCATTGCGTAAAATAAAGCTATGCCTTTGTATCATGCGGTTTAAAGTTTATAATAGTAAAGAAGGCTTCTCCTGTCTCAAGACATCTTCTTTTGGTTACTTTTCCCAGTAAACCAGCTCATAAAGACGATTAATCAAAGATCGTCGCCTAATATATCATAATAGCAATGGGGTGAAGTCAACTTTGTGTGAATAATGACAACATCAACGGATATATTCTCACACTTGACATTACTTAGAAATATTACAAGGTACTTGTACCTTCCCCAAGTGTCGAGTAAGAAATCCGATTGCTCTGTTTTCTACAATTGCAAAATAGCTTTTGAAGCTTACACTAAAGGTAGACTAACTAACTATCTTATACAAGAAGGCAGTCCACCTTGGTGCCTTAGAAGCTCACATGCAACAATAAAGAAGCTCACCTTCTCTATTACGGAAAAGAAGCACCCTCTTCTATTCATTTAACTTTGTATACACAACATATGACAATACACCGAAGGTACAAGCTTTAACGTGAGCATGACATGCAAGAAAATTCATCTTCTTGTAAAAAGATAGCAAAAAATACCTACATTAGTGCATTACTAGGATCGCCAATAAACCGATTCGCAGCCTTCAAACACTAATTAGGACATGGTTCCTAAAAGAGAGCTCTAGAAAGTGTTAACTCATAAATGTTAACCTTACAAGATGAATACAATATTCATGAGGCAACCTACCTTAGGTAAGCTCGATAAAAAAATAAAACTTCTCATGAGTCTCTTTATCTGACGACGTTTAAAGTTTTTTAAGACTCATGGTTTCACATACACAATTAATTCATATTGAGCCTTGTCTATTATCCTATCGAAGGGTGAGTCCCTCCTAACTAGGCTCCATGGGGTCCGGAACTACACCTCTCCATGTAAAGGGTTGAGCTCCTAGGCCATATCGCTCAACAGGAAACAAGGCGCTATACCTTCCTGTATACAGGGTGAATTCCTAAAACAATACAATTCCATGGATACATAAAATCAATCCATGAAAGAGGGTGAGCACCTCACGCCAAATCTGCTCCATAAGTACAAGAAAGAAAATTACTCTAACTTATGAAACAAATCCAAGAAGAAAAAGCTTCTTGGGACTTAACAGATAGGATAAGGTGCATTAACTTTCCTAGTTAAATCAGGTAAGGTGAACTGCAGCACCGTTCCTCGATGAGACTACGAAAACGATACACCATAAACGACAAAATTAAGATAAGTTATCTCCTCTAAGACTAAGAGGTCACATGAGCAAATCACATGTATAAAGTGCCTTCAAGGCCAAACAATTGCATAAAAATTCATGTATCGCCCGCATAGGCTAACATAACATCAAATGGGACCCGACGAGGTGTCTAAAATACCACAATGAGCATAAAAAAAAAGAGCTCGTTCGAAAAACAATCAATTTATTCTAAGCTTCGTTGCTCGCATAAAAGCACGAGTCATGAAAGAATCGGAAGTATCATGCCAACTAAAATGTTAGCGGATAATGACATTGAAAGGCATAGCTAAAGACACTTCACTCAAGAAGAGCTTGACCTTCTTATGTCACATAACTTCAAAGACATAAGCTCCCTAGACAACATGCTTGTCCACATATTTTAGCAACTCAATACTAGCCATTCGTTACTAAACAAAATCAAAAGAGACAAAAACCTAGTCTCATACTTTGAAGAAAGAAGCCTCTTAAATAAGCTTCGATAAACGCCTATCAATGCGTGAAAGATGCTTATAGCATGGCAAAAGAAGCTTACCAGCATACATGATAAGCTACTCTCCAAGGCTTACTAGTACATGCAAATATGCAATAAACTAGCTAACCTTCGAAGCTTAATCATATGCATAATAAGTTCGCTAACATGTGTGATAAGTTCGTTTTAATACGAAGTAATATTGCCAACATATGCAACAAGTTCGGTTTCATACAAAAGAAACTCACAAGCATGTACCACAAACGTATCTCAACAGGCAGGAAGCTCACCGATTTTCCTCGTCTGCTTCTACCTGCTAGCTTCCATCGCTTATGCCAAAAAATGAAATCTACATGTTAGCTCAAAGACCCAAAACATCTGGGTAGACAAGCTGTTCTGTTAACAAAATCCAAAAGCTTTTACTCGGCAAAGGACAATTGGCGAAAATAATGTCCTAAAAGGTACCCGAGCACACACATGCACAAATGTCACGGCTTCATGAATAGATACCCCAAGCAGGCTATTGAACTCTACGATATAAGAAGATTACGTATATTGACCTTATAAAATCAACGTTCAAAGCCATCGCTTGTATCGAAGGCTCACCGATGCAATGCTTCCATTCATGGCCGAACTATTATGCTCTCTCAAGTACAAATGACAAGCTTACATTTTAGCTTCTCACAATAAAAATGATTGCTGAATACCTTCAAATTTTCGATAATAAGAAAACTTGAAAGTATATTACCAAGTCATGATGAGTTAGCCAAAAAGAAGCATAGTCTACTTTGATGTGCAAAAAGCTCGCCTTCTACCACATAGAGCTCACACACTACGCCTAACATGTGTAACAACATGCAGCAGATTTGACCAAGTCAACATATCAACTTGTTAAATATCACGTAGTACAAAATCATGACTTGCTAAAAATCTTCATTGAGCCATCAAGCCATAATCTTTCAATGGCACTTGACATCATTGCTCGAAGGCAAAGCTACCCTTCAAAACTTTCACACGAGATAAATACATTATCAACGAAATATGATACAATCTCGTCATTCGACCCATCACAGTCTTGGCAATACAACGTAAAAGCCTAATAAGCTAGAGCTCAAACGTACCAAAGCCTAACGAGTCAATATCAAATGCACGGAAGCTCGTAGAAGCTAACAAAGCTAAAGATCGGCTGGCTAAGATCTTATCGCCACCTTCTGACCTAGGCTATTTTATCACGTCCAATCAGGCAGACGATAGTTTTTCAACTGCTAAGAACTAAAGCGGACTAAGAAGCTTGCAGCTATGAGCCAGAAGCTAAAAATCCAAAGCAATCAAATGATTCTAAGTCACAAACACTTATGACAGACATCACAAGCGCTTATGACTGGAGGGCTGATGACGTAGGTCATATGACCACATGGTTGGGCAGCCGGAAGCCAGCAGCCAGGAGCCAGAAGCCTGGTACGTGAACAGTAGCGCTATAGTAACCTGACACTTATTCCCACAACAAAGATTCAAACATATCTTGCAATATCTTCAAAAGATATCCTTGGTAAAGCAAGACTGAATGCAATTAATGCAGGCAAAATCCTTTACACGAAAATAGCTAAAAACATAAACCACTATTCACACCTGAGGTGCTGCAGGCTGCCAAGAATGGAAGGTGCACTGGCCGAGGGGCAGCCTCGAGCCAGGAGCTCCTGAACCTTTCAGATTTGGATCAGATTTGCTTGGGCAACACACAAAGACTTGTGTATATATGTTGCTGCAATCTGAAGCAAAAGACACTTACATTCACATTGGCTCTTGCACTCCACTCTAAAAACACACACACACCTTCACTCCTCTTATCTCCTCTTTTCTCTTAACATTTCTCTAATCTTAAACATTTAGATCTATAACCGAACAATACCATGGACCTTAGAACATCGTCACTACCATCCTCGCCATATTCTTGTTGTAGCAACAACATTCAATTTAAAAAACATAATGTAATTCAATAATTACCATACCATAATGCAAAAGGACTGAGAATCAAGTAGAAATGAAGGTCCAGAACCATGTTGTACATTTCCTAAATTTGAGCTCAAAACAATCATCGATCTTATAAGTTATTAAATCAACAAATCACACTAAACTTGAAAATAACAAAGTCAGAGAACATGATTAACTTCTACAACTGTTCGATATGTAAACTCGGATCAAACTGTCTAAGTAAACTAAGCTATTAATAACCAAGAACATAAAAACTATAGGACACTATATATATTACTCACATTGTTAATAATTATTTGTGGATGAAATATTATATCCAACATTCTGATCACATGTGCAAAGTAACTTGAAGTTGAAATCAAGCAACACAAAACATGCATAAGTAAAAACAAATAGAAAGCTTTTCTCTCTTGCATACATTTCCTGTTAAAGTTTTGAAAAATATAACTTCCACATGATAAACCATAAAACTGTGGAATAATGAAACTAAAACCAAAACCTGTTAATTGTACATGACCTGAAATGTTGAGTTTGCTGCTTGTTTTCCTCTCAACTGATTCAATTGTTGCAATGTCATTGGTGTCAATGTATATAACATCAGGGATGTTTAAAGAATCACACGTGGACATTGTCTCTGACTCTCATCCATGGAATCGCTAATCCATCTTATTTTAATGGAGATCCTACATTGACCCTACTGGTATATGATTTAAATCTTAGTGGAGGCAAAAAAAAAAAATATGATTCATGTAAAATTCAGGTAACCAAACAGAGAAGATTTCGATATGAAGTTAACAAAAAATTTATAATCACCCTAACCAGAATATAAAACAACATTAAATAATCAGACAATTAATAAAGTATTTTAAAAGACTTACAAACCTTAAATCTAGATTAAGGAAATTAACGTGTACACATGATCGAAACAAAGTTCAACGCCCCTTAATAACATTAACCTATAAAAATTTCAACATTAAATTGAGTTTTCATTAATTAGTACATTCTGATGCATAGAACATACTTTTAAGCTTTCTTTTGTACATAATATGACCTACTCATAACAATAAAGGTTTGATTTTGATCATAGAAATTAGATTGTTTCATATTGAACTGACATTAACTCCATAGTTTCCTTCTGTATTACAAAACCATAACGATAGCCTCAAATCAACATCTATGTGTTGACAATTGAACCCTAAATTATCAACCTAATTAATATCCCCAAAATATATGCCAAATCATCAAGATAACGTAGCCCTAAGTTCTTAACCAGAAACTATATATATTTGCAAAAAGCAAACCTGACAGGCCCCATATTGAGTAATAGCATGATTAATGATGGTCGGAAGATCCACCTTCAGAAGACATAGACACCAACCCACGATGATCGACTATTCCAATCGAAATCATAGGAAACAAAAGGTTATCAATCTATCATTGATCACGGAAGATGAGAGATGCGTAGGTTTGATAATAAAGTTAGGCGTAATTTTAAGAGGCTTTAAAAATTTGCCACCTCACCGAAAGCTTCTAAAAAGTTTCCACATCAGCAAAAGCTATTTTGCTATATTAGATTAGAGAAAACTTGAAAGTATATTACCAAGTCATGATGAGTTAGCCAAAAAGAAGCATAGTCTACTTTGATGTGCAAAAAGCTCGCCTTCTACCACATAGAGCTCACACACTACGCCTAACATGTGTAACAACATGCAGCAGATTTGACCAAGTCAACATATCAACTTGTTAAATATCACGTAGTACAAAATCATGACTTGCTAAAAATCTTCATTGAGCCATCAAGCCATAATCTTTCAATGGCACTTGACATCATTGCTCGAAGGCAAAGCTACCCTTCAAAACTTTCACACGAGATAAATACATTATCAACGAAATATGATACAATCTCGTCATTCGACCCATCACAGTCTTGGCAATACAACGTAAAAGCCTAATAAGCTAGAGCTCAAACGTACCAAAGCCTAACGAGTCAATATCAAATGCACGGAAGCTCGTAGAAGCTAACAAAGCTAAAGATCGGCTGGCTAAGATCTTATCGCCACCTTCTGACCTAGGCTATTTTATCACGTCCAATCAGGCAGACGATAGTTTTTCAACTGCTAAGAACTAAAGCGGACTAAGAAGCTTGCAGCTATGAGCCAGAAGCTAAAAATCCAAAGCAATCAAATGATTCTAAGTCACAAACACTTATGACAGACATCACAAGCGCTTATGACTGGAGGGCTGATGACGTAGGTCATATGACCACATGGTTGGGCAGCCGGAAGCCAGCAGCCAGGAGCCAGAAGCCTGGTACGTGAACAGTAGCGCTATAGTAACCTGACACTTATTCCCACAACAAAGATTCAAACATATCTTGCAATATCTTCAAAAGATATCCTTGGTAAAGCAAGACTGAATGCAATTAATGCAGGCAAAATCCTTTACACGAAAATAGCTAAAAACATAAACCACTATTCACACCTGAGGTGCTGCAGGCTGCCAAGAATGGAAGGTGCACTGGCCGAGGGGCAGCCTCGAGCCAGGAGCTCCTGAACCTTTCAGATTTGGATCAGATTTGCTTGGGCAACACACAAAGACTTGTGTATATATGTTGCTGCAATCTGAAGCAAAAGACACTTACATTCACATTGGCTCTTGCACTCCACTCTAAAAACACACACACACCTTCACTCCTCTTATCTCCTCTTTTCTCTTAACATTTCTCTAATCTTAAACATTTAGATCTATAACCGAACAATACCATGGACCTTAGAACATCGTCACTACCATCCTCGCCATATTCTTGTTGTAGCAACAACATTCAATTTAAAAAACATAATGTAATTCAATAATTACCATACCATAATGCAAAAGGACTGAGAATCAAGTAGAAATGAAGGTCCAGAACCATGTTGTACATTTCCTAAATTTGAGCTCAAAACAATCATCGATCTTATAAGTTATTAAATCAACAAATCACACTAAACTTGAAAATAACAAAGTCAGAGAACATGATTAACTTCTACAACTGTTCGATATGTAAACTCGGATCAAACTGTCTAAGTAAACTAAGCTATTAATAACCAAGAACATAAAAACTATAGGACACTATATATATTACTCACATTGTTAATAATTATTTGTGGATGAAATATTATATCCAACATTCTGATCACATGTGCAAAGTAACTTGAAGTTGAAATCAAGCAACACAAAACATGCATAAGTAAAAACAAATAGAAAGCTTTTCTCTCTTGCATACATTTCCTGTTAAAGTTTTGAAAAATATAACTTCCACATGATAAACCATAAAACTGTGGAATAATGAAACTAAAACCAAAACCTGTTAATTGTACATGACCTGAAATGTTGAGTTTGCTGCTTGTTTTCCTCTCAACTGATTCAATTGTTGCAATGTCATTGGTGTCAATGTATATAACATCAGGGATGTTTAAAGAATCACACGTGGACATTGTCTCTGACTCTCATCCATGGAATCGCTAATCCATCTTATTTTAATGGAGATCCTACATTGACCCTACTGGTATATGATTTAAATCTTAGTGGAGGCAAAAAAAAAAAATATGATTCATGTAAAATTCAGGTAACCAAACAGAGAAGATTTCGATATGAAGTTAACAAAAAATTTATAATCACCCTAACCAGAATATAAAACAACATTAAATAATCAGACAATTAATAAAGTATTTTAAAAGACTTACAAACCTTAAATCTAGATTAAGGAAATTAACGTGTACACATGATCGAAACAAAGTTCAACGCCCCTTAATAACATTAACCTATAAAAATTTCAACATTAAATTGAGTTTTCATTAATTAGTACATTCTGATGCATAGAACATACTTTTAAGCTTTCTTTTGTACATAATATGACCTACTCATAACAATAAAGGTTTGATTTTGATCATAGAAATTAGATTGTTTCATATTGAACTGACATTAACTCCATAGTTTCCTTCTGTATTACAAAACCATAACGATAGCCTCAAATCAACATCTATGTGTTGACAATTGAACCCTAAATTATCAACCTAATTAATATCCCCAAAATATATGCCAAATCATCAAGATAACGTAGCCCTAAGTTCTTAACCAGAAACTATATATATTTGCAAAAAGCAAACCTGACAGGCCCCATATTGAGTAATAGCATGATTAATGATGGTCGGAAGATCCACCTTCAGAAGACATAGACACCAACCCACGATGATCGACTATTCCAATCGAAATCATAGGAAACAAAAGGTTATCAATCTATCATTGATCACGGAAGATGAGAGATGCGTAGGTTTGATAATAAAGTTAGGCGTAATTTTAAGAGGCTTTAAAAATTTGCCACCTCACCGAAAGCTTCTAAAAAGTTTCCACATCAGCAAAAGCTATTTTGCTATATTAGATTAGAGATATGTGTTTGTAAAATAATAACATGTATGAATGTATGGTGGTAATTATTATATGCTACTTATATGCGTGTTTGTGGATTTTCGTAAATATACATATGTTAATGTATGAATGTGAGTTATAAATATTCATGTATATTTGCATGCGTATGCATGAGTGTGTGGGTTGATTTTTATATAATGTTGGTGTTGGTTTTTATCACTAGTTATATGTTCAAAAGGTTTAATTATCCATGTCCAAGTATTGTTGTTACACATTTGTGTTGGCTTTTATTATTTGTGGTAGATAAATATTATATATATATATATACACGTACATACATATATGCATGTATGCATGGTTTCGTATGTGTATAGATATATAAATAGTGTATACTTATAAAATGATGTATTTTATTATTTTGTTATTCGTAATTAATTATTGTTGTTCCTTCATTTATACGCATTTCTAATTGGTGCGGTCAAAGTGTTAGTTTGGTAATTCATAACCATTTCTAAAGTAATAACCTTATGGTAGAAGGCAAATCATACACGTATATGGGTATTAGCTATGACGGGTTTCGTCACTTGCGTTTAATATAACTAAATGGGCCAAGCCCATATATATCATTGGGCCGGATCCAATTAGGGGCTGGGCCAAGCCCAATGGGTTTCTTAATAAAAAAAAAATTTCTGGGCCCAAAAACCGGGTTTGTTACAACAGCGCCTTGGGGTAACTATTTTACTGCACCTTCCGGCGGACTGCATTTTTATGCCTTCGGGCGGGGCCAACTAAGGCTACGTTTAATACCTTCGGGTAGTGCCTTCGGGCAAAACTTTACATTGCCAACTTGGGCAATCTTTTGGATAAATAATATTTATTATTAAGGGCTTATTTTAACGAGCATTAACATTCTTATAAAGTCCTTTTCTTGAGTCGAGATTATTTATATGCCAACTTTAGCATAACGTGGATATTTGAGTAGTACTACCGGGTTCGGCAGACCCCATCATGCTGGTAGGGTGCCAGGTGGTGCAAATTGTCCTTTACACATTTTGGTCATCCATAGTGATGGCGACAATGCAAGTTAAGTAACATTCAGTTTAATCTCGACGTGCTCGTGTAGTAAGCAAGGTGGTCTTGCAAACCAACAATAATATAATGATATATTAGGAAACTTATATTTTATTTATATTGTTAAATTAAACTCATTGAACTCACCAATATTATGTGTTGACTCTTTTAAGTCTGTTATCTCAGAGCATTCACATTGAAGGCATTATCTCCGTCCCTATAATTACACTAAAACAATTATCTTTTCTCTTTTATTCTAATTAAATAATAATTATTTTTACTTTTATCATTACAGTTTCTCTTTCATTCACTCACAACCACTTTTTAAAATCAATAAAAAAGTATAGAGGGTGAACAGTAGCTTTTCAAATATAGAGTTTGTCTCTCCTCCATCAAATTTTCTCTCTCCTTCACTCACAACAACTCATTACAACCCACAACAACCCCCTAAAATATAAAAACACCACTCATAAACATTTGATTACTTAGTTGTGAATGCTCTTACGTAACTAGGAGTTGTGCACATAGAACATTACATGTATAAGTCAACTCTTTTACTACTGAAATTATTACATTCAACTGTTGGTATTTGAAAATAGTTATTGGTATTATGTTAGACTATTGAACACATGTTTATTTAAACAATTGGGTTTATCTTGTAAGCTTCCGCTAAGCTTTGAAATTTACATTTTATACCCTAAGTTTTGGGTTAATGTTAAAGTTAAACTCTTTGTTAAACTATAGAGTCAGTGTTAACTGTAATTAATGGCTTGAAATCCTGGTATGTCACACGCCTAACGGGTACCATGTTTGTGGAAAATTAAGGGTGGGACAAAAAAAATTTGCAAAAAAGATCAATAAGGATTAAAACGATGTGCATGACTACTTGGAGAAATCAGTCACAAATTTGCATGTTGAATACATGCCAAGTAGGTTAGGGTTGAAAACGATGAGTAAAAACGTCCAGTTATACTTAAATGCGTGATCACATATGTAAAGTTTTATTCTTTTTCTTTTTATAAAAAGAAAAAATATTTACCTGCTAAGTATTTAGGATTAGAACATGACAAACTTTAAATGACCTTACTAGAACAAAGTCAAAAGTTTATTGTGTTTCTATAACATTTTCCGTTTTTGCATGGTTTATTATGAACATGAAAATACAAGTCACCCATATCAAACAGCATAGCATTTGGAAGATCGTGTTTACTGTGAAGGATTAACGAGGCATAAAGAAACATGAACAAAAATGCTATATCATTATTTTGTGCACTTTTATACATAAATGTATGTTGCTTTGATTCTCATCTGGTAATAAATATGTCTTGTTGCATTGTTATAAATTGTCACTCGATTTCTATAGCTTGTCAACAACAAAATTTCCTATAATTTTTTTCCTACGCATGGATTCTCTTTCATAAATAACCAATAGGCAGACCCTGAAACCCTAATTTTAAATTGAGCAGTTACACACTAGAATTCTGGTTGTAGAGTACAACATTTTAAGACCCTTTAAACTACTCTAACCAAGTTCAAACCTGGATGATCTCTAAAAAGTCACTGTTACTACTCAGATGGGGCTTTACATCTATTTAAGGTTAAATTTAATTTTAAGAAACAAACTATATAATTACCATCACATAAACAAAAAACCATAGCACAATAAAGCAGCATTAAGAAATTTTGCCACAAGTATAGAAAGTCATACAACCAATGGTTTTCCCCAATATCTGAAACTCTTGAGTATCAAACTTTGTTCTATTACACACCATCTAAATGTACCATAAAAACCATTCTAATACCTCTATGTTTTTAACAACTCAAACTTAGAAAACATCCTCTGCGTGCTGCCTGCTGTCTAGAAATTGGAATCATGAATGTTGTGTTCGAGGTTTACAAACATCCCTTAAATGCTGTCTGGAAATTTGGCTTCATAATTTAGTGGCACCTGTATTGAAGGTTTATAAACAGTTAGGGGCTGTTTGTAAGCTCTTAGGTAGTGTTTGGTATACGGAAATGAGAGATGGAATGGAATGGACCATTACAAGGGAATGGAAAAAGCGTGTTTGGTTGCTCAATGGAATGGAATGGACCATTACGAAGAAATGAAAAAGCCCTCATTTTCATTTCATCCATCCCCCATGTTTTTTTTTTTTCATTCCTTCAAGGAATGGAATAATTTTTTAATTCATGACAAGAACCATGACCCAAACCTTGGCCCGACACAGGTACCCATGAACCGGCACATGTCCTAACACACGGCTTGAACCATGACCTAACCCAAGAACCGAACCAGGACCCAATCCATGAACCGACTCATGACTCAGTTCAATACTTAATCATTCAGCATTCAGAACGTTTGTTTCAGAAAAGAAGTCTCTGAATGGTTTAGTTAAGTGCTGAATGATTAAGATACAGAAAAGATGCTGAATGGAACTAAGGGGCTGTTTGTTTACCTCTTAATGGTCCAGTTCAGTGCTTAACCATTCAGCATTCAGCATTCAGCATTCAAAACGTTTGTTTCAGAAAAAAATAGCCTCTGAATGGTTCAGTTAAGTGCTGAATGGTTAAGAGACTGAGAGATGCTGAATGAAACTGAATGGAGCATATACTAACTTTATACTCATCTGAAGTTGTACCCCAACATCCATCTTATTGATGAAACCTCTTAATGGTTCAGACCTCTTAACCATTCAGCACTTAGGGTTGTTTGTTTCAGCCTCTTAATGGTTCAGATGTCTAAATGGTTCAGCACTTAATGGTTCAGACTGTTTGTTTCACGAGCAAATGTCTGAATGATTAAGACATTTGCCTCTGAATGGTTAAGCATTACAAAGAGTCTGAATGGTTAAGAGTTATTATCTGAATTGGCCAGACATTTTCCTTTAAATAGTTAAGCAATATACTAGCTCTTAATGATTCAGACCTCTTACTGATTCAGCACTTAATGATTCAGACCTCTTAGTAGTTCAGCACTTATCCATTCAAATGCTGCCAAACAGCCCCTTAATGATTCAGATTTTACCAAACAGTCCCTTAGTTACAGATTGAATAACTATCTGCCCAAAAAATTGCAATGTTTCCAATTTCTAAATCTAGATGGATAAGGGTCCAAACATATCATTTCCCTGTACAAATCCGTTTGGGTTAAGCTAACGCGCCACTACTTTTTCAATCGTACAAATAGATAGTTTTGTTTAACCCGTTCATAAGTATGTGTTTAAATTGCCTCCTCTACAAAATCTTTTTCTATCAAAATTCCAACCTAAGTTTATCTAATCTTTATTTCAGGGTACTTTGAACAATTGACTAAACGAAGATATACCATAAATGAAGCGGTGATCATCTTTCCAGCAAACCATCTCCCATGAAGAGCACGTTGAGCAGCTACTGCAGATTGAGTGTTCTCAAAACGCAAATAAACAAACCCAGCACTGTTCCTGTTAATCAAAAGCTTGTGAAATCTTAGTATACATGAATTAATATTAAGAGTGCTACATCAACAAAAGAGCAGACATTTTGAAATCTTAGTTGTCAAACAGGTCAAACCCAATTCAGGGAAAAGGAGAAATCAACTAAGCGGTCTTTTTATTCAAATAATTAGACTGACGTCACTTGTTTTTGTAATCACAATTAACGCACTAACCATCTAGGGTGAGGGGTTGGGGTGTAGTGGTAAAGAGGGGAAACCTACAACCAAAAGGTTGTGGGTTCAAACCTCACCTACAACACAAAAATAATAAATTTGCCGTTCAAAAAAAAAACGCACTAACCATCTATAAAAGATATTTAAAAATGAAAGAAAGTGTCGTCAATCCCCACTGAGCCTACCTATTTTGACCTGTATTAAAAAAAAGGTCGGCTGACCAAACTGTAGCCTCGAGTTACTTAATTTAGCTTACACTTTTGTAGTCATAAGAAACACATTAATCATATTAATAAAAAGTGTTTGCGGGCCAACACCATCTGACCAAAACCATATTTATTATTATCATCCCAGCCCATTTTGCCACCTTTAACAAAAAGCAACTTACTTCTCAACATAAATGTGCCTCAATTTTCCATATTTTGAGCATTCTGATTGTACGTCTTCCTTAATATCTAGATCAAAATCTGGCTCTTCCTGTATAAAAAATAAACAAAAGCACGTAAACAATCTATTACAAAAATCAATGCTGGGAAGTGATTTGTCAAATTACACAACTAACCTCCAACTCAGGATCAAACATGTTGTTCAACAATAAACATTCGCTAGGGGTACCAATGCTTTCTATGGATGGAATAGTGATGGGTGGAACAGGCATTGATGTAATGGCAGGAGCTCCAGATGTTATGCCCGCACCATTAGAGGTCGGGAAGCTCAGTGATCCAACACCACTATAAAATACCAGTATACACCATAATCACATAATATGCCAGCAGACATGTTAAAGTACAGAATTAAAAGTGAAAGTTCATATCGGACCTTGCTGCAGTTCCACTACGGTCCAACTTCTGCATAAGAAGTGCTCGTGAACGCGCATTTAAAGCCTGAGGATACATACATACATAAAAGTGGAAATTATTAGCTGCATCTCATATCAATATTCACAAACCTGCATAAATAACTGAACAAGATTTTGGGCGGTTTGGGTAATAGGTAAAAACAAGTCACTTTTAGTACGGATCATAACAGCCTGGGCACAGTTGATCCGCAACAAAATCATCCAACTTACAATTATTATAATAAACAATCAATACAGGAAAGAATCTTAAGGAAACTTTTAATAAAACTATTTACGAGGTATCACTATGCATTAAAATAGAGTTCAATAGACTTCAGGAAACTTTTAAACACTTTGACTTGATCCCTTTTTAAATAGTTTTCATTAGACTAATTTGAGATTAAACACAACCCACATAGGCATGTTCATTGGTATATAGATGAAAATTGCGACCTCTAGTACCATAAAATGAGGAGATTTTTTCATTGTTAAAGTTCAAAAAAGAGAAAGAATAGTTGGTTACTCACCAAGCCGCCTCCATCATCATCATCAAAATCACCAGGATTTACACCTGTTTCATGCATTCCAGGCTGATCAGTAATGGCAGAGACCTGATTACAAGTTAAATTGTTAGAAAACGCATTCCGGTATATCAAAGACAAAACTACGGCTGTTTGTTTCACCTCTTAATGGTTCAGTTCAGTGCTTAATTTGTTTCAGAAAAAAAGAGGCTCATCTAAATGGTTCAGTTAAGTACTGAATGGTTAAGGGATAGAGAGATGCTGAATGTAACTGCATGAAGCATATATTAACTTTACCCTCATCTACAATTCTACCCCAACATTTCTCCCATCAATAGAGCCTTTTAATGGTTTAGACCTCTAAATCATTCAACACTTAATGGTTCAGATTTTGTCAGATAGCCCCACATCTACACACAAGATAGATTGCACCATCACCCTCCAATTTACCTTTGAAACATGTTCCAACATCTCAAAACAAGTAAAAAGATGAAAGGAACATATTTTATGGATCCATATCAGTATATTTTATGGATCCATATCAGTAAAAAGATGAAAGGAACACATCCAAGAAGTACATGTAAGTATAGTAAAACCCTATACCATATAGTGCATAAGTAAATTATTTACCTAACACTAAAAGCTAAGCTACTATGATAGAAATACCTTCATCATTCGCCCTGCAATCTCCAACTGTCCATTCAAACTCTGTGCAGCCTTGGCATCTTCAAGTCTTGCAAACTAAAAAAACAAATAAATGCCTTCATATTGACTAAAACTCACTGTCTTTTGCAAAACAACTAAGATGGTGGACAAGTAGCTCCAAGATGTATTAGAAAATCTTAATCAGCATGGTAAGGGTAGATTCACCTGAATAAAACCAAAACCTTTACAGTTCCCAGTTTCATCAGTAGGTAACTGCACCAGCTCTACAGTGCCAAATGATTCGAAAACCTGAACAGAAAATGTATGCCTTACAGAATATGATTTTTTAAATCTTGTAATTTCCACACCTCAGGTTAAATTTTAAAATCAATACAGTAAAGTATACTACCAAATTTACATTTATTTGATTATTCTGAGATAATTATAAATTGGCAGGGAAAAGACAAGCTTCCACAGTAAAAAACCAAATTATAATTAACTAGGAAAGGTCCCCCGCGCGTTGCGGCGGGACACTGACGTGGTTAAGTATTGATAAAGAAGGGTATGAGGTAGATTATGTTAAGTTATGAAAATTGAAACGTAAGAAATCAGCTTTGTGTAATTTTTTTATATAAAAAATAGTCTAATATAAACTTAGAAACTTGATAAACACGTCACAACATTATAGAGCTAAATTTGAAGATTAATTAAAACAATGGAAAAGAAAATTAAAACTGTGAAAAATAATTTTTCTTAAAACTTGATTATAAAAGTGAAAAGCGTAGAAAGTTTATATGTCATGGAAAAGAAAATTAAAAGTAAAAACAAAGTTTTCTTGAGGGGGTAAAAATGAAAAGCCTAGAAAGTTGGGTGGGTATCGTTGCCATTTAGTAATGTCAAAACAAAAAAAAAGTTATTAGATTAAATAATCTCAACTTTTACTTGTTGGTCAATATTAATCTTACATTAACTATTGACTATGAATAATCATAATTTTCATTTTATTGGCCAACAAACAGTAAAAGTGTAATACCCACAACACATTTGTGAGATAATTACACACATTACGTTGGTGACACAAACGTGTAATACCCACGTGCAACGTGCAGGCACGACATTTTTGTGACTTACTATACACATGACGTTGGTGACATTACGAGTGGTCAAGTTGAAACATTAGTCCTTAGAAAGTTGTGGGTTTAAATTAAAAACTTAATTGGTTAAACTTGAATGTTTATAAAGTTGAGGGTCAATATCTCAATTACCTAAAAACGAAAAGATAGGGTTAAAGAATTTATAAAAAATATTGTAGGAATTTCTCGAACCTAGGTCGCTCAAGAATTTAGAAACAACTTTATCCAACTCTACCAAACAAACATTTACGTATACAATTATAACTTAGGATATATAATTAGAAGAAGCAAAAGATAAAAAAAAATCCAAAGAAAGGTAACCAACATTGTACTTTAAGTATTATATAAATTGTAACACAAATAAAATAACATCAGGTTAATAATATGCAAAATAAAAGCAAAGTATACCTTAAACATACCAAACACATATTTAAAATATGCACACAAAACATAAGCATTATATATTAATATAATGAAATTTGTATACTTTCGACCCATTTAAAAAAAAGGCAAAACGAATCATAAAGCATTATTATAAAGCTTACAATGGAAGTTAAGATGTTATTAACCAAAAAAACCCAACAACTAATGTTAACACAAACACAAAACAACCACTACAAAGATTTTTCCTAAATATGTTGATCATCAGGAAGACAATAAGGAAGAAAAAACCCAAAAAGTGTGTTGAGTAACAGAGAGAAACCAAAAGATAGAAATATAGTAAAACCAACAGAATCAATGAGGAAAAAAACCATAGTCATGGCGTCAACACACGTCAGTCCAAACGGAAAGTAAAAAAAACGCATCAGCCCAAACGGAAAGTAAAAAAAAACGCGTCAGCCCAAACGGAAAGTAAAAAAAACCATAAAAGAATGAACAAAGGAACTGAGAGTCGAACTCAAGACACGGGGGCTGTCTGAAATAGAAGAGGAGCCATTTACTCCACTGCACAAACCTTTGATAGGATGAAACTAAATGATTAATAAATAGAAGGAAAAAATTAAAAGATAAAAAAAGAAATGCACCGACGTTGTCATATTAGTAGTATGTAAATACTTACAAAAAGAATACTAGCGTTCGGAGTGACAAACCTGACGAAGTTGATCTTCCTTCATATTGTAATGCAGATTGCCGACATACAATTTTCTTGCTCCCCCAGTTGCACCTGTACCACCTGCAACTCCACCAGCAGTTGCAGTGGATTGTACAAGATTTTTTTCAGCTTCTGATGGTTTGACCATCACCGGATGACCAAGAAGAGGTTGACCAGAGAGTGCTATTGCCATAGGGACAGACATGGCATCATAAAATTCAATGTACCTAAAAATACCTAGGTTAGAAGACACAAATAATGTTTTCTCTGCAGATGAACATTGAGCATATGCAAGGTCGAAATTTTGGATATTATTGTAAAGCAGAAAAGCATACCCAACCCCTTTTGAGCGTCTTGAGTTACGGTCCATAATAAGACGTACATCTCGAACCTGACATCACAATCAAACCTATCAACAACATTCATAAAAGAATAAGATGTGACAAATTGACACACGAATCCTTAAAGCAAACCACATTTTGTTTTGAAATTGTTTTAACAAATCAAATGAACACTGTGCCGAACCACTATCAATTACAAATGTTAACTGTGATTGCAGAATTTTCATTAATGAACACAAATCAAGTGTAAAATGTAAAAAAAGGTTTATAGAACCAACCTTGCCAGCCCTTGAGAAAAACTCATAAACATCTCTTTCATCAGCCTTTAGAGATATCTGTGTTTTTTTAAGAATATAAAATCAGCTCTTGATTAAACAAGTAGTCATAACCTATGTTGTCAGAAGCGCTCGCTTTTGCGCCTAGGCGAGGAAAAAAAGCCCAACCCATGATTTGCGCTTTAATGAGAGGAAATTGGGAAAAAGCGACCAATATGGAGAAAATTTGATTTTTTTAGTTTTTTTGTTTTCTATTGATTTCTTTTGATTTATCAAGAGCTGATTTGTTGATGAAGATACATAAGATTATTCCGAAGCAGAAAAACCGATTGAAAATGAAAACAACTCTGAAGGTTTTCTTGATCTTGATGATTGATCATTAAACAATTCTATTTTTTTTCCTTTTGAACATATGATATTGGTTTTGAATGTTTGGTATTGATTTTGGTATGATTTTTGACTTTTTGGTATTGATTTTGTTGTTTGTTTTGAATGTTTAGTATTGGTATTGATTTTGGTATTGGTTTTGGTATTAACTTCTATTGCATAAATGTTTTTAATTTTTTTTTCTTTGTGCGCTTTCTTTATCTCAGGCAAGTGCTTTTTTTGTGCTTTGCGCCTAGGCCCCAGGTGAGGGCATTGCGCCTTGAGTGCGCCTATCGCCTTTGACAACAGAGGCCATAACTGAGAGAAAACCTGTCAACAGCATGTTTTGCTACCTGATATGCAAAGACTGTACGTTGATCTCGTTCTGGATCAACTTCTGGCTCTCCAGCTCCTTCCTTTTTGTCTTTATACCGCCTGCAAAAAAAACTAAAATTTTAATGCAAATACTACTCTTAAAAATTTGTGTAACCGAAGGCCAAAACCACGAATTAAGCTCTTCAGAAGAACAAGTATTAATGTTAAAGAGTGAAATTGCAGCTGTTGAAGTTACAAGAACCAACCTGAAGAACAAAGTAACAATTAAAAAAACAGCAAAGGTAGCATACAAAATCAGGTAACAATGAGGGATTATTTGTACCTTTTCCCTAATGAACCTAACTTGAACATCAGTTGATTTTAATGGCAGGGTGACATTATAGTACTAGTAAATCAGAGGGAATAAACCTGCTAACAGTATCCATTTCATAATTAGACATTTACAAAGAGCTGTAACAGAAATTATAGATGAAACAAACAAAAGCCGCAAGCATAACTAAATTTTAATACAACAGCGCTGAAAAGAACAACAAGTACAAGGCATGTAAGTTCACAAATGAAACCTTTGTCTATAGAAGTAACACAAATAACACCTTTGTAAGTTATAATGCTGAACTACAGATTTTTGTAGTTTAAATATAACTCATGTGATTCTCTTCTAGATGAGGAAATAAATGATTGAACAAGCAAATCAAAAGCACTTATGATTAGTTCTCAGACATAAATTTAGAAAATAGGTAAACTAAAAATCACCACACCAACAGGGCAAGTGCCACATGAACAGTGTATGGTTTTCCGTTAATGAAATATTAGTGATCTTAGACCTGATATATAATAATATTAATAACTATTAAATATAACACATGGTAATAGATATATGAATATATCCTGTAAAAGAACAAAGGGCTCTTGTAGACAAATGAACTGAGATCCACAAGCAAATGCTTCTGTACTCCCACAACAGCATTTCTGCAACAGAGTAGATATAAAAATAAGATGATGCGGGTTCATAGGTAGAGGATAATGAAAATCATAAAATGACATCATCATCACCCTGCCAAAAGGGCCACCATCAACCTTCCAAATTCAAGCTTTTATTTTGAATTCCACAATGCCTAATAGACAATGTTTAGACCCATGACATGAGTCCCTGAGCCTGAGGATTGCTCTACTGCATCTGCGAGTTCCCAGAATCTAGTGTTCAATATTCTATTCTAGAAAACATGTTTAATATTCAAAATTCTGAGAAATTAAGAAAACACGAGCATTTATGATACGACCAAAGAATCTATTTGGCACAAGCAGAAATACCATCAAGCAACCGAGGAATAACAGAAAGCAACGGAGAAGACCAGATTGCTACCCCCAAACAGCAAATATGGATGCTTTTGATGTCTTAGAAGTGGTTAGCATTCCTACAAAGATCCCATCTGGGAACTTCATAAATTTAAAAAATTCCACTCAACTATGTTTTTTTACTAACTAAAATAAACTGCAAACCCAACCAGCCGAAGGGTGAAGCAAGATCATTCCCCAAGTATTTTATCTTGCAAGATGCTAACAGGGAGCATAGATGGGCTAGATCTTTACCATTGCAGCCCCTTTTGATACAAAAATACCACATCGTCAATGTTGACCTACTCACATTATTAAATTGCCAACTGGTACTGGCATGAAGCTCGGGATGAGTTCAATTGAAACTTATTTGTCTGATATGGAGCTCCAATAAGCTAAAAGAAACAAAATTTCCACTCACATGCATAGATGCTTTACAAGGGAAACTCACATGTGCTATAAAAGATATAACTGATTCTTCCTAACAAAAAGCTTTTGTCAGTCTAGCCATATAAACAGAATGATGATCCAAAACATTAATCAATCTAGACCTTGTACCTAGAACTCGATTAAAAAAACTTACAACACAGTCCTTGTCAATACAACTGCATAAACACTTGACTTTCCACTATGAGTCCAATAGACTGGCTTAAAAAAATACACAATAGAATAACAGACATTGGTGGAATGTGGCATAAACTGTGTAGCAAGCAAACAATAGCAACAAAGATATGTAGTGCATAGAACATGAACATGAAAATACCTGCTTTCTCTATCAGATTCTCTAATTTCCCTCTCTTTTTCTTTTTCTCTTTCTCTATCCTTAGTTTCTGTATCACGACTCTTCTCCCTGTCCCGTTCATTTTCGTGTCTTTCTGACCTGCTTCCACTTCGATGTGTTCGATCATGTTCTTTGTCTTTCTCTCTCTCATATTCACGCCTTCCCCTAACACGATCCTTTTCCCTGTCTCTATCCCTATCTCTGTCTCTAGTTTCACGGTGACTCCTTTGTCTGTCTCGGTCACCATCCTTTGGAGATGAACGGTGGTGAGAGGAGCCCCTTTCTTTCTCACGATCACGCAATTCTTCACCAGATTTTGTACGTTTTGACCTACGTTCATCACTGTTTTTATCACTTCTATGTCTAGAACTGTGTCTCTGTTCTCTATCTTCGTTTTTAACAGTTTCTTCACCACCATTAGCTATTTTATCAGACTTTGGTGCGTCAGGATTTTCCACCATTTTTTCCAAGTACTCATATTCATCAAAATCCATTTAACACTTAGCTAATAGTCTCCAACACTGTGTGGAGAAGAAACCCACAACAGATTTGAGATATTCCTGTTACAATTCTTAAAATAAAAAAAAACATTGAGGGTTCTTAATATACAAGATTAATAAATGGCTGCAAGATCAAACCACCACATTAACACACTTTCATTTCAATACACCAAATGGCCGAAAGATGATAAGAACCAGATGAAAAGCAAGATCAATCAATTTCATTCCAATACACCTGCACGTCGAAACTAAATTCTACCTTCACCCTAAAGCTGACTCTATAAGAATTTATGACTACAAAAATTTCCAGATACAGTTGAAAATCAAGTTAGAAATCAGACTCAAATCCAGCTCCGAAACTAA
Organism: Tagetes erecta; assembly: GCA_030867185.1. Lineage (NCBI taxonomy): Eukaryota > Viridiplantae > Streptophyta > Magnoliopsida > Asterales > Asteraceae > Tagetes > Tagetes erecta. Next base: position 2,991,856 of record CM061486.1, on the reverse strand, counting down.
AGAGATAACAAATTCTCGATCTAACAACAACATACCTACGTAAAAACATCAACAATCGATCTAGAACATACTTGTTCTTTAGTACAACTATGAGCATTAAATTGAAGAGCTAGGGCAACATTAGAAGATGAAAGCGTACCTGGTGGCCGGTGATGACTGACGGAGGTGAAGTGGTGGTTGTCACCGGCGAGAGCGGTCGGAGTAGGGTGGAGGACGATAGGTGTGAGGGGGGTTGAGCGGGGTGGGGCTGGGGCTGAGCAGAATTGAAGAACGTAAAAGTGTTTAGGGCAAAGCGCAGAGATCCCTAGTTTCAGTGTTTAGTAGAACCATTAAGATAGTATTAATTTTTTTTTTAGTAATATATAGATATTTTTTTAATTATCTATCTATTTTAATAATTGAGTAATCTTTATATAATATACCAAAACAAAAAAAACTTATGTGGCATTTTTTCATAGCTTTTAGCTTATGTGACATTAATTGAGAGTTTATCTCACAATAATAATTTTTTTATTTAAAATATGTATATAAAATTTATTATAATAAAACTAATTACATTTTTGGTCCCCTAATATTTTAGAGAATTCTGAAAAATTGAAGAGTATTTATATTTTTAACCCGTTACTACTAGGGGTGTACGTGAATCGGTTTATATTTGATAGGGTTTAAAAATGAAACTTATGGATAAAGTTAATAATAGAATAACATACAATTAAAGACATCAGTGTTTGATAAATATACATAACATTTTTATATGATTTAAAAAAAATAAACTACACCATAAAACTGAGTACTTTATTCTCTTTAATTTGAGTATAATATTGTTATACTAAAAAACTAATTTTTAAAAATATATCATCTGTTTCGTTTTACCACGTACGGTTTTGTTTCAAAACTGAATGGAACATTCATGAACATCCTTAAAAGCATCACTTGAATTATGTTCCCGAACGTAGTGCGGGCACTAAACTAGTCTTTATATAATATAGCAAAACCAAAAAAACTTATGTGGCATCATTTTAAAGCTTCTGGCTTATGTGGCATCATTTGAGAGTTTATCTCATAATAATAATTTTTTTATTTAAAATATGTATATAAAATATATTATAATAAAACTAATTACATTTTTTGTCCCCTAATATTTTTGAGAATTCTGAAAAATTTAAAAGTATTTATACTTTTAACTCTCTACTACAAGGGGTGTACATGAGTCGGTTTATATTTGATAGAGTGTGAAAATGAAACTTATTGATAAAATTAATAATAATATACAATTAAAGACCTCAGTGTTTTATAAATATACATAACTTTTTTATATGGATTTTAAAAAAAATAAACTACACCATAAAACTGAGCATTTTATTCTCTTTAATTTGAGTATAATATTGCTATACTAAAAATTTAATTTTTAAAAATATATTTCGTGTTTCGGTTTACCATGGTTTTGTTTCAAAATTTATTGGAACGTTCATGAATATCCTTAAAAACATCACTTGAATGTTGTGTTCCCGAGCGTAGCGCGGGCACTAAACTAGTACATCCATGTGTCACTATCTAACAATATCCACATAGTAAAAAATCCTACGTGTCACCCTCACGTTTATTTACAAATAAATAATACAGACCCTTCTTTGATCCGACCCGCAACTCTAAAGTCATATCATCATCATCCTCAATCTGCCTCTCTCACAAACCCCAATCTATTTGTATCTTCGACTTTGTGACGTTCGTTCTTCCTATCATGTGGAAAGAATTCAATACTTCAAAAAAGGTTTCCCAAATTTGTTTTGGATTTAAGATAATCAAGGTTTCAAAGCATCTAGTAAAAATCATCTGCAATATAAAGAAATTTTCATCTATTTCTCTTCGTTTCAATCATTCGTGATGACAAAAAAAGGTTCTTAGTGTTGGTTAAGGTTCGGTGGTGGCCATGATGATTAAACCACCAATGAACGGCGATGGTCTAACAATGATGATAAGTAGTATTAGATTCATTAGATGAAGAATGGATTGTTGATCAGTGCATATTAAGCTTTATTCGATTGTTTTTATACCTCAAAATTAGGTTTCAATTGTATAATCGGGTGATGTATATAATGAAAACTTGTTTTAATAAGAAAACTCATGAAACCTTATTGTGTAGCTGAGATCAAGCCACATCACATTTCTCTTCCTATTTCATTTTTTTGCCATAAAGGACATAATAGTCATTTTACCACACTTCATCTCCTAATATCTAATATATATGACGACTCTCTCTCCATAAGTCAAATGTCTACCCATATCAACAAACGTTTTCTCTCTCCACAATTCAAATTTCATATATTATCCTCTTAAGAATCTCCAGATCTCGCGTACCACTTCACTCTCTTCAAAATCAAGCTGGGTAAAAGAATCATGTTGTTGAGGCTAAATCATGTTGTTGTTATTGATATTGCGAATCAAATATGTGACTTTGAAATCATCTCAATTCCATGTGTGCCACCGCCACCGTCTCAACACAAGACGAGCATGTCTAATCCAATTGCGCCCCGCAGATCTAAAATCCTAGCTTAACCACCAGCTCCGTTGCTGGAAAACGACGCGCTACCGTCACCACCGAAAAACAACTACGAAAATGAAGTAAATGAAGACGATTTGATGGAGAAACATATACGGTTAGTGTTCCATTTTTTTCTTTCTTGAAACACCCTATTTCGAATGAAAACGTGGAGAACGTGCTCCAAAAAAGAGTAGTCGCCAGATCTGCGACCGATTTCGAATGATAGTTGATTGTATGCTGCCGGAATCCATGTGATCATGATCAATCGTTGGACCAGAGCTGCAACGACATCTAGATATGCCACAACGACATCAAGATCCACTGGTCGTTGTTTATGAAAATGTATTTTGCTTCTGATTCCTTGTTTTGATTTTATATAGCTTCGATATTATGCTCAATTGTTTGATAATGTATACTGAACAAACACTTTAGTTTTAAAAAATAAATTGCGCATCATCTATTTACTTTTTGAAACTATGTTTGGTGAATGGAGGTTTCGTTTGAAACTATTTTTTGTTTTAATTTAAGGCATGCTTTTCTATATTGAGTGGTTGAAATCTAGCTCTGGGCTATTTATTAATGGGTTTATCAAAGTTCTAGATTTAAATGGATTTGGGAGATCCGGATAATTTTGATTATAAGTGTTGTTAGATTTGATTTTTTGTAAGTGGGGTTAGGAGATCTAGATATTATTGTTACAACATGTAGCATTTTTTTATAGATTTGTCGTCCCTTATGTAACACTATGTAACAAATGTAACATAACTTTTGTTCATTTTTTTAATAAAATATGTAATACGATATAACATATATTTTTTTGTTTTTAATAAAATATGTAACATGTTCGGATTAACACTTAATCCATTTGGTTTTCATTTTAATAAAATGTAACACGATGTAACATACGTACCAGTTTTTATTTGGTTTGTCCTTTTTTACCAGTTTTTATTTGGGGTTGTGAAAAAGTGGAGATCTTGAAAGGTTTTGAACTGAAGATTAATTGAACAAGTTTCATAATTTATTTGAGGTTAATATTTTTTTTATCCATACGCTATATATCCACAAGTTTCGATATATAATATTTTAATACCTTTTTATCCATAAATGTTTCACATGGTTTTTTTAGATCAATTTTATTCAAGCATTTACTCTTTTTTAGTAGAACTTTGTAATAAGTTGTAATTGTGATGTATATATTATAGTCTTGTGAGGTATATAGAACATGTTTGGACGAATACTTAAATCCATCTAATTTTGATTTTTATAAGTTATGTAGCACGATGTAACATACATACCAGTTAGTTTTCAACATGTATTTTTCATTTTGTTAATACGGATGTTACATATTAAATACTGAAAACTAATTAACGCGTTAGTTACATTGTGTTACATGTGAGTTCAACGTAGTGCTACATATGTTACACTAGCTGGTACGTTTGTTACATCAGTATTTAAAAAAACTGAATGGATTACGTGTCACTCCAGACATTTTACATTTGTTACATCATGTTGCATATATATAGAACATGTTTGGACGAATACTTAAATCCATCTAGTTTTGATTTTTATAAGTTATGTAGCACGATGTAACATACATACCAGTTAGTTTTCAACATGTTTAAATTTCAGTCATATATGTAACATTTAGATAGATATTTAATTTTTTATTCTAACTCTTTTATATGTAACAAGATGTAACATATGTAACTTTGTTTTTAATAAAATACTTAACATTTTGATATATGTAACATTATGTAACATATGTACACCATCTAGTTTTGATTTTAATAAAATATGTAGCAAGATGTAAATTGTAACATATTTAGACTGACACTTAATCCATCTAATGTTACATCTGTTACATTAACTTATGCAACATGTTGTCTAATTTTTATATTCTTTCTCTTTTATATGTAACTTATGTAACATGTTGTTTTCTTTGTATATAAATGAACTTTTGTGTCAAAGATGAAGAGATTCTCAAGAACAGAAGAATGATTTAATCTATGTAACATATGTAACCATATATCTGAACTCAAATGTAACATATGTAATTTTTTTCAGTTTTTAATTATATGTAACACTATGTAGCATATACGCAACTTTGCTTTATTAATAACACTACGTGTGGACTGACATGTTTTTTTAATTAATTGTTAATATAATATGTAACAAGATGTAACACATGTAACATTTATGGAGTGACATGTAATACATTCAGTTTTGTTTTTATAAAATATATAACACGATGTAACAAACGTAATCCATTTAATGTTGTTTTAAAAAAATATGTAATAGTATGTAACAAACATACCAACTAGTGTAAATGTAAAAGCTATAAAATACATTAAAGTATAAAATGTGATAGATATTATATTAAATAAAAAAATATAAGAGAGAAATTATATTAAATTAAAAAACAGGAAAGAAAACATGAAAATGTCATCAGATGGTATTGTAGTTGAGAGAGAAGAAAAGAAAAAACCATTTTTCATTATACTTATATTTGTACTTTTTTTAATAAAAAAATCAGTTAATCTCGACTTTAAATCTCATATTGATCAAAGAAATATAAAGTTTTTTGTTTTTTACAATCCACATTTGAAACCACACACAGGTAGCTTTGCTTTTAAAATAATAAATAATCTATGTATATATAAAGTCAATGAGGAATTTGTACAAAAACAAACTGAATGATTTCGAACCAATGTTTGCTTCATTTGGTATTTTATAATAATTGGTCATTAATTAACTTGATTTTGACGTCTAAAGACTTTTCAAAGCATTCATTCATAGATTAAGAAAACATCATGTGCTGACCCGAGAATTCATCTCCCTTAATGGAACGACCTTTTTGAACGTCAACCGATCATTAATCTTTTGAGCCACACAAATGGAACGTGTGACACCCGTCCCCTAAGAGAACAAGTATTTATTAAAAATAATAAAATAAAAATAAAATGTCATGCTAGGCGATACGCGCAAGGCATTGCGCGTATCGCGTCAGAAGAGAAAATTCGGGTGCGAGTGAACCACGTCAGCACGTGGTTTTGCAAAACCACTCCACTTACGCGATACGCGCAAGTGGAGGGTATGCCCTGCGCGTATCGCGTCAGAGGCAATCGCAGCCTATAAAAGGATGCACACCCCTCCCTTCACTTTTGCTCATTTGTTCTTTCTCTCTCTACTTTCTAGAGAGAGAGAGCGCTCTAGTTTTGTTGCGGGTTCGTGCGATGAGTGCGGTACCCTGCGTCGGAACGCTCCTTCGAGTTTCGGTCGCACGAAGATCGCTTAGAGGGCGTCGAGGTTCTGCCCGATTGAAGAACGGTAGGCGTTGAGGTTCTGCCCGATTGAAGAATGGTGATCGTGGAGGTTATGCACGACTGAAGAACGGCGGTCGACGAGGTAAATAGCCTTTCCTTCTCATTAGTTTAGGATGGGTAACGGGTTTAATACCCGAATGGAATGCGGGTAAGGATACCCGCATAGCACGAGGAACGTGCTGGGGAATGAGTTGCGGGATTGAACGCCTGCAACGAACGGGTAGAATACCCGAGGGTACGGGTTTAACTTCCGTATCAAAGAGGTACGATACCCGTTAGCATTTAAAACGGCTAAATGTACTAAATACGCGACGTAAACGCGTACCGAGCTAGTTTACCCCCGAATGCGTAATATCTAACGAAATAAATATTTCGAGAATATTTATTAAGTTAAGCGATATTATTTTCAGGAAATGATGTTTTGAAAACGCAAAAGAATCGAGTTCGTACGCAGTGCCGGATGACGCGGTGTGAGCAACCGGCTCACACCAACTCACTATATATATGAGTGGAAGGCTCATATTTGTTTCACTTCTCATGAAGCAAACACACACATAAAGGTGTGTTTTAGAGAGAAGGAGGGCTGGAGAGGGAGAGCTTGGCTGGAGGTGGTGGTCCGGTGGCGGCCGACGGCGGTCCGTGGTGGTTCAACGACGGCCGGAAAAGTCGTTTTCACCCCGGAACCATTTCTCGACCTCCTAAACGCAATGGTAAGCTCCGTTTAGCCTCAATCTCTCTGTAAAGTTGTGTAAATGTCGAAAACCGTCCTAAGATGTATGCATGTGTTTTTCATGAAAACGCAGTTGTGTTCCAGGAAGGATCCTGGAAGATCTAGCCGTTGGATACGTCTACATTTCGGATATGTTGTTCCTAACTCATAGATGCTCACATCTACCGTTCAGGTTACAAAGATCTTACCCAGAGGTATGAGTTTTATATTGAAAACCGAGACTGATCGGATTTCCGTCACTGGAGATGCAGTCTCAAAGATCGTCACTTTCCCGGAGATCCGACCGTTGGTTGATGACGAAATTTGGACTGTAGGTTCCTGAGACATAGGGGAACATTTCAACCTAAGGAAAATACGATCAGAAGTCCGGAAGTATGGATTTAGATCTGTTCAGTTGTAACAGTTTTCTTGTCGAAAACAGGAAAATTGATTGTGTTGCATGTTGGTCAAGATGAGGATGTATGGATGGTTTGATGATGGATAAATGTCCGTTTTGGAAAGACGAACACGATGGTATATTGGTTCTCGGCGTATGTCGGTCTTTAAGGAATTCGTGTACGCGAACCGGCCCGAAGGTATACCGGACGGTTATGGCGTTGGTCGAATAGGATGAGATGTGACATTCTGGAAAGCCACAGTGAAGTATGCGGGCTGTTATGGAATTGTTGTTAAAGCTCGGGATTGCTAAGGATTAGCATCTCGTAAGCCCTCAATTAAATGGTAAGACTCGTTTTAGTATTCTTCGAGTTATTTACCATATGTACACATAGTGACAAATGTACACATGTATGTATGAGGATTAGGTTGATGATGATGATGATGATGACGTACCCGTTACAATGTTGGTCATTGTGAACGATGTTGGATTCCTCGAGTTAAGAGCTGGATCTATAAGCTGGCAAGGCGAAGGGTTGCCAAGTTGCCGAAAGATAGATAGATCCGAGGCAGACAGAGCAAAGCGCTGTCATAATTCCTAGGTAAAGTATATAAATCCCTTGTTTACTTAAGACTATTATGACTTAAGTCCATGGGGAAAAGCCAGGGTTTTAAAGTAGAACATTCTTAGTTATATTATGATAATACACTAGGAATGAGCCATGTTTTAAATAAAACCATATGTATGATAGATCCTTGTGAGAAACACAAGGATATGATGAAGTGGCTTTCAAAAGATTTAAAAATGAAACCATAGGAACCCTGACTCGAATGCTCAGGCATTCTGAGTAATATGTCTAAGACCAAGGACTAAAGTCATCACCTGAGTCACATAATGTGACCAAGGTAATGCATCGGTGAGAAAACACCGATAGGATTATCCTTAGGGGAATGAATCCTGATAGTATGAAATGTTTACAGGGTTGCCTTTATTAGCCACCAGGTCGGAATACTTAGACTGCACTGAGGTGAGTCTAACCGCCCCTCTTTTTATATGTTTTATGATTTCGGGGCTGTATCCGAGCTTATATGAAAAGTATGAAAAGTATGAAATGTTTTATGAATGTTATGAATATATATGTATGTGTACGCAAATGTATATATGTGGTTATAGGTAGATCGCTACCTGGTGATTCAACGCACCTCAACTCCAGGTTCGTCCGGTTGTTGTGTTGTTGGTCCGCGGTAATAAGCTTCGCGTTAAGAGTCGTCCGACGAAAAGGACGGCGGCTACATGCCACAGGGCAAGTCATTAAGACAGGGCTTCTGGGGGTAGATCCATTGTATGCTACCGGCCCCGTCTCGGGATGTATATGCGTCTAGTTGGATCCAATTAGATAGACTGACTGCTCGTAACAGGAGAGGTACCAAAAGCCTAGGCAATAAGATGATGTGACCAAAAGGGGGTCAAAGAAAAGGGTACCTTCTTTATCCCTGTATGCGGCATATACGTTAACAGGCTCTAACGAAAGTTGGCCACCATCAGATATGGCGTTAGAGAAGAGTTGGCTTGTAGATAACTTATCACCACACATATATGAATGAATGAATGATGTCTAAATGTTTTATATGTCTTATGTCACTGGTTACGACTCACCAACAACGTTGTTGTTGACGTCTTTTAGCTCGTGATGCAGGTACAGGGAACGCCCAAGGGCGTTAGCTAGGTTGAAGATGCTTAGCTAGGATCAGATGATTGATGCTCTCGTCATAGGAGCTAGTACCCGATTTGGACACCTGGGAGCAGTGTCCTTAGATAGTTGCTTTGTGTATGTAATTTTACTTAGTGACATTGTTAAAAGTTCAAATTGGGTTGACATTTAGTGGTCTTTATTACGAAAGACTTCCGCTGTAATATTGATTGGCTGATATTATGCAACGTGTCGGGCCCTGGGAGTCGGGGTGTGACAGAACGTCTCAGACATAGTGTTATATATGTTACATCGTGTTACATATTTTATTAGAAATTGAAAAAAATTATTTAAATGTCACTATGTCAGTTCAAACGAGCGTTACATATGTTACATCGTGTTAAATATTTTTATTAACTGCCTTTATTACGATTAGAGTAACTTGGCATTCAATGTATTTTTCATTTTGTTAATTTATAAATTTTAGAGGAAATTTGTTCTCTTGATGCACTCACGAACCGTTTTTTTAATTATATGTTACATTTTGTTACATATGTTAGGCTATCAGTATTAGATTTTAAATTTTTTACAATGTGTTACACTTTGGTACATTTGGTAAACTTGTATAAAGTTGTTACATGTTTTGATAACCAACTGAATTTTTGTCTCATAACGTAGTTAAACTTGTTAGCTTTTAAACTTGTTATACTTTGTTACATTTTTATCAACCCTAATATGTAGGGATGAGATTTTGGTACCGAGTACCGGTACCGGTACCGTCTCGGCACCGGTACCGACTTAGCAATACCGTCCCGGTACCGTACCGACTTAGCAATCTCATATTAGTAATATGTGTTAACTTTTATCAACTTGTTACATATTGTTACACTTAGTTACATTTTTTAAACATTACAAGTATGACATTTGTTGTCGTCTTTTTGGGTATAACATGATTCTTTGTTCCCTTTATAGGAGTCGATAATCACAAGAATTGTGTTACGTTACACTTAGTTACATTTTTTAAACATTACAAGTATGACATATGTCTTCTCTTTTACGTTTGGACCATGTTACATATGTTACATTATTTTACATATTTTAGTAAAAACTGAAAAAAACTACATGTCAGTTCAAACGTAGTGTTACATATGTTACATCATGTTACATATTTGGATTAGAAAAAATAAGCAAATATCGATAAAAATTTGTTTATTTATCATTACACTTTACTAAAGCATGTGAACACATTAAGTTGCCATAATTAAAGAAATTAAAGAAATTTAATGTACTAAAACCTAAATCTCGTTGAATTTGTATCAGTCATTTCAAAATGCAACCAAATCAAAGTAAAGTGAAGAATATACATCACCTAAATGTATATACACATGTAACGATCGTGGGATGAAATTAGGGCTAAATTAGGAAGATGATGCTGCAATTCAAACATTTGAAATGGTACGTTGATAGTAGTGATTAGGGTTACGTTGAATGAACATATCTGGTTGCTTACATATGTACGTTTTGTTAATGCATTGTCAGCGTGGTCTCTGGCAGCGGCGGATGATGGTTAGGTTGAATGAACAGATCTGGTTGCTTACATATGTATGTTTGGTTACTGCATAGTCGGCGTGGTCTCCGGCAACGGCGGATGATGGTCGTTGGATTGAGTGAAGAGATTGGTGGTTCAATCAAGCACTGAAAATAGGAGATGCAAAGTGAATCGAGATTATGTTGTTGATTGATTATTCTCAGGAAATGCATACCATACCACTTCCATGAATCATTACATACCTCAGATCTGACCGTCATGACCAAATCGTAACAGATCTACAAAAGCACCGGCAGTTGGAATGGATTTGGTTAAAGATTTTGGATGATAGTAGTTTTGAAGTGAAAAAGTAAACTGAATAGCCAGATTTGGATTAAAGTCTCATGTGGATTCTGTTATACCTAGAGAGAGGATAAAAAGAAAGAGACTTGGTGGATTTACCTATTTACCCTTGAAGTACAATTTTTATATTAAACAAAACAATCAGGTACTACTTTTAAAAAGCTTGTAGCATCTTTAAATCTCAACCATAGATAAGAAGATATCAATGGATGAGATAGAGTTTCCATTGTTTCTTCAATAAAACAGGGTTTTTATTTTATCCATCCCCTGTATAATTATCCACTCATTTCATATCGCCCTATTTCTAATTAATAATGCAACTGGTGATTTAATTTTGTGTGTGGCATTATTGGTTACCAGCTGATGGGTTTAGTTGGTACTCTTTTTGGCGGCAAGAGAATAGGTTGGAGCTGTTAATTTCTTAAGCAAACTTGAAATCAAAGGATGCTGCCCAGAAGAGATGCATGATAGTTTTGGTTAAAGTTGGAGGATAGTGGGGGATCAGTTCAAATGGTTTTAATTTGTGTTCTTTTGATGTTATATAAATTAAATAATTATATTTATTAGAATAATATATAATTAGATTTCATTTATCCATACAAAAATTCAAAGTAGTTTTCCATCTATACCTGTTGGAAGCATATATATATATATATATATATATATATATATATATATCCATTCAAAAAACACTTATTGTAATTCACTTTTCTATTTGAACATGTGTATCAGTTTTCTACATGATTATATTATGTCAATTGTGAGTAAGAACTATTGGTGTAGGCGTATCACCCTTATAATGAGATATAGATATTTTGAATTTGAATATTCATAGAGTAGTAGGTAGTAACAATATACTTTTTCTTGTAAATTACATTTGCAGACATATTTGGAGAATGGAAATAGTATTCAAAGTGATCATTTTGAGCTACATTTTTCGGCTTGAACAACACTTTGACACTAACTCGAACTTAGACCACTTAGTCTCGCACTCGAATGACCCGTTTTGACAACTAGAGCAATATGCTCTCCATGGTTATAGCTTATGATTTGTTACAATAAAAGTTACCTTTGCTAAGTTGTTAGCATGTTTTATGTGATTAAAGCTTGTCTATATGGTGGTAATATAGTGTGATTATTCATGCAGGTCCCTATATGTGAAGAAATAAAAGTAGAATCTGCTCAACGATCAGATGTTATCCTGTTGTACAGTGGATGCTTATCCATCAGGGTAAAATGCTTAAAGATTCTATCACTTTGGAAGAGAACAAAGTTGTTGAAAACGTATCCTTTGTGTCTGAGATGTTGCATGATAATGAAGTTAATCTGTTAATTTTACCCATTACACAAGTAACATAGTAAGAGGCATGCTTTTGATCGATATGAGTTATTTTACCCAACTGCTTTTAATGTCTTTACTTTCTGATTAGCAAGATAATGTTTACATGTAACGTTTCATCGCTAATGGGTGGTCATAAAAAATACTTTATTTCATACTCTTTATTATTGTTAAAGAACATCGAAATATATATATATATATATTTGTTATCATGCTAAATAAGAAATTAATTTATAAATGATTCTTTTCATTTTGGACACGTTTGTTTTATGTCAAGCCAATCCATCCAAAATTACTTGAACATTATTTTTGATAAGTTTATATTCTACTATATTGAGGTATTAATCAATGTGTTAGATGCATCTGTTATATTTCATCTTTTTGTGTAGCCATGCAAACAATTTATAAACGGAAGTAATTCCATTTAAGTTGTTCATGTGACCCATGTGATACGCGGGTTTTAATCTAGTCTATAAAATATAATAAAACAAACCTATTCTCGCCATGTGTTGATATCTTAGCATATCTACCCCCTAATTGCTTACTTGGTATGCTATGATTAAAGTTTTGCTGACTTGTCTTGCTATGATTAAAGTTTACAACAGTTTGTTTAGTTATTTTGAACTCTAGGGTTTGTTTAGTTTGAACCTCCAGCCGCACATCTCGGTGAAAATACAAAATCAATTCTGTAATCGTTATCATCTTTCCCTCTATGATCAATTATGCAACTTGCTTCCATTGTTGATCATCCTTCATCTTTTACCCATCTGATTATTATAAACTCCGGTTACCAGATTTGGAACCAGATTGAAACATTGCAAGTTGTACTCGACTTAGGGTTCATCTTCATCTTCATTATTCGATTCACCGAAAATCAAGTTGTTACTGTTATGGTGGAGTAATCGAATTCAATTTTCAAATACCACATTGTAAGTTCCTTTATTAATCGATTCAATTTTTTAACCATAATCGTTTTCACTATTTTATGCGATGAACTGATTATGATGCACTCGAATTAAGTTTCATATTCATCTTCTTTATTTGATTCACTTAAAAAGCAAGTTGCTGCTGTTATGGTGGAGTGTACTCGACTTAGGGTTCACCCCCTCTAATCGTTTTCACTATTTTTTTTGCAATGAACTGATTATAGGTTTTGATATTAGGGCCAAAATGTGTGCTTTCAGTCCTCAATCCTTATTTAATGTTTTTAGGGTTTATAATATATTGATTGAGAATAAGTAATCTGTAGTTAGAGCCAACCAAAATTTATGATAGTTCATCAAATTTCATTACTATGTTGAAGTGGAGTATATTCTATGCATATTGTAACTCTTAATGCTAACAGGAATAATAATTTAAAGTTTTATGACTTTAAAGTCATAAAAAGTCATAAAACTTTATATTTATAACGGTGGTGGATAGACTTTAACATTATGCACATTGTTCATGTATGTTGTATCTCTTAATGCTAACTGGAATAATAATTTAAAGTTTTAAACTCATGTTTCTTCTGTTCAATACTTCAATGCATCAATATGTTTGGTAATCAAGTCAGGAAAGTTTTTTTTATTGCAAATTATGGTTATTTTTGGTACTTGAGGTCCATTGCTTAGTTGCATATTATTTTGAAGCTTTCAAAATGGTCATTCTGCACAAAAGGTATTTCTATGTAACAAAGTTCCCATTAGTTTGTATGGTTCCTTAAGATACATGTATGAGTATTGCTGCTATTTGCAGGTTTATGCGACTATGTCCCTTATGCTCAACATTGTTAATATTGGATATGCTGGAACAAAGTATCATTCAAATGTGACGGTATGACTGATGTACTACGTTTATCTTCCGAGTATTATTCAGGCATGAACTTAGGTATTGATCATGTCTTTTGTCGTGGTTCAACAGATTGTGCTTCAACAGTATGCCATCCAACCTGCTGTTGTGGTTTAACCCATGCTTCAACAAATATGTGACTTTTTATGCTTGTGGTATGTATTAAATACTATTTTCCCTTTGTTTGATTAGAATTTGAGCTATCTGTTATGTTATATGTTTCAATGTGTGCATATTTCGTTCTCTTTTGTTCAATGTTTGTACATCATTGCTCATTATGATCTTTATTTTTTCAAGGTCTGTGACTTCTTATCTTTTGTTGAATGTTTAAAATCTTTTATCTCTTATGTTACCTTATTCTTTTTGTTCAATGTTTCTACATTGGTATAATCAGAAACTGTAGCATTGATATGTGTGTGTTACGCTTATTTTACAAAGTGTGTGTTGTTTAAGATTTTTACAAAGTGTGTTGTTTCAGATTTTTAGTTGACACTATTAAGGTCCTTCTTCACATGTCCTTGAATACAACAACGATTTTTTTATTTGGTATGTGATTGTATATCATTTGTTAGGTTCATTTATATATATTGTTGTATGTTTAAATAAGTTGATTGAATCATTGTTTATAGTCTACAATTGTTTTTTTTCCAGGTCATATGCCTCTAATCTTCTGTCGTGGATCAACCCATTGTGCTTCAACAATATGCCTCAAACATATAATATTTCTCATACTTCACAACTGGATTCAACTGCATGTTCTGCGATCAAAAGGCCCCGAAAGGAGGTACTATTTTTTTAGCAGGTTTTTTTTCTTCTACTTGATTAATGGTAATTATATATTTATGATTTTAACATGTTGTATAAGTTAAGGAATAAGGGGGCATCAATAATAATCTATAGCAATTCTTGCTCCTACAAATGAAGCTGTAGAAGAAATAAATGATTTGTTCATATCTATGATTCCTGGAGATGAAAAAGAATACTTGAGTTCAGATAGTATTTGTGAGTCGGAGGATTTACATGAGGGGTTTGACCAAAATATATACTCACCATATGTCTTAAATGGTCTTAAAATTTCAGGTTTGCCAAACCACAGGTTAGCACCTAAAGATTGGTGTTCCTATCATGCTACTAAGAAATATTGATAAAAAAAATTGTTTTCCTTTTATAATATATTTTATGTTTCATCAATCTTCGTTTTAGAAATTTTGTTTAATCCATTGTTATTGTTCATGAGTTTCTTTTGTCTATCATATCAATAAATATGATATTGTTAATTATTTTTATTCTTACTAAATCCCGTGTTAAACACGGGTCTCTAACCTAGTTATATAATATAGCAAAACAAAACAAAGCTTATGTGACATCTTTTCAAAGTTTTTAGCTTATATGCATTATTTGAGAGTTTATCTCATAATAATGATTTATTTATTTAAAATATGTATATAAAATATATTATAATAAACCTAATTACATTTTTGGTCCCCTAATATTTTGGAGAATTCTGAAAAATTTAAGAGAATTTATATTTTTAATCCTTTACTACAAGGGGTGTACATGAGCCGGTTTATATTTGATAGGGTTTAAAAATGAAACTTATGGATAAAATTAATAATATACAATTAAAGACTTCAGTGTTTTATAAATATACATAACATTTTTATACGATTTTTTTAAATAAACTACACCATAAAACTGAACACTTTATTCTCTTTAACTTGAAAATTATATTACTATACTAAAAATCTAATTTTTAAAAATATATCATTGAGTGAATTGCTTTTTGCGTCCCTGTGTTTTGTTAATTTTAGCGATTTGCGTCCCTATGGTTTGAAAACCGTAACTTTCCCCTTACTGTTTCATTTTTGTCTCCATATGCACCCAAAACTCTAACTTTGTTAAATTCCACCGTTAACTTTTAATAAAATGTCAGGAATACCCTTTTAACACCAAAAATAAATATAAATAAAAAACCCAAATCTCAAATGAAAATTAAATATAAATAAAAGCCCAAATGAAATACAAATACAAAACCAACATTTCAATTTTGTACACCATCAGTTGATAGCTTTGAAGACCCAAACTTTTGCCGGTGAACAATTTCAACCAATTAAACACCAAGTCTTCTTCTCTAAATAAGATCCACACCCTTTTTTTCATCTCTGCTGCTTGCGATTTAAATGAAACCCACACCCCTATCAATCTCTATAACCCTTAACGCAAAGCGTGACCATATGGCGTCTACCAACTGCAGCAACGGAAATTCGGGCAAGTCGAAGAAGAAGACAGTGAACAAATCCATTCGGAACGCAAGCTCGATATTCTGTTAGATTGTCGTATTAGGGGATTGTGTTAGAAATTAGAGTTTTTTAGGTTTATATGAATTGGGGTTTTTTGATCTTTTGCTTGTACGGGGATTTGTTCCCAGATGAACAGAATTACAGCCGGTTTCATGATTTGTTCGGTTCCCCACTTGGATCTGGTGGCCAAAATTAGGGATCCTTTGTCAGAATTTGCAGCGTAGGTTTATGGGTGGGGGGTGGGATTAATGGTGTGGTGATTTTAGAGAGAGAACCAAGTAGAGAAAAGGTAGAGAAAGAGAGAAGTAGGGTGGGGGGTGGGATTAATGGTGTGGTGCTTTTAGAGAAAGAACCAAGTAGAGAAAAGGTAGAGAGAGAGAAGCAAAGAAGACATATTGTGTGGGCTTTTTTGTTATATTTAATTTTTGGTAGTAAGGGTATTTCTGACATTTTATTAAAACTTAACGGATGAATTTAACGCAGTTAGAGTTTTGGGTGCATATGGAGACAAAAATGAAACAATAAGGGGCAAGTTACGGTTTTAAAACCATAGGGACGCAAATCGCTAAAATTAACTAAACACAGGGACGCAAAAAGCAATTCACTCATATATCATGTGTTCCGGTTTACCACGGTTTTGTCTCAAAACTAAATGGAACATTCATGAACATTCTTAAAAGCATATTTGAATGTTGTGTTCCCGAGCGTAGCGCGGGCACTAAACTAGTTCTATATATAAACACATCAAATAAAACAAGTATTATGGATGAAAACCATACTAGTTCAGACATGAGATAGACCTCAAACCTTTCCAACTCGCAACAAGACATAAAAAAACAACTAGGCTACAACCTAGTTAGGGCTGGCAAATCGTGTATACATGTACCTGTTAAGACACGAACCTATTAAGACACAAACACGAAACATGTTACATGTACACGACACGATAAGCTATCGTGTACCTGTTACCATTACCTGTACCTGTTTATAACAGGTATACACGATAAGACATGATAAGACACGATAAGACTTGTTTAAAAACAAGTATTCAAGAACTTGTTTACTGAAATAAAATTGTCTACAAGTATTAGGGTAAATAAGGTAAATATGTTGTATTAAATTATATTTTTAATTTTTAAAAATCATAACAGGTATTAAAAGGTACTAACAGGTAAACAGGTAAATACCTGTTAAATACATGAAAATTAACAGGTAGATTCGTGTCTACCTGTTTAGTACCTATTACCTGTTAAGGCATTACCTGTTACCAGTTAAGACCGTGTAGGTTCGTGTTGTGTATTCGTGTCCGTGTACAAAATTGCCAGCCCTAAACCTAGTAGACAAACAGAGCAATAAAACAATATTAACCGCCTTCTGCCCAAACATTTTCTTCTCCAATCTTCCAAACTTGAAGAACATCCATAACACGCCGAGTCTTCTTAAACTTCAAGCCAAGCAGTTTATATATAACGGTAGCCAGAACCATCCCTACAAGTAGTTCAGGCGGGCGTGTATGATTTTTGAAAGTTCTATTATTCCTCTCTTTCCAGATAAAGTAAGCATTAGCTGCAATAACAAGTTTGCCAATAACATGCAAAACAGATCTGGATTTTGCATCAATTAACCAACCTGTTATAGATGACCATTTAGGGGGAATATCACACATATTCACATAATCACTAGTGAGTCTCCAAAATTACGGAGTATAAGAGCATTCAAAAAACAAATGATCATGTGAATCATAAGTAGTATAACACAAAAGGCAACACATCATGTTCATATTACCCCTTCTCGACTCACCCCATCCGAATCTTATCTTGAGTAAGAAGCTTATTCTTCATGACTAACCACACTAGAAAAGCATGTCTCGAAATTCATTGAGAGAACCAAACTCCCCTGAACCAGTCCACACTTGACTTTCGAGCTCTAATAGAGTTCCATACTCTGCTAGTTGAAAAAGGGTACATAATCGCAACCTGTTTCCAAGCAAGCTGATCTGAGACATCCTGTCTAATTGAAACCAGATAAATATTATAAAGCACGGGGAATAGTTTAAACCATGCAATCGGCCATACCCAAACACCATTATACATGCACCTTAGAAACTATTGAATAAATATTAAATCCTGCATTCCTAATATCCCTGGGGGAGACGAAATTAACAATAGACTCGGCCCAGAAACCATACCAAGAAGACATATTGTGACCATTTCCCACTTTAGATCAAATATGATGACGGATAGAGGGTCTAAGCTGCAGGATCTCCCGCCATCCCCAAGAGTAGTTCCTGGGTATAGTAACACTCCATAGATTGCGCCCTTTCAGACGATACTTATGAATCCAGTCTACCCAAAGAGACTCACGACATGACAACATACTCCAAATATAAAACGACATCAGGGCTTTATTTATATCCCCCATCCGTTTTATCCCAAGACCTCCTTCAGATTTAGGAATACACACAGCTTTTGTGACATCTGCCCCAGACTCGAACCCTAAGTTATCTAACGCTTTGTTACTAACATATACATACATATATATATATATATATATAAAATATGTTGAGCGTTACATTATTTATCGTCTTTAATATTTAATGACCGAACTATTAACCAGCGAATACTAATTAATTATTAGTTATAGTAAATTATATCTCCAATATATATATATAGTATTTTATAAACGAGATTTTATAGAAATCGCGAAAGAAAATTGCCTCTAAGTCTAAATACAACATTCCAACGCCAAAAACGAGCGAAAAATATAAAAACGCCAATCCTATAAACATTACAAAGTTATTTGGTTAAGTTGGTTAGTTAAAATAAGTATTTATTTAACTTTGGACCAAAACTGTAAATGTTGAAACTTAAATTAAAAGTTTTTAATCAAAACAAGAACAAATCCAAACTAGAGGGACTAATGGTGTAAAATTTCAAAACCTAGCCCCCACCCACTGCGCAACCCTCGTGAATCCGGTAAACTCATTTCCGGCGAATTTGGCCGAAATCTTCAAATTTCCGGCGAGTCGTTTTTAACGTTTTAGGCACCTTCTATCCAAACTAACTTATATAAAATGACCATTACCGCATTTCGAACCCAAAGCCACCTTTAAACTACCTTTTAATCAACATAATTAGTGTGTTAATCGGTTTAAAAACGGTTCTAAAACCCACTTAACCAAAATGACTTGCAACGCTTAATCTAATCAATTGAATTAACCAAGCTCGTCCTTTTGATGAATAGAAACCGTTGGATGTGATGAATTGAGTTAAGATATCAAATTAATACAAAATTGATTATCTTTTACTCACAATCAAACCCAAAACCCAATCGGCATCTTCCTGATCACCAAAATCAAATTCAATCGACCCAAACAACCCTTCCATCTCACTATACTCTTGGGTTATTCAATTTTAATCAAATCGCAGCAAAACTCAAGCTTTGATTCGTGTTTTACTCGAACCTATTCATCATCAATTGGGCATCAAATCTCTGTTTTCAACTGCTAAAACCTTGGGGCTTTTACTGTATGTTGGATCAAAAATTAAGACTGAAGTTTACCAAATTGAAGATCCAATAGTATTGACTTATCGGTGCTAAACACGATGCAAGACGTTGATAATAATAGACTATGGGGGAGTATTGTTGGACCTGAATTGTAGTCTAATATTATCAACACAGTCAAAGTCAACAAAAGTCAACGTCTACGGTCAAAGTCAACGCAAAAGTCAAGACGACGCGTTCGGGACGAAGATTAGAGACGAGACGTTGAAGGCGATGGAGTTTGATTGTTATTAAATATATTTTGTGTCAACAAAATATATTTAATCATTTTCGTCTTTTTAGTATTTTATGTAATATATATATTTTGTCTTAATGACAAAATATATATTAGACTAACCATTAGGGTTTTATTTGTATTATTTCCATTTGTCATGTTTTAGTCTAAGTTTAGGGTCCTAATTGTCATTAGTCCAAAGTGTCATTAGGCTATAAATAGTAAATGGCAATTAGGGTTTAGGAGGGCTTGAATGAGTCATTGATTGGGGTTTTCACTTTGTAATATCTGATGCAATCAATACAAGATCAAATCTGAGTTTTTCATGGTGTTCATCAAGTGTTCATCTTATGTTCATCAATATTTTACCATTTTGATCCAAATCTTCATAATTTTACTGATTCAATAGTGTTATGGGACCAACAATTGGTATCAGAGCCTAAGAGAGATCCAATTCAGTCATATCTTTTGAAGATTTGTTACTGATTATTGAAGATTGTTGAAGAATGTTAGTGAGAGAAAGTTGGGTTTTAAGAGAGAGAAAGTAGATCTGAGTTTGAATCTTCATATTTTCATCAGATCTAATTCTACAACCATCAGATCTATTGTTTTTAGCAACATATTTGTGATCTACAAGCTGAGATCTACAAGAAAAGAAGAAGAAATCATCAGATCTGAGATTTTCTCTCACACACAGTGTGTGCGTGTTCTTGGTGTTCTTCAAATCTTCAAATCTGCAAGATCAGCGAATCTAGTTAATATCTGAACGAAAGTTCAAAATTTTGAGCGAATCTATACCAAGCATTTGCATGTGCCCGTTGTTCTTAGCGAACCTATAAGTTTGCCCGTTGTTCTTAGCGAACCTATAAGTTCGCCCGACACTTTGTAAGCCAGCGAATCTATAGGTTCTTGCACACTACCTTGCGAAACCATCAAGATCTGAGCGAACCTACCATTTGTTTGACACTTACTTGCACCAACAATAAAAAAAAACTAACCATTTCTTTTCTTTCTTTAACCAAACCCATACCAAAACAAGATCTACAACCAAAACAAACCCATTAAACCATAAACCATTTAACCCTACCCACTACCAAATCCATACCTCAACCAAACCAAAACACAACCATAAACATTAGATCTACAACCATTATCACATCTTAACCAACCCATGACACCCACCAAAACCCATCAACCGAAACCATCACCAACATCCACCCCTATTTTCGGTTAACTCCAACAAAACCAAACCAAAACACAAAACCAACACTTAACTCAAACCCAAACCTCAAAATCCCAACCAAAACCAAACCAACCCATCACAAAAACCCTAACCCGTACAACATAATCACCAACCAAAACCAAACCAAAACAAGAAAACCAACTGCTGATGTTGTGATGTTGTTGTTGTCGTCTATCGAGAGATAAACAAGAAGGAGCAGCAGCTTGTTTCGAACCAGGAAGAAAAAGAAGCAGCAACAGTATGTTACCGTTCGTTTGTGTGACTCAACAGATCGTAAAAAAGGACCGGACAGCAGCAGATTACTTGTTGATGTTATGTTTGTGTTGTTGCGCTGTGTTGTGCTGTTAACAAGAAGAACTTGAACATAAACAGCTGCAGATCTACGTTGCTGTTGTTGTTTGTTGTTAAATCAAACCGTGAAGAGAGAGACTGCAGCAGCAGATTGTGTTTGTGTGTGTTGTTTACAGGAGATAGAGAGAGTTTATGTAGAGAGAGAGTGACGAGAGAGAGAGAGAGATTGTGTGTTCTTTTGTGATGTGTGTTTGAACCGAGAGAGAGATAGGGAAGAGAAGCATTTGATGTTGTGTGTTGATGTGTTCATGTATGTGTTGATGTGTATGTTAAAGATAGGATAGAGAGAGAATTAATAGTGAGAGAGAGAAGAGGGAGCCGTTTGATATTGTGTTGATGTGTGTGATATTATGAAGTGTTGATGTTGTGTTGAGTTGTTGTTGAAGTGTGTGTGTTTATGTGTGTGGGTGTGGGTTTGAAGATAAGGTAGAGAGAGAGAGAGAGAGTTTGAAGAGAAAGTTGGTGTGTGTATGAGTGTATGTGTTCTTGTGTATGTTAGGTTTGAGAGAGAGTGAAGTGAGTTTGTTGTTGTTTAAGAGAAAAGAGAGATGAGAGATGTTGTTGATGTGTGGACAAGAGAAAGAACAGAAGATGTTCATGTTATGTGTGTGTGTGAAAATTTAAATTGTGTTGAAGTATTAGTGTTTGGGTTTTAGTTAGTGGGTGAGCCAAAAATTAGGGTTAGGTTTGGTGGTTTTGGGCCGTGTTAGTGTTTGGTTCGTTTTATTCTTATCGCCGGGTGTAAAGTTTAAAAATTTTATGGGCGTTTTTCAATAAATTCATCATTAACATTTGAAAAAGTAACATCTTTGGCCGGGAGATAGCGTTTAAAATTTTGGGCCGTGTTGTTTTGGGCCATAGTCGTTTGAGTGGACTTTAAAATTTTTTTATAAAAGAAACGTCTTTTGGCCGGGTGTTAGTGATTTAACTATTGGGCCATAATTGTTGGAGTTGGTTTCATATTTTAATTGGCCGGGTGTTTATTTTTGTCAGTCTTTGGGCCAAAATTTTGTCATTTAAGTTGACATAGTTTTGTCAGTGGCCGAGACTTTCTAAAAATTAATTTTAGGCCAAATTTTAAACCGGTTATCGATTAAAAAAAACTTATGCAGAACTTTTTAAATCCTTCGAATCTGATGATCTCACAATGGTACAAAGCCGGTTTGATAATTTTGCAGTTTTAAAGAATGAAGAGATGCTGAAAGAAAAGAAAGAAATCAATCATGCTTTAATTGCTGAAATTGTTGAGGAGTCTGCTCATGATGATAACTATATTGATTGCTTCGATCCTTTCAAAGAATTTTATGGTGGCGATGGTGAAAATTCTTATGAGGTTGTTAATGAGTTAAAAGTGGTAAGGGATGAAGAAGTTCGAGATGGTATGGATCGTGAAGCTGGTGTAAAAACTGAAGTTCAAACAGATGTTATTGTTCAAGGACATCTGGGTCAGGAAGAGATAATTCAGTCTGGATTGGTTTGTGAAGTTGACGACAAGAAAGAAATGAGGGTTGTTGCTACTGTTGATAATGAGAAGAAGAATGCTGAAGAACAAAAGCTTAACATGGAAGCTGTGATTGAAAGAGCCAAGCTTGAAGCTGTGGATGAGTTCAAAAGGAGCACCCCTTATTGCCAGTGCGAACGTGCCCTTTGATATAGCGCAAATTATACGTTTATCACGTGTAGAGTTTATACCCTTTTCGAGTCTTTTCAATTAGTTTTCTTTAAGTTTTATCTACTAGTGATTCATTTGTGTTTTGTAGGTCCCAAGTTTATGAAGGGTTGAAAAGAGAGCGAGAAAAGAAGATCGTAGGAAAAAACCGGACACGAAACGGAGTTACGAGCTGAAAATGGGAGATGAAACAAGTTGCGGAAGTTTCTGTTAAAATAAGTAGGTGGCGGTACCACCACCTAATGTCCTCCACGCCGCGGTACCGCCACCTACCTGAGTTATCGCTAAAACATTGTTTTGACCTAGTTCGACGAGTTTAAAAGGGAACGCGCAAGACGGCTTTTGGGATACGATTTGGAGGCTGCATGAGACGAATTGGAGCTGAAAAAGGTTGATTTCAAGCTAGGGTTTCAAGTTTGGAGCATGGAATCAAGTATTGAAGGTCGTCATCGGGTAGTTTTCATCCGACCCGTTTGTGATTTGCATGCTTTTTCTTAACTCCTTTTCGTTTACACTCATGAATATCTTGAACTTGAATGATTTTGTGTTTTTAACTTTAACTATGAACTAATTTTATTAGTTACCTAGGTTGATTACTATTGGTAATGGTTTATTGATTGAAGTTTAGTTTTTGGTTGATTGATAAAACGAGTTAGTAATTTTATAAAAGTTTGATTTTTATATTCTATGGTGTGCTTTGAATGAATGAATGGATTGTGTTATTTGTTAAATCGCCTTACGTAGCTTTGCAAATGTCTTTTGTGTATGGTTGCGTATCAATATCGTTAACTCTTGTTTTCGTGTTTTGAATGGTTGTCTAGACGTAGGAACCATAGGAGGTTAATTAATAATTCAATAAATTCATTTGTCCTACTAAGTCCAATACCCGAGAAGTGAGGATTTGTCGGCGTGTCTTGTTTATCTAGTCGTTAGAAATAGGGTACGAGAGGAACTTTTCTAATAACGAGGTAAATTTGTACGTTTGAGTCATAGAATTAATTATTAAACCACCCCTTGTGTCTTAGGATATATTGGATCGGTGAAACTGAGAGGGGAGCCGATCATAGGGTATTTAATTACTGTTAAAGGAACCGAGAGGCGATTTAACTAACTAGTGGGCTTAATCAACACTTCGGATAACCAAAAGGTCACACCCGGATAATGGTCTAGGATCCTTAGGAAGTCCGTAGAGTTTGCATTTTATGATCCTAGTTTCGTTTTAACAACCAAGTCTAAAGTTTAATCAATAATCGTTCACCATTAGTAGCAACCTAGGTAACGTTTTTCTCAAATCTGAATCAAGTCTTTTACGCTTTCAATTCGTTAATTTTACTTAAGTCTTTAAATTTAATATTCATTTAATTTATTTGTTCTCAAACAAGGTTTAAATCTTTTCAAACAAATTATTTACTTAGTTAATTTCGTTATTCATTAGTGTCTCTAGGGTTCGATACCTGGTCTACCATTAACTATACTATCTCACGTCAGGTACACTTGCCTTGTGTGGTCTAGTTTAGGGTAAATTAGGATTAAATTAGAGTGTCTAGATTAGGTTTTATTTGTTAATTTTTATAGACCGTTTTAGCACATCACCCCTGACCAAATTGTTGGATGAAAACACAAGTAGGTTGGATGAAAACTACCCGATCACAACCTTCCAGAACTGATTTCGTGCTCAAAACTCCAACTTCTTTGCTCTGAATTCGTCCGTTTCAGCCTCCAAATCGTTCCCCAAAAGCCGTCTTGCGCGTTCCCTTTTAAACTCGTCAAACTAGGTCAAAACAATGTTTCAGCGATAACTCAGGTAGGTGGCGGTACCGCGGCGTGGAGGACATTAGGTGGCGGTACCGCCACCTGCTTATTTTAACAGAAACTTTCGCAACTTGTTTCGTCTCCCATTTTCAGCTCGTAACTCCGTTTCGCGTCTGGTTTTTTCCTACGTTCTTCTTTTCTCGCTCTCTTTTCAACCCTTCATAAAATTGGGACCTACAAAACACAAATGAATCAATAGTAGGTAAAACTTAAAGAAAACTAATTGAAAAGACTCGAAAAAGGGTATAAACTCTACAGGGGATAAACGTATAATTTGCGCTATATCAAATATCCCCACACTTAACCTTTTTCGTCCCTGAAAAAGCATAAACTTATCTTAGGGATTCAAGGCTCAAAAATTCCAAAAACAAAAACTAAAAAAATACAATTACAACTCAAAACCCTTAATCTTTACTCAAACAAGTAAAAGTGACTAAAACTTCAGTGATTTTTAATTAGAGTAGGACTCATAGTTAATATAAGATTTCCATGATTTTGATGGTCGAGTCACCCCAACTTGACTTAAACCTTATGACTAAATGATTAAAAACATTTTAAGGCACAATCAACATTCAAGCAATTTCAACAACATTGCTTATTACACATTTCACAAGTTGCATAAAATAAATTCAATTTTCAATTTACTCCTAGCTAATGTTCCCCATTACAAGACATACCCCCGTTATCAAGCAATGTCCCAAAATTCATCACCATACGTGATTATGCACGACTTCATCTGTGGGCTTACATATGGCGTGTCCCTTGTGGTCCGTTTCTTATTGGTATTAGGACGCGAGCAAGGGGACCCCATATGACTAACGTGTGGTTTGATCAAGTCAGTAGTGAATTTGTACTTTTAAGCACATTGTGATCAAATTTATTGACTTATAATAGCAACTTAATTGCGGGTTTTGCTCTTTGAGCTTTTATTGAAATATTCATACCTTCTTTTTAGAAGTAAGAATACCAGATGATAGACTGCATAAAGGCCCATGGTCTCCGAACCCCGAAACATCCCATCAATACAAGATTTAAGATTATAAAATCATATGCCATGAAATGTTAACCACTAGAACTACAAGTCTGAAAATTAAAGTTTATCATAAACCTCCTTTTTAAAAGCAACTTCATTTTGTATCAAATTAGCTAAAAGGCTTGAGTATGACTCAACTTTTTATTCCACTTCAACAATAACATGTTTCCCACTAAAAATCACTTAAATTATGTTTTATAAGGTCACATTGTTACCGCTCTTTCATTCATAAAGGTTGAGAAGACACGAAAACACAAAAGAAATTCTTTTTTTTTTTACATTTTTTGAATTTTTAAATTTTTTTTTTTGGATTTTTTACTCTATATAGACTCAAAAGAAACACTTAAAACTAACCTAAGACTCAATAGCTATTTCTCATCCCCACACTTAAGTTCTACATTGTCCCTAATGTAGAAATGGAAAACACCTAAAAATAAAACTAAAAATGCAAAAATAAAAAAAACAGAGAGGTGAATTGGAAAAGACTTAGCTGCTATTGCGAAACGCGTAAGCTCCAAGTCTTCAGTCTATTCCATAGCTTCGATCGTATAGCATTTTGGTCGCGATCAAGCTTGACACCGACACTCTCGAGTTGCATCATCATCTTTACAAATCCAAACTCACCCGAATGGAGATTGAGTACGGGTGGTGATCATCCAAACCTGCAAAAACAAAAACACAAATACCCGAGCATAAAACTGACTCGACACAAAAATAAAAACTCTCAAATAAAAATAAAATAAAATAATAGATAAAAATGAAAAACTTGAAAATAAGCATACAAACTCTACACTCGGGATATCACCTGAAAACTCTCAAACTTTGACCTAATCAGGAGGCTTCTCCTTAATCCTCCTTGGTACCGCTTCTACCCTCAGCGGTACACCAACTACCATAAATATGTAAAATTCATTAAAGCTTAGACAACTATCATCGACCTCTCTTGGTTCGATCCACCAACACTTAAACTTGCTAGGCCTAAAAACCACTCCTAACAAATATCCTAGCAATCTATCTCCCCTATACGTCCTCACACTTGGGGTTTCAATCATCCTCAAATCATACTCATCTCCTATCCCCCGTATCTTCTTACGCGGGGGCCTAATCTTAGGAGGTGAATCAAGATAATCAGCATAGCCCTCTACATAATGATAACCACTAACAGAAATGGGCTCTGGTAGTGTGATCTCTAATGGTATGTTAGGTGGTATATCATATAACACTATCTCATCCTCTAACATCCCCACACTTGGGGTTTCACCCGTCTCTACCTCTAAGGGAGCGTAAATGTCCTCAAAATAATCTCCAACCTTGATATCTCCCATCATCATGGACATCATCATTCCTAAACTTGGGGACTCCATCATCTCCCTCTCAAACTCAGTCATCCAATCATGAGGACCCTCTACTATCTCTAATATCCTATCATCACTAACCTCAGGTATGGAATCTTCAACCTCACTCTCGCTCTCATCCCCACTAAAGAAAACCTCCTCAACATGGTCGGCCACATAAATCGATGTCACGGGGCAAGGATGGGGTTTAGCCTCCAGCTGAACAAGAGGTGGGACTACGATGTCCATTAAAGTCTCTAGGTCAGGTGCATCAATTACCTCAGGCTCCTTTTCCCACGAAGCTTCAATAGCATCAAAATAAGCATGCCAATCAACCTCTCTAACCTCTTCTGGTGATGGAATGTAACAAACTGTGTTGTTAGGAATTTTCTTTCCAATAGGAATAACGGGAGCAACAACAGTCTCTACAATCTCTCTCTCATCTTCAACACACTTGCCTAAGAAACAATCTTGAGGATCACCTATGAAACTATGCTCTCTTGGGTGCACATCCTCACAAGAACCATCACAATCACGATCTTCTTGAGCAGGAGGTGGGACTTGTGCGAGATCTTGTGGAACCGCATCATCCGTTATTGTCTCCTGCTCCTCGATTAGATCGAAATACTCACCGAATTCGTTCTCATACCCTATGAATATCCCTTCCAAATCATGAACGATACGATTTGAATCCTTATGTTCGATCAAGACACCAGTGGAACTTCGGTAAGCTGTTAAGTTCCCCATTTGGTCAAACATCAACACCGCATTCCTTACTGGAAGTGTAGGGTGTAACATATGATTTCTGTGATAGCGTGACCAATGGGGTCTAATGGGTATCCTAATTAAAGATTCTATTACCTTATTACTATGTTGTGGGTACATCATCTCTTAAAGTAGAAGGTGAAAAAGACAAAAAATAAAAATAGATAAGCTAAACTAAATTAACTAATTAATTAAACTAATAAATAAAGTTAAACCTAACAACCACTAAAACCCTAAAGACCAACAAAACCTAAACTAGAAAAAACTAAGAAAATTCACAACTGACTAAAAAGGAAGTAGGACTCAACAAACAAAACCAAGGACCAACTAAAGACCTAATCAAAGCTAGTAACGACTTACAATTAAACGAAAAACTTATGTTTCTAAAAACTAAGTAAAGACAAAAGAAAAGACAAGAAAAACAAATAAAACAGCTAAACAAACAAAGTAAACTAATCAAAGTTAATTTCACTATCGCCAAGTGTCCCCGGCAACGGCGCCAAAAACTTGATGTGCTAAAACGGTCTATAAAAATTAACAAATAAAACCTAATCTAGACACTCTAATTTAATCCTAATTTACCCTAAACTAGACCACACAAGGCAAGTGTACCTGACGTGAGATAGTATAGTTAACGGTAGACCAGGTATCGAACCCTAGAGACACTAATGAATAACGAAATTAACTAAGTAAATAATTTGTTTGAAAAGATTTAAACCTTGTTTGAGAACAAATAAATTAAATGAATATTAAATTTAAAAACTTAAGTAAAATTAACGAATTGAGAGCGTAAAAGACTTGATTCAGATTTGAGAAAAACGTTACCTAGGTTGCTACTAATGGTGAACGATTATTGATTAAACTTTAGACTTGGTTGTTAAAACGAAACTAGGATCATAAAATGCAGACTCTACGGATTTCCTAAGGATCCTAGACCATTATCCGGGTGTGACCTTTTGGTTATCCGAAGTGTTGCTAAAGCCCACTAGTTAGTTAAATCGCCTCTCGGTTCCTTTAAAAGTAATTAAATACCCTATGATCGGCTCCCCTCTCAGTTTCACCGATCCAATATATCCTAAGACACAAGGGGTGGTTTAATAGTTAATTCTATGACTCAAACGTACAAGTTTACTTTGTTATTAGAAAAGTTCCTCTCGTACCCTATTTCTAACGACTAGATAAACAAGACACGCCGACAAATCCTCACTTCTCGGGTATTGGACTTAGTACGACAAATGAATTTATTGAATTATTAATTAACCTCCTATGGTTCCTACGTCTAGACAACCATTCAAAACACGAAAACAAGAGTTAACGATATTGATACGCAACCATACACAAAAGACATTTGCAAAGCTACGTAAGGCGATTTAACAAACAACACAATCTATTCATTCATTCAAAACACACCATAGAATATAACAAATCAAACTTTTATAAAGTTACTAACTCGTTTTATCAATCAACCAAAAACTAAACTTAAATCAATAAACCATTACCAATAGTAATCAACCTAGGTAACTAATACAATTAGTTCATAGTTAAAGTTAAAAACACAAAATCATTCAAGTCTAATGTATTCATGAGCATAGATGACAAGAAATCAAAATAACGCATGCAAACACAAGTAGGTTGGATGAAAACTACCCGATCACAACCTCCCAGAACTGATTTCGTGCTCAAAACTCCAACTTCTTTGCTCTGAATTCGTCCGTTTCAGCCTCCAAATCGTTCCCCAAAAGCCGTCTTGCGCGTTCCCTTTTAAACTCGTCAAACTAGGTCAAAACAATGTTTCAGCGATAACTCAGGTAGGTGGCGGTACCGCGGCGTGGAGGACATTAGGTGGCGGTACCGCCACCTGCTTATTTTAACAGAAACTTCCGCAACTTGTTTCGTCTCCCATTTTCAGCTCGTAACTCCGTTTCGCGTCCGGTTTTTTCCTACGTTCTTCTTTTCTCGCTCTCTTTTCAACCCTTCATAAACTTGGGACCTACAAAACACAAATGAATCAATAGTAGGTAAAACTTAAAGAAAACTAATTGAAAAGACTCGAAAAAGGGTATAAACTCTACACGGGATAAACGTATAATTTGCGTTATATCAAGGGGTTTGCCACTTAAAGATTTTTCAGTGGTTGAGAAATGCATGGCTTGTGCTAAAGGAAAACAGCACAAAAAGCCACATAAACTTAAAATTACAAATACTATCTCAGAACCCCTCGAATTGTTACATACTGATTTATTTGGTCCAATAAGTGTCAAATCTATTGCTAAGAAATCTTATTGCTTGGTTGTCACAGATGATTACTCTAGGTACACCTGGGTGAGATTCATGGCATACAAGAGTGAGACTGCTGAAGAGCTAATGAAGTTGATCCCTCAAATCGAGGTTCTTGGAAAGCGAAAGGTTCAAGCCATCAGAAGCGATAACGGAACGGAATTCAGAAACCATATCTTAAACTCTTTCTGTGAACAACGGGGTATTCTCAGACAGTTTAGCGCCGCACGAACACCACAACATAATGGTGTTGCTGAAAGGAAGAATCGAACTCTTGTGGAGGCTGCTAGAACTATGCTGATTGAGTCAAAGCTTCCAATTATTTTCTGGGCGGAGGCAGTTAATTGTGCAGCTTATGTTCTGAACAGGGTACTGATTGTCAAAGAAAAGATGAAGACTTCATACCAGCTGTTTCGAGGGATTAAGCCGTTGATCGATTTTCTGCGCCCCTTTGGATGTTCTTGTACTCTATTGAATACTCAAGATCAGAAAACGAAGTTTGGTGCTGTTTCGGATGAGTGCTTCTTTTTAGGATACTCGAACACACAAAAAGCGTATCGTGTTTACAACAAGCGAACGCGGATTGTGCAAGAGTCCTATTATGTTGACTGGCAAGAGTCAAACACAACATGTATTGGCAGTGAACCGGCATGGTTTTATGATTCCACCACTATTTTCAAATCTTTCAATCTTCCTGACTCTGAAGATGATGACATCATTCCTCACACATCAGTTTCTATCTTTAACCATCCACCTACACAATCACAACCACAACCTTCATCTACACAATTACCTCCCACTTCATTTGACATTCCACCACCTCCACCACCTCAAAATGTTCCAACTTCTCCATCAGATATTCCATCATCATCCACTTCCATTCCTACATCTACCACTAATACAATTCCTCCAATCTCAAACGTACCTTCACAACCATCTAATCAAACACCCTCAACCGAAACCAATCCTTTGCTCCTCAACACAGACTTCAAAACCTTGAAAAATCATCCTCATGATTATATCATAGGATCAATTACTGATGGTGTGCGAACTCGGAGTCAGAGTGGTTTGATTAATGAATGTCTCTATGCTGCCTTTCTATCTCAAGTTGTTCCGAAGAATTATAAACAAGCACTTGAAGATCCTAGTTGGGTTGATGCCATGCAAATGGAACTGCAGCAATTTAGGAAGCTTAAAGTTTGGGAACTTGTTGATCTTCCTCCTAATAAGTGTCCAATCGGCACTAAGTGGGTTTTCCGAAACAAGCCAGATGATCGCGGTGTTGTTATCAGAAACAAGGCGAGATTGGTTGTTCAAGGATTTGCTCAAGAGGAAGGGATTGACTACACTGAAGTTTTTGCTCCAGTCGCTCGCCTTGAAGCCATTAGAATCTTTCTTGCTCATGCTGCGAACAAAAACTTTAAAGTATATCAGATGGATGTGAAATGTGCATTTCTATATGGAGATATCGATGAGGAGATCTACGTATGTCAACCACCGGGTTTCGAGGATCTAGATTTTCCTTCAAAGGTTTACAAGCTTGATAAATCCTTGTATGGTATGAAACTCTGACACAGTATCTTCTCAGCAAAGGTTTCTCTCGTGGGACTATAGATATGACATTGTTCAAGAAGGAGGTGAATGGTGAGCTGCTGATCGTTCAAGTGTATGTTGATGATATAATTTTCGGTTCGACAAATGAGGGGCTGTGTAGAGAGTTTGAAAAAGTGATGATGGATCGCTTTGAAATGACGATTATGGGGGAGATGTGTTTCTTTTTGGGGCTGCAAGTGGAACAAAAGCCAGATGGAATTCTTATCCACCAAGAGAAATATATCAAAGAGATCCTCACAAAGTTTGGCATGGATGATTCTTCTCCGGAACTGATTCCTTTCACCGCTCAAACATGCCTTACTTCTGATGATAATGGGATTCCTGTGGATGCTCATCGGTACCGCTCGATGATCGGATCTCTCATGTATCTGACTGCAAGTCGACCGGACATTACATTCGCTGTGTGCTACTGTGCTCGTTACCAGGCCAATCCAAAAGAATCACACGAGAAAGCTGTTAAACGCATTTTTCGTTACCTTAAGGGTTCCTCTCGTTGGGACTTTGGTACCCAAAAGGTGGGAACTTTGATTTACATGCTTTTTCTGATAGTGATCATGCTGGTTGCAGGATTAACCGAAAATCAGTCACTGGCGGATGTCAATACCTTGGCGAATGTCTTGTTTCCTGGCAAAGCAAGAAGCAAACAACCGTCTCTCTGTCCACAGGAGAAGCAGAATACATTGCTGCTTCAAGTTGCTGTTGCCAAGTGCTCTGGATTCAGCATCAGATGATGGATTACGGCATCAACTTTCTTCATACGCCACTCTTTTGTGATAATGAAGCTGCTGTTGGAATCGCCAAGAATCCTATTCATCACACTCGCACCAAGCACATCGAAACAAGAATTCATGCCATCAGAGACGCACAGGAAAAGGGGTTCATTGATAATATTCCTATTGAAACTCGAAAGCAAAAAGCTGATCTTTTCACAAAAACTTTTGACAAACCACGTTTTTATGAACTGATCTCTATGTTGGGACTCATATCTTTTTGAAAACCTTTATCCATGTGAATCAATGTGTAAATATGTAAATAACTTTTTCATTTTCTTCTTTGAAAATTCCGTGGGTCACTCATTCTTCGCTCCTTTATTTTATTTCCTTTTATTTTCTCTTTTATTCTGTATATATATATTAAGAAAATCAGAAAAACAAAATTTTTTTATTAGATAGCTATAATATAGAAATTTTGGGGGAGATATTAAAGATTAACTATTTATAGTTTTTCAAATTTTGCTATTTCAGGATCTCCGTTTTGATTGATGTTGAAGAAACGTTGAAGGAGGTCAGAAGTATTGTGTTTGGGATATGTCAGATAGGCTCAGCCCGAAAACAAAGTAAACAGTGATTGTGCAGCCAAACATAACGTTCAAGATCTCAGCCACAAGGATTATCCCCTTGACATGATTGGATTGCACAAAGATACGGGTTCTGTCAAAAATGGGTTGAGAGCGTCAAATCTTTGCCTTGATTTCCCTAAACATCCCAAATCACCCTCACCCTATCCCCGAATCGAGTTTCTAGTTTGCAAAACAAATAAAAAGCTGCTAGTGATGCTCTTCGGAAAAACCTCTAAGTGAGTTACTTGTTAACTCCTCAGAATGTATTGAGTCAAAAGTGCTTAACTCCTCTGCTATACGGAAGTATTGACCTGGAGTTGGTGGATCTTCTCTGCTATACGGAAGTATTGACCTGAAGATTCACCGAGCATGCTCAAATGTTTATCTCCTCTGTTATAGGTCAGTATAGACCTGGAGCTCTGAACTATTTGAGTTTCCCAAATAATAAGTCGCATTGTGTTCAAAAGAATCAATTGCTGACAAGCTCCACTCACAAAAAGATGCAAAAATTGCACAGTGTCAAAAGAAGCTAATGCATCGATCAATATTCAAAATTTGATCCTCGAAATTCAAGCAAAGTCAATCGTATTGCTCAGATATACCCTGATGACAGAACTTGTTCTTTTTACCTAGATGTCTGTGGGGACCGAGTTGTCTGAGCTTCTTCAATCAAACCAAAAACATGATAAAAGAAGCTGCTGATCTCTTGTTGAAAGGACTAAGGCATGGGTTTAAATGGACAAACATATCTGCAATCCCGCCAATCAAATGACTCTCCGGATTCTGCTCAAAACGTCATTAAAAATATATATATCCTTCTTTAGCTTTTACTTCTTGCTTTTTCTTTCATTTTATTTTTCTTATTTTTCTCTTGTTATTATTATTATTTAGGTTAATGTGTTTATTTTCGGAGCGTTGAAATCGTGGGACGTTTTCGTGGATTTACAAAGAATTTAAAATTTGAGAAAAACCAAAAACATTTTTAATTTTTCTTGTTTTGTGTCCCAGCGAATCTATTAGCGAATCTACAGGTTCGCCAGAACCTCAGGTTCGCCCGGAATCTCTTCACATCGCCGCCGTGGTTTCATTGGACCTTTGGTCTTCTGGCGAATCTGAAGTTCGCTAGTGTTATGGTCAGCGAACCTATGTCTGTATATATTTGACCCGTCTGCAAATCTTTTTCACAAGTTCGCTGACCCTGTTACTGTAGCCGTTTAACTTTCAAACTCTCGCACGTTCGATTCCCTCTCACTACCGATTTTTCTTGCTTTTTAACCGCTTTTAATCCTACTGGTATGTCTTCGTCTTCATCTTAATTCATGACACCTGTTCATCCGAGCTTTTAACCATTTTTAATCAATCGGCCCGCTAATATAATCTGTGATTGTTGTCTGATTTGTGTTATTGGCTTGATGTTAATATAGTAATAGGCCTGTTTCATGACTATATTGCTTGATTGTGCCTTGATTGTGTCATTTATGATTTTTCGTCTGTGTTTTGACTGTGATTTCGGCCGTTTTTCAAAAACTAGGGTTTCCAGCGAACCTATGTGTTCGTCTGGCGAATCTGAACGAAAGTTCAAAACTTCGAGCGAACCTATGTCGTTATGCCGCCCGTGCATCAACATAGATTCGCCCGACTGTTTCTAGCGAACCTATACATTCGCTCGACCAAATGACTGATTTTTCATGTCAGCGAATCTATAGGTTCTGGTGCAAAATCTCAGGTTCGCTCTTTCAGCGAACCTATTTATCCAGCGAATCTATTAACTGTTTTCAAAATCTTCGTTTCTGATCAATCTCCGTTTATTTTTCAGGCACGATGTCTACATTATTCTTTGAAAGAAAGCACAATATGTGTGCTTTGCTTGACGAGAATTACGAGAAAGCTGGTGGGTATAGAGACTGTATCAGATGGTTGAAGTCGTCTCACATTCATCACGCCATTTCTCATTCACCGACTATATACGAGCTGCATGTTCGAGATTTCTGGAGAACTGCTGTGATGAATGTGTCTGTACAACCATCACGGATTTGCGCCAAAGTTAGTGGTTTTGATCTGGAGTTTACTCAGGCTGATCTGGCCAGGATTTTGAGGTTAGAGGATGATGTCGAAGATGAAGTCAATATGACCGCTGAGGAGGTATATGGGGCATTCAGGACTGCGGGTTATGAGGGTCCTATGCCATGTGAAAAGAAGATGGAATTTGTTAAATCCTATTTGATCCAAGAATGGAGATACATTGCACACGTCTTCATCATGTGCTTGGATCATAGGAAAGGGGGTACTGACGGGTTGAATTTGGATTGGGCTCGGGCTATGCTACTGTTTTGCCGAGGGCAGAAGGCAAATCTTGCGAAGCTGATTTACTGTTATATGCTCGAGAACATACACGCTTCTAAGAGAGATAAGTGGCTGATGTATCCTCGGTTTGTGCAAATGATTCTAAATGACAAGCTGCCAAATCTTCCGGTTGTTGGTGATGTTTTGAAGATATGGGAGATGCATTCTAGAATATTTGGGGACTGCAAATCGGTGAGATCTGATTGTGTAGGTAGGACAACGTACTTGTGGGAAAACATGTACCCTGCAGAAAGATGGGTACAGATTCAAAGGTTAATGGAGACTGAAAGGAAACGTGGTGGTGAGAACATTGAGGTGGTCGAGAAGAGGATAAAGAAAAGGAAGCCGTATGCAAAAGAAAAGGATTATTCGTTTGATCGAGAAGTGGATGAGATACAGGCTGAGGTTGATGCAGGTAGGGAAAAACGGACAAAGAGGAAATCTGATGCACCGACTGAAGCGTCAAAGAAAGCGAAGCATGATACTCCGGGTACATCTACTGAATCTGTTAGTGTGTTGAAGGGTGAGATTGATAGTTTGAAGGCAGAGTTGGGGGATCTGAAGAGTAAATATGCGGAATTGGAGACCTAGGATGCTGAAAAGTCAACTGTTATCTTTGAAATGGGGAGAATGATGAAGGATCAACAGTGCCTGATGGTTAGGATATTCAAGGAGCTAAATAGCCTGAAAGAAAAGGATGGGTCAGAACCTGCTATGTCTGAAGCTGAACTGAAATCCTTAACGGATGCTGCAAAGTATCCGTTAATGGACTGTGTGTTTGGGGATGAGGATAAAGGCAAAGGTAAAGCTGCTGAGGAGCTGTTCGATGAGGATATGGGTATAGATCTGGACGTATTTGAGGGGGCTGAGGTTGTTGGAGGCTCAAGCGTAAATTTTAGTCTGATAGATGAACCGGAGGATGATGAAAATGCTGACAGTGAGGAAGACTTAGAGGATGAGCCTGAAAAATATAAGGTTGAGGAGAAAGGGGTCAGTTATCAGTTCGAGCACGTTGACTTAGATAAATCCGAATGGTTCAGAAAGGACGAAGAGGTTGTTCCCGAGGTGCCCATATTTCAGAATATTGATGAACCAAACACCTCCCAGTTGGATAGACAGGTGATTGCAAGGAAATACAATTCCCTTGTGGATGCGTATATGATTAAACGAAGGGGTGGGGATATCAGCTATATAAAGAACAGGAAGCATTTCGCCACTTTGCCAAGATGGGACTTGCGAAGGTT
This sequence comes from Tagetes erecta, assembly GCA_030867185.1. Classification (NCBI taxonomy): domain Eukaryota; kingdom Viridiplantae; phylum Streptophyta; class Magnoliopsida; order Asterales; family Asteraceae; genus Tagetes; species Tagetes erecta. The sequence continues at coordinate 2,955,033 of CM061486.1, read as the reverse complement.
GGCTGATCTACCTCTGTTAGGAAAAGAAGACAGTGGAAGGGCGTGTGCATTTGAGGTGACTATCAGAGAGGCTGCCAAGACTAACTTCACTGATTTTGGGTATCAAAAACCGAGGAGGATGAGACAAAAGAGGGATAGGCACTGGGTTTCGTGGAGGTGCTAGGAGCATATATTACTCATCTTTGTAGCATATTTACCTCCGGTTGTGTGGATTTAATCTCATTATTGGTTGTTTGGTTATAATACTCTTGGTTTGTTTAAGTCAAGAGTGTTTGTTGTTATACAAGTCATTATAGCACTGAAATCACGATCTTTATGGACCAACACAATGTGTCCCGTGCGTTTTATTATTAAATTGACCCGACCCACATTATCATTGTAAAAACCATAATACTATCTATCCTTTTATTTTACGCCACATAAACGTTTACACACGGAAATGGATCTACATACCAAACTTACACACGCATGTTCTTATATTTATTACAAATACAAAACATACATATAAATATACAAAAACATACGCACTACCTACACATATTATCTTCATCTTTACGCGGCTGGTTCGATATCATGCATGCATACATACTGATGAAATTCATATTGACTTTCATACATACATACAATCACGCAAGCATACAATATGCATACACTAAATCACACGCACACACAATAGCATATATGCAAACACATGCGGCTGCTGCTGTTTAATATTCAATATTATACTTTTTGTTTTTCAATTTCACCATTCATAAACATGTATACATATTGCCATATACATATTGTCATCTTCAATAAATACATATACATATATCGCACATACATATAGAACTATATACCGATACAAAACCCGTACAAAGACACAAACACACATACGTATGTATATATATACATCGAACCGTACACGTAAAGTAACTCACCGAAATCGGCGAAGGAGATGATCGGAACAGAGGAGGGGGGCGAGGGTGGTTGACGCTCGATCACTCGCGACCGATGTTTGACGGAAAATAGCGAAGAAAATGATCGGAACGCGATTGACTCCGGTTGACAATGGCTGCCAGAGATAATCGATTAGAATATGCTGCTGTTCGAGTTTTTGTTAGATATTTTGTGTAAATGAGAGGTCAACTCTCAAGTCGTCGGTTGGTAACCGAATGCAGCTCCAAAACTCGAGGCTGGCGTTGTTGTAACCCGACTCGGTTGAGATATCTAGAAGAGACCATTGGGATGTCCAACCTTTAAGTTGATGGGTTTTATGACAATTTAATTGTCATGAATGCAAGACTCTTGCATTTTCCTTTCTACAAATATAACACTCATGCAAAGGAAAGAAGATAACACATATAGTTCAACAACACACAAACAATCTCGATCATCTCATATACATCGTCTCCTCCGGCTTCTTTTCTGGCAAGTGATCAAGTCCGGCAGTACGCTGCTTTCGTCCGGTGTACCCTGGGAACAGACGACGAATCTGTTTAAGGAAATTGTGTCAAACACAAGCCCGGATCTTTCTTTCTAATATCTGTTTTGCAGGATCATCAATCTCGTTGTTGTTATTGTCGTTTACATTGCTGTTCAATTGAAGTTTACTAACCACAATGGTTTTGTATCATTTGTAACTTGTTCTCTACATGTATTTCTGATTTGGTTTAGTACACGGTAATGTACTAGTGAATTTCCCATGTATAACGAGAGCATCGTTATAATATTCAGTTAATTATTTTAATAAAATTGAATTATTTCCAACAAACTTAAACAGCTTTTATGAAAATTGTTTGTTACAGTTTTAAAACCTTTAAAAAGGATTTGGGCTCACAAAAGATTAAAATATAAAACTATTTGAGATTTTAGTTAAAATCCATTAAATATATTTTATTGGGAAATAATTTGTGTTGGTACAAATTTTGTGTTTGGATTCTATATAGATTGGAGTAAAATCTAAAATCCTAACTTTAGTGGTGCAATTCAATGGTTCAATTCAATTAGCTTGAATAAAAAAAAATGAATGCTAATTGTGTATTTTCTAACAAGAGTGTTAGAATGAGTTTAACGAATAAACCGTACGACAAAACGTTTCGATAAACGTTTAGTCTTCTAACAAGAGTGTTATAATTGATTTGGTTAATAAACCATATGACAAAAACATTTCGGTAAACGTTTGGTGTTCTAACAAGAGTGTTAGAATTGGTTTGGTTAAGATACCATATGACAAAAACGTTTCGATAGACGTTTGGTTATCTAACAATAGTGTTGGAATCAGTTGAGTGTATAAACCGCATGACATTAACGTTTGGTATAAACGTCTAATTCTCTAACGTGTGCGTTAGAACCCGATTGATTATCTAGCATGAATGTTGGATATTATTTTGGTAATGGTTAAGAACGTTTTGTGTAAACGTCTTTTTCTTACCTAACAAACGCTTTAGTGATTACTAATTATATGAAACAATATGTGTTTTATAAATAATGTTGTGTGTAAAATTTTACTATCTAGCATGTATGTTAGAGATGGTTTGTATTTCTATAACCATTTAGAAATTATAACTCTTAATAGTTATGAATGACATGAATAATAATTTGAGTCATTAACATGAAGAGATGGTTCATGTTTCTATAACTATCTAGATATAATGAGATTTAATGGTTATTTTTATAACCATTTAAATGTAATGAGATTTAATGGTTATGAATATCATGTATAATGATATAAATAATTAACATATGAGAGTATGTTTTTATTATATAAATTGGAAAGTTCAAAAGTTTTTCTTTAATCGTTTATCTTCTAACATGTGTGTTAGAAACGGTTTGTTGCAATGATCAACATATATAAAACGATTATATGTAATCATTATTATTTAATAAATGTGTTAGACCGCATTTATTGGTATTCACCATAAGTATTATGTAAACATGTAGTTCTAACGTGCTCGTTAAATCTTGTTTAATTATCTAACAAGAGTGTTAGATACGATTGAACTAATATGATTATAAATGTTTTATGTAAACATTTGGTTCAATATTATCAGATAATTATATTTATAAAACAATTACATATTTAGAAGATGTTTGTGTAAACATTGCATTTCTAACATGAGGGTTAGAAATAATGTCATAATCTCAAGTTATTAGTACGTTTTGTGTAAACGTATAACTTTAAATAAATATGTTAAACTATTGGCTTGTGGAAAGTTGAATATATATATATATATATATATATATATATATATATATATATATATATATATATATAGGGGCACCTTCATTTGAGAACTCATTTTTAGGAAAGAACTGAGTGAGAACCGATTTAACTGTTAAATTTTTTATTATCTAAATTGACAAAAATCATTGTAAACTTACCAATTATAAGATGTATTTATAAAAAACATGATTTGCATCGTTTTTTGTTGAAATGCATATATGCATCCACATTATATATGCAAATATGCACACGTTTTAGTTTTAAAAAAAAACGAGGAGATAGGTGATAAAATTCAAGAAATAATGAACAATGGTAATAAAACAATACCTTTTTACTTTATCATTATTATTGAAGCGATATGTGCACATTTTATATGGTTCTCACTAGTTCTTTCCAAATATTTGGTTCTCATTTGAAGGTAACACTATATATATATATATATATATATATATATATATATATATATATATAAGGTTGGAGTTTGAGACCTTGATTTTTGGAATCAAATGATAAATAAAAGGTGTCTAGGCTTTGTAATTATATATTTTGCAAACCTTAGAAGGAAAATGTTTTGGATTATATTATAACAATAGTTTTGCATAAACTATTAACACAGTTTGTGTTTTGAAATAAGCAATCTTAAACAACTTGGTTGTTGTTATATATATATATATATATATTTTGTATTGTTCGAATACTGTTACTTGAGATTAGTAAAGATTTACACAACATATTATTATCTGGAGAGTTGAGTAACTGTTCAAGAGTATAGTTTAAAAAATGAAACGAGGATATGATGGCATGAGTTTACTGAGGGAGTACCTCTAGAAAATACAAATAAATATGCTATTGGAGTTATTCCAAGTATGTACTAAATGACACGGATCATTGTGTGTCATCGATAGTTATTATTCCAACAACTTTCATGCTATTGGAATCATAGTCGATGGAATGTATCGACTAACTCTAATGGAGTATGTGTCACTAAAGTTGATAGTCATATTTGATGATGAAAGTGTTGAACATTGCAACACAATATGATTTTGTGACAACCCGTAAATTTCAGCTTAACACCGTTAACTCTTTTAAATCACTCTCTTGTTTCGTAAAGTAAATCTATCTAATAATTCCAAGTTTTTTAGGGGGCAATTATTGGGGGGAAAATATTTGATTATAATAGGAAGTTTGGGTGGGAAATTGAGTGAAAGTTTCACCATGCATGCATAAGTTGATGGACTAAAATTCTTAAGCATTTAATATTTACAAATTGTTAAACATAATGATTATAATTTCTTTATAAATATTATTATCTAACCCGTGTGTATCACACGTGAATTAAACCTAGTTATATATAAAGTCTAGGGTTAGATTGTAAATAAACTAAACACAATATTAAACTTATCAAACTTGTTAACCTAAACTAATAACTTACCAATAGTCTAAGGGAGCAAAGTGAAAGATATCTATTAAATAAACCCCCCCCCTTTGACCCGTCTTCCTCACACACCCGCCCTCTCTCTCGGCTGCAACCAATTCCGCCTGAAAACCCTAATTGAGCCGCCTCCACCTTATCAACCATCATCGTTGCATCTGTTCACCATCATCAACCATTCCTCTCGTCTTTCTTCTTCTGGGCGCCTGAAAATAGAAGCACAACAACCACAATCTGCAGTCGTGCGCCGCCGCCAACCTGCAACTCTGGTCGTCTCCCTTTACAGTCGAACCAACAATTCCCACATCGCTCGCTTGATCTTTCGGTATGTGGAAATCATGTTGTTTATGTATTTTCATTTATGGTTCGAGTTTCGGTTAAATCGTGCGAATTGTGTGTATATAAATAAGTGTTGTTAAGTGTATGATTACTGGCATGTAGACGTATTATAGCAGCAGTAGATGTACGCGTGACAGAATGTATTGAAAGTATATGTATGAATTTTGTGTGTGATCAATGTGTATGCATCTATGTGTAGACAGGCAGTTATGTTTAGGTAGATGATATGTATGAATGTGTAGAGTAAGAAGCAACAACATCAACACAACATATATACAAGGATATTACCTTCGAGTGTTGTCGTATGTGTATGTTAGGATATGACAGATTCATGTTTATGTACATACGGCTGCGCGCAAGGTGTTTATATGTATAATTAACATCAGAAGAAGTATGCAAATATATATAAAGCAACAGCAATGAAAGTATAAATGTGTATGTGAATGTATATGTATGTTGGTGTATATGTGTATAATATATATGTATGTATGCGCTTGGTATGTAGAAACGATAGTGTAATCATGTTTTTGTGTATGAAATTGCAAGCATGTTCGTATGTATGTATGTTCATCATGTGGTAGCTTGTTCATGTGTATATATGCGTAGTAGGAAAGCAACATCATTATATGTATCTAGGTCAATGTTGTATTGTATATAGATAATGGTTGTATGTATTGGAATATAGGTACGCGTATGTAAAGTAATAGTTTCGGGTAACTTGTAACAAGAAAGGTGTAGATATAAATGTATGCGTTAACAAGTTGCATCTATATATAATTGTGCTGGTATTATGTATGATTGTGTGTTAGTGATAATGTGTGTTTGGGTACATTTCAGCATGTGGGTGGGGATGTGATAGAAGGTAGAGGTATGCGTTACATGATTGGGCTTGGTATTTGTAAGTAAATATATGGTTTGTATCGACTTTAATGTATGAGTTTGTATGTGGTGTGATGCGCTAGTGATATGCATGTGGGTATGTAATAGTATATATGTTTGATAGGATATGTATATAGAGAACGACTTGAAAGTGGGATTGTATGTACATAAATAAATGTATACATCATGTTGTGAGGTTGATTAGATGAGAATAATGATTTTATTAGGATAATGACGTTATACCTGCTTGATAATAAATGTGTAAACATGACCTGCTCAGCACGTGTGAACTTATATGAAGTGTATTATTATATGGAAACCGAACCAAATACTCGAAACCCTAGCGAAAACCATATTATATATTTTACATGCAAGTTTCTGGTTATTAATTGGTAAATAGTTGCTACAGCAGGTCCTAGAGCAGTTTAGGTGTTTTGTTGCATTTTGCTGTCTATATTGCTGTGCGCTTCAAAGGTGAGTTCTTTGCCCGCTTTTAAATACTTTTTCGGGGAGAAAACATACAAATTAATGTTTTTACACGCCTTCGGGAAACTATTATACAGCGCCTTCGGGCGGACTACATTTTTATGCCTTCGGGCAGGGCCTTCGTGCAAAACTTTATGTCTTTGGGCGGGGCCAACTACGGCTACGTTTTATACCTTTGGGTAGGGCCTTCGGGCAAGATTTTAATGGCCTTCGGGCTACGGTTTATGCCTTCGGGCTACGGTTTTGGTAAAACAAAGTTCTATTGTCTAACTGTTTATTTTACTGAGCATGATTCCACCCAACTCTAAAGTCCTTTCCTTTTTGTCGAGATTATTAATGTACAGTGGGTATAATGGGGAAATTTGAGTAGTACTACGGGTTCGGCAGACCCTATCATGCTGGATTGGTTTCCAGGTGGTGCAAATTGTCCTTTAACTTTTGGTCACCCGTCGTGGTGGTAACAAGGCAACCTTATTGTATCGTTCAGTTTAATCTCGACGTGCTCATGTAGTAAACGAGGTGGTCTAGCTAACCAGCAATAGTAATGATGTTTATCGGTTAAACGGTTTCAGTATTTTTATATACTCTTGTTACTTAAACTCATTGAACTCACCAACATTATTTGTTGACTCGTTTTAGTATGTTTTTCTCAGGTGGCTAGGAGCTGTGCACGTAGGACATATCATGCATGAGTCGTTTTATTTTATTTTGAACAGTTATTTACATTGTTGGTTTAATGAAAATAAATGCCGGTTTTGTGCTAGACTATTGAGCACAGGTTTTATACTGGTATCGTGCTAGACTGTTGAGCACAAGTTTATTTAAATAATGAGTTTGTTTGAAAGCTTTCGCTAAACTTTGAACACTTACATTTTTATACCCTGAGTTTTGGGTTAATGTCTAAGTTAAACTTTTATTTAAAACGTTGAGTCAGTGTTACTGTAACTAATGGCTTGAGATCCTGGTATATCACACGCCTAACGGATACCCTGTTTGTGGAAAATTGAGGGTGTGACAGATTTTATTTGTTAGAAATCATTTATATATCCGATTAAATTATGATGAATAAATTCCTATTTGGATTATGTATTTTCGATTTGTATAATTGATGTGTTCAATATCTTAGGATAACACATGCAGTTAATATAATGAAGTAAATCAAAACACGTATGACTTGCATAATAAATTGATGTCTATTTAAACGGATAGTGCAAGAAGCACAACTGCAACTTGTGAGTTGTTATCATGACTAACGATGTAGTCATAAATGAGACATCAAATATGAAGACATATATGTTATCGTGGAAATTTACTTGGTGTAAATTGTAACGCATTATAGAAATATATGTTGTCATAAATCGAAATGGACTCATGCATAGTATGTAATTTATCATGAGAAATGGAGTACATGTAAATGCGTCTACATCTTCAATGTTGATTTAACTATGTAGAAGATGTGATCTTCATGATGAATAATATACTAAGTATATATGTTTTCAAATCAACAATGAACATCGCTTATGAGAATCTGTGAATTCCATGTTATGGTTATCAGTCTACTATGACTGTATCTCAACATAACAGTGAACCATTCGTCGATGATAAGTTATTTGCCGAGGTGACTCTAAATAAGACTTTGTTAAAATATTTACGAGTCAGTGGTGAAGCGCTAGATATCAAGCGCATAGATGTCATATTCCTAAATGAATGATTAAGTTTTGTATGTTTGTGTAACATACATACGAGACATTCTCAAATACTGCAGATTTGAGATGATGATTTGTCTAAACCGTGAAATGAAACTCTTGTTGGAATGTATATGATGTTGGTTCTTAGGGCTGTGAAATATCAGAATGATGCATCTTCTGTTCACATGCTAGAGTATTGTAGTCTAAAGCATGCTAGACTAGTACTAATTGATTATGGTGCTCTATGGAGATTAATTAATGTGAAACATTCACATACATATCACAAGAACTAGTTGCGTAAACAAATCAAATGATGACTTTCATTCAATGTAAGGAAATGATATAACTTGAGGAGAACTAAAGTCTCTAAGTTTATCCTAGATGGGAAACTTAGATTTAAGTTTCATATGGTTAATGAAAAACTCATGGCCCAACTATAAGTTCATGACTAAGGCATGTGTTGCTATAACTAACTTAATAGCTCATCTATGCTTTGTAGTTTGCATTAGTTAACTCAAAAGCTCGTCTAAGCTCTGTAGTTAACAATTAAGCATTCATGAACTTACTAATACAATGACCAAGTCTTGGTTAAATCATGATTGTCATCTTGGTGTCATAAGTAAAGTCACAAAACTTGATCAAATCGCAAGCAGGGGCGCATGCTAAGAGGGACAAACGGGGGCTCCGGCCCCTGCGCGTTTTTTATCCCGAAGTACTGATTTTTACCCCGATACTTTAAATGTTTATATATATATTGATCTCGCCCCCGTGTAAAAAAAGTTACATGTGTTATATATATATATTGAGCTCGCGGCTCGCCCCCGTCAATAATAAAAACGACACGTATACTAGTTGGGTAGTCGGGTACTCGGGTCATTAGTCCAATACAATTTAAAACCAAATAACAAATTGTTAGTGGGCCATTAATTTAATTGTGTAGTGGGCCACAATTCACAAACCCAACTACACATTACCATTTACCCAATTACCCATATCCATAACCCACACCCACCCATTAACATCAAACAAAAAAAAACGGCAGATTCATTCTTTTCTAAAAAAACGCAGCCATAAGCCATTGAACAGCAGTCTCAAGTTCGAGAAAATTGAAGGGCGCAGGCTAGAACGAGTCTACTAACTATCGGCCTCGTAAAAAAGATGGGCATGTTACATTTGAACATTATTATCGAGTAGATATCTTTACATCCACTTTGGACAAACAAGTATATGAGTTGAATAATAGGTTCAATGAGCAATCGATGGAGATATTAACTCTTAGTTCTGGTCTACTTTCAAAAGAGATTAATATTGACCAGATTTGTCATCTTGTTGAAAAGTATTATCCTGAAGATTTTGTGGAACATGAGAGGTACCAATTACGATATCAACTAGAGATTTTTAACGCTGAAAAGATAACGAATACCAAGCTAAGTGGCGTATCAACTATTTCGGATTTATGCAAAAGTCTTGTGAAAACTCAGAAACGTGATACATTCTATTTGGTTGATAGAGTGATTCGCCTAATCATGACACTTCCAGTTTCCACTGCAACAACAGAAAGGGGATTTTCAGCAATGAAAATATTTAAGACTCGTCTTCGCAATAAGATGTCAAATGAGTATCTGGCGGATAGCTTGGTGATTTATGTGGAAAAAGAAATTGCTGAAAAGTTTGATTCTAACTCCATAATCGATGAATTCAAAGATCTTAAAGGTCGTCGGGCAGCGTTGTAATTCTTTTTTAAGGTACCCACAATTTCTCTTGTATTATCATATATTTTAGATCTTTGTTTTGTTAACACTTAGTTTTTATATGTGTTGTTAGACATCTAGTGTTGTTATTGTTTGACCCGACCCGAATCAAATCTTCAACCCGAAAAATATAACCCGATAAGAAAAAAAAATCTGAGTCCTGTAATTTTCAGCCCCCGTGCTGAAAGTGTTCAGGATCCGCCACTGATCGCAAGAAATGTGGGGGAGAAGCCATTTAAGAAAACAATCCTTTTAGGGTATGTGAAAATGGTAACTGATCCGAAAATTGGTTGATGTTATCCAATACCACTTAAATGTGGGGGTTATATGCATTTGATATAAGAATGTGGAATGTTTAGCAATATGGATTTTATAATCCAAGTTAATATTGCAAACATGTGAATGCCAATTGATTAGTTTAATGATCTAGTGACCAAAGGCATAATGAATATCTATTCACTTAAATTGCATTTTGGTGGTCACTAAAATTGCCTATTGGCATAGTGAAGATGTGTTCACTTAAATTGCATATTGGTGTTCACTTAAATTGCATAGTGTATTTTCAAAACCAAAGTCTAAAACTAATGGCCTAAAGTTATTGTCTTTAAAAGTAGCAATATGCAAGGTTAACTTAAGAGTTAAACCACAGATGGACAACCAATCTCGATTGTAAACTATTTTGACTTGAGGAAGTTAAATAAAATAGCTTGGATCCAAGAACCTGAGGGTTAATGCGAGATTGAGTTGTGGAATGAGACTAAAGCCCGTGAAAAGCTAAGTTTATATGAAGGAAACCTAACTCGGTTGCCTGGAGATCCCAAGATCCGAGTTCAATAGGATAACCTACTTGTATGAACTAGTAAGGTCACTGTCGGGGGTTAACTAAGAAAGAAGAGTTAACTGATAAAACGCCCACGTCTTTTAAAAGGGAGTCTACTACAAGGATCTAGTAATCTTCCTAGTCCATTCCTAAAAGTGACAGGTACGAGGCTAAGCCTATGGCTTTTAATGATTTGACTAATGTAGTCACATGTGATGAATCACCTACGTTAGAGAGAAGTGGGGTTGCTTCGAAAGGAATTGGAGGGCACAATTCCTAGAGCTCTCGCAGAACCAGAAAAATGTTCATGACCATAACGAACATAACTATGAGGACTTGACTTTGTCAGGGAGAGTCTTGTGTGAAGCGTATTTCGCCTACATAAACGGCAGACGAGATCAAAGACATCGCGTTCTACTCAGAGCTAGTAGACAAAGTGCGTTTCATAAGCGAAGGTTCAAAGGGTAACACCTACCTATTGTATGCAAGATTCAACTGCTGAAATTTAATCGGAATGATGTTTGTATTTGAGATCGACCTCTATTTATGTGGGGGATTGTTGGATATTTTGTGTAAATGAGAGGTCAACTCGCAAGTAGTCGGTTGGTAACCGAATGCAGCTCCGAAACTTGAGGCTGGCGTTGTTGTAACCCGACTCAGTTGAGACATCTAGAAGAGACCATTGGGATGTCCAACCTTTAAGTTGATGGGTTTTATGACAATTTAATTGTCATGAATGCAAGACTCTTGCATTTTCCTTTCTACAAATATAACAATCATGCAAGGGAAAGAAGATGACACATATAGTTCAACAACACACAAACAATCTCGATCATCTCATATACATCGTCTCCTCCAGCTTCTTTTCAAGCAAGTGATCAAGTCCGGCAGTACGCTGCTTTCGTCCGGTGTACCCTGGGAACAGACGACGAATCTGTTTAAGGGAATTGTGTCAAACACAAGCCCGGATCTTTCTTTCTAATATTTGTTTTGCAGGATCATCAATCCGTTGTTGTTATTATCGTTTACATTGCTGTTCAATTGAAGTTTACTAACCACAATGGTTTTGTATCATTTGTAACTTGTTCTCTACATGTATTTCTGATTTGGTTTAGTACACGATAATGTACTAGTGAATTTCCCATGTATAACGAGAGCATCGTTATAATATTAAGTTAATTATTTTAATAAAAGTGAATTATTTCCAATAGTCTTGTTAGTAAGTACGTACATCAAATACATATTTACGGGTCGTGAGACTTACCAGAACAACGATGATGATGATCGGAACGGAACTGTTGCGGCTGTTTCCGGTTGATGACGGCCGCTGCGAGAGAGAGAGACGGTGAAGGATGGAAACGATGATGAAGGTTGGTGTGTGAGTGTCGAGCAGCTGCTGCTAGGGTTTGGTGTGTGTGTGAGTGTCGCGAGATGTCAAGGAAGAAGAAGAAAGAAGGGGGTGACGGGTGGGTTGGGCTTTTAAAATTTGATTTACGTTTTTTGGCCCTTGCACTTTGGTAGATTATTTAGTTAGGTTTTTAAAGTTTATAACTACTTTATTTAATTACAGGGCGAACCCTAAACTTATATAGAACTTAACGGAATAGTTAAAAGGTAGTTAACGGTCTTAACCTGAATTTGTGGGTTGTCACAAATACTATACTATGTATTTTATAAAATGCTAAAAATTTATAAAATATACCAAAACCATGATTTTATATAAATTTAGTCTTATAAATTTAACTATTACAAATACGTTTTATACTTTAAAAATACTACAAAATGTATTTTAATACTTCTAAAATACATACAAGTTACATAAAAATAAATAGTTTATAAATATGGATTTTTTATAAGACTTTTAAAATACTTTTAAAAATATGGTACATATTTTAAAGTATTTCTAAAAAATAATATATATATTTGCGACATCACATACTTTATTGTTAGAAATATATATTTACATATCTAGCGTTATCAAAATATTGTGATTACCATTATTATTATTATTTTCCGTCGCAATGATTGGATAAATTTATATGCTTAACCGGTTACCGGAAAACCCCCAAATCCCAATTCGAAACCCTAGAATTCAAATTACCTTAGATTTCCATTGTTCATATTCTAATTTTCTATACTATACGTTTTGCTAAGTTAGGATTGTCTATTTACTTAGGCGATCCTATATTTGGACGTTTCATGATTTCCATCTAGTTGGTTTACTATTTATTTCGAGCCCGAGTTTCAAGGTGAGTAAACTCACTCCCCTTTTTACTTTTACGTTTTGGAGCTGAAATATGTGTTGATTACTATACCATGTTTTCCATTTTCCAATTTGTTTTTGAAATGAGATCATAAAATGTGTTAGTCTTGACTCACGACAAGATGCAATCTTATGTGGTAGTTCAAAGTATGTTTGTTGCATGGTAATCCCACTGGCACAATGTTAGCGCTAATGGTTTGACTAACCCACCTGCCTGGACAACATCGATAGGTGATTTAACCCGGCCATTCTAATTCTATGTTTACTATGTTTGCTATGCTATGACGGTTGTTGTTATACTATGATGCTAGTTGCTATGCCATGTCCCTAAGTTGCTAATTGATTATTGATAACTTATAAATCGAGACGGTTAATTGACGGTTGGTTAAAAGTTATATTTAATCAAATACATGAGTTGGTTCCTCATGTCAAAATGGCTAAAACGAGAAGTTGTGGATTCTATGTGGTTGTACTATTCTAGGGGTCATGGTTGAGTAATATTTACGAAATGGCTATGCATATAAGGTTGCACATCATATTATGATGATCTCGGATTTCCATACTATTATTTATAAGTTGTGGTTTTACTCACTTTCCATAGCTAACTTTATTTTCACATATTTCAGGTGATTATGTTATTACTATTTATTCAAGACATAGGATGCCTTGGACTTAGAGATAAATAATATAGACTACTGCACTAACTATTTTAGTTATTGCTTTTGTCGTTTTCTATTTATATCTTATGTTCCGAAACTTATGTTAATCATTATTAGACTTTAATAAATGTGTGCCATACTATTTATAAATTGTGGTTTTACTCACTTTCCTTAGCTAACTTTATTTTCACATATTTCAGGTGATTATGTTATTACTATTTATTCAAGACATATGATGCCTTGGACTTAGAGATAAATAATAAAGACTACTACACTAACTATTTTAGTTATTGCTTTTGTCATTTTCTATTTATATCTTATGTTCCGAAACTTATGTTAATCATGATTAGACTTTAATAAATGTGTGCCATGTGCTTTGGTTACTAAGATATCCATTTCTATGACAACCCGGTGTTTCCGCCGCCAGGTGGGGTGTCATAATTTGGTATCAGAGCTATTGTAATAGGGAACTAGGATAGGGTATTAGAAACACAACGATCTAGACTATAACCTAAGAGTCCTTAGTGTAAATATTTTGTGCTTAGAAAACTCTTCTAGCACTCATCCCCTTATTCCTTTTATGAATCTTTCTATGTCTTTTCTTTATCCTATTTCTTATCCGATTTCGCGAAGGAGCTACAAGAGACTCGTCTGTGTGATTAGGATCTTTCTTTTTGTGAATCTCGTCATCGTCTTAAGTAAGTTTGAAACATGGGAACGTGTGCAATCCGGAAGGAGGAACGCCTGTATCACGGACATCCTGTCTGAGGCAAAGCATTTCGTATAAATCTCTTTAAGAGATCTGTATGTTTACCTGGGGATGGACGAGATGAGTGTGACCCTATAGGCTAAAGCACGTCTTCTTAAATACGTTGAAAACAGACTTAACACTTTGATAAGTCTTAAGTGTCTAAAACGAAGACACATTCCTAAGCTTCAAATTCTATTTATTTATGGATTCTTTGATTATCATTTTCTATGATTTCAAATTATTTCAATGAGTTTCTATATTATTTCAAATGTTATTCCAAGTTTGCTTATTTACATTTCAATGATTTCCAAGTGATTACTATGTTATTTGTTCTAAAAGTTCTATGAAATTCAAATTACAATTATCCTTTCTATTTAATCCAAAATTCCATTACAACTAATGTTATCCAAAATTTTCTTATGCCTCATGAAATTCTTTTTCTATCCTATCATTTCCAAGTGATTACGACTCGCTAATACCACCGCGACCCAAATATTCTAAATCAAAACTAAGATATATTGACCAACCTCAATCCAAGTATCAAAACTTCAAAATAAATACCAAATACCAAATCTAAGGCATATTTCTAATCTCAAGTCAATTATCGAATCCCAAATTAAAGACTTAAATCAGGATTCCTGAAATCTCATAACAGATTACTATTTTGTTATGCCAACGCATTTGTTTGATTTACGAATCGAACGTTTACCTCCAAAGTATCTCAACTTGATCTCAATACTCAAATGTTGTCAAAACTGCTCATCTAAAGATTCTAATCCAACTTCTAAATCCATCATTAAAAGAGGTTATTTATAAATTCGTTTTCAAAACATAACATGAACTCACTACACAACTATTCCTAAGCTCATTTAACTAAAATATTTCATTTGTATATATTATCACTAATGAAATTCCGTACATCTTTGATAGGTTCAATTGGATCGTTCAATCGCTCACAATGATCAGAATAACAAGTACAAAACAAACGATTCAATCACAAACACAGTTCATACTCATAAATTCTCTGTATATTGATGATCAAAGCAATTCGTAGTACAAAGTGCAGGAGAAAATACAATCACACACAGTTAATTCTCTCTCTAACAGTGTAAAAGTAGTCTCTCTCCTAACACACGCACACTACATGCTTATAACAACAAAATGCAAGTTTAAGGAAAATACATAATAAACCCTAAACTATACAAACATATAAACAAAGATACAAAGTAAATCTTAACACGGAAATAACCCTAACAGTACTCCCCCTAAGATTTAACTTTGGATCTTCAAAAACTTCAATCTTTTTCTTCTTTTATCAGCATCAATCTTCAATCTTTTTCTACCAATCTTCTGGTTCTTCTTTTACGTTCAGCAACTCTCGACCTTTGTACTCTTCCTTTTCCTTCAAGGCTTCTTCAATGCAGGATTTGAACTTTTCAGCGATTTTAGCTTGTCGAGGCTTGGATTCATTCGTCAGAATTGGCAAAGCATTCATGCGTCTAAGCGAATCCAGATTTAAACCTGCAAAATCGATATTAGCATAGAACTCAAATGGCAACTCTTGGCCTTGGACTTTCACCTCCAAAGTACCCTTCCTACTGATCCGCATATATTCTATCTCTGGTATATCAACCATCACGAGATTAGAATTTAGTAAAGCCTTTCTCACACGAATCTTCTCCGAAGCAGCAGCAATTACTTCTATCATCACAACGAATAACTTCCTGTCAGCTTCAGCAAGTTTGTCTTTGCATTTCTCAATCTTGCAACTTCGCAAAAAATCAATATAAGACGGATGCAGCAGTTTCAACTCAAAGGTACTGAACAGTGTGATCATATCCTTGTCCCAATCCTCCAAATTCCTAACAAGCTTCAGTTCAAACGTTTCCTGATTGTAAAACGCTTTGAGTATAGGCTTTGTCGATTGCGAACCATCTATCACTTTCAAACCAGGATCTGTCACCTTGTCAAAGTATTCATCCGAGAATTCTTCAAGGTACATATCTTCAGTCACAACCAGTCTCTTCTTCTTCCTTTGTTTCTTTGCTTGTACATATGCAGAATCTTCTTGTTGGCCTCTAAAGTCAAGAAACTTAGCAGTTCGACTCATTCCAGCATCAAGCAATATTACACACTTATCACCACGCTCAGCATGCGTGTGATTTATCAATCTTAGTTTGTGTAATTCTTTCAAGTCCTGAACTTCCAATTTGAAGATGCTCGAGTAGTAATGATAGATGTCACATAACCCATTCACTCTCTTTATCATAAAAGCATCAAATACTTCGTCGTATTTCCATGCGATTATCTTCACCTTTTTATTTCTCTCAGGCACAATCATAGAATCTAATAACTCAGCAATTGATTGTCCTTTACTCAGCAGTGACCTCACTACGTCACCTGCTGTTGCTGACTTATGCCAAGTCTCACGCACCTCCATTGGAATGTTATAAGATTTGACTTCACTGGGAAACATATCCATTAGTTCATGCCTCTTTTTGTGCGCATTTTCAGGTAATGCCATCACTGGAATCTCTTTTGGACCAAGTACTTTAAATCTCTTCGTCAGCTCAAAGTACTGAGGATTGTTATAATCCAAATAAAACATCCTATTGTACATTTTCTCTGTTTTCATGAAACTGACCACTATCTTCCTCAAAGATCCAGATTTCAACCTTTGCAAAGTTTTATACGGATAGTTCCTCGAACTCAACCAACTTCGCATCTCATAAGCAGTCATTTCATCTGGGTTTTGATGATAAAGCTCAGTAGGAGGTAAGTCTTCGATATTTAAGCTTTCTTGCATCGGAGTCCATTCACCCATCTCAACCACGAACTCTTTCTGATCAGCTTCAGCTTTATCTTGAGCAGTAATACACTTTTCATACTCCTCATTAATCTGACTCACTGTCAACCCATTCAGAAATACAGAGTTATACTTCATTCTCTCTAAATAAGCAAACCTCTGATCCAAATCATCTGGCAATTCTTCAACAGTATTCTGTACTGGTTCTGGCTCAGCTTCATCCTCAGACTCAGTCCAATCTATGTCTAAATCATCCAACGCCTCTATCATAGGTGCTTCATCAGTTTGAACCGGCTCAAACTGACTAGCCACTTCAGCTTCTGTTTCAGTCACATTCACAGCTTCAGATTGAATCGGCTCAATCTGAACTGTATCTCCAGAGCCAACATCTTTCTCACTATCTGATGCTTCAAATACTTCGGTTTCAGCTTCCGATACAATCTCAGTCTCAGCTTCAAACACACTCTCAGTCTCAGCAACTTTCTCAATCTCAGCCACAGCTACAGATTGAATCGGCTCAATCTGCACTGTTTCATCAGTTTTTGCCCTTTTCGAACTTTCTTCATCACCAAATATCTCCGGTATAGCATCTATTTTCCTCTTTCCCTCAGCTTTGTCCATCTTGACAGTTTCAGCAGCAGCTTCATCGGGAATGATAATTGGTGATTCAACCAAAATACCAACATTCGAAGTTCCTCTAGCTCTAGTCAAATATACTTTAGGCACATTCGTTTCAGTCACTATAACTTCATCAGAAAAATCTTTGTCAGAAGATGAGCCAGCCTTCTTTGGTTTCATATCCTCCAACTCCTTTTCTAACATCTCTTTTTCTGCCTCCAAAGTATTACATTCAGCTTTCAGTTCAGTGTGATCAAATTTTAAATTCTCATGTTCTTCCTTCAGTTTATCATAATCATCTCTCAACTTCACATGTTCATCAACCAGCTTCACATGATCTTCATCCAACTTTTTGAAAGTTTTCAGATTCTGGTTGTGAATATCCCAATAATCATCCAATCTCTTCTTTTTCCGTTCGTTTGAGGCTTTCAACAAGTCATTTGCCTTAATAAGTTTTTCAACAATCTCCTCCAATTCAGCAATTCGTTTCTCTTTTTCATCCTCAATCTGTGACCCAACGTTTGGTGAAGACTCCAAACCTTGTTCAACAATTTGTGCAACTTGTGGTGAATTGGTGGGTAAATCATCAATAATAGGATCAGTAATGCCAGCATCCACTTCATCTATCTGTGCACTAGATTCAGCTTCGGCCATTACTGTCTGTGCAATCTCTAAAACATTAATCTCCTCAGGCTTTTCTACTGTTTTCTTCTTCTTTCGAACATATTGTACAGAAACATCTCTTGGAATCTCAGTAACAACTTCTTCAACCACAGAAGCAACCTCAGCAGGTTCTTCTATCTCTACATTCTCAATTCCTTCTGCCTCAGTCTCCATTGGCTCAGCCTCCTCTGAATTAGATTCAGATTCAGCATCATCACCACCATCATCATTACCATCATCACCATCACTATTACCATTTCCATCATCTTCTTCATCTTCTGGATGACGAGCAAAGTACTCGTCATCATCTAGCAAATTATCTGGCACCTCATCCACAAGGTCCAGTGGATCAACAATCTCTCCATGAGATATATGATAGTATACACCTTCTACATCTTCTTCATTGTTGACTATATCTTTCATATAGTCAAACAATTCAATATCAGGCACATTCCCGATACTCATCTTTCGATAAGAGAGATCGTTCATGTCCTCAGTATACAAAATGCCTCCAGCATAACCCTCAGATCTGATGATAGGATAAGCAATGTTTATCATCAGCTGTAAGAACCTCGGGTACATGAGGAACTTAAACCTTTTACCTTTCACCAAGTTGAACACAAAACCATTCATAATCCACCTCGACATGTTGAATGGCTTGTTCTCTGCTATTGCCACAATTGGTGATGCTATGTCTGAAGGAAAGTTATCAAACCCTGCACTCCTCCTGGACATGCATTGTTGCACTACATAACACAGCAACTTGTACTTCCTTCCCAACTTAGCCCTGTAAAACTGAGACTTTGGAAATATAGGTGGATGTCCCATATTAACAAATCCAGATTTACATTCCTCCATTGTCAGTTCATCCAACATACCAATCTCATCCTCATCAATCCTTAAGGCCTGCCTAATAGCATCTTCTGAAACTGTAAGTACCCAATCTCTGGTTATGTTGCCCCTAACAATAATAACACCATTATCTCCTCTAATCACCTCTGCTGTCCTCCAGAAACTTTTGATCAATCTAGCATATATGACTGGTTTGGCACATATAGCATAAACATATTTAGTCCTCTTGATGAACTTGATCATATCTCTATAACCTTCTGTCTCAGGAATTGATTCATCTAAACATGCCACCAAATTATGTTTAGGTTCAAATTTGAGATTCTCCATCTGTTAAAAACACAAACAAACACAAAAACAAGACAAATGTGTTAGAATCTTCATTAAACCATATCAAAATTTTTAATAAGTGATAGAAACAAAAGTTAGAAAACAAAAACATTCACATAATCATTTTAAATCCTACATTGTTCTAATAACCTGATTTTCATCATTTTAATCAAACAACTTTGAATTTTAGAGATTATACATCATGTTTCAATTTTAACTGTTTATCACTTAGGCAAAATTTTGACATTTGTATGATGAAGTTGTTTAACATGTTTTAGTTCATTTTTATCATTCATTTGTTATGTTTAACACACATTTCATCATTTTGAAGTGAAATATTTAAGAACTTTCAAAGGTCATCAATGGCGATTTTTAACTGTTATGTCCTTTTCACTTGATTCAGTTGATTTTAAGGTGTTTTAGTGCAAATGAGTGATTGAAGATGATAATCGAGTGTTTGTACACTTAAATCAACATTCGATTTCGGTTTTAACACACAAAAACGAATTGTCGATTCAATGTCCAAAACACTGTTCATCATCGTTTTTCTTTTAAACAGTTGATTTGCAGGTTGATTTAGGTCAAAAACACTTAATCTCTACCTTATTCAATCGATTAACCTTGTCACAGAACCAAACGATTGAATATGATAACAATGGCGATTTGATGTTCAGAGTGTTTGTGTGAAAGTGAAAGTGTGAAATGATAAGTGTTTGTGAAGAGGCGGTATTTGTATCGTCGAAAAATTTTAGGTCAAACTTTTAAGTATCGGGTCAACATAAGTGACGGGCAAGCTTAAAAAGGCCCAATAAACCTTGCCGGGTCAAGTACTGTAGTGACGGGTCATGTACTGTAGATACGGGTCAAGTACATAAAACAAGTCACCAACATGTGAGATTCACTTGACGGGTCAAGCACTGTAGATACGGGTAAGTCACTGTAGTGACGGGTAAAGATTAGGAACAACTACACCTGATGGGTTTTTATTCATCACCCGGCAGAATAGTTATCTTCAACATCACCCGGCAATATTTCTTCATCACCCGGCAACACAGTTGCTTCCCTTCTTCATCCGGCTTGCTTTCTTCTTCACACGGCAACCTTCTTCACAAGTCAACTTTCTTCACACGGCAATATTTCTTCATCACCCGGCAACACAGTGTTATATCTTTATACGGCAAGAAGATTTCTCTTTTACCCGACTGTATAGTAAACACTTGTCACCCGGCAAGATAATTTATGACCTTCACCCGGCTGTATTTGACATGATCATTGCCCGGCTGTACAGTGTCATAGCATCTTCACCTTTTCCTCAATCACCCGGCATGTATCAGACTTACAACATTACCCGGCTGAACAGTTCTTTACCCGGCAACATAGTTACATCTGATATCTTTGCCCGGCTGTAACACTTAGCGCTTTTTCTTCATTTTTCTCGTATGTTGACTTTTTCAACGGCATTTATTGCACCTGCAACATTCTCCGACAGATTAATTAGACAAGATATCCTTAAAAAGAATGTTTGCCATATTAATTATCAAACAATATTAACATTTGCAACAAATTTAACTTCCAATTAAAAATCATTTTTCTTTTCTTTTTCAAAAATGTTTTTGCACAACCAATTTTTTTATATCCCGAAGCAATTTCTTAAAAATAAATTACAAGACCTTGGGTTTGTTTTTCACACATCCAATGCTTTTGCTTTTTCATACCACATAATCTTGTTCATTCAAAACACACTTATTCAAAACAAAATATTTTTGGATTTTTTGTAGATATTTTTCTTCAATTTTATTCTCCCCCTAAACTTGAAATTTCTAGAAATTTTTAAGTTTAACAAGGATGTTGATGTATCAATAATGATCCCAAATGCCTGCACACACAAAGCACACACATTAAAATAAAGACATATGCAATGCAATGAATCAAAATATCGCAGTGAGATCATACCACACATTATCTGAACATGTTTTGCAAGTTTTGAATAGACATTTGACTTATGCTTGATTGAGTGATGATATGATAACATACCAATTAGCTCGAGTTGACACACTTACTTTTTCAGTATCATGATGATATTTAAGGTTCGATTAGAATGACTTATGTGACCCACATGTATACATATGTCAACATATTTCCTTATCAAACACTACCTGAATGCATATTGCACAAAACCTGGTCACTTACAGTCATACACAGTGTGGAATCTGGGTTCTATTCGGATTTGGTCCACTTTGGGACTTCTTTTTAATTCCATCTTTGGGAATTTTTCTTTCCTATCGTTCCCCTTGGGAATCTTCTGAATTCCATTTTGGAATTTTGTTTGGTGTTGGTCCACATTTGGGACTCTTTTTGTTCCATTTTGGAATCTTTTGCTGCACCTTGAAGCTCAAAAGAGACTTCGTGTGAGACTTCAGGTCTGTGGGTACCACAACAAAGAAGCTCACGATGCGGTTCATCACACTGAGAAGACTACATCGTTACCCGATCATGCACAACTATCATCACAAGCAATGTATCAAAAGATATATATCTAGACATGTATAACAATGGAACTTAACACAAAGATCATTAAGTTTATGTTTGTCAACAATCAACTTACTTGTTCAGTCTAATTGTCTGAGCTGTCTAGCACATCAACTAACATTCATCAGTCTTTATTTAAAAAAGATGCAACAAATAATGTCTAGTGTATCTATCATTTCTCACTTTTTGCAATATAGATTCTTATGATATGATATTTTCTTTTCTTTTTGCTTTTATATTTTGTTTTTGCTTTTCTATTTTCTTTTTCACGCAAGCACACACAATGCAAAACATAAAGTAAAAGACAAAGAAATCAAAATATAACATCAACTTATTATATTTTTAGCTTTTATATTTTTCTGATTTTTGTTTTGTTTTTCGAAAAAATAGAATCAATCATGATTGATCAATCCTATGGATTGAATTAAGAATTCAAACCGGCCTGACAAAAAAGATTTTGTGAAAAGATCTGCCAGTTGTTTGTCGGTATGAACCTTAATCAAAATTATTAAACCCTTTTCAGAGTTGTCTCTTAAAAAGTGATATCTAATTTCGATGTGTTTGGTTTTAGAATGTTGAACAGGATTAGCAGTTATAAACATAGCAGCAGTATTGTCTATGTAAATAGGAGTTTTTAGAAAGTTAAACCCGTAGTCCAGCAACTGATTTTGTAACCATAAAACCTGAGAACATCCTGCAGATGCAGCGATATACTCTGCTTCAGCTGTGGATACAGAAACATTGGTCTGCTTCTTGCATTGCCAAGAGACAAGCCTTGGACCCAAAAATTGACAGCCACCAGTTGTCGATTTCCTGTCAAGAGCACAACCACCAAAATCACTGTCAGAATAGCTATATAGTTCAAAATTTCCTTCATAAGGATACCATAACCCAAGATTTGGTTTCCCTTTGAGATATCTGAATATACGCTTCACAGCAACAAGATGCGACTCTTTCGGATCTGACTGGTATCTGGCGCATACACACACAGCGTACATGATGTCTGGTCTTGATGCAGTAAGATACATCAGAGAACCGATCATTGATCTGTATAGTGTTTGATCAACAGCTTTGCCCTTTGGATCAGGTTGAATCTTGCAGTTCACATCAGATGGAGTTCGAATTGTTTGACAATCTTGCATCTTGAATTTCTTCAACAACTTCTCAACGAATTTTGATTGATTGATGAAAATTCCGTCAGCAGACTGTTTCACTTGTAATCCAAGAAAGAAATTAATCTCCCCCATAGAACTCATCTGGAATCTAGACTTCATGATTTCTTCAAATTCTTTGCACATGGACTCACTGGTCGAACCAAAGATAATATCGTCCACATAAACTTGAACACACAATAAGTCATCATTCTCCCTCTTCATAAACAAAGTTGGATCAATCTGTCCTCTTGTGAATCCATGTTCTAGTAAATGCTTGGATAATGTCTCATACCAGATTCTAGGAGCTTGATGTAGACCGTATAGAGCTTTACTCAACTTGTATACACGATGAGGATAGTCAGGATCTTCGAAACCCGGAGGTTGTCTGACATATACGTCATCTGTAATTGGCCCATACAAGAAAGCACCTTTAACGTCCATTTGGAATACTTTAAACTTCATGAAAGAAGCATATGCAAGAAAAACGCGTATGGCTTCAAGTCTTGCGACCGGAGCAAACACCTCTTCGTAATCAATGCCTTCTTCCTGAGTGTATCCCTGTGCAATCAGTCTTGCTTTGTTTCTCACCACAATGCCACGTTCGTCTGGCTTGTTTTTGTACAACCATCTTGTACCTATTGCGTTTTCTCCTTCAGGTAAGTCCACAAGTTTCCAAACTTCCTGTTTGCGAAACTGAAGTAATTCCTCCTGCATCGCCTCAATCCAACTGTTATCTTTCAGCGCCTCTGAAATGTTCTTTGGCACCACTTGAGATAGAAAACACGAGTAAAGACAGATATTTGCGTGCTCCGTCTGACTTCTTGTAGTTCTCTGATTCAATGGCCCGATAATCTGAGAGACAGGATGTTTCTTGTGAATTCGATGAACAGGAATATCACCTCCTTGCACTTGAGTCTCTAGATTCGAAGTATTCAGATTTGGTAGATCTTGTAGTATGGAAGAAGTATGCGGTGTGAAATTCGGGACTTGATCCGGTGAATTGATGAAGTAATCAAAAGATTCTGGAATAACTTCAGCATTCGGATCTGATGATGGTTGATTCTGAACAGATCCACCATCATTAGGAGAAATCACGTCTTCTTCATAATTGTTTGATTCTTGATCTTCATTAGAACCAGAAGGACCCGGAGCTTGACTGGATTTGACATGATCAGGATTGTGAAAAGACATAAATGGATATTCAGAGTTGAGATTTCCATCTTCGTCATTATCAGAATCGTCACTAAAGCATCCTAAGTCGCCTGATTCCTTCCTTGCTTTTCCTGAAAAATCAAATAAGTTAGAATTGAAGGATTTCGATAATGAATCTAAATCAAATAACCATTCGGGACCATGAGCCACTAAAGGAAACGAATTTTCTAAAAACTTGACGTTGATAGTTTCAATAACAGTATTTGTTTTGCTATTAAAAACCCGATAAGCTTTAGAAACAGACGAATAACCTAAGAAAAATCCATCGTCGGATTTTGACTCAAACTTCCCGAGATGATCATTCAAATTTAAAATCGAAACCGGACAACCAAATGCTTTCAAGTAAGAAATATTTGGTTTCCTTCCAAATAACAACTCATAAGAAGTTTTCTTTTTATCATTCACTAATAATGTTCTATTTTGTACAAAACACGCAGTTGCAATAGCTTCATCCCAAAAAGTGATAGGGATTTTGGCATCCGCAAGCATGGATCTTGCTGCTTCAATCAGTGTCCGGTTTTTCCGTTCCGCAACCCCGTTTTGTTGAGGCGTTCTAGGCGCACTGAATTGTCGAGCAATCCCCTTTTCTGCACAAAATAAATCAACATTAGCATTCTTAAATTCAGTTCCATTATCACTTCTTAAAACTTTAACTTTGCATTCCAATTGGTTTTCAACTTTGATGATAAATTCTTTTAATAATTCAGCTGTTTCAGATTTGGCATGCAAAAAATAAACCCACGAAAACCTAGTAAAGTCATCTATGATAACTAAACAATATGATTTTCTCCCGATGCTTTGAACGTTGGTTGGTCCAAAAAGATCCATATGTAGCATCTGCAAGGGTTTTGAAATGGAGTTTTCTAGCTTGGACTTAAAAGACATCCGATGCTGTTTTCCCTTCAAACACGCTGGACACAAATCAGTTGTGGAGAATTTCTTCGATGGGATTCCCACAGCGTGATTTCCAGTTACCAAACGGTTCATGTTTCTGAAGTTGGAATGTCCCAGCCGTCTATGCCAAAGCTGACTCTCATCATTTGAAGCATGGGCAATGAGACAGGTTGTTTCGGTTTCGGCATCAATCTGCGACATATCCAATTTGTATACATCACGATCTCTAGGCGCTTTCACCACTACCCACTCATTGTCAATCTTGAAACCTGGTTTCAGAATATAACAGAAAGAATCATCAAAAAGAGTTGAATAAGATTTATCACAGATTTGAGATACACTAAGTAAGTTAAAGTTCAACTGTGCACAGTAGTTGACTTTATCAAAACTTATAATCCCATTCGAAACTGTTCCTTCTCCTGTGATTTTACCACCCGCATCACCTCCAAAAGCTACGTGAGTACCATTCTTTTGCTTGAAATCCTGAAGCAAGGCATGGTTGCCTGTCATGTGCCGGCTACACCCACTATCAACAAACCACGAGTTGATAGGTCTTCTTGGGCGAACCTGCAATTCAAACATTTTCAGTTAGTTTGGTCAACCCAGGCCCACACGGTCTTGGGTTTTCCGAATTTATCCGCAATTGTAACTTGCTTATATTGAATATTTTGAAAATTTGTTTCATTCATGAGATTTTGATGCTGATAACTTCGCCCATTGGCGTTCAATGATTGCTTTCTCCTCAAAGCCCTGAACCTTTCCTCCAACTGAGGATCAAGGTTGTTTTCAAAATTTTGATTTCTTACCAACAAAGCTCTCGGCTTAAAATTGTTAACCTGCACACTTCTTGTCAAGTTAGAAACAGAATTGTTTCGATTGAAATTTCTCAAAACTGGAGAATGATTTTGACTCATATTTTGAAAACCAAATGAATTATTTCTTTGAAAGTTTGAATATGGAGTCATTTCTCTAGTCGAGTTTGATCGAAAGAAACAATCCTTTGTGTCATGGTTTCTTCTCTCACAAATATCACAAAATTTGTTAAAATAACATTCTTCTGAAGAATGATTTCTTTTGTTACAGAAACTGCAGTACCTGTTAAAGAAACATTCAGCAGTTGCATGATTATATCTATCACAAATTTCACAATATTTCTTGCTAATCCTAAAAAGCCGATTGTTAACCTTTGAATTTGAACCAAAACGTGATTCATTATCATAGTTGTTCGGTTTTAGATTAACATTTTTCTGTGGAGACATTGTTTGCGATTTTGCTTGCATGGGACTTTGGTTCGATTTTAAACTGTTCTTTTTGGTCACCTTTTTGTTTTCAATTCTCTTATCATTGACAGCGGAAGTCTTAGGACCTGAACCTGTTTTCAGACCAGAGTTAGATTTGATTTGAGCATTGATTTGGTTACCATAAGAACCGTTCATGTCGAAAGTACATGCAGACACAAACTTGATTGTCTTACCTTTTGACACTTTCTTTACAGATTTTACGTTTTGAGCTTTGTCAGTTTTAACACTTGAAACTTTTGTGTTATCATTTGATTTTAAGACACTTTTTCCTTTTGACTGTTTCGTTTCAGATTGATTGTTCATGATTTTCGATTTCTGCTTCTTTGCATTCGAAACTTCAGTCTTTTTCACTTCTTGCTTCTTGATCAACTGATCAGCAACTTGCGCCTTTTGTTCTTTCTTCCACTTGATGTAATCAGGATCATTGTATCCTGAAAACTCACCTTCTTCTTTCACCGATTCTGGTTCGGGATTAAGCTTTGGATATTCAACCAGTTGAATAAGAACAGGCTCTAACTTGTTATCAGATTTGTTGCTTGCTTCATCATCTGCTTCAGTTGTCATTTCATCTTCTTCTTTCAAGCTTTCAATCAACACCTCAGATCCTTCGGACTCGGATTTACTTCTTTGAATTTCTTTGAATTTACGTTCATTTTCAGGTGAATGATCAAATTCATTAAAGTTTTCCGGTAAGGTTTGAGTGATTGAATTTGGCATTGGTTCATGAGTAAAACCCAACCCGGTTTTGTTTTTGTTACCTCTTTCATTAATGAGTTGTTCAACCATTGTTTTACAACTTTTAACTTTCTTTAATTCAACTTGAGTGACTGCATGTGCAACTTTTTCTTGTTCAAAGTTCTTTGTCATTTCTTCAAGTTGTTTGGTAACAATTTCCAATTCCTTTAAAGTTTTGTTCCATGATTCAGTTAGTGACAAAATCTTCTCATCAGAAATTTTGTGATCAATTTTAAGTTGTTCATGAATCTTTTCATGTTTGCTTAATTTGTCACCTATTTTAAATGAATGAGTTCGATAATGTTCTACTTGTTGAATGCACTGATCGGAACATAACCTTTCTTTCACATCTAGGGGCAATGGAATGTAATTGGGGGGTAAGTCATTACTAACCTTTGGTTGTTCAGTAGAAGATGTAGACTCACTGGATGTAGCCATTAACGCAATTTCAGCTTCAGACTCTTCAGTAGGATCAGACTTTGCACTCCAGTCATAATCTTCAGAATCTTCACTCACATCATCAACCATCTTTCCATCCCCTTCTTCAGACCAGTCTTCTTCAATTTCACATACCAAAGCCAGATTTGATGTAAGATCAGATGTAAACTGTTCTGCGTATGCACTCCAGTCATATCCGTCTTGTACACTTACAACTAACGCTTTAGTCTGATCTTCTGGTTTCTTTCCTTCATCCTTCAACTCAGGCATAGGAAGACTTTGGTACGGTTTCTGAAAGAAACGCTGATTTCTGCCTTGATAACTCGTAGACTGTTGAGAACTTTGACCTTGACCTTGATTGCTTGAACTAGCTTGGTCATTGAAATTCTTTGGAGCTTTACATTCTCTTGAGAAGTGACCATACTGGTTACAGTTAAAGCATCTGGCCTTTGATTTGTCAAATCCAACTGTCTTGTTAGCATGAGGTTTGTAACTTCGGTTCACATATGCATGCTTTTGAGTTCGATATGCAACCATAACCATTTGCCAATTAAGATCCATTTCTTCAACATCTACTGGATCCATTTCAAATAAATCTTGAAGGACCACGTCCATTTGACTTAGATGACTTCCTTGGTACGCTTGGAAACTCGCCATAAAAGCAGTAAAGGCAGTTTTAGTTTCGTCATCTTGAAGCAGAATATTCATTACGTCTTTCACCTTGGCTTGAACAGTTGAACTCTGATTTTCTGATTGACTTTGAACTTGCGCTCTTGGTGGAGATTGAGGTTGAGAATAAGTTGGTGAATTTGGAAAATATGCTGAATCAGTAAAGAAACTTGCACCAACAAATAAGTCACCCTCATCTTCAAACTTTGTTGCATCTTGTGCAAGAAAAGCATTTTCCACAGTATTGGCATGATTTACCACATACTTATACTGAGTTTGTGAGCTTGATCTATCAGTGTTTCTAGATCCTTCATCAATCTCAACTTCTTCTATCTTTCCAATAAGCAAATCAAGTTCCATTGGAAATTTCTCAGTATGTTTCAACAGAGTAACAGTTTGCTTCCATGATGATGGTAAAGCATTCAGCAATCGATCATTCAAGTCTTGAAGTTCAGTCTTCACTCCGAGATTTGACATCTCAGTAGTTAAGTGAACAAACCTGTTCATCATCTGGTGTACTGTCTCTCAATTGATGTGTTCAAACAACTCTAATTGCCTTTTTAGTTTCGACTTCTTCAAACTTCTTAATTGTTCTCCTCCTTCACATATCGACTTCAAAGCTTTGAAACATGTATAACCAGTCTGATATGCATCCAATCTAGACAGAACTTGAAGAGGCAACCCCTTGCACATTAAAGAGTAGGCCTTGCTATCATTCTTTACCTTCCTTAGATCTTCTGCTGACAAATTATCCTCCGGATAAGGTGTAGTAGAATCTTTAGTATAGGTACTTGCACTATCTGGTGCTGTCTGAGTTGGAATGTGAGGACCTTTCTCAATGGACTTCCACAAGTCATTGTCAATAGAACATAAGTGATGTCTCAACCTGATGGTTCAGTTCTTGAAATCTGCACGATTCAAAAGTCTAGGAACACGGTTATCAGAATCATCATTAGGAGCCATTTTAACAATTTTTTAAAGAAAATAATTTTTTTTTTTGGTTTTTGTTAATTTTTGAAAAGAAATGATTAAAATACTAAAATAAAGACAAGTAATTAAAGACAAGACAAGAAACAAGTAATAAAAACAACTAAAAATGAGTCACACGGCAAAACAGTGAAAATCCTTCTTCACCCGGCTAAACAGTGTCTTTGTTCTTCACCCGGCAGAAAAAGTCTTTACACGGCTGAACAGTTACCCGGCTCAACAGTTGTTAATAATTTTTTTCTTCACCCGGATGAACAGTTACCCGGCAGCAAGAAAAACTTCACACGGCAATAACTCTTTGACCCGGCAGAATCTTGACACGGCAAAAAGCCTCCACGACTGAACAGTACTCGATCACACGGCAAGTTGTTTACCCGGCAACACAATTGATGATTACCCGGCTGTATTTTGTCTATCACCCGGCGTAACAGTGTTTTACCCGGCACAACAGTGTATCACACGTCTGAACAGTAACACTTTTTCAAGTCAAATTCTTCACCCGTCTAGAACAAATTCCCTTACACGGCTGCACAGGACCTAATTTCTTCACAAATCTAAGTCCAAGGAAATTGTTTAAGTCAAAAATATTCACCCGGCAAGTTAATCTTCAACCAAGTTCTTAATGTTCATCATTTTCGTCAAACGAATTTTCTGGGTTTTGTCTAAAACTTGTCCAAATTGTCCAAAATTCACACACAAGCTGTGAAAAGGTCCGATTATCAATCCCTTTTATCAATCAATCCAAAACATGATCAAATCTGATGAAATTGAGCAAAAATTTGATCAAACAGTAACTTCTTCTATTCTTCTTAATTCTTCAGATCTGATGATGATCTGATAGAATCTGCACAATCGATGTGTATAGGAGTGATTACGATGATAAATCACAACTAAAAACACGATCAAATCCTTCAGATCATTGTTTTTTGAGCAATTTTGATGTGTTTTGCTTAAGAACAGCGAAGAACACAATACCGAATGCTCTGATACCAATTGATAGGTTCAATTGGATCGTTCAATCGCTCACAATGATCAGAATAACAAGTACAAAACAAACGATTCAATCACAAACACAGTTCATACTCATAAATTCTCTGTATATTGATGATCAAAGCAATTCGTAGTACAAAGTGCAGGAGAAAATACAATCACACACAGTTAATTCTCTCTCTAACAGTGTAAAAGTAGTCTCTCTCCTAACACACGCACACTACATGCTTATAACAACAAAATGCAAGTTTAAGGAAAATACATAATAAACCCTAAACTATACAAACATATAAACAAAGATACAAAGTAAATCTTAACACGGAAATAACCCTAACAATCTTGTTTCCATAAACTCATTCAAACCGAACGTGTCTTACGTATAAACTTTCTACTTAAAACACCATATTTTATTTGCGGTTTTTGTAAAATTCCCAGCCAATAGTTAATTATATTAAAAATGATTTACTTATTTTTCCAATATATATATATATATATATATATATATATATATATATATATATATATATATATATATATATATATATATATATATATATATATATATATAGGGACACCTTCATTTGAGAACTCATTTTTAGGAAAGAACCGAGTGAGAACCGACTTAATTGTTGTATTTTTTATTATCTAAATTGACAAAAATGCTTGTAAACTTACCAATTATAAGATTTATTCATAAAAAACATGATTCGTATCGTTTTTTGTTGAAATGCATATATGCACCCACATTATATATGCAAATATGAACACATTTTAGTTTCTAAAAAAACCCGAGGAGAGAGGTGAAAAAATTCAAGAAATGATGAACAATAGTAATAAAACAATACATTTTTACTTTACCATTGTTATTGAAGCGATAAGTACATGGCTTATATGGTTCTCACTAGTTCTTTCCAAATATTTGGTTCTCATTTGAAGGTAACACTATATATATATATATATATATATATATATATATATAGATTGGGGATTTTCTAAAAAGGCTCAAAACTCTAAGAAGTGTAGGAAGCATTCACAAACAAACACGTGTCCATGAGGGGGAAGAAACACGGAGGGGCATTATCGTCATTTGAAGCTGCGATATGAGATCTGTTCTCATGGTGTTTCTTAGCACTCCCTGGTTATAACTCTCGATGTTCAGTTATGGTGTTTTTTTGACGTTTATTAATTTTGAATCAATAATCATTCATCTATGGCGAATACTGAAAGCGATGATGTTTTTGTTTGTTTTTTACGTTTTCGTTTACTAGTCACGAACGTCCGATCAATGTTCTGTTCTTTTGAATCATTGTGGTTTTAACATTCTGAGTCATGGTGTTTTTAGTAATCAGTTCGAATGATAAAAACACCATGATTCACCATGATCGATCTGTTAATTATTGTTATGACGTTTTCATATCGACTCCGGTGCTACTTTGTTGCAGGTAAGTTATGGTGTTTTTTCATTCTACAGTGATGATAGTGTTAATCATTGTTATGACGTTTTCAATTCGATTTCCGGTGTTACAATGTAGCAGGTTAGCTATGGCGTTTTTTATTAATTATTATTTTCATATGCGGGGTGTTATTTTACAGAGTCAGTGTTAAGCGTGGTGTTTTTTATATATACATGGTGTTGGAAACGCGCAATGACAAATCTACCCCTGGTTCCATCACGCGCGTCAGCAAAACTTCATAATATTTACAAAAATGCCACCGCTTAAATCTTAGCCGTAAACAACCAGATCCAATGCCCCAGAATCCTTCTTAGCATTTTTAGAGTTTTTGCCCTTTTTAGAAAATCCCTCCCCTATATATATATATATATATATATATATATATTTTTAAAAAAATCTTTTGGTTTTTGTATTTGTATGTACATAAAATATATACATTTTATGATAAATGATTTCTTTATTTAGGGATTGATTATTCTAAACGTTTGTTAAATATTTACATAACATTTCCATGTTTTCTCAAATATGATACAAACACTTGCAACAAACTTCATGATTCATGTTTTCCAATATCAAATATTCGAAACTTAGACTGTGCCATTTATTTATTTTCAAATCAATCCCTCTATAGATAGTAAATATTTAAAACTTTTAACTTCTTCTAAACTCATTATCTAATTATTTAGTTTTTCTTTTTAAACCGCATTATAGAAAAATAACATCATCTCATATAACCTTGTTTACTTCTATAACCAATACACTTGGTTTACCTAAAGTTTTTGCTATATGAACATAAATGTCGTAAGAATTGTATCTATTAAGAACTGAGTGATTTATTCATTTGAACTATAAATTGGATTATTCTCATCAAAAATAAAAAAATAAAATAAAATAAAATAAAATGAAAAAAATGAAAATTATGAAGTTAATCTTTTTATAAATCTAATAACATGCACACCATGAACTAACGCTTATGAACTTGGCAATACTATGAACCCTTGATATCTACATCTCACGCATAAAGTTGGTTTTTCAAAAACTTAAGTTGCTACAACTCGGTACTCGAATTTGAGTGGCTATGTCAGTCAACAAAACTATTTACAAGAGCAATGACCATCTATTAACTCAATCCTCTCGAATCATTAATTTATGTATCATCTTAAATTATAATTCACAATAATTAAATGCTATCGAATATAATTTCAGAACCTATGTGTATCATTATTATCTTGATTTAGAAATTTTCGTGTACATCTGACTCGCACGTGATCGAATGAACGGTGTGGTCCATGCAAAAACTAAAGTAATTATGGGTGCACACGGAATTATGAAAGTTGGTGCATGGAAACCACAGCAAGTTTTGTCATGTGTTTGAGGGAAATGCGACAAATGTGGTATGACAAGAGCATGGTGGATACGCCGCTGGTACTTCCTATATATAAATGCTTATGTCATATTGTCAAATGAAGCATTGTTGCGATCTGTGAAGTATTGTGCTGTTCTAAGTATTCTACTCATAATAAAACCGATCGTATATCATCGAGGGAGATAAATTATTCTAAGTTGATCTAAAATAATAAAACAATTACCATTTGAACCTATATAGAAATCAGAAACTAATTGTTATCATATAGAAATCAAAATTTAACAATTGTTTCTGCATATTACCATTTGTCATTATCATCATCTAGGGTCTGTTTGGTATGGGGTAATGGAATGGACGATGGAATGGAATGAATGAAGGAAAGGAATGGACAAAGGAATGAAATAGATCATTCCATTCTAATTTCCTGTTTGGTTACCGTATAGAAATAAAATGAATCAATACTTCTTATTGTTTGACAGACTGGAAAAAACACATGAAAGAAATACAAATCTCTATAATGACAAAAATAACTAGTCATGGTTATGGGTCGGGTCTTGGTTCGGATCATGGATCGGCTCATGGTTCGATACATGGGTTAATACATGAGTCAGGTCATGGATCGACACATGGGTCGGGTCATGGCTCGAGTCATGAGTCGAGGAATGGGTTAGCACATTGGTCAGTTTATGGGTCGGGTCATGAGTCAGTTCACGGATCTGGTCATAAGTTGGTTTATAAACCGAGTCATGGGTTGCTCGGGACATGGGTAGGGTCATGATATGAGACATGAGTCAAGTCATGAACCGAATCATTGTTTGGGTCATGGTTCAGGGCGTGGATTGACATGGGTCGAGTCACGAGTCGGTAGATGGCTCGGGTCGTGAGTTGGTTCATGGGTTGGGTCATGGTTCGAACCATGAGTCAGGACATGATCGGTTCATAGGGTCTTGGGTTGGGTCAAGGTTTAGGGCATGAGTCGGTTCATGGTTCTTGTCATGACTTAAAAAAAAATATTTCATTCCTTGAAGGAATGAAAAAAAAACATGGGTAATGGATGTAATGAAAATGATGTATTTTTCATTCCTTGGTAATGGTCCATTCCATTCCATTGACTAACCAAACACACTTTTTTTCATTCACCCGTAATGATTTATTCCATTCCACCTCTCATTCCCACATACCAAACACTACCCTAGTGCTTAAGCTTGTGTATTCTAACTCAACTCCTCGAGGCTAATGTAATCTTGTTCAAATCAATGGGCTAAACAGTGTAAGTACATTTATGATCGAAAGCGCAAATGTATGGACAACGAGTAGAGTTGGGCCACATTTAATTATTGTATTTTCATTTGATTCAATAACTCGTTTTACTAATTGAAACTAATTCTCTAGATCTGGATAAGCTGAAAATCTCTAGATCTAAGCCTAGCAACGATCAAGGGGACACCCAAGTATTTAACAGGAAAATTACCCTCCACAAACAACATGATATTCAAAATATCTGCTTTTATCCGACCTGGGATGTTACAAAAATAAACTGTGCTCTTTTGAATGCTTGGTATTAACCCAGACATTCTATGGAACACGTTGAGCGAGTCCATGATAAACCTAGCCGAACGCACAAAAGAACAAATCATCTGCAAAGCAAAGATTAACCAATATTTGTTTTACACATTTGTTGTGGAATCTAAATGAAGCATCCAACCGTATAGCTTTTCTCAAAATAGATGTAAGAATTTTCATAACCATAGTAAACAAATACGGGGACAAAGGATCATCTTGACGAAGACCCCGCTTACCTTTGAAGAAGCCATGAATGTTGCCATTAATATAGATCGAAAAAATAACAGACGTAATGCACAACCTGGCCCAATTGACCATAGCAGGATGAAAACCAAATCCTAACAATACTTCTTTCAAAAATGTCCAATCCACAGTATCATAAGCTTTTTGGATGCCCACCTTAAATGAGCATCTAGGAAGGCCCCTATCCCGATGATAATTATGCATAAGCTCTTGAGTAAGAAGAATATTATCATAAATTCTCCTACTCGGGAATAAATGCAGATTGGTTACTGCTAACAATGGAGCTCAACCCACCTTTGATTCTATTGGTCAGGATCTTGCTAATGCATTTGTATAACACATTACAACAAGCAATAGGCCTAAAATCTGTCACCATCGCAGAGGTAGTCACCTTAGGAACCAATGCAATCAAAGTATGGTTAATCTCAATAAGCAACTTGCCTTTGATGAAAAAATCTTTGACAACAAAACACATATCTTCCCAATCAACTTGCCTTTGAATGGTCAATATTGTAATATACATATTGATAATTTAATTAATTTTTCTCTTTATGGAAAACTCATATTCAAATTTTGAATCTATAAGCATTCAAAAGAAAAGAGGAGAAAACTACAGAGAGCACCATCGGTTCCAGTTCGCCTTTTTCTATACACCACTGGTAAACATCAACCCTAAACTTTCTATTCTTCTTCCCACCACTAGTGAGCATCAGCCCTACACCATGATTTCTAACTAAATTCTAAAGGGTCCGATGGCGGCTAGGTTTTTTGTTACACCTGACAATTCTAAGTTAAATTTGTTAGTACAACTCTGTTAGTTACATTAATTCAACCGTTTTGTTACATTTAATTAGATTAATTAAATGTGTTAAATATTGTCCAATCTGATTTAAAGATATAGATATATTGGTTTTCAAGTGAATGGGCTTAAAGGCACAATCTAATAAACAAGGCCCAATAAGATAGTTAAGGCCTATATATGTTACAACTAGTAATCACTCGATTTCTTAATATCAAATAAGCCTTATAAACTTATATGGAGTCAAAATAAATGATTATGTAATGAATATATATATATATATATATATATATATATATATATATATAGAAATGAGATATTTTGAGAACACCCTCTAGTTTTGAGAACTCGTGAGAACCTAACTTCCCGCGTTTTTTATAGAATTTTTTTGCTCAAATGTTGCGTATATTAAAAACTAGAACCTTGAAAAAAGGAATAAAAAAAAATGTTTTCATTGTTAAAAAACGTATATGTATTGTATGCCATATTAAGATGGGCGATTTTGGCGATTTGGGTTGTTTGGCCGATTAAGTCTTGATCTTGATCTTGCTTCTTGTTTCTTGAATCTTGAATCTTGTTTCTTGTTCTTGATTAATTTTCTTAGGTTGTTACGGTTTTAGTTTTAGGGTTATAACCAAACCCTAATTGCTTTCGTTTCATACTTGATTTTCGTTTCTTGTTTACCTAAAAGTCGTGATCTAATCTAGAGTATTTTCTATGTAGCAATTATGTGATTGTATCTTTGATACAGTACGAGCATTGTTAGCAGATTTGAGGGCTAGGTTGATCTAGGGTTTTAGGTTTTTTGTCGTTCTTCAACCACTTATTTAAGCTATATTCTGATTGCTTAGTGGGCCTGTAATTGATCGCGACTATTGTTATAGTTTAGCTAGATCGATACGAATCCCATTAACCTTTTAAGAATAAGTTTGATTAATTGTGGTTTTGCTGTTACGTGTGCATGGGAATGGATGCGGCTGAAAAAATAAGCATCGATGGTGGACTGGCAAGTAAGGTTACGAATATTGATGGCATTCGGGGTATCTTGAAGAAATCTGGTGCTCAAAGTACGAATGAAAAGGGGGCTGATGCAGCAAAGATTTCGCAGAAAGAAGGGACTTCATATGCTCAAACCCTAAAATCGGAAGTGCCAACGAGTAAAATCGGAAGTGCCAACGAGTAAGGGTAAGGTAAACTTCAGATTTGTAACACCTACTGAGAATTAGCATGGTGCTGATGTAGTTCTGTCGAAGGAATCGGTTAGAGGGGTCCAAGAGAAAATGGCTTGTACGTTATACGGATATTTCTTGGGAGATAGGGTAGCGTTTCAGGTTATGGAGTATTTTGCACGTATGAAGTGGAAACGATTTGGCTTGCAGAAAATTATGTTAAACGCAAATGGGTTTTTCTTTTTCAACTTTGAGAATGAGAAAGGAATGATGGATGTTCTTGAGGGTGGTCCATGGTTAGTTCGAAACAAGCCAATTATCTTAAATAAATGGCATGTTTCATCTCAGTTAAAGAAGGTTGATGTTAAAACGATCTCTACATGGGTTAAACTACACAATGTTCCTATTGCTGCGTATACAGCTGATGGTTTGAGCATGTTATATTCTACCATTGGAAAGCCTATTATGTTGGATTCATATACAAACTCTATGTGTAAGGATATGTGGGGTAGAAGTAGCTATGCCAGGGCTCTAATGGAAATCTCAGCAGAAAAGGACTTCAAGGATACTTTGAAGGTTGCAATACCAGATGTGGATGGGAATGAGTATATTAATGAGAGTATTGATGTTGAATATGAATGGCAACCTCCAAAGTGTAACCATTGCATGATTTTTGGACATAATTTCGATGAGTTTCCTCTTAGAACCCCTAAACCTATTCAAATGAAGAGTAAAGCTAAACAATATGTGGATGCAGAGGGATTTACTGAAGTGTTGGGGAAGGATGGTGCGAGGATAAAAGGTATACAAATCAACAAACACAAGACTAGGTTTGAGTATAGGCCTGTTAATGTGAAGAAAAAGACGAATACTGGGTCAGATGTTGCGTCTACATCTAAGGGGTCGGAAAATCAGAATTCTTTTGAGGTTTTATCGTCTATAGATCAAGGTGGAGGTAATGGGGGTACGGAAGTGGGAGAGGATGGGACGGAAGTGGCTGAGTTTATCACTAAAGGTACTAGTTCGAATTCTGAAGGGGCAATCACTCCCGATATAGAGGTTTCCAATGATTAGTACGGCCTGATGGAACATAAAGGGTTTGAACCAATCCCTTAAACAAAAGGAGGTTCGTCAGATTGTGAAGGAGAGTAAGCTGAGCTTATGTGATATTCTGGAGTCGCATGTGGACATAGATAATCTGAGTAGTGTGTGTAAGAAAGTGTTCAGGAATTGGGATTGGACATCAAATGGTGGGCATTGTAATAAAGGTACTCGCATTATTATGGGGTGGGATGCAAACGTGTTTGATGTTGGGGTAATTTCTCAAACAGATCAGGTTATGCATGTACGTTTGATTTTTAGACCTTATAAACAGATGTTATTTATGTTGATCGTATATGCTGATAATCAATATATGAAGAGGAGAGAATTATGGAACGATTTGGTGCGACATAGTGTGTTGGTTAAGGATGACCCATGGACGATTATGGGTGACTTTAATTCTGCTCTATGTTTGGAAGATCATAGCATGGGCACTTCTAGGATGGATATTGGTATGCTTGAGTTCAAGGAGTGTTTGGATGCTATTCAGGCTTTTGACGTTAAGAGTGTGGGGTTACGTTACACTTGGAGTCAAAAACCAAAGGAGGGCATTGGGATTATGAAGAAGATTGATAGAGTTTTGTGTAACACTGCTTTTGTTGATCGATTTCAGAATGCTTCGACTATTTTCCATCCAGCTAGGGTTTCGGATCATAGCCCATGTATCTTGATGTTTCCGAATTCCATCAAGTCTAAGCCGAAGCCATTTAAATTTCCTAATTTTCTGGTTTACAAGAATGAATTCAGTGATGAGGTTCGTAAAGTGTGGGGCATTCAGGTTGAAGGGGTTAGCCAGTTTCGGGTTGTTAAAAGGCTAAAACTGTTGAAGCCTTACATTCGTGTGCTGTTGTTTAAACAAGGGAATCTTCATAAGAAGGTGAATGAGTTAAGGAAGCAGCTTAAAACGGTTCACCGAACATAAATCTGAACCCGTTTGATCTTCTTTTACGAAGGTTAGAGGTGGACGTTGCAGCAAGATTTAAAGAGGCTAGTATTGATGAAGAGCGCTTCTTAAAGCAGAAATCTAAAGTTGAGTGGCTAGAAGAGGGTGATAATAACACAGCTTTTTTTCATAATTCTCTAAAATCTAGAAATCATCGATCTAGAATTGATGTGATTATGGATGGAGGAGGGTGTATCTATGAAGGGGAAAATGTTCAAAAGGCGTTTGTTACGCATTATGAAAACTTTCTTGGAGTCAAGGGTGACATATCCTTGACCCCATCTCCGGAGTTGTTCCAGAATAGGTTGGAATCGGGGGTTGCGAACTTAATGGTTAGGCCAATTTTGGATGATGAGGTTACAAAGGCAATGTTTTCTATTGGGAGGAATAAATCTCCGAGGCCGGATGGGTATTCATCTGCGTTTTTCATTCATGCTTGGCCGATAATTGGTGCTGAAGTTACGGATGCGATTAAAGATTTTTTCAATAAGGGTAAGCTTCTTCAAGAATGGAACCATACCCTCATCGTTCTTATTCCTAAGGTACAATATCCGTCATGTATTACTGATTATAGACCTATTTCATGCTGCAATGTGTTGTTCAAATGCATTAGTAAAATTGTTGCTAACCGGGTGAAGAATGGGTTAGATGGGATAGTGAGTATAAACCAATCAGCTTTTGTGCCGGGGAGAAGAATATCGGACAATATAATGTTAACCCAAGAACTTATGCATAACTATCATAGGAAGAAGAGTCTGCCTAGGTGTGCTCTTAAGGTGGATATCCAGAAAGTTTATGATACGGTTGATTGGAATTTTTTGGATTTGATTCCGAGGGGTTTTGGGTTTCATCCAAAGATGGTTGGGTGGATTATGTTGTGTGTCTCATCAGTTTCATTCTCGTTGAGTGTTAATGGCAACACATACGGGTATTTTCGGGGTAAACGTGGCCTTAGGCAAGGAGACCCCCTATCCCCGTATCTTTTCACGCTTGTTATGGAGATTCTAACGTTGATGCTTTCTAGAGCATCTAGACTTGACAAATCCTTCAGATTTCATAATAAATGTGAAAAGAAACGCATTATCAACCTCTGTTTTGCTGATGATTTGTTTATCTTCACAAGAGGGTGTGGATCTTCGGTTCGAGTTATTATGAGATCTTTATCTGATTTTACTCGAATGTCTGGGTTGGTCCCAAGCACTCCGAAAAGCACTATCTTTTTCTGCAATGTTCCGGATCATATTAGGCTGTCTATTTTGAACATTATGCCTTTCGTTGAGGGTTCTCTTCCAGTTAAATATTTGGGTGTCCCTCTTATAGATTCTAGGCTTATCTTCAAGGATTGTAAAGTTCTTGTTGAAAAAA
Organism: Tagetes erecta; assembly: GCA_030867185.1. Classification (NCBI taxonomy): domain Eukaryota; kingdom Viridiplantae; phylum Streptophyta; class Magnoliopsida; order Asterales; family Asteraceae; genus Tagetes; species Tagetes erecta. Next base: position 2,914,582 of record CM061486.1, on the reverse strand, counting down.
TGGAGGGAAGGATTACGAATTGGAAAAACAAATTGCTTTCGTTTGCAGGGAGATTGCAGCTTATTGGTTCTGTTTTATCCGCTTTGTATGTATACTGGGCCTTGGTTTTTATTTTACCCAAGAGGGTTGTCGCTGAGTTGGAAGCTAAGATGCGAGGGTTTCTTTGGTCCCAAGGTTCGGTTTCACAAGGAAAAGCCAAGGTCTCTTGGAAATCTGTTTATTTACCCAAGACTGAAGGGGGCTTAGGCATTAGGCGAATTGGGGATATGAATAATGCCCTTATGTCCCATCATATTTGGAGTCTACTTTCGAAACGTAGATCCCTTTGGGTTGATTGGATTTATTCTTACAGGTTGTCTAATAGCCATTTTTGGGAGTGTAACATCCCACAAAATTGCTGTTGGAGCTGGAGGAAAATTTTGATGATTAGACCTATGGTGAGGCAATTTTTTTGGTATAAGTTGGGAAACGGTACAAATGTATCTGCATGGTCGGATAGATGGTGTGATATTGGGCCGTTATCTACTTTTATCACCAGAAGAGTTATATATCGAGCGGGGTTGTCTTGGGATTCAAAGGTGGCTGATATTGTGAGGAATGGGAACTGTGTCTGGCCTGAGGCTTGGTATGATATTTACCCGGTACTTATTAATATTGATTATGTGGCCCTCGACCCTGACGCCAGTGATAAACTTTGCTGGAAGGATGGGGATGTATGTTTGAACTATGCGCCAACTGTTGTATGGGAATCTATTCACCATAGAAATATGGAGGTGTGCTGGGTGGATATAGTGTGGTTCTCACAATGTATTCCAAGTCATGCGTTTCTACTTTGGTTAGTCTTAAAAGCTAAACTTCAAACGCAGGACAAAATCTTGAGGTGGAGGTCGAGAGGGAATGACAACATGAATATGATGTGTTGCGTCTTATGCTTCGCTACTATTGATTCCCATTAGCACCTATTTTTTGAATGTAAATATTCTTCTGCGGTACGGGATCGAGTAAAGGTTCGAGCATGTATCACTACAAAAAAAATGTCATTAAATGACATACAAAATGTGTCATTAAAAAACAAAAAAAGTACCACTAAAGACTCTTATAGGAATGAGTGGCACACAAAATAAGTGTCACTAAAAACTATGACGCTAAAGCCTTTTAATGGCACTTTTTCAATGTGTCACACAAAGTTTTAGGGCTTTTAGTGGCACTATTTTTTTTGCCACTGTATATAAAAAGAGTTTTTTGACACAATTTTTATGACACTAAAAAGTAATCCTTGTTACACATCCATAATAGTTTTAGTGGCACTAAATTTTTGCCACCATATTAAAAATACTTTTTGTGGCGTTATTTTGTGTCGGTAAAAACTATTGTATGTATTGTTTATAGAGGCACATAACTTTCCCCATAATATAAAATATAAAACAAAAGCTCAATAAAACTATACTTGTAAAAAGCATAATATTATAACTTCAATAATAAGTTCAATCCAAAACATATTCCAAACATTAGCAAAGATAAAACTACGTCATAAGTAAGATATTCCAAACTCAAAATGTTTACACGAGTAGTCTAAACATTCATTTGGGTAAGATTTTTATTTTCATAATATTTAACTCCAAATCTTCTCATGATATCTACCCTGCCATCAACAACCATATAATCAAGCATTAGTATTTGGCACCTAACAAAGGGTCCGAACATCCAACAATTAGACAAAAAAACCATCATACATATGTGCAACCATTTATATTTGGCACGCACACCAAACAAATAGACAAAACTAGGTAACATATTACCTTAACTACACGTGAACAAAAATTCAAGGATCAATTGTCTAAAGGTTTTTCTTGCCCTGTAAAATGGAAAGTTTTGGCTAATCAATTTCATACCAACATTACAACATAAGCACATCTACTTATGATTAGTTAAAATGTAATATGTAAAGAGTAAATACCATTATCATTATGGCTTCTTGAAGATGATATTTCATTAACCGATATAGAGTTGTTATGGGCCAAAGAACCAATACCGGGGACCTAAAACATACAAATGAAACAAATGCTAGTACATAAATACATAATCATAAAAGAACAAATAATGGTTCAAGCATGTACTTACCTGCATGTTCAAATTGCTCAAAACTGAAGACAAGTTTGCATTTCGGATATGTTCTTGGATGATGATAGCCAAAGCATTGACAACGCTCATTAGCTTATTATCATTTTGCATTTGGGATATGTTCTTTAAGTGAAGCCTAAGTACATAATAAAATAGTAAATCATTAAAAATCAAGCACACCCATAATATATATATATATATATATATATATAATTAATAATAACTTGATAAAACATTACCACAACATGAGCTGCTTTATCATCAACAATAGTTCCATCTTTACGAGTTCGAGTTTTTATGTACACTTCTCCTCGTGTTGGATATACACCATTATTCTCCGTTGCTTGTAAATTATGCAGTGGTGGATCAATGAAATTTTATTAGTGGGTTTGTGGTATGTGTGCAAAACGAAATATATATTATTGTTAAAAACCTGAAATCATAGGCTAATAGCAGGCTAATAATAACCTAAACCAAGACCCGACGCGTTCTAACCTGTTACATTGCTTGATCCACCTGACCTATTTTTCTAGGTATAATGGTTGGTAAGGAAATATAAATCTAAAAATAAATTACTAAATATCAAAACTAGATAGAATAGTACCATTTCATAAGCAAGTCTAGCAAACGACTTTGTCCCACTAGCATGAGGCTCCTTCATCTTTGAGCAGCTCAATCTTTTATCATCACATGTTCTCTATTGTAAATGCTATATTAGTACATATGACTTTTTTGATATAGTTCTATAACTATATGTATTGTATAAGAAATCAAAGTTGAACATCATTGTTACCTGATATTCAGGAGTGAACCACTGAGTAACAAGCTTTTTAAACTGAGTCGGATTCACTCTCTTGTCACTATTAACTTGTTGTGCCACGATTTCATCAACAGTAAGGCTTGGATCATATGAACTTGCCTTTAATGAACCTTTCCACGCTTTCCATTTTCTTCCCATACTATGGAGAATTGATTGTTTAATCTCTTTTGTTTCATTTTGAAGAATATCAAACTTAGACTGCAAAGAAAAACTATATATATATATATATATATATATTAGCATATACTCATTTCCTTAACTAGTAGATACATTTAATAAATATACCTTAACAATTTTATACATGCTCTCTTTGTCTTTTATTGGAACCTTTCTCCAATCAGAATATATAAAAAAAGTGTGTGTCACTAAATGGCTTTATTTTGTAGTGTATGCATAGTGTTACGGCTGAATGGAGTGAGATAGTTACATGGCTCTGTGACCATGCAAGGTCCAAGACTATCTCAAGTCATGTTGTGAGCAAATTGCTAGTGGCTGGATCAGTATATTACATATGGCAGGAGAGATGCAATAGACTGTTTGATAAACATACAAGGCCGCCTGACGTTCTTGCTGATATCATATTGGATACTGTTCGATATAGACTGATGGGCCTAAGGATAAAGCAAACGGATCAAACGAAGCAAGCGCTTGCTGGTTGGAACATTTACATGAGCATGGAAAGCCCGGGTGATGGCTAGGAGATAGGAAGTCACGCTGTCTATAGCTAGATGGTAGTCTAGTAAAGTGAATATTGTTTAGGTTTTATTTTGTTTTTCTTTAGTTTTTGTTGGCTTACATTCTGGGGAATGCCCCAGGAATGAACTAGTGTAGACTCTCTACGCTACTTGTTTTGTTTGATTGTGAATATATAAGTCACCGGGTGAATCCCTTTACCAAAAAAAAAACGTATATGTAACTAAAAAATATTTACAGCGTTTTAGTGTAATTTATTACACCTATGTAATATGACGTAAATATTTTTTACTAACATATATGTTTTTTAACGACGGAAATATATTTTTTTAAATTTTCTTTTTTCCAGGTTCTAGTTTTTACTATACGCAACATTTGGGCCAAAAAAATACTATGAAAAAACTCAGGAAGTAAGGTTCTCACGAGTTCTCACAACTAGAGGGTGTTCTCAAATTACCCCTTCCCTATATATATATATATATATATATATATATATATATATATATATATATATATAGATTGGGGATTTTCTAAAAAGACAAAAAACTCTAGGAAGTGTAGGAACCAATCAGCATCAACTATTTGTCTAATACTTAAAAAACAGGCGGAGGGGTGTTGAAGTAATTTTAGCCGATGCATGTTGTTTATGGTAACAGCGTTTTGCATGCATGAAGTTTATTCTGTTATTTCGATTTCATTATTGTGTTTCGCTAGGGTTTATATACCGTATTTCATAAAATAGATCTATATCATTTGGCGTTTACATTTGACGATTAGCAGTTTATATAATCCGTAGTTGATCCGTTTTTTCATAATCTCTCTTCAATGGCGGATACGATTGTCGATGATCGTGCCGTTTTCACAGGTAAAGTTTGTCGTTGATGTACTCATGAATAGTTATTGTTAATGCGTTTGATGCTTATGTTTTCATTCATTTGACGTAATTATTAAGCGTTTTATAGATCATTATGTTTTTTTCGTTTTCAATTATTGTTATGACGTTTTTCTCGGTCAATTGTTATGATGTTAGGTTGCGTTTGTAGTTATAATTAGTTAATTTTTATGTGTTTGATCTGTTTTGACGTAATAATGAAGCACATTTGATTTTTTTTAACGAACATGTAATAGCTGTTTTTAAGTCTAAATAATACAAAAATTTTGGTACGTATGGTGTTTTGTTGGATTGAATTTCAATATAATCCATTGTTTGATAGGTATTGAAGCTTTCTTAGTCGTTGATGTAAATGTAATTTCCCATAAAAATACGATTATGGTGTTTGTTATAGGTTGTTAGTTATAGATCGTATAAAAAAGCATTTGGTGTTTTTTTACAATGTGTTATGGTGTTGTTTCACGTGTATTATCAAATATCAATCTGAATATGACGTTTTGTTAATGTTTCTGTTATGGTGTTTTTTCTGTTTAATATTGTATATCATCCTAAGAACCACGTTTGTTATTGTTTTTTTATATGACGTTTTTTGTTGACATTGTTGTTGTACTTTATAGGTTTTGATTCATTAACATATGCTCCACGTGGAATAGAAATTACCTTACCAAATTCATCTGAAAAGCATTATATTCCTGATGTGTTGGAAGAGTTAAAGCCTAAAGTTGGGATGACATTTGACAATATGGACCAAGCATTTGCATACTATTGCAATTATGCTGCTGCATCTGGTTTTGGTGTTCGTAAAGGTACTGATTCAAAAACCAATAATGGCGTTATAAAACTGAAATACTACTTATGTAGCAAATATGGTTTTAATCAGAAGAAAAAAGTTGATACATTAGAAGAGAATGCTAAACAAAAGGTTGTTAGGGCTAACTTTTCAAAGAGGGCTGGTTGCCAAGCACATATTCGTGTGGAGCTGGTTCAAGATAAATGGAATAGATATAAATTTGTTGAAGAACACAATCATTTTTTTGTCAATCAAGAAGACATGCACTTTCTGGCTTCATCCCGAAAGTTGACTCAGTTACAGAAACATATGATCCAAAGCATGGCAAAAATAAATATTGGACCTGTTAGGCCGTTTAATGTGATGAGGACAATATTTGGTGGTTTTGAGGAGGTTGGTGTTAGTAAGAATGATTGTAAGAATTTCAAAAGGGAAATCAATTTGTTCATTAATGAATATGATGCTGAAATGATGGTTGGAAATCTGATGAAGAAGAAAGAACATCTTCCTGATTTTTCCTGTGAGTATTTTACTGATGAAGAGAATTGTTTAGTTGGATTGTTTTGGTCAGATGGAGAATCTAAGAGGAACTACCAAGTTTTTGGTGACATTATGTCATTTGATGCTACCTATAGATCTAACAGGTATATAATTGATGCTATATGTTGTGTGGATAAATATAATTCTAACTGTACATGTACAACATTGCTGTTAATCATATATATTGATGTTACATTCTGTGTTGGCAAAATATGGCATTTTTTCAGGTACTCCATGGTGTTTGTACCATTTACTGGGATTGACAATCATAATAATAATGTTTCCTTTGGTGCTGCATTACTGGCTTCTGAGACGGCTGAAACGTACAAATGGTTACTGAGATGTTTTTTGAAAGCATTTGGTAAACAACCCGATGTCGTTGTAACTGACCAAGACCCAGCCATGAAAAAGGCTATTGAGGAGGTTTTTACTGGTAGTCGACATCGTCTATGCATGTGGCATGTGATGCATAAGCTGTCAACCAAGGTGTTATAGCTATTCTTGTTTTAGGTTATATATTTGGTGTTATTTATATACATATGACGTTTTTATTATTGTTGGTGTTCTTGTAGGTGGGTGTAACGCTTTGTAATACTATTGATTTCAAGCAACGTTTCTGTGATATTGTTTGGACTGATTCTCTCAGTCCTTCTAATTTGAAGTAGGTTGGCATTCTGTCATTCAAGATTTTGATTTGAGCGATAACAATTGGTTGGGTGATATCTATGACATGAGGGAATCATGGATACCAGCATACTATAGAGATGAGCTTATGTCTGGGTTGATGCGTACAACTTCAAGGTCAGAAAGTGAAAATCATTTCTTTGGACAAGTTTGTAATGTAAGGTCTACATTACTTGAATTTCTTACCCATTTTGAGACTGCTATTGAGTCCCAACGTCACAATCAAAGGAAGAATGATCATGATACTCGCTATACTCGTCCACAGTTAAAGACAGATTTTGTTCTTGAAATACAAGCTTCTCAAATATACACTAAAACATTATTTCTGGACGTTCAAGTTGAGATTGTAGGTATTGAAAAATGTTTAAATGTGAAGCTCGAGAACAATGACGGATTTACCAAGTTTTTATCAAAGACTTTGATCAGTTGTGTAACTCATATTTCGAGGTATGGTGTTTTTTTTAGATGAATTTCTTATATAAAAGATATTTTACTATTAATTTATTTGTTGTTTTTATACAGGTTATGTTTCGACCTGAAGACACAACAATACATTGTTCATGCAGAAGGTATGAACAATTTGGATTGCTTTGCAGACACATCTTTTATATTCTAAAGTTGTACGATGTTAAGGAGTTTCCGAGGAAGTACATTCTTACACGTTGGACAAGAGAAGCAGTTCCTAATATTTTATACCGTCAGTCTAGCCATAGTGGTTTTTATACAGATCTTTATGATCGTAATCAATCTGTGGTACGTGAGATTTTCGCTGCTCAAGAGTACACTTTGAGCCGTCTTTACGACGACATTGAGGCTTTGTCTTTGTACAAGGAGTATGTTGAAGCATACAAGACGAAGGCCGATGAACTTCAGTATGTTGTTCCACCTCCTTCTAAGAGGGATAGGGTGTCTGAGTTAAATGGTACTTGCAAGTACAACAAACGTTCTGTACGAGTACCAGTTGGATACAAGAGTAAAGGATCTGGTGTCCACACCAAACGTATTAAGTCGAAACAGGAAGAGGCAATTGTCAAAGCAGGTAAGAAATCAAGACAGTGTCAAAACTGTAAAGAATATGGACATTATGCATCTACTTGTTCCAAACCCCCCCAAGAAAACCGGAGTTAATACAAAGGAGAAAACTTTTGACACCATGTCTGCTGATAGCTGAAGCCTTGGTATAGATTTGTAGTAAAATTTGTAAAGGAACAATGTTATGACGTTTCAGATATATTTCTATGTCTATCTCAACACCAACATTTTATTTTTATGATATGACGTTTTGTTTGTATTTTTATGGTGCCTTTTAGTGTTTTTGTGTAGTTTTTTTACATGCATCCTATTTTTTTCCTACAACGATTACCCATTAGAAGTAGATAAAATATATAACAAAATAAACCATGCATTGTTTTGAAACATCATCCAAACCAAAATAAAATTGTTCAACAAAAACATATAAACACAAACAAACTAACCCTAACAGATCATGCAGTGTTTAGGGTTTTCACATCAGGTGAGCTTTTCTTCTTAAGCTCCTCCAACTTTTCCACAGCTTCCTTCACCATCACACTCAGCTTGCTGTTCCCACCTACCTGAGTCTTGTAGAACTTAAGAGCTTCATCCCTTTGTGGTGTTTCTTCAAGCTTCATCAACTCATCGATCATATGCATGCTGTGTTCCTCTACCTCACGTGTCAGAGCTGTCACATTCTTCAATGAACGAATGCAAGCATCCCTAGTTATATCTTCCTTAACTTTTATCAACGAACAGATTTTCATAGCGTTTTCTTTAGATGATCCCATGGTTGCAATGTATTTTGCTGTTGTTTTGATTTGTTGTGTGTGTTGGATTGTGTTGTATGGGGTTTAATATTTATAGGGAAGGTGGGGTTGGTTTTAAATGTGTAGGGTCATTTATTATTCTCTATGGCGTTTTATTAATCTTTTATTCACTTGCTGCGATTGAGATTTCGAAATGACGTCAGGTGCCTTTTCACTTACACGTAATAATTGTTTCCATCTGATATCTGGGCAATCTAACGGTTGATAAAAGCCTTTATTTATTGCGTTTTACAGCTGGTCGCAACTACTTTAATTAATGCTTTTATTATATATACCGTGGTGTTTATTCATTACTCCTACATAGACTTATATCATTACTTTCTCCTATACCATCAAATCATTAGTTATGGCGTCTGGTTCGTCTAAAAATGAATCCGGTGAGAAACTTTACTTATTTGATTTGGTTATGAGTCAATACAAAAAAGACGTTGTTGTGGTTAATCTTATAGGTTCTACCATGAAGACCATAAAAGAATCTGTCAAAGAACGAGACGAGATAAACAAAGAAATTAGTCGACTTCCTGCAAGCACCATAAGAGATCTAGCCATGAAGTTTAACCTGGGTCACTGCTCAGATGACAAAGAACTGGTTAAAAAGCTCTCGGATATAATTAGGTCCATTGAATTGGACATGAAAATCAAAATGGACTTTATTAAGTCTCTTTTTTAATTTTATTGTGTTGTATGGTGTTTTTATAACATGTAGTGTACTCGTTTCGACCCCCATGTGTTTGGTGTTTTTTATGTTTTATTAAATAAAAGTTGTCTACTTTATTCCTTATTGTTGGTATTTTATTACATTAATATTTTATTTAGTAATATAACAACATGCATGAATACTTAATTTAGTAATCTAACACACAATATGCATAAATGTTGTTTATTTGATTTACGATATTGTAATAATGCTAAGTATTAATTGTCAATTCAAAACAAATGTTTCATAAACTAGATGATTGTAATGTCAAATGCAAAGTGTTCACAATGTAACTCCATGGTGTTTTTTTTAACAAAGAACAATTTTCCAATTCAGTCTACATGTTTCGCCATCCTTCTTGATATTCTCTCATCTGCCTTTTTTTCAATCTCCATTTTTTTCTGTTTGTTCAACTTCATGAAAGGAACTGTACTTTTGATAAAAGCCTCTTTATCATCATTTAGATAATGAAGTGCTATTTTTTTTGCATATTTACGCCTCAGCTTGTCAAGTTGGTTCTGTTGATTGTTTTCCTTGTCATTTTCAGAGCAAATACCACATTCCCAACCATCGCATACACCATGATAAGTCTCCATATGTCTCATCAGAAACACACCACAATCCACTTTGTTTGTGGTTGTCCTGCATTGCATCTTTAAACGAATTGGGGATGCTGATTTGATTTTCATGCCATTTATATGTTTAACAGAAACCAAATAATCACCGAATGTGGTAACCTGTACAATCACAACATTAACTCATCAGACCCAACTGAAATTAATTTTAAAACATGTTTAAATATAATATAATATCTTGATAACTTACCATTTTATCAACCCATCCTGAATATTTTACAGTGACAGTCTCGTCCGGCTCGGCTGCACTGTTGTCAATTACTTCAACGACGCTTGTTTTTAGATTAAAGCACATCAAGTAGTAATGACGTTGGTATAAGATTGGTATGAAAATAAGTTCAAATTCTTCAATGCTCTTTGATTCTGCACGTTCAAGCACAATTTGCATGTGCCTTGTAAATTCCTGCAATCTTTCATGCTCACTTTTATCGTAGGTGTCCCTATGCTACATTACAATAAAACAACCATAAACAATCATCACATAGTCGTATGATGGTTGGTGTTTTCATTATACATTGTTACATACCAGCATGATCTCAGTGCAGAACAATTTATTGAGTGGCACCTCACTTGTTTGGCTTGCTTCCTTTGGACTCTCGACAGCCTTCTCAAGTTTTTTCACCAATTCCACATGATTCAGCAGGTGTCCCCATGCTAGGACAACATTGATGTGTATATATTGTCCTGGTCTCATGCTTTCCATTAGTACTCTGGTCACATCTATTTTTCCTTCTATGCTGAATACCACACTCCTGTATTCATGAGGTATGCATGTTACAAATTTAATCAAATAATAACATGTTGTTTACATATAGTTAAGATATACATACCATTCATCCCCTATTACTGCAAACAAATAGGTGTTATATTCTTTTCCAAGGCGGTCACTTCATCTTCTACCTCAACTTTTCTATCCTCATATGCAGAAACCAATATCTTTGACATTGATCCGTTTTCTCTTTGGTCTATTCTCTTTTCTCTTTGACACTTCATCTGGTACTAATGATATATCACCTTTGCTCTTTTGAATGTCAAGTTTAGCTTCATCAGTTGCTGGCACCAACGTAGGAGTTGGTGATTGTTGTTCTGCACCAACACTTAGTATGGTGTTTTCTTTAATCAACCTTGTTATGTCCGGTACAGACACATTCTCCTCACCATCCACATCAGGACCAGTAATGTTTAAATCAAAAATGGGTTTCGTAACATTTGTTGAGTGTATATCACTTTTCCCCTTCTCCTTCAACTGTTTTTCCCTTTCTTCACTCTTTTTTGCTATTTCTGAATTTTCAAACTCAGACATGAATGTGCAGGTAAAAATTTAAGTCACTGGAGGTTCACTCACAACACAGGCACCTATGGGTGTTTGATCAAAAACTGGGACCTTATCACCATCATCCTCAGTTCCTGCCACTACTGTCGTTGTTTGTGGTGTCTCATCATACACCGGTTCATTGTTTAACTTGTTTACGTCCAGTGGTGTTTTATCATACACAGGTGAGTTATTTGAATGATCATCCTCAGTTTCATCTCCATCCTCTGATTCAGATGGTTCCATTTTCAGCATGAAGCTAATCAAACTTTTTTCTTTACTATCTCTACGCACTCCAGGTCTTGTGTTTAACCACATGATCCTATTACGATATTTTTCTGAAAGTAACATCACCTCCTCATATGTCTTAAAAAACCAATGACTATTGTCCCCAGATTATTGTGAAACAACTACCTTTGTAATCATAGAAAAATTTCATAATTTTTGAAGTTTGCTCAAATTTTTCTTGTGACATAACAGTAAGTTTATGTTGATCACACATGTCCTTCTACTCATTTTTCTTAGCTTGTAGTACCATGCTTGTTGGATACTTATTTGATAACTCCTTGAATACCAATTCTACTTTCTTCAAACAATTGTTAAACTCTTGTAACACATAACTCAATTTTGCATCTATCATATCATCTTCGCTGGATATATGACCTTCACATTCTTTATTAGCCTGCTATGGTTTTATCATCAAAGAACAATCAGTTACATTATGGTGTTTTGTTTGAGAAAATATTGTATCATAAATTAATGATATACCTTCTTAACATCTTTCTCAGCATTTTGATCTCCACCAACCCCATCACCCTGCTTTATTCCATAGTCAGCTTCCAACTAATTTTAAATTAAAGAAATAAAACTCATTATAACTAAATGCTATGAATACATTATATCTATGGTGTTTTTTACATGGTGTTTATATTAGCATATATAAATGATATACCTCATCTACAGTTTGATATACCTCATCTTTATCAGCAGTTTAATATCCATCAACCCCATCACCATGTTTTATGCCATGTTCAGCTTCCAACTAATTTTAAATAAAAGAAATAAAACTCATAATAAGGAAGATGTAGTTATGACGTTATATATATGGTGGTTATGTTACATCCTGTATGGTTTTTTGCAAATGGTGTTTATTTATTTATAGTAGCATATATAAATGATATACCTCATCTACACTTTTCTCAGCAGTTTGATCTCCATCAACCCCATCAACCTCCTATTGGTGACAGAACCAAGTCAACCCATGTATAAAATACATCAAGTGTAAAATAACAAATTTGTGTTGTTACATGCTGTTTTTTATATGGTATTTATATTCAGCTTCCAACTAATTTTAAATTAAAGAAATAAAACTCATTATAACTAAATGCTATGATTACATTATATCTATGGTGTTTTTTTCATGGTGTTTATATTAGCATATATAAATGATATACCTCATCTACACCTTTCTCAGCAGTTTGATCTCCATCAACCCCATCAACCTCCTATTGGTGACAGAACCAAGTCAACCCATGTATAAAATACATCAAGTGTAAAATAACAAATTTGTGTTGTTACATGCTGTTTTTTACATGGTGTTTATATTCAGCTTCCAACTAATTTTAAATTAAAGAAATAAAACTCATTATTACTAAATGCTAAGATTACATTATATCTATGGTGTTTTTTTCATGGTGTTTATATTAGCATATATAAATAATATACCTCATCTTCACCTTTCTCAGCAGTTTGATCTCCATCAACCCCATCAACCTCCTATTGGTGACAGAATCAAATCAACCCATGTATAAAATACATCAAGTGTAAAATAACAAATTTGTGTTGTTATACCTCATCAACATGTGGTACCTGAATTTGTTCATTGTCCTACGTTGAGAAAGAAACATAATAAATATAACATTGAACTAAATACATGATGTTTTAACAAGTACCAAATGATTTACCTGATGTGGCAAGCTGTATTGCGACACCGCCCTGATCATCAAATGATTTCCTGATCCTGACACCTCAACAAGTTCGTCTTCAGCTTGTTTATAATACTCAATAATGTCTTCCAGGTAAGGATCTACCTCATTTTTCCAATCAACATCATCATCATTATATTTTTTTGCACAATCATCATACACCTTCTCACTATCATCATCAACATCAACATCATCTTCAGTTCGTTGTAATTCTTCCTCACTGAATGTTTCCTCATTTCCCACTACTTCAGGCCTTATATCATCATAGACAGTTAGTGATAGATTATTCTCATTTTCAGCCTGATCCACATCCATTTTCTCCTTAGTAGGTGGTTTTTTCTTCTTCTGACCACTTTCCTTCGGTCCTGTTTTCCTCAATTTAGCTTCAAGGTTGACTAACATCTCATTATTAACATACTCAACAGGGCACATTTTCCTCACTTTATTATTCTCCTTTTCAAGCTCACGTACAAGCACCAACTACATATATTAAATAAAATTCTGGTTAGTTAAAAAAAATTGACTCAAGAAGTTATAAAAGAGTTTTACGAAAGAGATCATACAGCTAGAACAAGTAGCGGCCCATTGAACTTAGTCTCAGGTGTCCAGGATGCCCTTGTCCTATTCAAACAGCTAATTAAATAGTCACACCATTTAAAATCTTTTATATCTCGGGGCGTGGTGTTTCTTTTGATGCTTGTCAAGAACCTCAAATTCACCACACTATTCTTATTTGTTTCACCAACGATGGTGAAAAAACCAACCAAAAAATTGATCATAAAACATCTCCCACTCACATCCATTTTGCTGACTCTTTCAAAAAATCCCAGGACATATGGCCTCCTTGCCCAATCTAACCCTCCAAATTGCTGTCTCCATTCATTGATAGCTTCACATCTCACATGTGGCCTTCTATCCACAACATCTTTTTTCCCAATTGGGATCCCCAACACCTCGTTAATCAATGCTGGTGTTACTCTGATAAGTTTCTTCCCAATATTCAGTGTAGCATTTTGGTGATCATAATTTTCAACCAACCAAAAAGCTAATGCAGTGGGGACGTTCTCTAACTGCAAATATAACACCCTATCAAACCCCATCTCACCAACTGTTTTCCACTGCTCTTTAGTAAAGGTTTCGAACCAGCTGGTAAGGTTGTTCAAAGCACATCGGGGTAGTATTCTTTCCCCCGAAAACCTTGAGTAACATTTACCCTTTTCAGCCTTATGTAATTCAGAACTTGTTGGTTTCTTAACAAAATCATCTTCATCATCACAACTCACAGCATGTGGTGTTTTTCTTACTCTCTTCTTTGATGGGCTTTTCATTGGGTTTTTCTCCTTTTTAACAAAATCATCATCATCATCATCATCAAAACTAACTGTTTTTGTGTTTTTCTCCCTCTATTTGTCTCTTCTTTACTTATCATGGTGTTTTTCACCTTCTTAGCTTCTGTCATCCTCGGTTTCATGGCACTTTCTAACTTTTTTCGTTTCATATTTTTCTTTTTTCCAGGACCACTATGGGTTGTTTTTTTGTTCTCTTCAATATCATCTGCAGTACAGAATGATATATGTTACAAGAGTATAAAAAATGTTACAACTAAACTAATTGTCCATTTGATTCTCAGTATAAAAACTTTTTGTACAACAAGGTTACCATTATCATCTAAAATAATTGGATTCTCAGGTTCATTGGTCCATTTGAATGAATTGCCAATGGCTATTCGCTCACTCCTTCTACCTGTCATATGTTGTATATAATGTCATAATTGAAGCAGTTCAATGCATAACACCATAATATTAGAGTTAACGCATTATAACACCATGTTTAAAATAACACCATGCTTATGTTTGCTATGCATATAACACCATACTTTAAAATAACACCATACTTCAAAAAAACACCATGTAGAATATCAATAACAAATAACAAAAATAATAATATTATAACACAAGCGATGACATGCACATAACCATGCCCATATTATAAAATAATTTCCGATAAAATCCACTTACTATAAACAAATAGTGACTTATCCATATCCTAGTTGTGTCATTGATTTTCCACCGGTTGTCAAATCTACAAAATGCACAGAATCCATTAGTAAAACTCACAAACAAAATAATAATTTATACAAACGCATATGAATGTTGGAATAAACGCCTAATGTTTACTCGTCAACAACCATTGTTATAACCTAAAGTAAAGACGTAAATGTACTAATCGATTATTATTGAAATTACCTTATGTCGTTGATTTCCTTGTTGAATGTTTGCAGTCGAAGTGTTTTTCAAGTAAAATGACGACCTAGTTTTTAAGCGACGTGGTGTTCTTCAAGTAAGGAAACAAACGCCCTATTTTTAACGAATCTCCTAAATGTAGGTGTTGATTGAGAAATAAACAGTCTGACTAAAATAACGCACCAAATCGCTTAATATTAGTCTTTTTGCTTTTTAGGTTGAAAACGCATAATGACGAATTTACCCCAGAACTATATGACGCGTCAGCAAGAAAATCATAATATTTACAAAAAGGCCACCGCGTTAATCTTGGCCCTTGACTTCCAGATCCGACGCCCCAAAATCGTTCTTAGCGTTTTTAGAGTTTTTAGCCTTTGTAGAAAATCCCTCCCCTATATAGAGGAGAGTTATCCTACATAGTGTTGGAAATCTAAGAAGGCTAAGAATGATTTATGACCTTTAGATCTCTTTATTAATGGTTGAGATCAATTTGTAGGAAAAGAAATTGGTTGAAGGTTACATTAGTCATAGCCACTTTTGTTGACTTTCTCTCTCCACATGCAAGGCACATGCCAATTCCCCCTCTTTTTTTAAAACTTTCATAACTTTTGGATACGATATTATTTTTTTAAAAAATTACACCAAAAAAACAAGCGTTTTGTTATCTTTAAAACGCGTATAATATTGATATATAAAAAACAAAAAAAAATTTCGGCACTTGTCTAGTCCTTGTGTAATATCATGTGATTGTGTTTTATTATAACTAGTGAAATATCACTTTTATCGGTTTATTCTTAAGTCATTATATAATATCATCTTATTATAAATATTTGTTGTGTCATATTATGTGTTTAGAAATTATCACCGTGTCACAAATTGTTAATATGTGTTTGAGAAATGTTCAAAGACAACGTCATTTTTTGTAACAAAGTGTGAGAATGACACAATGGTAAACAAAGACACAATGACACTTTTAAAAAAATTATAACTCACAATATAAATCAAATTTGAAAAAAGTGGTTCGGAGACCTTGTTCCCCATGTATTCCTCTTTCAGAAAATAAATAAACGAAAAATTAAAAAAAATTACCGTTTTTTTATTTTTTAAATTAGACACAATGAAAAAGACACAATGAGAAAATAGTAGTTTTTTTAAGTTTTGTTTATTTATTTTTTAAGGAGGATGATGTGAGAGCAAGATCTTTGAAATACTTTTTGTGTTATTGTGTAATTATTATTAGATCATTGTGTAATACTTGTCAAATAAGATTACACAATAACCCGATGAATGACACAACAACCTTACGGATGACACAATCACACAATGACCTGATGAAAGACACAATGACCTGACGGAAGACACAATGACCTGACGTTAGACACAATGAGCTGAAAAATTGTGAAAAAAAAGTTCGTTTTTTATATATCAATATTATATGCGTTTTAAAGAGAAAAAAATTCTCGTTTTTATGGTGTAATTTGTTTAAAAAAATAATGTTGTATGTAAAGTTATAAACGTTTTAAAAAAGTGGGGGAATTGACATGTGACTTGCATGTGGAAAGAGAATATTTAAAAAAGTGGGCATGACTAAAATACCCCCTTTCCTAATTTTCCTAGATGCCACATGTCAATCTCTTATTGCTTCTTAGCCTTCTTAGATTTATAACACTATGTAGGTGAACCTCACTCTCTATATATATATATATATATATATATATATATATATATATATATATATATATATATATATATATATATATATATATATATATATATATATATATATATATATATATATATATATATATAGGAGAGTTATCCTACATAGGGTTAGAAATCTAAGAAGGCTAAGAAAGATTTATGAACTTTAAATCTCTCTTTTAATGATTGAGATCAATTTGTAGGAAAAAAATTTGGTGTAAGGGTACATTAGTCATAGCCACTTTTGTTGACTTTCTCTCTTCACATGCAAGGCACATGTCAATTCCCCAACTTTTTTTAAAACGTTCATAACTTTTGGATACGATATTATTTTTTTAAACAAAATTACACGAAAAAACAAGCGTTTTGTTATCTTTAAAACGCATATAATATTGATATATAAAAAATAATTTGTTTTTCAGCACTTGTCTAGCCCTTGTGTAATATCATGTGATTGTGTTATCTTATAACTAGTGAAATATCACTTTTATCGGTTCATTCTTAAGTCATTATGTAATATCATCTTATTTTAAATATTTGTTGTGTCATCTTATGTGTTTAGAAATTATCACCGTGTCACAAATTGTTAATATGTGTTTGAGAAATGTTCAAAGACAAAGTCATTTTTTTTTACAAAGTGTGAGAATGACACAATGGTAAACAAAGACACAATGACACTTTAAAAAAAATTATAACTCACAATATAAATCAAATTTAAAAAAAGTGGTTCGGAGACTTTGTTCCCCATGTATTCCTCTTTCAGAAAATAAATAAACGAAAAATTAAAAAAATTACCATTTATTTATTTTTTAAATTAGACAAAATGAAAAAAGACACAATGAGAAAATAGTAGTTTTTTTAAGTTTTGTTTATTTATTTTTGAAGGAGGATGATGTGGGAGCAAGATCTTTGAAATACGTTTTGTGTTATTGTGTAATTAGTATTAGATCATTGTGTAATACTTGTCAAATAAGATTACACAATGACCCGATGAATGACACAACAACCCTACGGATGACACAATCACACAATGACCTGACGAAAGACACAATGACCTGACGGAAGACACAATGACCTGACGGAAGACACAATGAGCTGAAAAAATGTGAAAAAAAAGTTCATTTTTTATATATCAATATTATATGCGTTTTAAAGAGAAAAAAATGCTTGTTTTTACGGTGTAATTTGTTTAAAAAAAGAATGCCGTATGTAAAAGTTATAAACGTTTAAAAAAATGGGAGAATTGACATGTGACTTGCATGTGAAGAGAAAATATTTAAAAAAATGGGCATGACTAAAATACCCCATATTCTAATTTTCCTAAATGCCACATGTCAATTTTTTATTGCTTCTTAGCCTTCTTAGATTTCTAATACTATATATCTATACTACATTAATAAACATTTTAGATGGGGAAAAAAGTAATTTAACAATTTCCTTAAAATTCTACAGGTATATAAGTGCATTTTCAACACTCAAACCCTAACCCTGGCCAGATACGACCGCCTCTTTCATTTCTCTTGAAGCTGAGTTTTTTCTCAATCGCTATAACCACAATTGATTGCCAACCATGTCTAGATCGATGAAGCTGAGTATCTCTTTTCCAACCAAGTCGATTTCCAGGCACATCTCTAGATCGATGAAGCTGAGTATGTCTCTTTTCCAACCAAATCGACATTTTCTGGTTCCATTTCCGGCTATCACAGTCGATTTCCCTAACATTCGCGGCCTAAGATCTGAGATCTGCTTCTTCTACCCCTGAAGTTGTTTAATTATGGTTCAGGTGGCGTCAGTTTTAATGGTGGTTCTAGGGTTCCGCCGTTGTGAATCTCCAACCCATTGCATCGCTATGCTCCTCCTCACGACAGAGAATTGCTGCTTAGAGATGGTGACGAAGACTGTGGTTCCAAATTTGCATCATGTAAAGCTACCTCCAAACCCAGCGGCGCAAGATGGAGGTTATTTGGGGTTTCATTTTATTTATTTCTTAATGGTGACGCACCTAACATTGAAATCTCGCATTATCTCAGGTAATATAGATAATAATTTCTTTATCAATTTCAGTTTCAGTTTCTTTTTTATACGGTATTGGGTTTATGGTTTCTGCTTTGGTACATGTGTTGCAGGTTGTTTTTGTGTATCAATCTTCCATCCGAGGTACATTTATGAATCTAAATGTGTTGTGTGTTATGTGTACTGAATATGTGTGTGTGTGTAAGAATTTGTGTATGAATTTGTATGTTAAACCTGCTGCAGCTGCTGTGTATGAATGTGTATAAACAGTTTTGTTTGTGTGTATGAATGTGTTGTGTTGTATGTTTTTATGAATGTGTTTTTGGAGCCGAGGGGTGCAGGTTAATCAAAGTGTGTGTAGTATGAATTTAGCAGTAGCAACACCTGTTTGTGATGTGTTATTAACAGCAACTCACAAGCATCAGCAGTTGTTGTTTAAGTGCAACTGCTCTAAATATTGTGTTGTGTTGTTTTTTGTGATGTTTAAAACACTCTATAACTTGCATACATGTGTGTGTTTTGATGTTTAAAACATTATATAGAAGTGTGTGTGTGTGTGTGAGTTTGTGTGTGTGTGTATGAATGATGAAACAACAGCAGTAAACGTGTTTTGTGTGTATGAATGGTGTATTTTTTACAGCCCAAAACACCTTGAAATTATAATTGTTTTTGGATGGTATAAAGTTGACAAATTTTTCACAACAGCAAAGTGTAGTTTTTTTAAAACAACATCATGAATCTAAAAACAACAGTATAAAAACATATAATTTTAAAAAAAAAGTTTGTTGTTACTGCTGTTTATATACAGCAGCATGAGTTAAACCTGCTACTATTTTGAATCTGAATTTAACAGTGTTATGATTTTGAATATGAAACTGAATGTGTGTTTAATGATTGGGTTGCTGCTGTGTATATGTTGATGTTGTGTAAAACATATTTGTGGCGTTGGGTGGGGGGTTAAACTTGATCACAAAACAGCAGCACACACAACTGTTGTTGCTGCTGTGTGTGTGAATGTGTGTGTGTGTGTATGAATGTGTTGTGTTTGACGTGCTGGAAAATATCATTTATTTTGGGCAAATCTTGCATACATGTTTGTGTTTTGATGTTTAAAACACTATATATAAAGTGTGTGAATCTGTGTGTGTATGAATGATGAAACAGCAGAAGTAAATGTGTTTAAACACACACCTCATGTTGCTGTATATAAACAGCAGCAACAGCAAACTATTTTTTTTTATATTATAAGTTGTTAGGAAAACTGTTAAAGATCTTTCAACTGCTCATAAATTGATTTGGTCGTAAACTCAAATGGCGTTTTGATTGCATATTTTAATTGAATTTTGACTGCATATGGGTCATATGGTGTGTTTTTTGTATTTTGAATGTATTTGGGTCATAAAGTCAACTATCATTTTTGTTGATATACTGTTGTTGATTCTGTTCTATTACAAGGCTGTTGATGTTTCTTTTTTTTTTGTTGCAAGGTTGTTGCTGTTATTGTTCTATCCATAACCCAAAACTGCACACATGGTAGATCACCTGCTGGTTTGATCTATGTTACAAGGTTGTAAGTATTTGCATATTCTTATTCGATTGTTAATGGTGCATTATTTTTTATTCTTGTCAGCAAAATAAGAATTTGATTAATTATGCTTCGAAATCAAACTCGGTGATGCTGTAAGTATTTGCATATCCTTATTCACTTGTATGCAAGTAAGGATGCATGATTTATGAACTTTTAAACTGATGTCAACTGCGAAGGCAATTATAAGAAAAAAGAAACATCTAAAAGAAGAGGATGAAATTGATGGTGATGAAGAAATAATATACAAAATTTGCAATGTGGTTAGTTTTACACGGATCAACTAAAATTATGTGGTTTGTAGTACTTTTGTTGCTTCTTTTTTTACTAACAACATGCCTTTAATTGTTCAGGACTTCCAAGACGATTAACTGAATGAACTGGTTCTCCCTAGCCACATTTCTTTGATTTGTGTCCTATTAAACTTTACCATTTTTAAATACTTGTAACAACTTGCTGCACTCCTTTGTAATTATCAAGGAAACAAATTCAATTATTTTTTCTTTTGAATAACAAATTGCAACTTCCGGCCTCTTTTGTCACAAATTTGGGTTTTTCGTTAGTTTATGAGTGGGTGTTGACTTGATTTAGGGTTTACTGAGGTTGGAACTCTATTTCTATGCAGATTCCTGTGATGTTCATAATTGGATTTGATCGAATTGTGCAAGGGCAAGCTGTTGATATAGTTGAAATATACCATATTTCTTCTAAAATTTGTTTTGTTGATTTATGAGATGAAGTTTATGGCAAAATGGATCTGATTTGGAAAACACTTTCTTTTTCCTTTGTTAGGGCAGCTGGATAATGAAGGTGTTCGATATCTGCACGCTCATGTATAATCAACAATGGTTAAACAAACCTCCTATTATCTTTTGTTTAAATACTTTGTAATATTTTATTTTGCTTCCTATTTTCAAGCACCCAAATGTTTCTAATTTTCAACTTAAAGGTTTCAAGTATGAATATATTGTATCTTTAGTTATTAAGTTTTCATTTCACTGTTTCTAGCTTGATGCAATTGCTGATATGTTCTTATTTCTTTTAAAGTAACAATATTTAAATTAAACTAAGGAAGGAAAATCAGATTCGTTATTGTAAATAACATAAATCTCATTACCTTAATTCAAATTGTAGTGTTAGATCATGGATGAAATGCTTAGATAATGTTTATATTTTTTATATATTTATGTTACATTTTTTCTTATCATATTCTTTTTCCAGCAGTGTCATTTTTAGATGGAGGCAGATTCATAAGGACACTTTTGTTGGGGTGCAAAGTTGCAGATGTGTGGCACCATGTTGGCGAAGTCTGCTGACATGAGACGTAAATTATTTCAGGAATCGAATTGACATTGGGCACTCGGGTAAATTCTGTTGAATGAGATTTTTTTTAGGTATTGGGTCTCTGTTTGGTTGGTTAACGGCTCAAATACTTTTAGTCCGGGTTAGGTTCATTTACTTATAATCTTTTTTTCTTTACGAATAAGTTAATTTGTTAATATGTTTCTTAAAGTATATTTTGGAGTAGCAGTCTACTTTCTTAATGAAAAACTTTAAAAGAGTACACGTAGCTTATGATTAAAAGAGTACAAAAGCTTATGAGAGTTTTATAATTCAAATGATTCACTTATATTTTTTCTTTAGCTTACTAACTTTAATATGATATACTAACAATTGTATTAAGTAGCATAGGTAAATGGGTTGAAAAGGCCACCACTAGGTGTCTCCATTTGTGACATTGATAATTTTCCAAACTATGGGGACTTCTTTCGGGTCCAAACTATGCTGCAAACTCGACTACATTGAAGGTGCATATTTGTTAGCAATATTTTGCATTTATGGGTTGTTTTTCTTGTTGTTTTATCTTGATAAAGACTGTTAATCAGTTTGCAAACCGTCTTTATCTGGACCAACTTTTAGGTCTAATTTGCAATATAACTGCATTATAGGTACAATGAAGTAGAAGTGGTTGGCTGTTGTGCTTTCATCCTAGAATGGAGCTGTAAAACAACTACAAGTTTAATTCAAGTTGATCTTTAAACTTAACTGCAAACCTGTGATTTCAGGCCAACTTTAGGCATCAGTTTTGCTGCATTTTTATGACTACCTTGGCAACATTGTAGCAGCCTTTTGGGACTGTTTTGGCTTCAATGGAGCTGCATTTTTGGGAATTAGATGTTCTTGGACTTGGCACATATGGTATGTGCTTGTTGTCAAGTAGTTGGACATGCCTTATGCATTTTATATGAGATTATATTGTTGGGTTTGTGTTGTTTCAGATTAAGTTAACTACACAAGTGGAGGTAGCCCTTGAGCTTTGTGCAAGTCAGGTATTGCATCCTTGCAGTTTATTTTGTCATGTTTTTCTGCTATTAGTTTTAGAATCATCGTGTGCATTTGTAGTCACTTTTTGGATTTAAATTTGTTTGCTTGATTATAATCGCGTATTTTCAAAGTGAAAATCTTTGTAGAGCTGTTATGGTTGTTGTTGAATTGAAGCTAATAATTTGTTAGTAATTTCGTTTCAGTAGATTTGGTTTAGTTTTTTCATTGTACAAATAAGTTGAACATGATCCCCTCTAAATGCTACATGTTGTGAAACTTTAATTTTGTAAAATTTTGTGTAGTTTAGTCAGTAAAGAATCCTAAATTTATGGTTGATTTGTATATTTATTTTTTTAGTTTTACAGAGGCTTGTTATGTAAAATTTAATGTGATTTAGTTAGTAAAGAACCCTAAATCTACTTTTGATTCTATTTTTTAGATAAAAAACAGTTGCATTGATGATGGTAGATGGACTTCACAAATTTAACCGGTGCAGATCTAATCAGAATGATTTTGGATCTATGGGTTTCGGGAATTCAAAGTCGAGTTTTCGACAGATATACTTCACTTTTCAAGCTGATAGTACTTTTAAAGAAGTTTCATATTACTTCATGTAATTTTTTATTTGATTATGGTGTGTAAATGTTTGGTTTTAACTTAGCAATTATATAATATTGATTGATTTGATTAATTCGTTCATTAATAAAAAGGTTTTTTTTTATGTTATGAAGTATGTTTGGCTGGTTCAAGATGTGAGGATCCTGTAGGAGCAGAAACGAATGTTTGGGTTTGTCACATTTATGCTCCTGGAGACGGGTAAAACAATTTTGGCAAAAGGAAATCCTCACTTTGTGATTTGCGTGTGCTTGTTGTCGTATAAAGAAAAGGGAAAATACCTAACAAGTATGAATATTCCTATGGGCACTTGCTGCATTTTGAATATTCCTATAATGTTAGATGTTGCTCCAACTATTGAGGTGCCAGTTGAAGAAGAAAAGATTAAAAATAATCAACTAAACGATACATTGGTAAAAGAGGAAGGGATATAAAATATTTCTATGAGCACTTGTTACATTTTGGTGATAATTGGTTGTTTGATGATCTATATCAGATTATTAGGTCCGTAAGAAACATTACTAAATTTATCTCATCAGGAACCAATTACTTTACACTGGCGTTTTTAGTTTTTCCAACTGTTATGTTTAAGCCATTTTTTTATTGTTTTACTTTGTTGTATCAAATGATTTTTTTAACTATTTGATAATTTTAATGTTAAATTGTTAGTGTCCTTACATGTGTAACACTTATGATGCATATCTGCTATCATGATGCTACTAACCTTAAAACTTTCAAAAGAAATAAACTTAATGCAATGTGAAAACTACCCAAAGTGATTACCACAATGTAAAGTGTCGTCCCTAATATCGCGCCAGCAACATCGCGCGGGTACCTTACTAGTATATATATATAGACGGAGGTTCACCTACATAGTATTAGAAATCTAAAAAGGCTAAGAAACAATAAAAGATTGACATGTTGCATCTAGGAAAACTAGAAGATTGGGTAATTTAGTCATGCCCACTTTTTTAAATATTCTCTCTCCACATGCAAGTCACATGTCAATTCCCCCACTTTTTTTAAACGTTTATAACTTTTACATACGACATTATTTTTTTAAACAAATTACACCATAAAAACGAGCATTTTTTTCTCTTTAAAACACGTATAATATTGATATATAAAATCTAAATTTTTTTTCACATTTTTTCAGCTCATTGTGTCTTCCGTCAGGTCATTGTGTCTTTCGTCAAGTTATTGTGTGATTGTGTCATCCGTAGGGTTGTTGTGTCATTCATCGGGTCATTGTGTAATCTTATTTGACAAGTATTACACAATGATCTAATAATAATTACACAATAACACACAAAGTATTTCAAAGATCTTGTTCCTACATCATCCTCCTTCAAAAATAAATAAACAAAACTTAAAAAAACTACTATTTTCTCATTGTGTCTTTTTTCATTGTCTAATTTAAAAAATAAGAAAAACAGTAATTTTTTTAATATTTTTAAATTTCTCGTTTATTTATTTTTTGAAAGAGGAATACATGGGGAACAAGGTCTCCGAACCACTTTTTTAAAATTTGATTTATATTGTGAGTTAGAATTTTTTTTAAAAGTGTCATTGTCTCTTTGTTTACCATTGTGTCATTCTCACACTTTGTAACAAAAAATGACGTTGTCTTTGAACATTTCTCAAACACATATTAACAATTTGTGACACGGCGATAATTTCTAAACACATAATATGACACAACAAATATTTATAATAAGATGATATTATATAATGACTTAAGAATGAACCGATAAAAGTGATATTTCACTAGTTATAATATAACACAATCACATGATATTACACAACGACTAGACAAATGCCGAAATTTTTTTTTATATATCAATATTATACGCGTTTTAAAGATAACAAAACGCTTGTTTTTTGGTGTAATTTTTTTAAAAAAATAATATCGTATCCAAAGGTTATGAAAGTTTTAAAAAAAGTGGGGGAATTGGCATGTGCCTTGCATGTGGAGAGAGAAAGTCAACAAAAGTGGCTATGACTAATGTACCCTTCCACCAATTTCTTTTCCTACAAATTGATCTCAACCATTAAAAAAGAGATTTAAAAGTCATTTATCCTTCTTAGCCTTCTTATATATATATATATATATATATATATATATATATATATATATATATATATATATATATATATATATATATATATATATATATATATATATATATATATATATATATATATATGGTATGGTTCAAGAGAGAACTCATTTTAAGTTGAGAACTAGAGAACTACTAAAAATACAAGGGATGGAATTTTAAAAAAGAAGGGTAAAATTGGAACTTTAAATATATAAATCTTTAAACATTTATATCTTTTGCATACGTTAATATTATTTTAAAAAAGTTGCACCATTAGATCAAGAATTTCATTATCTTTCATTTGAGTATAAATAACGTCATAAAAAATATTTTTTTTCTCGTTTTTTTAAATTTCATACTACATATATGTAGTATTGCGATATTGTATTTGATTATATTTTTCTTTAAACGTTACTAACTTTTTCATACGTTATTTACATTAAACAATTTTAAAAATCACATTTTGGTTTTTTTGATACTACACATATGTAGTATCAATGTACTTGATGCATTTATTAAGTGGTCAAATGACTCAAGAGTCTAATAATTATTTAAAGTGTACATATGATCTTAAATAACAAATAACAAAGTTCATAAGATTTCATATTAAAAAACTTATGGCAAATGAATACAAAATCAATACTTATACTATGTCTAAACATAAAGATAATAATAATAAACTAATAAACCAATGATAAATATCATAAAAAAGTAAAAAAAAAACTTGAAATTCAAACTATAAGATAGGAATGTATCAATACTGCATATACTGCATATATGTAGTAATATGATACTACATATATGTAGTATACGATACTGCATATATGCAACACTATAAAATTTAAAAGGGAATAATGAATGCGGTGATGTTATGCACCTAAGTTACACGTAAAACCATTAAAATTGCATAGTTTTGATAAAATAACTTAAATGATTTGTTATTAGAAACTTAACTCATTGGTCTTTATTCAATTCTAATGGACGACTCACTCTTCTTCTCATAGATCATAATTCTTCTCTTTCCTATTTATTCAATAATCATCATTCATTTTAGTAAATGATTACTCGCCCTTTAAAAATCGATCGTACGTCAATTTGGCTTCTCAATTTCAACTAACAGATTAAAATAACATGACTCGTATAATCGGTATTGTGATACGCCTCTGCTGCACATATTCATACCACATCACATAACGTGAACCAAGTAATTGCTAGCAATATTAGTACGATCATATGAGAAAAATCCAAATTTAGAATTAAGGCATGATGGTGTTGTTTTTTGTGATGGTATCATCGAAAACAATATTAGTGAACTTTTGTTATTTTATCAAAGTACTAGTTTTGATGGTTTGTCTTGTAATTTAGGTGCATAACGACACAATATTCACTTTCTCCAATTTAAAAACATATAATATCGTATACTACATATATGAAGTATTGAAATTAAAAAAACGAGAAAATTTTATTTTTTTATAACGTTATTTATACTCAAATGAAAGATACTAAAATTCTTGATCTAATGGTGCGAAAATTTTTTAAAAAACTTAACGTATGCAAAAGATAGAAATGTTTAAAGTTTTATATATTTAAAGTTCCAACTTTGCCCCTCCACTTTAAAATTTCATCCCTTGTCTTTTGGGAGTTCTCTAGTTCTCAACTTAATATGGAGTTCTCTCTTGATCCCTCCCCTATATATATATATGTATATATGTATATATATATATATATATATATATATAGAGTGAGGTTCACCTACATAGTGTTATAAATCTAAGAAGGCTAAGAAGCAATAAGAGATTGACATGTGGCATCTAGGAAAATTAGAAGAGGGGGTATTTTAGTCATGCCCACTTTTTTAAATATTCTCTCTCCACATGCAAGTCACATGTCAATTCCCCCAGTTTTTTAAAACGTTTATAACTTTTACATACGACATTATTTTTTTAAACAAATTACACCATAAAAACGAGAAATTTTTTCTCTTTGAAACGCGTATAATATTGATATATAAAAAACGAACTTTTTTTTCACAATTTTTCAGCTCATTGTGTCTAACGTCAGGTCATTGTGTCTTCCGTCAGGTCATTGTGTCTTTCGTCAGGTCATTGTGTGATTGTGTCATCCGTAAGGTTGTTGTGTCATTCATCGGGTCATTGTGTAATCTTATTTGACAAGTATTACACAATGATCTAATAATAATTACACAATAACACAAAAAGTATTTCAAAGATCTTGCTCTCACATCATCCTCCTTGAAAAATAAATAAACAAAACTTAAAAAAACTACTATTTTCTCATTGTGTCTTTTTTCATTGTGTCTAATTTAAAAAATAAAAAAACGGTAATTTTTTTAATTTTTTTTATTTTTTTGTTTATTTATTTTCTGAAAGAGGAATACATGGGGAACAAGGTCTCCGAACCACTTTTTTTAAATTTGATTTATATTGTGAGTTATATTTTTTTTAAAAGTGTCATTGTGTCTTTGTTTACCATTGTCTCTTTGTTTACCATTGTGTCATTCTCACACTTTGTAACAAAAAATGACGTTGTCTTTGAACATTTCTCAAACACATATTAACAATTTGTGACACGGTGATAATTTCTAAACACATAATATGACACAACAAATATTTAAAATAAGATGATATTATATAATGACTTAAGAATGAACCGATAAAAGTGATATTTCACTAGTTATAATATAACACAATCACATGATATTACACAAGCACTAGACAAGTGCCGAAAAAAAATTTTATTTTTTATATATCAATATTATACGCGTTTTAAAGATAATAAAACGTTTGTTTTTTTGGTGTAATTTTTTTAAAAAAATAATATCGTATCCAAACGTTATGAAAGTTTTAAAAAAAGTGGGGGAATTGGCATGTGCCTTGCATGTGGAGAGAGAAAGTCAACAAAAGTGGATATGACTAATGTACCATTCCACAAATTTCTTTTCCTACAAATTGATCTCAACCATTAAAAAATTGATCTCAACCATTGATCTCAAATTGATGGAGCTGTTGTGCTTTCATCCTAGAATGGAGCTGTAAAACAACTACAAGTTTAATTCAAGTTGATCTTTAAACTTAACTGCAAACCTGTGATTTCAGGCCAACTTTAGGCATCAGTTTTGCTGCATTTTTATGACTACCTTGGCAACATTGTAGCAGCCTTTTGGGACTGTTTTGGCTTCAATGGAGCTGCATTTTTGGGAATTAGATGTTCTTGGACTTGGCACATATGGTATGTGCTTGTTGTCAAGTAGTTGGACATGCCTTATGCATTTTATATGAGATTATATTGTTGGGTTTGTGTTGTTTCAGATTAAGTTAACTACACAAGTGGAGGTAGCCCTTAAGCTTTGTGCAAGTCAGGTATTGCATCCTTGCAGTTTATTTTGTCATGTTTTTCTGCTATTAGTTTTAGAATCATCGTGTGCATTTGTAGTCACTTTTTGGATTTAAATTTGTTTGCTTGATTATAATCGCGTATTTTCAAAGTGAAAATCTTTGTAGAGCTGTTATGGTTGTTGTTGAATTGAAGCTAATAATTTGTTAGTAATTTCGTTTCAGTAGATTTGGTTTAGTTTTTGCATTGTACAAATAAGTTGAACATGATCCCCTCTAAATGCTACATGTTGTGAAACTTTAATTTTGTAAAATTTTGTGTAGTTTAGTCAGTAAAGAATCCTAAATTTATGGTTGATTTGTATATTTATTTTTTTAGTTTTACAGAGGCTTGTTATGTAAAATTTAATGTGATTTAGTTAGTAAAGAACCCTAAATCTACTTTTGATTCTATTTTTTAGATCAAAAACAGTTGCATTGATGATGGTAGATGGACTTCACAAATTTAACCGGTGCAGATCTGATCAGAATGATTTTGGATCTATGGGTTTCGGGAATTCAAAGTCGAGTTTTCGACAGATATACTTCACTTTTCAAGCTGATAGTACTTTTAAAGAAGTTTCATATTACTTCATGTAATTTTTTATTTGATTATGGTGTGTAAATGTTTGGTTTTAACTTAGCAATTATATAATATTGATTGATTGGATTAATTCGTTCATTAATAAAAAGGTTTTTTTTATGTTATGAAGTATGTTTGGCTGGTTCAAGATGTGAGGATCCTGTAGGAGCAGAAACGAATGTTTGGGTTTGTCACATTTATGCTCCTGGAGACGGGTAAAACAATTTTGGCAAAAGGAAATCCTCACTTTGTGATTTGCGTGTGCTTGTTGTCGTATAAAGAAAAGGGAAAATACCTAACAAGTATGAATATTCCTATGGGCACTTGCTGCATTTTGAATATTCCTATAATGTTAGATGTTGCTCCAACTATTGAGGTGCCAGTTGAAGAAGAAAAGATTAAAAATAATCAACTAAACGATACATTGGTAAAAGAGGAAGGGATATAAAATATTTCTATGAGCACTTGTTACATTTTGGTGATAATTGGTTGTTTGAGGATCTATATCAGATTATTAGGTCCGTAAGAAACATTACTAAATTTATCTCATCAGGAACCAATTACTTTACACCGGCGTTTTTAGTTTTTCCAACTGTTATGTTTAAGCCATTTTTTTATTGTTTTACTTTGTTGTATCAAATGATTTTTTTAACTATTTGATAATTTTAATGTTAAATTGTTAGTGTCCTTACATGTGTAACACTTATGATGCATATCTGCTATCATGATGCTACTAACCTTAAAACTTTCAAAAGAAATAAACTTAATGCAATGTGAAAACTACCCAAAGTGATTACCACAATGTAAAGTGTCGTCCCTAATATCGCGCCAGCAGCATCGCGCGGGTACCTTACTAGTATATATATATATATATATATATATATATATATATATATATATATATATATATGGGCACCTTCATTTGAGAACTCATTTTTAGGAAAGAACTGAGTGAGAACCGATTTAACTGTTATATTTTTTATTATCTAAATTGACAAAAATGCTTGTAAACTTACCAATTATAAGATTTATTTATAAAAAACATGATTTGTATCGTTTTTAGTTGAAATGCATATATGCACCCACATTATATATGCAAATATGCACACGTTTTATTTCTAAAAAAACCGAGGAGAGGTTATAAAATTCAAGAAATAATGAACAATAGTAATAAAACAATACATTTTTACTTTACCATTGTTATTGAAGCAATAAGTACATGTCTTATATGGTTCTCACTAGTTCTTTCCAAATATTTGGTTCTCATTTGAAGGTAACACTTGGGGCACCTTCATTTGAGAACTTATTTTTAGGAAAGAACTGAGTGAGAACCGATTTAACTGTTATATTTTTTATTATCTAAATTGACCAAACCACAAATGATAATCTGGGTATTATAAGATCAAAAAGTATTATATATAACTATTTACAATAATCATTTCGAGAATTTAAACGTGAATCTAGAGAAACGCCAGAGACGCGATGAAACATGTATTTAATCAGACACGGTTTAGCAATAAGATTTATAATTAAGAAAAAAAATTGAAACAATTTAGAAAATCGTGCAAGGAATGTTAGTTTTGACGAAGATTTAGGACGAGAAACGGTATGAAACGTAGTGTATTTTACGCATTACACATTAAAAAGAACCTACTTAAACCCTGACTATAAAACATGTCTTTCTCATTTTTCATTAACATTGTTAAAACCCTAAATCCCTCCATCCTCCACCCATCCGTCACCCCCTGCAGCTTTCCGGATATTTTCCGACTACCTATGCTGGTTCCATGACAACTGATATATCTCATCTTCTTCCTCTCACCAATATGGTTCTAATGGTGGTTATGGTTTTCCCTGAAACTCGTCGATGGTGTGGTTGTTTGGTGGTGTTCAAAAGTGGCAGTGGCGATGATGGTTGATGTTGCAGGTGGGTGGACGAGTGGCATCTGGGGTGACTGCGATTGGTTGCGAGGGTTTGGCTACACAAGGCATTGAGATGGTGTATTCCTACTTGATCCCGCATCCTAATGCTTCAAGTGTCCATTTTGTGTTGTCATCCTTTTGCTTTATTTGGGCTTTCTTTTGGGCTCCTAGCTTCCTTAGGCCTAAAAGTTTTGGCTTTGGTTATTGGGCTTAAATCCAATCTTGGGCTATGAGGCCCATTTAGGCCTAAAATGGCCCAAACCAAAACCCAATTTTTTGTCCAACTTCTTTTACAAAATATATCCTAATACATTTTTCTAGTAAAAGAAATACAACTAACCTATTTATTAATACAAAGCAATATGAAAGAATAAATAGATTACAAACCCAAATAAAAGAATATTACAACCCAATTGAATAATCAAACAATATCACAACACAAACACACATCCATGCATAAGGTCAAGGTTAGGTTATGAACATCCATATACACATCCAAATATGCAAGTATTTCAAGTCCAAAGTGGTTCCCCTTTATCAACCCTAAAGTTTTCGGCGAAGGTTAAACAAACCTAAAACTTTGGGTTTTTGTCCAAACAAAATAAGAAATCATCCAAATGATTTGGTTTTCAAAGATTATCACATGCATGTAAAGTGTAATCTTGAAAAACCAAGGGGTAACCAACACCCAAAACTTTCGGCCATATGGTGTACCACACAAAAAAAAAACCGAAACTTTTGGACCTATTGAAGCATGTATTCGTATAAGTGGCTCTTGATGCCATTGTTGGGTTTTAACAAGATTATCAAAGTCATATAAGCCAATTATAGGAAAAACGCAGCGGATATTAAGTTTAAAATCTTAATAATCTGATTATTAAACATGTTTAACATGCAAAACCCATAGTGGATCTAAATACGAAATACATACTATCAAACACAACCATAGGGTGTTTAGAATACTACATTTCAAGATGAAGAAGATGATGTCCTTGAATGAAAAATCTTTAAAGGAGAAGACCTCAAGCTTCTATACCCCAAGCTTTCCAACAAACACCTCGATTGTGCTAGGATTTTTACACTTGTGAACTCACTTGAAAACCCTCTTGTTCAACCACCTATGGCCGAAAATTTTCAAGGACTCTTGGGAGTTCTTGCACTTCTATATATCTTTGTTAAAAGTATCACTCCCTTATATAAGAGAGAACCATCATATTTAAGCATATCTCTTACATGATCTTGTGTGAGAATCTCAAGATTTATTGCATGGAGATTGATTGGTGGAAGACTTTATGGGAAGACCCATTTTCAACCATGGGGCCATAATTCCACCCAATCCCATTTTTGTTTATTTATGATTCTTGTATTTATATTTTATAACCTTTTATAAAATATAACATAACACAAGACTTCATGCAACATATGATTATATTTTATAATGTTATTTAACCCATTAAATAAAAATAATAAAATTTCTCAAAAATAAATTATCCAAATAATTTTAAGTTTATCAAGTGCAATTATTTAGAAAATCAACTTCTAAATATTTCTAAGTGTTAATATTTATTTGTATGATCATATCATAAATAAACATTATGTGTGTTTGTCTAGCTTGTTAATGGGTATGACCTGACTTGGATCATAACGTACTAGCCGCACCAATTTTAATATGTCTCTTGGGCATACCGATTCCAACAGAAACAACAACCATTTAATCTTCTTGATGTGTAAGTTATGAAAAATTGTTTTAGCATCGAAGGGACATATTAGCATAGCAACAAGCTTCATAGTATAGTAACTAGTAACCAACCTATAGAATCAACCAAAGAATCGCCGGGTTTAAATCAAAATCACCTATCGATGTTGTAGAGTGTAGGTGGGTGATATAGTGCAAATTATACGTTTATCCCGTGTTGAGTTTGTACACGTTTTTGAGTCTTTTCAATTAGCTTTCTTTAGGTTCTATCTACTATTGATTCATTTGTGTTTTGTAGGTCCCAAGT
Organism: Tagetes erecta; assembly: GCA_030867185.1. Lineage (NCBI taxonomy): Eukaryota > Viridiplantae > Streptophyta > Magnoliopsida > Asterales > Asteraceae > Tagetes > Tagetes erecta. The sequence goes on along the minus strand of CM061486.1, from coordinate 2,881,087 downwards.
TTATGAACGGTTGAAAAGAGAGCAAGAAAAGAAGAATGTAGGAAAAAACCGGACGCGAAACGGAGTTATGAGCTGAAAATGAGACACGAAACAAGTTCACAAAGTTTCTGTTAAAAGTGGTAGGTGGCGGTACCGCCACCTAATGTCCTCCACGCTGCGGTACCGGCACCTAGGTGAGTTACGAATGAGGGACGGTTTTGACCTAGTTGAACGAGTGATGTGAGGGTGATTAATTGGATGTTAAAGAGTTAAATGATAGAGTTTAGATGCGTTTATATGTGTTATTCATGTGGTTTTCATTAAGAAGATAACTATGCATGTGTATGTGAATTGTAGGTAAAAATGGTGCTTTTGGACCATGCATTAGGAGGGATGGAAGAGTTACATGGATTACATGAAAATTGGAGGCTAAAGACAAGGCAATTGAAGATTTCATCAAGGCCTCTGGCGTAGACTACACCGGGTGGCGTAGGCTACGCCAGCCCAAAATCAAAAGTAACAGAAAGCCCTCTGGCGTAGGCTACGCCAGCTCGCGTAGGCTACGCCAGTAAACTCTAGAACTAAACAGAACACATCCTGGCGTAGGCTACGTCAGCTCGCGTAGGCTACGCCAGACTATTTTTGGAAATGTGTTTTTAGGTCGGGTTTTGACCAATTTAATCACCCCTTCAACCCCATTCGACTCTCTCGACTTTTTGACGAATTTTTGCGGTTCAAGGAAGGTGTTAGCATCATTTCATCACTCAGGAACATCATTGAATCATCGAGAATGCTTAATCCATCAACTATTGAAGAATCGATCAAGAACATGAGCGGCTAAACCACCCGTGTTCATCTCCGGGTGGATGGTTAGTGTTAGTTAATGTCTAATTAGGGTTTTAATGTGCTAGACACAAGTTAAATGTTTGGTTTTGTTTGAATATTATAATTTGTCTATGAATTTGATATTTGAATGCAATTGAATGTTTGGTAGACTTGTGAGTTTGTGATCAATAGTTTAATTAATGGTTATAGCATTTTGTTTGAGAAACTTGTATGTCATTCACTAGCCAACCTAACTAGTAATCAACATTCGAGTCGTTTTCTTACATGGTTATAACTTGTACTTCTAAACGAAACCACTAGGTCCGGCATTGGTTTGGATCCGGCCAACACAATGAAAATTGGTCGTGAAATCATCTAATTTAACTACTCGTGAGTCTAGTTATTAGCACACTTTAACCTATGATCACAACTATCTATGTCTATGTAGAGATTCTAGCATGTTAGATGATATAATGTTAAATATACATAAATACCTAGTTGCGTTTAATTACATTTTGTGTCGTTTCGGTTATGTTTATATATCATTTTTGGCACAACTAATTTTTTTGTATTTCGTAGGTCCCATGTTGATAAAGAAACGGATAGATCGTGAAAAATCGAATCCGTAGGCGAAAACGGGGCGCGAAACGGAGTTCCGAGCGGACCGGAACGCGAAACCGAAGAAAACGATCGAAACCGAAACAAAACGAAGGGATGGGGCTGGCCACGCCACGCGACCAGCCACCCCATGCTGGCCGCGCGACGTGGCGTGGTCAGTTGGTGGTTTTGGTCAGCACGGTACGCGGCCATGAACTCACTTCGTCATCGCGCGACGCTGTGACGCGTTTTTAACAGATTGTTTTCTCGTTTTTTTGGCCCGGTTCGCTATATAAACAACTATTCTTCAACCCTAGCCTCCTAGACTTTCTTGGTACGAGTTTGGGATGAATTGGAGCATATTGGAGGCGGTTTTGAGCACGAAATGAAGCCACGAAAAGCAAGACGAAGCACGGGTTCAAGAATCGTTATCTAACGATTCCGGGTTCTTCAGTTCTTTTGCTTCCCTTTCTTTTCGCTATGTTTATACACTTTATACTTGCGTTTATTTTTGTTATTATGGTTGTTGGCTAGGTTCGTTAGACCGCCTAGACATATGATGAACCGTTGTTAATGTTTGCGTTTGTTTTGGATTATGTTTTGATTATGGATTTTATGTTCTAAGTAAAAGTTTGGATTTTTATTAGTTTGATGCTTTATGCGTGTTGGATTTGGATTGCCTAATATTATTGTTCCATTGAATCCTTTTTTATTGTCTATGTCATAGAATAGGATTCGATTCAATTTATTGACTGTGTGTTATGAACGGGTTATGGTTAATTGCATGCTTAAACCATAGGAATGGTAATGTCGGTCAACCTTATGAAAACGTGCTAGCTCGTCTAAGTAACCGTGAGGGGATTAGATTAATCAATGAGTGTTGTTTGATTGATTGCTAGGATTAGATATTCGTGAGAAGTCTAACTAGGTATAAATTAACAAACCTGCTTATTGAGTCAAACGAGTATTTCTAAACAGATTTTGAAATTTATACTGTGAGGTTAGGTTTCGGTTAAAGTCACTTAGTCATAATTCAATTGAACAACTGTGAAGGCGTTTAATTACCAAAACTGGTGTTCGTATTAACTTTTTAGAAACCCGTAGGTGTCTTTTTGAAAAGGGTCGAGGGTCCTAATAGTGGTGACTATATGTGAATATTTTAAGATTCAGTTCCATAATAAACATTCCCATTTCAAACAACGATTAAAACAACGGGGATTCAAGTCTAGGCGGTTTACTTCATTTAACTAATTTTCAATCTCGTCTTTCGTGCTTGTTTCTATTTTTAATAACTTTCCATTTTTAGTAACTTTCTACTTTTAGCAAAAACCCCCTTCTTAAATAATCTTTTAATTAAAGTTCGTGTCTAGTTTAGTTGAGTCTTGTCAAGTAAATTTAACGTAATATATAGAGTCTGTGGGTCGACACTCGGACGTACGTGTCACTATACTGCATTCGACCAGTCCACTGCCGGTTGTGTGTAGTTTAGTAGTACGTCAAGGTTTTTATAAATTTAAAACTAGGTGTTTTTAGGTGTTTATTTTATATATATATTACACGCATCAAGTTTTTGGCGCCGTTGCCGGGGAGTCTTGGTAATTGCGTTATTTAACTTTTTGAGTCTTAATTGCTACACACGTGCTTTGTTTGTTTTTGTTTGAGTCGTAGGGGTCTAAAGTTCCTGTCGTTATTTCCAGTTTCTACTTTCTTTTCTTGTTTTAGTTATTTTGTGTTTGATTTGTCCTGTTTAATTTCTGCAGGTTTATGCCACACTTGAGGTCGCACGGGCCCTTGAAGCGTACTGTTGAGGCATCTAACCAAGAACTAGAGACTGTTGCTGACTCGTCTGCGGAGGTAAAGGTAAGTACTGTGAAATTCGATTTTACACCGCACCCGTCACCACATCACTCACCGCACAGCTCAGCACCTAGCAGTCCTAGGTTCACAATGGCTGATAATCACACTATGCACGAGCAAGCCATGGATGGTTTCACCGGGAATCATTCATCTATCACGGTGCCTGCGATTGATAACCCGAACTCTTGGCAGATCCCATCCTACATCATGACCGCCATCACAAATAGTCAGTTCCATGGGCGGGATGATGAGGACGCACCCGCACACTTATCGTGCCTCACGCGAATAGTGAGCACTTTCAAACTCCAGGGTGCGTCCGATGATGCGATCTACCTCCATTTGTTCCCCTTTTCTTTGGCGGATTGGGCACTCATTTGGCTTGATTCGCAAGCTGCTGGGACGTTCACGACGTGGGCAGAACTTCGTTCAGCTTTCCTAAATAAGTACTTCCCACCTGCTAAGGCATGTCGCCTTCGTGATCAGATCCACTCGTTCCGAATGGAACCTGATGAGCCCTACTACATGGCTTGGGAGCGATTCCAAAACTTGTTATCTCGCTGCTCCCAGCATGGGCTCACACCTTGGGCTTTATTTGAAAAATTTTATAATGGGCTGACTTATGAAGTTAGGTCTAGGTTCGACACATCTACGGGGGGGGGGCACTTAATGGGTAAAATGAATGTGACATAGTGTAATGAACTTTTTGAAAGTTTTTCCCAAGCTGAACATCATCAGCGAACGTCACCAAGAGACTCGTAAGCACCAGCGAAGTGTGCCATCCTATCCCGCGATCCGTTTCGGTAAGCTTTCGATCCGCTTCGTTATTCGTTATCGCTACGGTTTTGGTATCACGTGTACGGTTTGGTTTCGAACAATGATTTTTAGTATAACTATATATGGGCATAGGATTGAATAGATAGCAATGTTATGTGTCGGGATCGATGTTGGGTTCGACCGTAAGTGCGATTATTTTGAAAAGTATATTTCTATACGTGCGTGATCATGTGTATACATGAATTTATATATATAGGTGTTACCATACATATACTTAGGATCATATTTTACAAACAATAAATATATATGAATTGTACGTAAGTATATGCTTGTGTATGTGGGTATGTGATTTAAACATTAAATATATATACAAAATTGTATAGAGGTATTAACAATATGCATAGATGATTAGTATGTATATGCGTGATATGTAAATGCTGTTGGAAAATTTTGTATAACACAATAATAATTTGTGAAAAATACAAAATAATATATTGATTTATTTCAATTTTTTAGTTAATGTGAGAGTTTTATTACATGAGATGTTTCATCTTATTATTAATATTTAATGGGGTGTTTCAATTCATTAGTTATGGGTAATGAATGAGATGTTTGACTCATTTTACCTATAAATACCAAGGTTAGTCTTGGTTAGAAGATACACCAAACTACACCAAAAACTTCACTAATACTAAAAGACCTCTCATTGTCTCTCTTTAAAAATTATTTCTAACAAAACCTTGATCATGTTCATGTTCTTCTTTATGGTATAATTTGGGTTGTGAGTCAATCCCGGCAGTACATACTGCTTCGGCTGTTGTACCCTGGGAAACAAACGAGTTCTCTTGGGAGACTCGGAATTTGTTTTAAGGGACCCGTGTTGAACACGAATCCTCAGCCATGTTTTTGCTTCTGTTTCTACTCATTTCTTGTATCTTGTTTCATTTCGGTTGTAATCATAATGTAATTTACTTGTATTCTTTATTTTCTTTGTATTGTAATTGAATTAATAAAGAATTTTTAGTTTTTTGTACGAACGGTTCCTACAATCTTAAAACAAATTTTTTTTAAATCACCGTTCGTATTTAAAAAAAAAGTATATAGTCATTGTTCGTCTCTCAAAGTTGGACTTAGAGAACTTACATTTGACTTTTCTTTTCTAAAACCGGATTTTATTTACAAAGAAAGTGATTCTTTTTTTTTTACCATTTGTTGGTTTTGATTAAGTGTAATTTTGTTTATGTATAAAAGCTTTGATAGTTTTTCATAACACTTGTCTCAATTACTTTGAGAGTTTAATACTCTCATGAGTTTCTTTAGCATTCAAAAGTGGTTTCATTCCCATTAATATATTTTGTTGAATGACTCAAGATGTTAAAACAAAAAGGTTCAAAATCCAATTTTGTTTTAAATCAAAGTTTTCGAAACCTTATGTGGTTTCAAGATTAAAACTTTGAATTAACCGTTTGTCGGTTTCAAGATTAGTTTTCATATGCGCCTTAAGAATGGTTATGCTTGTGTACGCATCTTATGAAAACCGGTATTTCTTATTTGCGAGTAAGAAATCTTTCATATGTGAAACTTGTGTTTTAACATGTGTGTTAAAACCTAATGTTATTCTAATTAAGTATTAGAAGAGATTCTTTATAATATAATCAATTTTGTATGGATTTAGTATTAATCTTTTAAATTTAAAATCGTTTTTTAGAAACAAATGATGAAATCATTATTAATTCGAAAACGTTGACAATCATAATTATTAATTTACAAATGATCATTTTATAAAACTTTTTGCTTCAAAACATTTTACAAACGTTTTGTTGGAACCTTTCATTACATGAAGCTATATGCTTAGAATGTTTGATGTAGACTATTTGTTGACTAATGTGCGTGTTAGAACCCATTTACTTATCTAGCATGTGTGTTAGATATGACCTAAATTTTATGGTCTAAAAGCGTCTTATGTAGGCGTTTATTCTTAACATGTGTGTTAATGATAAATTTAAATAAGAGTGTTTTATGTAAACATCTTATCTCTAACGTGTGCGTTAGAAGTATTTTATTCAATAAAACTATTTACAATTTTGGGTATTGATTTCCGTAATCAAAACATAAAATTAAAATAGTTTATTTCGAAATTGCTAAGTGAATGTTTTGGCAAAACTAAGATTTGGTTTAGAATGAAATAAACCAAAAGTTTACATAAAGTGTTAACATAGTTTGTTACTCTTGTGAAAGTAACATGTCATAAAGCAATAATAGATTCAAGTTGACTATTTGATGGAAAGATAAATCTTTGTTGCTATGAACATATATAATTGTTCAAATACTAATACATGTGAACAATTTACCATATAAACAACATGATGTTTTATATCAATTTTGTGATTGTTTAAAATGGGAGTACCACTATGGGAGATCAATTTATGATTATTCAAAGTTCATATGAGTCAATGATGAAACCTTTTGAGAAAAAAAAAGGAAAAAAAAGTTTATGATCCTAGATTGAATGATGATCTATGTATGTTTGTGTAACTTACATATTAGAATGTCCCTAATATTGAGATTTTGGGATGTTGAACAACTCTCATTGTTTGTTTAAACTATGAAATGAATGTTGTGAACGAATATTGGAATATTCCTTAAAAGCTGTGAAGAATCAGAATGATGCATCTTCTGTTCACATGCTAGAGTATTGTAGTCTAAAGCATGCTAGACTAATACTTGTTATGGTGCTCTGAGGAGACTACTAATGTGAAACATTCAACTCATATACAACATAAAAGTAAAATTGTGTATAAGACAATATGGGTGTCGGTTGTCCTTCAATCTTAGAAAAGTCATATTGTTTATAGAGAACTCAATTTTCTAGATCTAATCTAGATGGTAACTTAAAAGTATTTTAAGTTTGAAATGGTTGATAACAACCTATGACAAGGCATGTGTTGCTTTAGTCGGTAAAAAAAAAAGCATTGACGACATCTTTGATACAAGACGTTGATCTTGTTCAAATCATGGATGTCTAATCGTATATTTAAACATTTTCTATCTAAATGCAAGAAATGTGGGGGGAAGCCATTTGAGAAATGGTATTTGAGAAGTTTTCTCAAACCCGTATCAAAAGAGAACCTTTGGTTGAGCCAAATATAATGCAACTATGTGACCGAATCTACATGCTAGACTCGAAGGTCAATTGGTTGGATTTAACATCTAATTACTAATGGCATGGATATGCTAGGCTTGAAATGCATTTTAAAGACAAAAATGTACCTCAGTTCGAGTTGACACTCGAGGTTATAGTCTTAAAAAAATGACAAAAGGCAAGATTAACTTGTGAGTTAATAACACATCATAACAACTCATCTCAACTGCAATTATCTATATTGACTCGACGGAGTCATAGATAATGGTTTTGGATCCAACAACATGAGAGACGGAGTTGTGGAATTAGACTAAAGCCCATGAAAGATGATATATGAAGGAAAACCTAACTTAGTTGACTGGAGATCCCAAGATCTAAGTTCAATAGGACAACCTACTCATATATCTAAGGGTGGTCACTGTGGGGGCATAATTAATATATATCAGTCGATATATAAGCTAATATGTATAAATGTTTGTACATGTCCTCTTAAATTATAAAGGGAGCTTAAATACTTCCTAGTCCATTCCTATAACAACAGTGACACGTTGTGAGGCTAAGCATACCGTATGGTTAATGATTTGCGTAATCATAGTAACCTTAATGCTTTTAATGATTTTTTAGATAAATCACCTATGTGAAAGAGAAGTGGGGTCGCTTTGAATGAAATTGTGGGGTGCGCAATTCCTAGAGCTTTCACAGAACCAGGCTAGTGTTCCATGACCATAACGGACACGACAATGAGGGGTTGACCAGACCAGGGAAGGTACTGTGTGAAGTGTATTGTCGTCTCCATAAATGGTGGTTGGTTCAAGGACATCACGTCTACCGAACCACTAGGAGACTAAGTATGCATCACAACGGAAGGTTCAAAGGTAACACCTACCTATCCGGCAATACTCAACCGCTGAATTATATCTAAGAAACTTGTATGTAACGATCAATCTTGATTGTTGGAATAATATGTGAAAATGAGTTTTCAAATGAGAAAATGAGGTTTTCATTTGAGAAAATGAGATTTTGTCTTTTTCCCATGTGGAGGATTGTTGGAAAATTTTGTATAACACAATAATAATTTGTGAAAAATACAAAATAATATATTGATTTATTTCAATTTTTTAGTTAATGTGAGAGTTAAATTACATGAGATGTTTCATCTCATTATTAATATTTAATGGGGTGTTTCAATTCATTAGTTATGGGTAATGAATGAGATGTTTGACTCATTTTACCTATAAATACCAAGGTTAGTCTTGGTTAGAAGATACACCAAACTACACCAAAAACTTCACTAATACTAAAAGACCTCTCATTGTCTCTCTTTAAAAATTATTTCTAACAAAACCTTGATCATGTTCATGTTCTTCTTTATGGTATAATTTGGGTTGTGAGTCAATCCCGGCAGTACATACTGCTTCGGCTGTTGTACCCTGGGAAACAAACGAGTTCTCTTGGGAGACTCGGAATTTGTTTTAAGGGACCCGTGTTGAACACGAATCCTCAGCCATGTTTTTGCTTCTGTTTCTACTCATTTCTTGTATCTTGTTTCATTTCGGTTGTAATCATAATGTAATTTACTTGTATTCTTTATTTTCTTTGTATTGTAATTGAATTAATAAAGAATTTTTAGTTTTTTGTACGAACGGTTCCTACAAATGCGTATGTATGGATCGAGCTATGCTATAAATATATATGATGGTGTATACAAGACATATTGTGAATATGAATGAGTGTGTGATATGTACGATGCATGTGGATGGATGAGAATTTTATAATATGTGGGTAATATTTATTAAAGATATGTGTATAGCTAAGGTATATAACATATACTTATGCAATGAGTGTAATGGTATTTGTTGGTGTTGATGTGAGAAAGGTACAATATGAGGTTGTTATATGAGTGCTAGTATATAAATAAACTATGTATTAATGTGGGAGAATGATGATGATTATTATATTTATTGTGTAAGTTCTCATGTATATGTGTATAAAAGTTGGTATGTGTATGGATTGAAAGAAAGCATATGAACATATGTAATAGTTTACGTATGATTGTCTTGTGTTTATGAGGGGTGTGTGGTTTCTTTATGCATGGAATTAAGGAGAATTGCTATGTATGTGGGTGTGTCCTATGTCTTGGTAATAGTATTCAATATATGATAGATTTGATGATAATTAAATAATAATGTAGTGGATCATGTGTGATTATACAAACTGCCTATATATAATTATATATACGTGAAGACTGATGGGGATATGTGACATATATTGATACATGTGAAGTATATATATATATTATATGAGATATTATATAATTTTCATTGTGAATTGTATAAACCTGGTGTGTTTGATTTATACGGATTAATAAACTGACGGTTTGAATATCATGGTCTGGGTCACGGGACAAAACTCATTTTTCTACATGCCATTTATATTAGGGCATTTGGGTACGAAACCGAATCGGAGACGAGAAACCGTTTAAGTTTTATTTTAATCGCTAGCAGCTAATTCTGATCATTTTTCTACATCCCATCCTACTCATTTTTCTACATGCCATTTATACCTAGGCTCTTTACTTGCTATTTGTTTGTAGCTGCGCAACCTAAGGTGAGTTTCACGGCCCCTTTTACTATTTTCCTGTTGGGGAGAAAGCACGCACGAAAACACTTTTGATTTTGTATTTACTTATATATCATCATGGCTACTAAACGTTAAACTTAACATACGAAAGTCCTTTCAATTCTCTCGAACTGTTAATATACGGGGTATAGCGAGGAAGTTCGGGTAGTACTACTGGGTTTGGCAAACCCCACCCTCGGCTGGGAGCCGGGCAGGTGTGAATTGTCCTAATCTCATGGCCATTGAATGTTAACAATGGTAGCAAGGCACAACATAAACAGTCAGCTCGGATTCGAAACGTTTGAGTAACATGAAAACTTGGGTTAGCTACCTACTGATATATTTGTGATTTACATTATCTGGAAAACTTGTTATTGAACTGTTGTTTAAAACCTGTGAACTCACCAACCTAGCGTTGACACTTTTTAGCGTGTTTTTCTCAGGTGGCCAATGTTAGATGAACATCACAATAGGACATCCATCATGGGTCTGCATAGTTTCAAACATTTTGTTTATAATTATTGCATTTTAAATTCTATACTTTGGGGCGCGTGTTTTGCGTATATGTTTTACTTTACTTTACGCTTCCGCATTTTTTTAAACGGTTAAACTCTGACGTTTGGTTTTCTCATTTACTGAGACACGTTATTTTTAAACTCATTTAGAGTCGTTTTTGTAATTAATGACTTGGATCCTGGTTTGTCACGCCTCAAACGGTAGAACTCCGTTAGTGGAATTTGGGGGTGTGACAGATTGGTATCAGAGCCATTAGTTATAGCGAACTAGGTTTGCATTGCATTGCATTCTAGACTATAACTGCACATTGCATTAGTTAAAAATTTACATTCACATAATTGACACTCATTCAGATAAATCGCATTGCTGATACGTCTTCATATTTGGGTAAAAAAAAACAAAAAAATTAATTTTTTTACTATAACTATAGATAATGAAATAGTCTTCCATTTATGCATTCACTTAGTTATAACATATACACATACACTAGCACTGCATGCCTATCTACATGACTCGATTTGGCGTCGAGTAGTTAACTTTGAATATGTAAACTTTAGATCACATTAGTAGAATCTTTCTTGCTAGTGAGACTTGAACTAAGTATGAAATTCCTAGCTTTACACTTTATGCTTAATCACAACCTTGTTACTTCATTATGATTTTGAAAACCTAAAACTGTTTGAAACTGTGTGAAGAACTTCTTTCATTAGTTTACAAGCTATATCTCACATCATTATGATAGCTAGATGGTGTACTAGAGCCTAATGAACACAACTTTATATTTTACCTACCCTATTATGGCAACCAACCGGTAGGGTCTAGCGCCTAATGAATAAGGGTACAAGAACAACTGAACTGGATTAGTGACGGAAACATATTTAATGTGAGGTCCTGACTTAACTATTGTATGACGAAATATACTTTCTCGCATGTCACATATTGAGTGGCCCATTATATGATATAGAATGTTAGTTGATATGAGACTTATTATGTGTGCTATAACATATTACTAGTTGTGTCAAACTATTAGGTTTAATAAATATGTTATCTTCTTGCCTGTTGAATACCCTCATTGTGTTTATAACTTTTTTTCTTATACTTATCAAGAACTCATAATATGCTCGAGATATATTTCCCTCTAAGTACAACACACTAGGCATCTAGTCTTATACATGCAGCGTACTTGACTTATAGTTATAAGTATATCCTGCTTTCCTATACACATCATATACTTGAAATGAAATAAAATACCATATAGGTAGTACAAATCAATAAGCATGACAAAACATAATAGTAAATCTTGCGATGGGAAACAAGTTAGGATGGTCGTGTGATGTAAATTGACGATTACGGGTGCGCAACGTAATGGTGAATTTATACGTACGCGGGGATCCTAGCAATAATCCGTCGTGTGGGTTATACCCAAAACACAATAAATAAATCAAGTCCACTTAGATTCTTCTAAAGCAAAAGTCCATCTTTAAATAAAAATGGTAAAAATAATAATAATAATAATAATAATAATAATAATAATAAATAAATAAATAAACAAATAAATTCATCCTAAACTATAACCGTACAACTATCTTAGTTAACCTAACACACATAATGATTCGTAAAAGTTAGACATTATATTTATATGTATAAGATATGTCGTTATCATCAACTCCCTCTCACGGTCCTGGTAAAACCTCGTAGTTTCTGACCCTTCATCATCCTCATCTACTCACTCTACTCTTTTGACACTTAAACTGATAGAAATTTTATGACCTATAAACCTTACAAATTAGCAAATGCAATCCGAACTCTATTAGAGTCTAAGTATACCGTTAAGTTAATTCGCAATGATCTAATTTAACCAACTCCCATCTAGTATTAGTTTTCTTTCAACCAAACCAAAGTGACCTACCATCACTGAAATTTCGGGACGAAATTCTTTCAACAAAGGGATGATGTGACAATCCAAAACTTTTCTTTTCTTTTATTCCTTGCAACCTCAAATCCTTACTAACCTTACTCAACTTTCGGGACGAAAGTTCTTTTAACAAGGAGATGATGTGACACCCGATAATTTTAGGTTAACGTCGTTAACCCAACTTTACTAAATTCCATTAGTATCTTTTAACTTGAAAACCTACCTAGTACATTACCATTATTATTAATTAAAAAAAATTAATTTAAATAAACAACTAAACAAGTATTTATTTCAAAAATAGTAATTCGAACAATTATTGGATCACGACGAGCGGACATTTAAACATTAGTAATTTGGGAATAACTAATACGCATGACTCGAATACGTATCGAAAAATAAACGAGATAATTTCATAAAATATATATATGTCGTAAAAGGTGCGGGGTTCAGATAGCAATTAATGAAACTTAAACTATATAACTTTGTAAACAAGTTACATAGAATTAAAAGCCTAGGGACTAAATTTCAAAATGAAAATACATATATATACATACATCAAACCCACACCCGTAACCCTATAACCATACCGCCGTTCACCACTCCAGCTATCCCTGTTGACTCCTCCGTCCCCGACAAACCTATAATCATCTCCACCACGTCCACTACTTCGACCGCCACTGTTCCGATCAGCTGCACTTCCCGGGTCATTCTCGTCATCATCAGCGAACGTCACCAAGAGACTCGCAAGCACCAGCGAAGTGTGCCATCCTATCCCGCGATCCGTTTCGGTAAGCTGTCGATCCGCTTCGTTATTCGTTATCGCTACTGTTTTGGTTTCACGCGTACGGTTTGGTTTCGAACAATGATTTTTAGTATAACTATATATGGGCGTAGGATTGAATAGATAGCAATGTTATGTGTCGGGATCGATGTCGGGTTCGACCGTAAGTGCGATTATTTTGAAAAGTATATTTCTATACGTGCGTGATCATGTGTATACATGAATTTATATATATAGGTGTTACCATACATATACTTAGGATCATATTTTTCAAACAATAAATATATATATATACGAATTGTACGTAAGTATATGCTTGTGTGTGTGGGTATGTGATTTAAACATTAAATATATATACAAAATTGTATAGAGGTATTAACAATATGCATAGATGACTAGTATGTATATGCGTGATATGTAAATGCGTATGTATGGATCGAGCTATGCTATAAATATATATGATGGTGTATACAAGACATATTGTGAATATGAATGAGTGTGTGATATGTACGATGCATGTGGATGGATGAGAATTTTATAATATGTGGGTAATATTTATTAAAGATATGTGTATAGCTAAGGTATATAACATATACTTATGCAATGAGTGTAATGGTATTTGTTGGTGTTGATGTGAGAAAGGTACAATATGAGGTTGTTATATGAGTGCTAGTATATAAATAAACTATGTATTAATGTGGGAGAATGATGATGATTATTATATTTATTTTGTAAGTTCTCATGTATATGTGTATAAAAGTTGGTATGTGTATGGATTGAAGGAAAGCATATGAACATATGTAATAGTTTACGTATGATTGTCTTGTGTTTATGAGGGGTGTGTGGTTTCTTTATGCATGGAATTAAGGAGAATTGCTATGTATGTGGGTGTGTCCTATGTCTTGGTAATAGTATTCAATATATGATAGATTTGATTATAATTAAATAATAATGTAGTGGATCATGTGTGATTATACAAACTGCCTATATATAATTATATATACGTGAAGACTGATGGGGATATGTGACATATATTGATATATGTGAAGTATATATATATTATATGAGATATTATATAATTTTCATTGTGAATTGTATAAACCTGATGTTTGATTTATACGGATTAATAAACTGACGGTTTGAATATCATGGTCTGGGTCACGGGACAAAACTCATTTTTCTACATGCCATTTATATTAGGGCATTTAGGTACGAAACCGAATCGGAGACGAGAAACCGTTTAAGTTTTATTTTAATCGCTAGTAGCTAACTCTGATCATGATTAGGTAGTGGGACTACCTAGGCTCTTTACTTGCTATTTGTTTGTAGCTGCGCAACCTAAGGTGAGTTTCACGGCCCCTTTTACTATTTCCTGTTGGGGGAGAAAGCACGCATGAAAACACTTTTGATTTTGTATTTATTTATATATCATCATGGCTACTAAACGTTAAACTTAACATACGAAAGTCCTTTCAATTCTCTCGAACCGTTAATATACGGGGTATAGCGAGGAAGTTCGGGTAGTACTACTGGGTTTGACAAACCCCACCCTCGGCTGGGAGCCGGGCAGGTGTGAATTGTCCTAATCTCGTGGCCATTGAATGTTAACAATGGTAGCAAGGCACAACATAAATAGTCAGCTCGGATTCGAAACGTTTGAGTAAAATGAAAACTTGGGTTAGCTACCTACTGATATATTTGTGATTTACATTATCTGGATAACTTGTTATTGAACTGTTGTTTAAAACCTGTGAACTCACCAACCTAGCGTTGACACTTTTTAGCGTGTTTTTCTCAGGTGGCCAAGGTTAGCTGAACATCACAATAGGACATGCATCATGGGTCTGCATAGTTTCAAACATTTTGTTTATAATTATTGCATTTAAATTCTATACTTTGGGGCGCGTGTTTTGCGTATATGTTTTACTTTACTTTACGCTTCCGCATTGTTTTAAACGGTTAAACTCTGACGTTTGGTTTTTTCATTTACTGAGACACGTTATTTTTAAACTCATTTAGAGTCGTTTGTGTAATTAATGACTTGGATCCTGGTTTGTCACGCCTCAAACGGTAGAACTCCGTTAGTGGAATTTGGGGGTGTGACACCAGTCCTGTAACCAATAAACCTTCTACTCGGGGTGTGCACCATGTTAGCATGGAAACTAGTGTGGCTGCTGCGTTAGGAAACCTAACCCGTGAGGTGAAGGAGCTTAGGTCGAAAGTGGATAAGTGTGAGTTGTGTCGGGGAGGGCATGATACGTCTGAGTGTCTGTTGATGTCTAGAGAAGAACAGGTAGAGTTCGTAGCAAATCAGAATAGGTTCCCGAATAGCAATAATAATAACTCTAATTGGAACCGACATTCGAACTTTGATAGCAACTCAAATTGGCGTTCATCAAGTGCCCCACCTGGTTATCAATCTAACTATAATAACAATAATAATCAGGGGGCGGGTAGTTCTTTTAATGGAAATGGTAGTGAACAGGCTAGTGGACAGGGGTCTAGTGATAGCATACATAGGATTGAACAGATGCTAGTTAAGTTAGTTGCTAGGGATAAGGTTACAGAGGAAACCCTAGCGAAACATGAGCTTCAATTACAGAACCAACATGCTATCATATTAGATATCCAGAGAGCTATAGGAGAGTTAAATAAAGCAGTCACCTGCCCAGAGGCCACAGGGCCAGTTCTCTGGATCCACTCAAACGAACCCATCGGCTCAATTGAATGCGATCTCAACCCGTAGTGGTAGAGTATTAGAGTCTGTTAGGAAGAAGGTGTCGTTTAGTGAGCCACTAGTGAGTGAGAAGGTAGTTAGTGATGATGATGAGGAAGTTGATGAGGAGTTGGTTTTAGAGGGTCCGGGTAGTGATCAGGCAGAGTTTAGAAACCCAAAACCCGATAGTGACCCTAAGTTTGACTTAAGTGTGGGGAGGAAGCCGGTGGATGTTAGGCCCTCCCCTATGATTGATCATGCTAGAGTGTCATATCCCGCTCGTTTGAAGCAGCAGAAGTACACGCGGGATTATGGCCATTTCCTAGATTTGTTTAAGCAATTAAAGATCAATCTGCCATTTATAGAAGTTCTCCAGCATATGCCTAAGTATGCTAAGTTCTTAAAGGACATCCTTAAGAACAAATGCAAGCTTGGAGAACTGTCTTCTGTCCCATTGAGTGGCGAGTGCTCGGCAGTACTCATGAATACACTGCCCGAAAAGCTATCTGATCCAGGAGTCTTCACGATTCCTTGTCTTTTCGGCATTAACACTGCGAGCACTGCTTTAGCTGACCTAGGCGCTAGTATAAATCTCATGTCGTATTCTTTATACGAGAAGCTAGGTTTAGGTGATCTTACACCCACTCGTATTTCTTTGTCGTTAGCAGATCGTTATGTGATCTATCCACGGGGAATTGTGGAGAATCTTTTAGTGAAAGTCGATAAGTTTGTTTTCCCCGTGGATTTCGTTGTTCTTGATATGGAGGCTGACGCCAAAGTCCCCATTATCCTCGGTCGTCCCTTCTTGCGAACTGCTCGTGCTCTGATCGATGTCTTCAACGGTCAGATCACTCTGCAAGTAGGGGACGAGACTGCTTTTTTCAAAATTCCTGATCCGTTGATAGAAACTAAGCGTTGGGATAATAGGGTTCAGGTAATTAATGGAGAGGATAGGTGGGAAAAGGCAGGGGACGATAGAGAGTTTTTTAATGAGTATTGGGCCAGTGTTAAGCAGACGCTTAGAGCTAAGTGTGGGGATCCTAGTAGGTTTGAGGATACCCCAGATGATGTAGGTTGAGTTGATCTTTGATACGAGGGTTGGTTTGTAGAGTTTGTATAAGTTTCGTTTATCGAGTCAGTTCTTATTTTATTTTGGTTTTGTTTTTGTTTTTATTTTTATCTTATTTTATTTTTGTCGAGTCAATTTTACGCTCGGGTATTCTTTTGTTTGTTTTTGCAGGTTTAAATCATTCTCACCCATACTCAATCTCCATTCGGGTGAGTTTGTATTTGTGAAGACGAAGGAAGATCTCGAGAGTGTCGGTGAAGCTCGATCGTGACCGAAATGCTATACGATCGAAGCTGGAATTGGAATGAAGACTTAGAGCATACGCGTTTCACAAAAACCAGCTAAGTCTTTTCCAATTCACCCTTCTATCTTTAATTTCTGCATTTTTACTTTTTGTTTTTAGATAGTTTCTATCTCTACATTGAGGACAATGTAGAACTTAAGTGTGAGGATGGGAAATAGTCATTTCTGAGTCTTAGGTTTGTTTAGTTGTTTGTTTTGAGTCTTATAGAGTCTTAAAAATTACAAAAAAAAAAATTTGAAAAAATTGAAAATGTCTTTGTTTAAGCCACTTGAAATAGAAAATGATAGTAAACTGATTGTGGTTTTCAAATGAGTTGTGGTTTTTAAACAAAGATGAATTTGGATAAACATATGGTAACCCAGTTAGCTGAGATAGTTTCCTTAAGTGTAATAATAGAAAGTTAATTGTCGTGAATCTCGTGGGTGTTCATCTTAGGAGGAATAGGAAGGCCTTAACTAAATTAATTTAGGCATCATTGTAGGCTTTAGAACTTAAATAGGTTAAGGGGTAGTGCCATTTTAGGATTTATAACACACTTCTTGTGAAAGAAGTGGCGCATCCGCAAATCAAATGTCCACCGGGTATAGTACTGAAAAGCGCTCAAAGTAGCTGCTAAATAAAAGAGCTCAAAGAAGCCAATTCAAATGAAAAAAAAATGAAAAATATAAGGCAAGTGATCCATGACCTCATGTGCTCTACCTCCGGGATAGCGACTTGGATACGACACCCCTGGGTGAGGTGATCTTGTTTTATGAAAAAAAAGAATAAACAGTCTATACCCACAAAATTCATCCATCAAAATCCACCCTAATATGGCACTAGCTCTTAGCTTAGTTAAGTTCTTTAGGTTATTTTGGTAGGAAAACCTTTTTGGTTTATCCGGTGCCTCGTCAAGCAACACTTAATCGGGCTGTCTTACTTTTTCTCTGTGTGAGACCTTGTAGACAAATGATCTAATTAAATTGAAATTAAACATAAGGGGAAACTTAATTGGCTAGTGTTAGGGTGTTTAAATAAAACGCACCGTTGTTTATCTAGATTTGTTTCTTGTTTAAAAACTGTAACGAAATGTTGAATGTCTTAGTTAGTTGTGATTCTATGTGCATGCTTTTTCAGGGACAAAAAAGGTTAAGTGTGGGGATATTTGATATAATGTTAAATATACATAAATCCCTAGTTGCGTTTAATTACATTTTGTGTCGTTTCGGTTATGTTTATATATCATTTTTGGCACAACTAATGTTTATGTGTTTCGTAGGTCCCATGTTGATAAAGAAACGGATAGATCGTGAAAAATCGAATCCGTAGGCGAAAACGGGGCGCGAAACAGAGTTACGAGCGGACCGGAACGCGAAACCGAAGAAAACGATCGAAACCGAAACAAAACGACAAGGGATGGTGCTGGCCACGCCACGCGACCAGCCACCCCATGCTGGCCGCGCGACGTGGCTAGGTCAGTTGGTGGTTTTGGTCAGCACGGTACGCGGCCATGAACTCACTTCGTCACCGCGCGACGCGGTGACGCGTTTTTAACAGATTGTTTTCTCGTTTTTTTTTGCCCGGTTCGCTATATAAACAACTATTCTTCAAACCTAGCCTCCTAGACTTTCTTGGTACGAGTTTGGGATGAATTGGAGCATATTGGAGGCGGTTTTGAGCACGAAACGAAGCCACGAAAAGCAAGACGAAGCACGGGTTCAAGAATCGTTATCTAACGATTCCGGGTTCTTCAATTCTTTTGCTTCCCTTTCTTTTTGCTATGTTTATACACTTTAGACTTGCGTTTATTTTTGTTATTATGGTTGTTGGCTAGGTTCGTTAGACCGCCTAGACATATGATGAACCGTTGTTAATGTTTGCGTTTGTTTTGGATTATGTTTTGATTATGGATTTTATGTTCTAAGTAAAAGTTTGGATTTTTATTAGTTTGATGCTTTATGTGTGTTGGATTTGGGTTGCCTAATATTATTGTTCCATTGAATCCTTGTTGATTGTCTATGTCATAGAATAGGATTCGATTCAATTCATTGACTGTGTGTTATGAACATGTTATGGTTAATTGCATGCTTAAACCATAGGAATGATAATGTCGGTCAACCTTATGAAAACGTGCTAGCTCCTCTAAGTAACCGTGAGGGGATTAGATTAATCAATTATTCTTGTTTGATTGATTGCTAGGATTAGATATTCGTGAGAAGTCTAACTAGGTATAAATTAACAAACCTGCTTATTGAGTCAAACGAGTATTTCTAAACCGATTTTGGAATTTATGCTGTGAGGTTAGGTTCCGGTTAAAGTCACTTAGTCATAATTCAATTGAGCAAATGTGAAGGCGTTTAATTACCAAAACTGGTGTTCGTATTAACTTTTTAGAAACCCGTAGGTGTCTTTTCGAAAAGGGTCGAGCGTCCTATTAGTGGTGACTATATGTGAATATTTTAAGATCTAGTTCCATAATAAACATTCCCATTTCAAACAACGATTAAAACAACATGGATTCAAGTCTAGGCGGTTTACTTCATTTAACTAATTTTCAATCTCGTCTTTCATGCTTGTTTCTATTTTTAGTAACTTTCCATTTTTAGTAACTTTCTATTTTTAGCAAAACCCCCCTTCTTAAATAATCTTTTAATTAAAGTTCGTGTCTAGTTTAGTTGAGTTTTGTCAAGTAAATTTAACGTAGTATATAGAGTTTGTGGGTCGACACCCGGACTTACGTGTCACTGTACTGCATTCGACCGGTCCACTTCCGGTTGTGTGTAGTTTAGTAGTACGTCTAGGTTTTTATAAATTTAAAACTAGGTGTTTTTGGGTGTTTATTTTATATATATATATTACACGCATCATTAAACCTAATTGCATATCTTTCCGAAACCTAAACCCGGAGGTGATCCATTTTTCCATTATAATCACAATCAACTTAATTACTTGCAATTGTTTTCTTTATAGTTTTCACTTTTACAAACAAATCATCTTCTCACAGCCTAGAGGCAATAGTATAATTTAGTTTAATTATTTAATTGTTTTCTGATAGTTCGAGATGAATCGAGATTGGATCTAGATCTGAGATTTTTTGGGGATGTTGTTTGTGATAAGTGATGCGGAAACTCACTGATCACGTATTGATGCTTGAATGTTCATGAAGATCAATGCAATGAATGATGAAGATGATGATAATATGAATAGGTGAATTGTATTAGATCTTTGTGAAGGGTACAAGGGATATGGAAGAAATGTAGGCAACTCCTTAACAACAAATGACCTAGGTGATGGTATTTATAGTCCATACCATTCACCTTACATTTCAACCTAAACACGTGCATTTAAGCACAAACGCGCATTTAAGCACAAACGCGCATTTAAGCACGAAACGATTACACAAATATTCTAACGTCAAATACAAATTATGAACGTCTTCACCCATGCTTGCTCGTGAAGATGCTCGATATCTTCACTCGCTTATATTTGGAAAGTGACATCTTCAAATAACCCCAACAGTACTCCCCCTAAGATGACACTTTACAAATCAGACATATCAGCTTAAATCTTCATGTGACGAGCATAGAGAGCAACTTAAAGTTTTGGTATGCATTATCTTCAAGAGGTCCCAACAGTACTCCCCCTAAGATGATGCTGTCAAAACTCTGTCTTTCAACAAACAATCTGCATCCTTCTCTCCCTTTTGAGTAACATTAGAGACTATGGAAATAAATAAGCAGAGAGTAGATTCCGATGAATCTATATATCAGCAACGGGATCTTCTTCAACGGTTGAAGTAGAATATGAAGACTTCTTTGACTTAGAATACTCCCCCTCAACTTTTGCTTTAGAGGTTAACGGGATCTGTGTATGAGATATTAAGAGGAGGATTCTCAACACTCAGGAATCTGACTTGGAGATCTTTGGACTGGAATCAGGCTTGAACAGGAACATCTTCAAGTCGCGTGGAAGCTTGTTCTGCAATGAAAACAGTTCCTGCAACTCAAAGAAAAACATTAAAACTCAGGCAATAATGTGCATTTATCATCAATGTAAAGGTTAAGTTCTCAATCGGATGAGATATTGCTCGATGAACAACTCCTACATCAATAACACAAGTTAAACTGCCAACACCAAAGAAAAGTATTAAAATGACAATCTTTTTGGTGTTTTGAATTTTTCAATGTTTTTGATATTTTTGAATTTTCTCTTTACATTCTGAATCTTTTACCTGCAATGAGATCATACCAGCAATTAATCCAACACATGTTTTGCAGTTTTGAGAATAGACATTTGAATTGTGAAGTAATTGAGTGATGAATTGTTGAACAAATCAATGCTCGAAGTGACACACTTACTTTTTCTATTCTTGATGATCAATTAGGTTGATTAAGAATAAGTTTTGAGTGACCCATACCTTGCACATTAGAAAGTTATACACTTCATCTAAATATCCTGAGAACAACTCAACACGTCAGGTCACTTACAATCATAAACAGTGTGGAATTTGGGTTCTATTTGGATTTGGTCCACTTTGGGACTTCTTTTGAATTCCTTTTTGGAATTTTTCTTTTTGCCTATGTTCCCCTTGGGAATCTTCTGAATTCCTTTTTGGAATTTGTTTGGTGACGGTCTACATTTGGGACTCTTTTTGTTCCAACTTTGGGAATCTTTTGATGCACCTTGAAGCTCAAAGAGAGACTTTGTGTGAGACTTCAGGTCTGTGGATACCACAACAAAGAAGCTCACAATGCGGTTCATCACACTAAATAGATTGCATCATTACCCTATGTAATTTGGATGCTTCACGAGATATCTATTTGATTTGTATAGATAATACATATGCACTAAGATATGTTTCAACCACAAAAACTCATTTGCATTTAGTTAAATCATCAAAGAATATACTTTTTCAGTCTGAGTTGTCTCGCACATCAATTTTCACGCTTCAGTCTATATTGTTTAAAATGATGCGTTGAATAACTCTAGTGTACTATCATTTCTCATGTACGTGCAAGTAGATTCAACATATTTTTGGATTTTTCTGATGTTATCATTTTTTTTAATAATAATTTCTCCCCCTAAACTTTTAAATTTTTAAGAAAATTGAAAGTTTAATGAAAAGAAAATGGCAGATATGTTATCAACGTATGAAGAGTGCATGCAATATACTTAATCTAAACAGACGAAATGAAACATCGGTTGTTTCTTGAACTGCCATCATTGTTTGATTTTTCAAAATGTTTTAAAAGTTCATTCAATGATTCTTTTTTGTTTCCAACTCCATTTGGTGTCAGTTGCATCGAAGACATCATGAACAAGATTCGGTATCTTGTCATGATAAGGGATCAGTCACGGTCTTCTTTTCTTTGTTTGACCGGCCTCCATAACTGTCCCTACCACACTAACTGATAGTCATGTATAGGTTGGACTCACCGGCATGTCGGTGTTATATATTTTTTGTATGTATTTTGTAATGATTAGTACTAGCGAACCTACGGGCGAATCTATAGATTCGCCCGTAGCACAGTTTAGTTTTTGTGTTGGTATCGACCAGGCGAACCTGATTGTGCCCGGCGAACCTATATGGTTCGCTAGATAGATTCGCTGTCAGCGAATCTATCAGCGAACCTAAGTCTGTTATATATTGTAACCTTATCTTCATGAAATGGAACTTTTGGCAAAAATCTTATCCAACTCTTGTGTCGTGTGTGTGTTTACTGGAGGTGCTAGGAGCATATATTATTCATCTTTGTAGCGTATTTACCTTCGGTTGTGTGGTTTTAATCTCGTTATTGGTTGTTGGGTTATATTACACTTTGTTTGTTTGTGTCAAGAGTGTTTGTTGATATACAAGTCATTATAGCACTGAAATCACGATCTTGATGGACCAACAATATGGTATCAGAGCCTTAGTGCTCTTGATTGTTTGATTCTAGAGATTTTTGTGTTGTTTTTGGGGTTTTTGTGTCAAAACACTATTTGATTCTTTTCTGGACTGGTTTGTGTGTTTATGTGTTGTATTTTGCTTGGGATTTGTGATATTTGGTCATAGGAAGCTTTTGAAACAAACGGGTCTACAAAGGGTTATGTTTTGAAGCTGTTCTGTCTGTTTTCGTACTGAAACTGGTTTGTTCGTAACCCAGCGAACCTACCTGTTCTTCCAGCGAAACTGGTTGTTCATCCAGCGAATCTAGTACAAATCTTGTGTTCTGTAATTTTGTGTTTGTGGCTAGCGAATCTGGCATTTCATCGAACGAAAGTTCACTTGTTTGGCTCATTGTGCAAGCGAAACTGCTGCCAAAATCTGTCGAGCGAAACTGTGCTTGCTGGTCAGCGAATCTGTTTGTTTGTCTAGCGAATCTGCGAGCGAATCTGTTTGTTCTTTGGGCGAATCTAATCCAGCGAATCTATTTGTTTTCAGCGAATCTACAATCTGTTTAAAATTATGACTACATCAACCCTGAATATGAATGATCTGGATAGTGTTCAACCTAACAGGCCACCGAGGCTTGTTAGTGGTGAAAATTTTGAAGACTGGAAGAGGTGTTTGAAAGCTTTTTTCTACTACACTGACTATAATCAATGGGAGTCAATTGTAAATGGTCCGCACGTGCCAAAGACAGTTGAAGGAACTGTTACTTCAATAAACACTGATCCAAGTACTTTTACTGAAGCAGACACCAAGTTGCTTGATCGTGACAAAAAGGCACTCGGGGCATTGATACTTTGTTTGCATCAGGATATTTTCAACAGGTTTGCTGAACACACAACTGCAAAAAGCTTGTATGATGCGTTGTGCGAGTTCTATGATGGTAATGAAGATTTGAAGTTGGATAGAAAAGCTCAAGCTGAGAAAGAGTTTAACTCTTTTGTGGGGTATTCACAAGAAAATCTGACTGATATTACCAATCGATTCCTGTCTGTATCAAGTAACCTGAAAAAGTATGATGATAAGCTGGGAAATCATGAACAAGTCACAAAGCTGTTAGATTCACTTCCTCCTCAGTGGAGTCTTCAGATCAAATTGTTGAAACAAGAAAGAAACTTTCATGACTATAAGCTGATGGATGTTATAAACAAGCTTAAGTCATTTGATCTTGATGTGAAGAGAAGAGAATACAATCAGTCAATGATGGTTCCAAATATTCCTTCTCAGAATGTTGCACTTATTTCATCCGCTGCAAACTCTCATATCTACAGTGCTGCACCTGGAGGATCATCAAGTCATGTGTCTGTTAAATCTGTTGGTGCATCTACAAATGTTGGTTCAAGCTCAAATGCATCTGTCACCACTCAGATTCCATCTGACACTTTGGCTTTGTTTGGAATGTTTGTTCATAGCTATGAAGCTCTTGTTGCTGGTGAGTTAAAGGGAAAGGGGATGACTGTTGAAGATATGTATCAGGTGGATCCTGATGATCTTGAAGAAACCGACATCCAATGGCAAATGGCCAAGCTTACTCTTCGTGCTAGACGGTTTATGGAAAGAACAGGTAGAAGAAGTTTTGGGAATCAGGGACAGAATAACAAGCTGGGGTATGACAAAGGAAAGCTGAGATGTTATAACTGTAAACAATTGGGTCACTTCAAAAGGGAATGTCCTTTACCAATTGTTACTGAACCAGTGAATTCTGGAATTCCGAGAACTGTTTCTGGTCAAGAAAGGCTTGAGGAAGTGAAATCAAAGAATGAAACCGCACTGCTCACCAACTTTGATTGGAGTGCAGAAATTGAAGAGACAAAGGAGGAAATTAATCATGCCCTAGTTGCTGAGATTGTTGAGAATGATGATGACTATATAAATTGCTTTGATCCTTTCAAAGAATTTTATGGTGAAGATGAGGAAGGGAAATTGGAGAAAGTTGATAAAGATCAATCAGATGCTATTGTTCAAGGGCATCTGAATCACTCGGGATTGGTTTGTGAAGCTGCGGTAAATGAAATGAAGAATGATGAAGAGTCAAAGCTTAACTTGGAAGCCATGATTGAGAAGGCGAGGGTTGATGCTGTTGATGAATTCAAGAGGAACACTCCCTACTGCCATTGTGATCGTGCCCTTGCTGCAGAAAAACTGGTAATTGGTCTTCCTTATGATGTTATTGAAGATATGTGTTCATCTGCATGCAAAATTCGTTTATTTGGCATATACAAAGCTAATAAACTGTTAATGTCAAATGAAAACGAATTAAAGAGAACTAACAAAGAGCTTAAATTGAGTGAATCAAAATATTTTGTCAAATTAAGAGAAGCTTTGAAAGAAAATGAACATTTAAAAAGGTCTCTCTTGGAAAAGAATTGTGAAATAAATTATTTGACTGAGCAAGTCACACTTGCTGAATTTGAAACAAGAAAACTCAAAAATAAACTGCAGCAATGGACAATATCTAGTATGAAAAGGGAGGAACTCTGCAAGAAACAATGGGGGCCAGAGTTAAGACAGGTTTGGGTCTTAATAATGAAACATATGCATATCCCCCACCTAGTACCTTCTGTTACTCTCCAACACCCATTCCTCATCCCTCAAATGAGTTGATACAAGAGATTATACAGAATGATACTAACAGCTCTATTGCAAGTTTAAGTGGAGTAAATCTTAAAGAGGTTAGAGAGGATTACGCCTATGGTGGGAGTACTGGGCTTGGTTGTTCTAGCAGTAGTGAATGTTCTAATTCTGATTCCAAGAAGTCTGTTGAAGACATTAGTTTAATTAATTCTGTTTCTAGTAATGTGTTATATTCAGACAATTATATGTTTAATAGTAATTTAGGGTGCACTACTTCAAGCCCTAATGTGTTGAATGATGATCTGATTGAAGATAAGTGTGTGAATGACAAGGATGAACTTTCAGGTCATGTCTCTGAAAGTCAAACCAAAACAAACTGTTTTCAAAAGTTCTTTACTCATCAAATCCCGTCTTTCACACCTATAAGGATTTCAAAACCTAAATCTGAATCTGAAAAGGTAAAAGTCACAGCAAGTAAATCAAAAGAGCCTTACGACTCTTACAGTGATTGCAATTCTCAAATGTCTGAATGTGACGAGGAAATTGAAATGGATAAAATTCTTGTTGATAAAGTTTCCAAAGTCAGTTTGAAATCTCATTGCTTTAAATGTGGAAATATTGATCATACTATTAAGCAATGCCCTAAGTTAATCAAAAACAGTTCAAAGCAAAAATCTTTTGGAAAAAGATTAAACACATTTGTAAATAATTTCTTTTGTAATTCTTCATCTGTTCCACCACCCATGTACACAAAGGCTTGGGTACCAATTTCAAAAGTCTAACTTCTGTATATTTTAAATAAATGTCAGGAACATTCAAATGCCGTTGTAAATAGTCATTGGCATATTGACAGCGGATGTTCCAGACATATGACAGGGTTGAAGGACCTGCTGACTAACTATCGGATTATCAATGGTGGATATGTTGCTTTTGCGGGAGACAAGAAAGGTGGTAAAATGATTGGTCAAGGAGAAGTCTCAAATGGTTCACTAACTTTGGAAGACGTCAACTATGTTCCTGAACTGGCATTCAATCTTCTCAGTGTATCACAAATCTGTGATAAGAATATCCCAGTGATGTTTCTTCCAAATGAATGTTTGTTCTTGAAGCCAGAGTTTTCTATTCCTGAAGATTTGGTGATCATGCGAGCTCCAAGACAAAATGATACATATATGCTAAATATGGGATCAAAAGAATCAACTTCCACTGTGACCTGTCTCCTATCTAAAGCTTCACCTTTTGAATCTTTTCAGTGGCATAGACGTTTAGGGCACATTAATTTTAAAATTCTAAATAAATTGGTTAAGAAAAATTTGTTCAGGGGTTTACCACTTAAAGATTTTTCAGTGGTTGAGAAATGCATGGCTTGTGCTAAAGGAAAACATCACAAAAAGCCACATAAACTCAAAATTACAAATTCAATCTCAGAACCCCTCGAATTGTTACATACTGATTTATTTGGTCCAATAAGTGTCAAATCTATTGCTAAGAAATCTTATTGCTTGGTTGTCACAGATGATTACTCTAGGTACACCTGGGTGAGATTCATGGCATACAAGAGTGAGACTGCTGAAGAGCTAATGAAGCTGATCCCTCAAATCGAGGTTCTTGGAAAGCGAAAGGTTCAAGCCATCAGAAGCGATAACGGAACGGAATTCAGAAACCATATCTTCAACTCTTTCTGTGAACAACGGGGTATTCTCAGACAGTTTAGCGCCGCACGAACACCACAACAAAATGGTGTTGCTGAAAGGAAGAATTGAACTCTTGTGGAGGCTGCTAGAACTATGCTGATTGAGTCAAAGCTTCCAATTATTTTCTGGGCGGAGGCAGTTAATTGTGCAGCTTATGTTCTGAACAGGGTACTGATTGTCAAAGAAAAGCTGAAGACATCATACCAGCTGTTTCGAGGGATTAAGCCGTTGATCGATTTTCTGCGCCCCTTTGGATGTTCTTGCACTCTGTTGAATACTCAAGATCAGAAAACGAAGTTTGGTGCTGTTTCGGATGAGTGCTTCTTTGTAGGATACTCGAACACACAAAAAGCGTATCGTGTTTACAACAAGCGAACGCGGATTGTACAAGAGTCCTATTATGTTGACTGGCAGGAGTCAAACACAACAAGTATTAGCAGTGAACCTGCATGGTTTTATGATTCCACCACTATTTTCAAATAATTCAATCTTCCCGACTCTGACGATGATGACATCATTCCTCACACATCAGTTTCTATCTTTAACCATCCATCTACACAATCACAACCACAACCCTCAACTACACAATTACCTCCCACTTCATTTGACATTCCACCACCTCCACCACCTCAAACTGTTCCAACTTCTCCATCAGATATTCCATCATCATCCACTTTCATTCCAACATCTACCACTAATACAATTCCTCCAACCTCAGATATTCCCTCACAATCATCTAATCAAACACCCTCATCCGAAACCAATCCTTTGCTCCTCAACACTGACTTCAAGACCTTGAAAAATCATCCTCATGATTACATCATAGGATCAATTATTGATGGTGTGCGAACTCGGAGTCAGAGTGGTTTGATTAATGAATGTCTCTATGCTGCCTTTCTATCCCAAGTTGTTCCGAAGAATTATAAACAAGCACTTGAAGATCCTAGTTGGGTTGACGCCATGCAAATGGAACTGCAGCAATTTAGGAAGCTTAAAGTTTGGGAACTTGTTGATCTTCCTCCTAATAAGTGTCCCATCGGCACTAAGTGGGTTTTCCGAAACAAGCCAAATGATCGCGGTGTTGTTATCAGAAACAAGGCGAGATTGGTTGTTCAAGGATTTGCTCAAGAGGAGGGGATTGACTACACTGAAGTTTTTGCTCCAGTCGCTCGCCTTGAAGCCATTAGAATCTTTCTTGCTCATGCTGCGAACAAAAACTTTAAAGTTTATCAGATGGATGTGAAATGTGCATTTCTATATGGAGATATCGATGAGGAGATCTACGTATGTCAATCACCGGGTTTCGAGGATCCAGATTTTCCTTCAAAGGTGTACAAGCTTGATAAATCCTTGTATGGGTTGCATCAAGCTCCACGTATCTGGTATGAAACTCTGACACAGTATCTTCTCAGCAAAGGTTTCTCTCGTGGGACTATAGATATGACATTGTTCAAGAAGGAGGTGAATGGTGAGCTGCTGATCGTTCAAGTGTATGTTGATGATATAATTTTCGGTTCGACAAATGAGGGGCTGTGTAGTGAGTTTGAAAAAGTGATGATGGATCGCTTTGAAATGACGATTATGGGGGAGATGTGTTTCTTCTTGGGGCTGCAAGTGGAACAAAAGTCAGATGGAATTCTTATCCACCAAGAGAAATATATCAAAGAGATCCTCACAAAGTTTGGCATGGATGATTCTTCTCCGGAACTGATTCCTTTCACCGCTCAAACATGCCTTACTTATGATGATAATGGGAATCCTGTGGATGCTCATCGGTACCGCTCGATGATCGGATCTCTCATGTATCTGACTGCCAGCAGACCTGATATTACATTCGCCGTGTGCTACTGTGCTCGTTTCCAGGCCTATCCAAAAGAATCACACGAGAAAGCTGTTAAACGCATTTTTCGTTACCTTAAGGGTTCCTCTCGTTTGGGACTTTGGTACCCAAAAGGTGGGAACTTTGATTTACATGCTTTTTCTGATAGTGATCATGCTGGTTGCAGGATTAACCGAAAATCAGTCACTGGCAGATGTCAATATCTTGGCGAATGTCTTGTTTCCTGGCAAAGCAAGAAGCAAACAACCGTCTCTCTGTCCACAGGAGAAGCAGAATATATTGCTGCTTCAAGCTGCTGTTGCCAAGTGCTCTGGATCCAGCATCAAATGATGGATTACGACATCAACTTTCTTCATACGCCACTCTTTTGTGATAATGAAGCTGCTGTTGGAATTGCCAAGAATCCTATTCATCACACTCGCACCAAGCACATCGAAACAAGAATTCATGCCATCAGAGACGCACAGGAAAAGGGGTTCATTGATATTATTCCTATTGAAACTAGAAAGCAAAAAGCTGATCTTTTCACAAAAACTTTTGAGAAACCACGTTTTTATGAACTGATCTCTATGCTGGGACTGATATCTTTTTGAAAACCTTTATCCATGTGAAGCAATTTGTAAATATGTAAATAACTTTTTCTTTTTCTTCTTCTTTGAAAATTCCGTGGGTCACTCATTTCTTCGCTCCTTTACTTTATTTTATTTTATTTCCTTTTATTTTATTTTCTCTTTTATTCTGTATATATATATTAAGAAAATCTGAAAAACAAAAATTTCTTATTAGATAGCTATAATATAGAAATTTTGGGGGAGATATTAAAGATCAACTATTTATAGTTTTTCAAATTTTGCTATTTCAGGATCTCCGTTTTGATTGATGTTGAAGAGACGTTGAAGGAAGTCAGAAGTATTGTGTTTGGGATATGTCAGATAGGCTCAGCCCGAAAACAAAGTAAACAGTGATTGTGCAGCCAAACATAACGTTCAAGATCTCGGCCACAAGGATTATCCCCTTGACATGATTGGATTGCACAAAGATACGGGTTCTGTCTAAAATGGGTTGAGAGCGTCAAATCTTTGCCTTGATTTCCCTAAACATCCCAAATCACCCTCACCCTATCCCCGAATCGAGTTTCTAGTTTGAAAAACAAATAAAAAGCTGCTAGTGATGCTCTTCGGAAAAACCTCTGAGTGAGTTACTCGTTAACTCCTCAGAATGTATTGAGTCAAAGTGCTTAACTCCTCTGCTATACGGAAGTATTGACCTGGAGTTGGTGGATCTTCTCTGCTATACGGAAGTATTGACCTGAAGATTCACCGAGCATGCTCAAATGTTTATCTCCTCTGTTATACGTCGGTATAGACCTGGAGCTCTGAACTATTTGAGTTTCCCAAATAATAAGTCGCATTGTGTTCAAAAGAATCAATTGCTGACAAGCTCCACTCATAAAAAAAAAAAAGGATGCAAAAATTGCACAGTGTCAAAAGAAGCTAATGCATCGATCAATATTCAAAATTTGATCTTCGAAATTCAAGCAAAGTCAATCGTATTGCTCAGATATATCCTGATGACAGAACTTGTTCTTTTTACCTAGATGTCTGTGGGGACCGAGTTGTCTGAGCTTCTTCAATCAAACCAAAAACATGATAAAAGAAGCTGCTGATCTCTCGTTGAAAGGACTAAGGCATGGGTTTAAATGGACAAACATATCTGCAATCCCGCCAATCAATGATTCTCCGGATTCTGCTCAAAACGTCATGAAAAATATATATATCCTTCTTTAGCTTTTTCTTCTTGCTTTTTCTTTCCTTTTATTTTATTTTATTTTATTTTTCTCTTGTTATTATTATTATTTAGGTTAATGTGTTTATTTTCGGAGCGTTGAAATCGTGGGACGTTTTTCGTGGATTTACAAAGAATTTAAAATTTGAGAAAATCCAAAAACATTTTAATTTCTCTTGTTTTGTGTCCCAGCGAATCTACTAGCGAATCTATCGCCGCCGTGGTTTCACTTGACCTTTGGTCCTCTGGCGAATCTGAAGTTCGCTAGTGTTTTGGTCAGCGAACCTGTGACTGTATATATATGTAGTGACAGCGAAACCTTTCACACATTCGCTGTCACTATTACTGTAGCTGGTTTTTCAATTTCTAACTGCCGAATTTTCGATTCTCACTCACCAACCGATCTTTTCACAATAAACTAACCTAACTCCATCTGGTATGTCATCGTCTTCATCTTAATCAACTTTTCATATCATCAACTGTGCTTTTAAACACCTTAAATCCATCGACCCGCTTTGATTCTGTGTGAATGCTTCATTGAACTGTTAATAGCGTTATTATTCATGTGTATTAGGCTCGTTTCATGATTATGTTGCTTGTTTATTGCATTGATTGTATGTTTATTGCTTTCTGACTGAGATTTGAATGTTTTTCAAAAAACTAGGGTTTTCAGCGAACCTATGTGTTCGTCTGGCGAATCTGAACGAAAGTTCAAAACTTCGAGCGAACCTATGTCGTTATGCCGCCCGTGCATCAACATAGATTCGCCCGACTGTTTCTAGCGAACCTATACATTCGCTCGACCAATTGACTGATTTTTCATGTCAGCGAATCTATAGGTTCTGGTGCCAAATCTCAGGTTCGCCCGTGCAGCGAACTTAACTATGTCAGCGAATCTATTAACAGTTTCAAAAATTTTGTGTCTGATCAATTTCCGTTTATTTTTCTGGCACGATGTCCACATTATTTTTTGAAAGAAAGCACAACATGTGTGCTTTACTGGACGAGAATCATGAGAAAGCTGGTGGGTATCGTGACTGTATCAGATGGTTGAAGTCTTCACACATTCATC
Organism: Tagetes erecta; assembly: GCA_030867185.1. NCBI lineage: Eukaryota > Viridiplantae > Streptophyta > Magnoliopsida > Asterales > Asteraceae > Tagetes > Tagetes erecta. The sequence continues at coordinate 2,849,117 of CM061486.1, read as the reverse complement.
ACGCTATCTCCCATTCTCCAACCATCTACGAGCTACACATCAGGGATTTCTGGAGAACAACGGTGATGAATGTATATGTACAGCCATCACGGATATGTGCCAAATTCAGTGGGTTTGACTTGGAATTTACTGAAGCCGATGTGGCAAGGATTTTGAGATTGGAGGATGATGTCGGTGAGGAGGTTAGCATGACGGCAGAGGAAGTTTACGGGGCATTCAGGACAGCTGGTTATGAAGGTCCCATGCCGGGGGAGAAGAAGATGGAGTTCGTGAAATCCTATCTGATCCAAGAATGGAGATATATTGCACACGTATTCATTATGTGCTTGGATCATATGAAAGGGGGTACTGACGGGTTAAACTTGGATTGGGCTCGGGCTATGATGCTGTTTTGCCGAGGGCAGAAGGCAAATCTTGCGAAGCTTATCTACAACTATATGCTCGAGAACATCCATGCTACGAAGGCAGGCAAATGGCTGATGTATCCCAGATTCTTGCAGATGATCTTAAATGACAAGCTGCCCAATCTACCTGTTGTCGGTGAAGTGCTGAAGATCTGGGATATGCATTCTAGGATTTTTGGGGATTGTAAGTCGGTTCGAGCTGATTGTGTTGGTAGGACCTCGTTTTTATGGGAAAACATGATCCCCGCTGACAGATGAGTACAAATTCAGAGGTTAATGGAGTCTGAGAGGAAACGGGGTGGTGAGAACGTAGAGGTTATTGAGAAAAGGTTGAAGAAGAGAAAGCCATATGCTAAGGAAAAGGATTATTCATTGGATCGGGATATAGATGAGATTCAGGCAGAGATTGATGCGGGAAGGGAAAACAGAATTAAGAGGAAATCTGATGCCCCGACTGAAGCGTCAAAGAAAGCGAAGCATGATATTCTGGGTACATCTACTGAATCAGTTAGTGAGTTGAAGGGTGAGATTGATAGTTTGAAGGCAGAGTTGGGGAATCTGAAGAGTAAATATGCGGAATTGGAGACGCAGGATGCTGAAAAATCAACGGTTATTTTTGAAATGGGGAGGATGATGAAGGATCAACAGTGCCTTATTGTCAGAATACTCAAGGAGCTGAATAGCCTGAAGGAAAAAGATGGGTCAGAACCTGCTATGTCTGAAGCTGAACTGAAAAACTTAACGGATGCTGCAAAGTATCCGTTCATGGACTGTGTGTTTGGGGATCAGGATAAAGGCAAAGGTAAAGCTGCTGAGGAGCTGTTCGATGAGGATATGGGTATAGATCTGGATGTATTTGAGGGGGCTGAGGTTGTTGGAGGCTCAAGCATGAATTTTAGTCTGATAGATGAACCGGAGGATGATGTAAATGCTGACAGTGAGGAACACTTGGAGGATGAGCTGGAGAAATACAAAGTCGAAGAAAAGGGGGTGTGCTATCAGTTTGATCACATAGAATTGGATAAATCGGAGTGGTTCAGAAAGGATGAAGAGGTTGTTCCTGAAGTGCCCATCTTCCAACATCTTGACGAACCAAACACCTCCCAACTGGATAGACAAGTTATAGCATGGAAATAAAATTCCCTTGTGGATGCGTATATGATCAAAAGGAGGGGAGGTGATATTTGTTATATCAGAAACAGGAAACATTTCGCCACCCTGCCTCGATGGGACTTGCGTAGGCTGGCTGAGCTACCTTTGTTGGGAAAAGAGGACAGTGGGAGAGCCTGTGCATTTGAGGATACGATTAGAGAGGCTGCTCAGAATAATTTCGTTGATTTTGGGTATCAAAAGCCAAGGCGGATGAGACAGAAAAAGGATAGGCACTGGGTTTCGTGGAAGGGAAAGGTTGTTCTGAAGATTGAAGCTCCAAAGATCATGACACGGGTCAGGGTCCCTGATACTCAGCCTGCTCGTCTACAAGAATTCTTGAAGTGGTTCTACGACAATGGTACGGGTGAAGCTGTTATTAGACTAAAAGGAGAAGACCGTCCAGAAATACGTCTGTTTGATCTTATGGAGGTCTTCTCATTCTGCGATGAAGATTTAAAGGTATTGTGCGAGAACCGTATCAAGCACGGGGCTGGAGATGACACAAGGATTGAAGCAAACCTGTTTGTGAAGGTTGCAAACAAAGCCCGGGGTATTCGTGCTGAGCTGAGAAGTGTAATAGAAAGGTTGAGAGCGACAGATGAACAAAGAATGGATGTTGATGACTTGTCCAGACAGCTTGACGGAACTATCAAGAAGAGGTTCGAGAAACCGGTAGAGGTTGTTGATGTTGATGTGGGAGGCGAGGAGCATGCTGAAGACATTCAGGCGGAAACGATTGTTATTGATATGCCTGATACTGATGTCGCCGATGCTGAGTTTGTAGAGTCGATGCTGATATTCAGTGAAGACGAAGAGGCCAGATCAGAAGATGTTACAAATCCATTGGCCGGAATTAAAGGAAGGGCAGGAGCGTATCTTGAAAATTTGTGAAGCCGAAAAAGACGGAGCTTAACTGAAGACTTCCCCGGGTGAGGTCCAACCTAGGGGGAGTATTGATAGTCATGTATAGGTTGGACTCACCGGCATGTCGGTGTTATATATTTTTTGTATGTATTTTGTAATGATTAGTACTAGCGAACCTACGGGCGAATCTATAGATTCGCCCGTAGCACAGTTTAGTTTTTGTGTTGGTATCGACCGGGCGAACCTGATTGTGCCCGGCGAACCTATATGGTTCGCTAGATAGATTCGCTGTCAGCGAATCTATCAGCGAACCTAAGTCTGTTATATATTGTAACCTTATCTTCATGAAATGGAACTTTTGGCAAATATCTTATCCAACTCTTGTGTCGTGTGTGTGTTTACTGGAGGTGCTAGGAGCATATATTATTCATCTTTGTAGCGTATTTACCTTCGGTTGTGTGGTTTTAATCTCGTTATTGGTTGTTGGGTTATATTACACTTTGTTTGTTTGTGTCAAGAGTGTTTGTTGATATACAAGTCATTATAGCACTGAAATCACGATCTAGATGGACCAACACTAACAAATTAGTTAGAGGGTGAAATCCAAGCCATTGCGGTCTTGGATTGTCCGAAATCATCAATATAGGTAACTTCTTGATAAATTGCATCTTCTGGTGGACCATCGGTTGATGAAGCACGTTGCTCATCTTGATTCTTAACAAGTGTTTTTCTCCACAAATGTTTTAGTGTAGGACCAAAGAAATGCTTTGGTTTGGACACCCATCTAGAATCATTCATGGAAGATCTGTCAAAGTCATTTCTAAACCTATTTTTAAAAAATCGGTTTTGTTGACTATATTGCTTATGCAAGAATGGATTTGTTTGATTTTGTTTTCTTACAGATCTTGATTTCCATAAATCACTTGAATGATCACCATTAGAGAATTTAAAATCAGAAACATACCTGGCCGCATTTGCCGATGATGAATCTCTTTGGACATACCTTCTCGGCTTCATCCTTATGCTATTGTTGTAGAAGCAATCCTTAGTGTTGTGATTGACCATATCACAAATGAAGCAATACTTGTTGTAGTAACATTCCATTGTGTCGTGGTTGTAAATCTGACAGTTAGTGCAGTACTTGTTGTAGCAGCATTCTGATGTCATGTGATTGTACATCTCACATATATCACAGTACTTCTGATGAGCCTTGAAGGGAGACTTCTTTCTTTGCTTTTGAGAAGCCTTTGAAGTTGAATCTTGTTGTTTTTGTGAAGCTTTGACCTCTGAATCTTCTTGAATCTTTCTTGAAGGAGCAAGAGTCTTGAACTCGTTATCTTTTGAACCATAAGGAAAGACACCTTGATTGTAGATACAATCAGAGATTTGATGAGTTTCAGAGTCACAGATTAAACAGTAGATGTTACTGTTTGAATCGCTCGGTGATTCGGAATCTTGAGACTTTGAAGTAGAAGGAGTCTGTGGTGTAGAATCAGATGAAGTGGCCTTTGTCTTATTCTTCTTGGCTTTGCTTTTCTTTCTTCTAACCTTCTTCTTCTACTTCTTTGACTGAAACTCTTGTGTCATTTCTTCTTCAGAAGATAGTGATCCAACAATTCCGGTTGGCACTAATCCTTCTTTTTCTTGTTCGGATGACTTTGCTTTTTCAGCTTCTTCTTTGATAAGCACAAGATCAGATTGTGATCTGTTCATTTTTTTCAGTAAGCTCCATGAGTTGTACATTCAGATTATGCTTTTCGATAAGCATTGAATCAACATTCTGTGTAAGAGATTTGAATCTGTCTTCACACAATTTGTGATCTTCTTGAAGACTTTTGAATTTCTCTTGTTCTTCTTGAAGCTTGGTTTTCAGACTGTTGTTTTCTGAATTAACCATTTCAGAGAGTTTCTTCAACGTTGTAATCTCTTCTTGCAAATCTTTGATCACACTGGATGAGTGTGCATTTGATTTTGCAGCTTCATTCTTGACAGTTGTAACTTCTCTTTCACTTTTCTTGAGTGACTCTTGGAGAGATGTGATTCTTTGATCAGATGCCTTTTGTTGTTCTTGCAGATTCTTGTGCCTTTTCTCTTCATCCTGGAATTTATCCCAAATCTTGAAAGAATATGTCCTGTAGTGTTCACATTGTTGAAAGCATTCTTTGGTGCACATCTTTTCTCTTACATTCACTGGCATTTCAACAAATGAACTCTGAACATCTTTCTCATTTTCTTTTTCAGACATCAGTCTCTTTATTTCTGAATTCAATTGAGCAATTGTCTCATCTTGATTTGCAATGGTTTCAGACAAGTTGCTGATTTCTTCATCTTTCTTTTCAATCTCTTGAATGGAAACAACATCATTGTTTTCACTCCAATCGTATTGTTCTTCTTCATCTTGATTTTCATGAGAATTTGTTTGAGTCACAAGAGCGAGTTTTGTGTGTTCAAGAAAGTCTCTTCTCTTTTGATCACAAGCTTTGGCAACTTGAAGATATGTTGTTTCAAACATGTGATTGAATTCTGTAATAAATTCGTTGATATCTTCTCTTTTATTTTCTTCTCGGATCACGGTTAACATGCCCGTTGACATTTTTCTTGAATTTTCATAGTCATCTTGATAATTTTTCTGGGAAGTCATGGTGGCTAAAAATGACTAACTTGAAATTTTCGAAAAATGAAATTTTCGAATTTCCAGACTCTTTTTTTTAATTAATTATTGTTGAGTCGGGTGACTGTTGAGACGGGTCACTGTTGGGACGGGTGACTATTGGTCGGGTCAACAACTTGGGACGGCTGAACAATTAAGACGGGTCAAAGTTGGGATGTGTCAACTGTTGATGCGTCTGAACAATGTTTTTCTTCTTTCACACGGCTGAACAGTGTATTTTTCTTCTATCACCCGGCTAAGAAAGTTCACACGGCTGAACAGTGATTTCTTATACTTCACACGGCTGAATAGTGATTTCACCCGGCTGAACAGTGTTTTCATCCGGCTGAACACTTCACGCGGCTGAACAGTACTTCACAAGCTGAACAGTGAAAACTACTTGACCCGGCTAGAACTTGACACGGCTGAATAGTGTATCACCCGGCTGAATAGTATCAAACTTCACCTTGGACGTTTCAGCACTGTTTGGACGGGTCAACTTAGTTGTTTTAATCACTTAGGAAAATTTCCTTGAATCAATCACTCAATTCTTCAATTCTTCTTCTGATTATGATATGTTTCTGGGAAAATATCAATCAAATCTTCAAATCTTCATATCAGATTGACTTTTCAAAGTCAAAATTATGATGAACACAAGATCAATTCTTCAATATTTGTTGTTTTTATTCAATTCAATACTTGTATTAGATTAGGAATGATGTTTCTAACACTCCTTCAAAGTTTTTCTACCTTGAATCAAGCTAAATCTCATTCAGATCCGGATTTTTGATGAAGAACACAACAAGTGGGTTTTGAGACAATTTGACAAAATATGGATCGAAATCAACAAATCAGTGATGTTTGATCATGAACGAAGCTTAGGATAGTGATTTCTAACATATCTCAATCATCAATTTCTCAATATCATCAACAAATTCCAGATCTTAATTTTGGGCAGTGAATATGACGAACATGAACAATTTCTTCAAAAACTCAGTCAAATCTTCACCAATTGATCTCAAACTTTGCAGTTCTTTACACAAACATGAATCAAAGATAATGGTAGCTAAAATTCCATCAATAACAAAAACAATCAAAGATCCCCCCAACAGCTCTGATACCAATTGATAGTTCGAGATGAACTGAGCTTGGATCTAGATCTGAGATTGTTTGGGGATGTTGTTTGTGATCAGTGATGCGGAAACTCACTGATCACGTATTGATGCTTGAATGTTCATGAAGATCAATGCAATGAATGATGAAGATGATGATAATATGAATAGGTGAATTGTATTAGATCTTTGTGAAGGGTACAAGGGATATGGAATGAAATGTAGGCAACTCCTCAATAACAAATGACCTAGGTGATGGTATTTATAGTCCATACCATTCACCTTACATTTCAACCTTAACACGTGCATTTAAGCACAAACGCGCATTTAAGCACGAAACGATTACACAAATATTCTAACGTCAAATACAAATTATGAACGTCTTCACCCGTGCTTGCTCGTGAAGATGCTCGATATCTTCACTCGCTTATATTTGGAAAGTGACATCTTCAAATAACCCCAACAGTACTCCCCCTAAGATGACACTTTACAAATCAGACATATCAGCTTAAATCTTCATGTGACGAGCATAGAGAGCAACTTAAAGTTTTGGTATGCATTATCTTCAAGAGGTCCCAACAGTACTCCCCCTAAGATGATGCTGTCAAAACTCTGTCTTTCAACAAACAATCTGCATCCTTCTCTCCCTTTTGAGTAACATTAGAGACTATGGAAAGAAATAAGCAGAGAGTAGATTCCGGTGAATCTATATATCAGCAACAGGATCTTCTTCAACGGTTAAAGTAGAATATGAAGACTTCTTTGACTTAGAATACTCCCCCTCAACTTTTGCTTTAGCGGTTAACGGGATCTGTGTATGAGATATTAAGAGGAGGATTCTCAACACTCAGCAATCTGACTTGGAGATCTTTGGACTGGAATCAGGCTTGAACAGGAACATCTTCAAGTCACGTGGAAGCTTGTTCTGCAATGAAAACAGTTCCTTCAACTCAAAGAAAAACATTAAAACTCAGGCAATAATGTGCATTTATCATCAATGTAAAGATGAAGTTCTCAATCGGATGAGATATTGCTCGATGAACAACTCCTACATCAATAACACAAGTTAAACTGCCAACACAAAAGAAAAGGATTAAAATGACAATCAAAAATATTTTTCTTTCTTTTTGTTTTTAATTTATTATTTTTATTCGGTATTACGTGTGGTATTGCTTGGCTTTACTTGTGTAGGTTGTCATGGACATGGATTATGGTGATAGCCAGGATTATTAAGAGCCATGTAGTCGTTGTGGAGAATTTGGTCATTGGGCTCAAGATTGTCAAACCAACTACAAAATGAATCAAAATTTCCAAATGAACAATCAGCAGATCTACAATCAAAGTTACCAAGAGGTTCAAATGGCCAAGGAAATCAACGGGACGATTGGCTGAATCAAGGGGGTCGACAAATCAATCAATCCGATTTGGATGATATCTGGGCAGCTATTAAGATTTTGGCAAACCTAATCAAAGAAATCATGCAGGAACAAGAGAGCCAGGAGAAATATGATCAAGTCTTGAGGGAACAAACTACACAAATAGCTGCGCATTTATGTGATGTAATTGGAGTAATCAGAGATTCAGGTAAGTCTTCTAATTTTAGTCAAGTCGACCCGACACATCGATTTTCCAATTCTGAAAACACAGAAAGTGCACACATTAATACGGTAAGTTTTCAATCATCATCTAAAGCTTCTGTGGTTGAACCGACTCCGCCACCAATGGTTGAGAGAGTGGTGGAGTATAGTGAGTGTGGCCTTGATTAGGATTTAATTTCAGAATCTAAACTAGAAGTTAAAAATGTGAAAAAATCTCTAACTGCTCCATTTCCTTTGGCTTTGATTGCCCTAGTGTTAATAAAAGAGAAAGACCCAACACAAGATGAAAAATGGGAAAAGTTTGAAAAACTAAAAATTAATTCACCCTTTTTTAATACAATTAAAGAAAATCCTGATAATGTTGAGTGTCTGAAAGGTTTAAGTACCCAGAAACGACGACACAAATGTCCCAAACAAGTGGAGTTAAGTGCAAGTGCGAGTGCCGTGTTATTGGGTACCCTTCCCCCTGAACTCCAAGATCCAGGAGCACTTGTCATTTCAGTACAAGTGGGCGATTTTAAGGTGGATAGGGTATTGCTGGATCTTGGGGAAAAGGTAAACATTTTATCAGGGAGTCTGTATGATCAGTACGATTTTGGTCCATTACATAGAGTCCACACCACTCTGTTATTGACTGATCAGACTTCCACATGTCCTAGGGGGATTGTAAAGGACGTGATTGTGAAGGTAGGAGAGAAATCAACTATTATTATGGGTAGACCATTTTTGGCCACTGCTAACGCAACTGTTAATTGTGCAGAAGGAACGATAAGATTGAGATGTGGTGAAAAGAAAATGAATTTTAAAATATTCTCCAACTTGTCTAACCCGGATGCTAGAAAGTGTGAATTACCTGAAAGGGTGAATCACACGAACAAAACATATTGTGTTATGACCAACAGAGCAAATGAGAAAGAAGGAGATATGAGCTTGAGGAAGAGAAGGAACAGAAGGTCAAGGAAAAGAAAACGAAAAGGAGAGGACGTGCAGGTTCCTGATGCAGAACGAGAATTGTTTGCATTGTTTGTGCAATCTTGGCGGAAGTTTGATGAAGAGAGGAATGAGCTGATGCGGAAAGATTGCAAGCATCCAACTCAACCACCATGATACACCAGATATGGTCTGGCTGAAGACCCATAAACTTAGCGCTACGTGGGAGACAACCCACAGGTTAGTTTTTTTTATTCTTGTTTTCTTAGTTTTAATGAACGTTGTGGGTGTGTTCCCTATATAACCCTCACGAGACTTCACTCATCCACTCGCCTACCGAGGGGTTTAAAAGGCTTGTTGCATATGCTAAATACAATCGTGATTCCTACGAAAGTGAGTTAGGTTTTTTTTTATTTAGTGTGTGAATCGGCCAAGTGTCGGGAAGTCTTGATTTTTTTTTTATAAATGTAAGTGCAATAAAGGGTACTACAGTCGTGTTTGGGGTTCGGGTAACATGCTAACAGGTTTTAAATTTAAGATTACCCGAAAATGTATAATTTGTTTTGAGTCAGTTCATGTCAGTTTTTAATTTTTGTATGTTGCATCTTTTATTTTCAGTTTTACGTGGGTTTGCTTTGTGGTTTATTTTGCAGAATTTGTTCGACCCGTCCGTACTCAATCTTCATTCTGGCGGGAAGGATTGAGTTATTATCTACTTGTAAAGAGCATCCTATAATATTTGTTTGTTGAGACGGCCACAAATGGAATGTTATACAACCGTGCACATAAATATGAAACGTCTTATGAGGACATGTATTCAGGTGTGTTTGTTCCAACTTTATACTTTAACTTGTTTATTTATTTATTTATTATTTTTTTAGTCGTTTCTCTATCCACATTGAGGACAATGTAGATTTCAAGTGTGGGGATGGGGAGACTGGCGTCTTTTGTAAAAAAAATTGTTTCTGAAAATCTCAAAGAAAAATGTCATCAAGTGAACTTAGTTGTGCACGAAAACAAAAATTTTCAATGTAAATCGTTATTTATCGCTTACTTGTGCACATGTAGAGATCCCTTGGCATGGTTAGTTTTAAGTTGCATAAAAGTTGACCTAACATATTTTTTAGAAAAAGAAAAATGCCTAGTTAAGAGTAAGAAGCTAACAAGTGGAAAACATGCATGCTTTACAGCGGTAACCCTATTTCCCATCTTGGAAAGAATTTGAGCCTACTAGAACTTTAGTTACTCATAAATATTGTTTCATTTGTTGAGAGTAGGCCGTATGTTACTTTTGTTTTAGAACTTGTGTGATTTGATACATGCTGAGACGGTGGACTTAATAAATGCATATAGATGATTAAGGCAACCTAGGATATCTTTTTCTTTTAACACCATTTTTGTATTTACTAGTTACCTAAATTTCCCCCTAGTAGCCCCCCTGCTGAGCCTGAAACCTTTTATTTGTTTAAACCCATATTTTTACCCAAATCAACCCATTAACCTTTACCAACTGTTGATGACATCCAATGTAGTGTGTTTATTGTTATATCTAGTTATGAAGTATAAAAAGAAAAAAAATGAAAAAAATAGAAAAGAAAAAAAGAGGAAAAAGTGGAAAAAGAAAATCCGAAAAGCAAAAAAAAAAGGGATATAAGTTATGAGATATGGGTTATTTGTGTACCCAAGTTTTGTTTTGTTTGAGTTATATTTATGTGAATAAAGATGTCAACAGTTTGGTTTTCACTTTTTATTTTTAGCCACTTTCACAGCCTAACATTCCTACCCATCACCTAAGCCCAAAGCCTGTAAGTCATTTAGATATGTGCATTGTCTAAGTGATACTGTGAAAGTGTGATTGTCATACAAGCTTATGATAACAAAGTTTCATACTTGGTCATTGAGTGATTAATATTGGTGCACCTTTCACCAATCCAAAAATTAAACCGAGTGGAGTGAAACATTGTGAGGGGTGTTAAAACATGTATGTTAAAAGCTTGAAGCTTTTTAAGCTCAACTAGGTGTTTTGTGTTTTAAATGTTTATTTGTTTATTGTTGGGTTGTTAATCGTTTGTGATTGTAATTCTTCAAAAGTGGGTATGCCTTGGGACCTTAGCTAACACATTGTAAAATGATTTTTAACGTTTTGGATTATTATGTCGTAGTGTTGCAAAGAAGTTTGCTTGAGGGCAAGCAAATGATAAGTGTGGGGATGTGATGAGCGGTTAATTGACATACACTAATTGTGTTTAAGTATATATTTTTATGCTCTAAAGTAGTCATAATTGGTTCATATTTAAAGTTATAATATTTTAAGAGACCAAAAACTAAAAAGATGTGTTTTGATAAATATACAAAGTAATGACTATGAATTATATTGAGTAAACGAAAAGTTCAGATATGAGCCGTAATTATGATTTCATTTTAATTGTAATACTTGGATCTTATTCACATATTAAAATGATTGCCTTATTGTTGCAATGTATGAGCAGGGTCACGTGTCAAGATTCAAGTGGGCTAGGGTGCATCAAAATATTTATTGAGCTTAAATTAACATTATGGTCTAGTTTAGTTATGGGCTTTGTAATGACAAGAATCTTATGGCCCACAGAAGAAGAAGAAAAGAGGGTTGGCACACGCAAACGCAAGAGTGGGAGGACGGCAATTTTTGGGACGGCAGAGAAGTGACGCACGACGCACGATGACGAAGAAGAAAAAAAGAACTAGCAAGAGTTTTGAATGATGCACGGCTAAACATCTCATGGCTTCCTCCAGGAGGACGGTTCGTATAGGTTTTAACACTTGATTTGGTTGTTTTAGATCTATTTAGTTTCTGACAAAAACTTAATGGATTGATGTATTGGTTAATTTAAACAGTTTATATTTGTGTTTTGAGTTTTCGTTCTTTACAATCTTTTTCGGTTGATGATAAAACCTAGAGCGGGTTGGGTGACTAAAGAAGGGAATTTGGCACAGGTAAATTGGGTAATTGGATTATACTAGTTTATGACACAACTAGTTGAATGGTTTGCTGACAACAATCTATCTTCAATTACTATGTTAACTGATTTTCCAACACTATGTTTATGTGGTGTCTAATGAACAACTGAGTTATATGTGAAACCTAGAACCTGAAGTTTGGAGGAGGTTGTGTTTGCTCTTAGTTTATTTACAAGAAATTAAAGTTTTCTTTTGTAATTTAAAATCAATTTCAATTCGAATTATCATTTGTTTTAGTATAACTAGTTAATTTAGATTATAAACTAACATTAACCACTAATTCCTCGTGGATTCGACACCCTACTTATCCTTACTACCGACTAAACGACATCGATCAACGAGATTAAAAAGGAGGCTCAAGACGGCTTTAATATACGAGTTTGGAGGCTGAAACGAACGATTTTGGAGCAAGGAATTTGAAGTTTGAAGTAAGGAATCAAGTCTTGGAGGTCGTGATCGGGTAGTTTTCATCCGACTTATCTGTGGTTTGCATGCGTTTTCTTGATTCCTTATCGTTCATGCTTATGAATACATTAAACTTGAATTGTTTTGTGTTTCTAACTTTAATTATGAACTAAACTTATTAGTTACCTAGGTTGTTTGCTATTGGTAATGACTATTTGATTGAAGTTTGGTTTTTGGTTTTTTGATGAGACGAGTTTAGTAATTTTATAAAAGGTTTGATTTTTATGTTCTATGGTGTGTTTTGAATAAATGAATGGATTATGTTACTTGTTAAATTGCCTTATGTAGCTTTGCAAATGTCTTTTGTGTATGGTTGCGTATCAAATTCGTTAACTTTTGTTTTCTTGTTTTGAATGGTTTTCTAGACGTAGGAACCATAGGAGGTTAATTGGTAATTCAATAAATTCGTTTGTCCTACTTAATCCAAGACCCGAGAAGTGAGGATTTGTCGGCGTGTCTTGTTTATCTAGTCATTAGAAATAGGGTACGAGAGGAACTTTTCTAATAACGAAATAACCTTGTACGTTTGAGTCATAGAATTAATTATTGAACCACCCCTTGTGTCTTAGGATATATTGGATCGGTGAAACTGAGAGGGGAGCCGATCATAGGGTATTTAATTACTGTTAAAGGAACCGAGAGGCGATTTAACTAACTAGTGAGCTTAATCAACGCTTCGGATAACCAAAAGGTCACACCCGGATAATGGTCTAGGATCCTTAGGAAGTCCGTTGAGTTAGTCTTTTATGATCCTAGTTTCGTTTCAACAACCAAGTCTAAAGTTTAATCAATAGTCGTTCACCATTAGTAGCAACCTAGGTAACGTTTTTCTCAAATCTGAATCAAGTCTTTTACGCTTTCAATTCGTTAATTTTAATTAAAGTCTTGTCTAGTTGAGTTGAGTCTTGTCTAGTTTCTTTAACGTAATATATAGAGTATGTGGGTCGACACTCGGACTTACGTTCACTATATTACTTTCGATCGGTCCACTGCCGGTTGTGTGTGAAATAGTCTTCTAGTCTTGGTTTTATAAATTTAAAACTTAGGTGATTTTAGTTGTTAGTTTTTATATATACATTTGCACGCATCAGTGGGTTTGTCAGACCATTAGCGTAACATTGTACCGGTGGAAATTACATAGTAATATAATACTTTGTTGGGGTTATTTGAAGATTCACTTTCCAAATATAAGCGAGTGAAGATATTGAGCATCATCATGAGCAAGCACGGGTGAAGACGTTCATTAATTGTATTTGTCTTAGAATATTTATGTAATTGTTTCGTGCTTAAATGCGCGTTTGTGCTTAATTGCACGTGTTTAGGTTGAAATGTAAGGTGAATGGTATGGACTATAAATACCATCACCTAGGTCATTTGTAAAGAAGTTGCCTGCATTTCATTTCATTTCCTTTGTAACCTTCATTGATCTAATACAATTCACCTATTCATATTAGCATCATCTTCATCATACCTTGCATTGATCTTCATGAGCATTCAAGCATCAATACGTGATCAGTGAGTTTCCGCATCACTGATTGCAAACAACATCTTCAAACAATCTCAGATCTAGATCCAAGCTCGGTTCATCTCGAACTATCAATTGGTATCAGAGATGTTCGGTGATCTTTGATTGTTGTTATTGATGGAATTTTAGCTACCATTAACTTTGATTCATGTTTGTGTAAAGACCTGCAAAGTTTGAGATCAATTGGTGAAGATTTGAGTGAGTTTTTGAAGAAATTGTTCATGTTCGCCATATTCACTACTCAAAATTAAGATCCGAAAATTTGTTGATGTTTTGAGAAATTGATGATTGAGATATGTTAGAAATTATAATCCTAAGCCTCGTTCATGATCAAACCATTCAGATTTGTTGATTTCAATCCATATTTTGTCACTTTTATCAAAACCCACTAGTTGTGTTCATCATAAAAAATTCAGATTCAAGTGAGATTTAGCCTGATTCAAGGTAGAAAAACTTTGAAGGAGTGTTAGAAACATCATTCCTAAGCTAATACAAGTATTGATTTGAACAAACACAACAAAAAATGAAGAATTGATCTTATATTCATCAGAATTTTAACTTTGAAAAGTCAATTTGATATGAAGATTTGATTGATATTTGCCAGAAACTTATCATAATATGAAGAGAATAACAAGAATTGAGTGGTTGATTGAAGGAAATTTTCCTTAGTGCTGAAACGTCCAAGCTGAAACGACCAGGTGTTTTGACACGTCCAAACAGTGTTTGACACTACTCAATTGTGTTTGACACGACCAACTTTACAGTCGGGTGATTCACTATTCAGCAGTGTCAAGTTTTAGTCGGGTGAAGTTTGATACTATTCAGCCGGGTGATTCACTATTCAGCCGTGCCAAGGTGTAGCCAGGTCAAGTATTTTTCACTGTTTAGCCGTGTGAAGTACTGTTCAGCCGCATGAATTTTTCAGCTGGGTGAAAACACTGTTCAGACGCATCAACTAAGTTGACACGTCTCAACAGTGACCCGTCCCAATAGTGACCCGTCTCTACAGTAAAAAAATTATCAAAATGACTTCCCAGAAAAATTCAAAAAATTTATTTTTCCAAAATTTCAAATTAGTCATTTTTAGCCATTATGACTTCCCAGAAAAATTATCAAAATGACTTTGAAAATTCAAGAAAAATGTCAACGGGCATGTTACCTGTGATCCGAGAAGAAAATAAAAGAGAAGATATCAATGAATTTATTACAGAATTTAATCAAATGTTTGAAACAACATATCTTCAAGAAGCCAAAGCTTGTGATCAAAAGAGAAGAAACTTTCATGAACACACAAAACTCGCTCTTGTGAGTCAAACAGATTTTCATGAAAATCAAGATGAAGAAGAACAATATGATTGGAGTGAAAACAATGATGTTGTTTCCATTCAAGAGATTGAAAAGAAAGATAAAGAAATCGGCAACTTGTCAGAAACCATTGCAAAGAAAGATGAGACAATTGCTCAATTGAATTCAGAAAAAAAGAGATTGATGTCTGAAAAGGAAACCGAGAAAGATGTTCAGAGTTCATTTGTTGAAATGCCAATCGATGTAAGAGAAAAGATGTGCACCAAAGAATGCTTTCAAAAATGTGAACACTACAGAACATATTCTTTCAGGATTTGGGATAAATTCAAGGATGAAGAGAAAAGGCACAAGAATCTGCAAGAACAACATAAGGCATCGGACCACAGAATCATATCTCTCCAAGATTCGCTCAAGGAAAAAGAAAAAGAAGCAATGAATATCAAGAATGAAGCTGCGAAATCAAATGCACACTCATCCAGTGTGATCAAAGATTTGCAAGAAGATATTACAATGTTGAAGAAACTATCTGAGTTGGTTAATTCAGAAAACAATAGTCTGAAAACCAAACTTCAAGAAGAACAAGAGAAATTCTTAAGTCTTCGGGAAGATCACAAACTGTGTGAAGATAGACTCAAATCTCTTACACAGAATGTTGATTCAATGCTTACCGAAAAGCATAATCTGAATGTTCAACTCATGGAGCTCACTGATAAACTCAACAGATCACAATCTGATCTTGTGTTTATCAAAGAAGAAGTCGAAAAAGCAAAGTCTGTTGAAAAGAAAGATGAGAGATTAGTGTCAACCGGAGTTGTTGGATCACTATCTTCTCAAGAAGAAGAAGAAAAGACACAAGAGTTTCAGTCAAAGAAGAAGAAGAAGAAGGGTAGAAGAAAGAAGAGCATAGCCAAGAAGAACAAGACAAGGGACACTTCATCTGATTCTACACCACAGCCTTCTTCAACTCCAAAGTCTCAAGATTCCGAATCCCCGAGTGATTCAAACAGTGACGTATACTGTTTAATCTGTGACTCTGAAACTCATCATATTTCAGATTGTATCTACAGTCAAGGTGTCTTTCCATATGGTTCAAAAGCAAACATGTTCAAGACTCCAGCTTCTTCAATCAAGCTTCAACAAGATTCAGAGGTCAAAGCTCCTCAAAAACAACAAGGCTCAAATGGCAAAGCTTCTCAGAAACAAAAAGCTTCAACTGCAAAGGCTTCTCAAAAGCAAAGAAAGAAGTCTCCCTTCAATGTTCATCAGAAGTACTGCGAGATATGTGAGATGTACAATCACACGACAACGGAATGCTGTTACAACAAGTACTGCACCAACTGTTAGATGTACAACCACGACACAATGGAATGTTACTACAACAAGTACTGTTCCTTCTGTCACATGGTAAATCACAACACATCTGAGTGCTACTACAAGCCGAGAAGGTCAGTCCAAAGAAGTTCATCACGTGCATACCCTTCCAGGTATTTTCTAACTTTAAAAGATTTCATCATAGACATTCTTTTGATGAAAATCAACATGTCAATGATTCATGGACACCAAAGTTTGACAAAAAAAAGGGATATCATGATTTAAATGATAAAATGGTTCCAACAGTGAATCAATCTTTCAATAAGAAATATAGTCAACAAAACCTGTTTTTAAAAGGAATTCATAATCTGTTTGAAAATGACTATAATTACTCTTTTGACAAACAATCCATGAAAGAAGATGAAAGTACAAATTACATTGTATCATCAAAACCACCACCTAAAGGTAGTCCTTGCACTTATGAGAATATCTCTTATGTTGATGAATTTGGACGACCCAAAACCGAAATGGTTTGGGTCATTACCTCTAACTAATTTGTTAGTGTGATAGGGACAGTTATAGAGGTCGGTCAAACAAAGAAAAGAAGACTGTGGCTGATCCCTTATCATGACAAGATACTGAATCTTGTTCATGATGACTTCGATGCAACTAACGCCAAATGGAGTTGGAAACAAAAATGAATCATTGAAGGAACTTTCAAAACATTTTTGAAACAAAAATCAAACAATGATGGCAGTGCAAGAAACAACTGATGTTTCATTTCGTCTGTCTAGATTAAGTATATTGCATGCACTCTTCATACGTTGATAACATATCTGCCATTTTCTTTTCATTAAACTTTTAAATTTCTTTTAATTTTCCTAGAAATTTAAAAGTTTACATGGAGAAATCGTTATTAAAAAAAACATGATAAAACCAGAAAAATCCAAAAATATGTTGAATCTTCTTGCACGTACATGAGAAATGATAGTACACTAGGTTTATAATGCATCATTTTCAACAATAAAGACTGAAGCGTGAAAATTGATGTGCGAGACAGCTCAGACAAGTATACTGAACAAGTAGATTCTATGATGATTTAACTAAATTCTAATGAGTTTTTGTGGTTGAAACATCTTAGTGCATGTGAAACGTTTATACAAATCAAATAGATATCTTGTGGCGCAACCGATATACATCGGGTAATGATGCAATCTATTCAGTGTGATGAACCGCATCTGTGAGCTTCTTTGTTGTGGTATCCACAGACCTGAAGTCTTACATGAAGTCTCTATCGAGCTTCAAGGTGCAGCAAAAGATTCCCAAAGTGGAACAGAAAATAGTCCCAAAGATGGACCATTACCAAAAATTCCAAAATGGATTTCAGAAGATTCCTAAAGGGAACACAAGCAAAAGATAATTCCAAAAAGGAATTCCAAAAGAAGTCCCAAAGTGGACCAAATCCAAATAGATAAGAACCCTATTCCACACTAAGTATGATTGTAAGTGACCTGACGTGTTGAGGTGTTCTCAGGATATTTAGATGAAGTGTATAACTTTCTAATGTGCAAGGTATGGGTCACTCAAAACTTATTCTTAATCAATCTAATTGATCATCAAGAATAGAAAAAGTAAGTGTGTCACTTCGAGCTAATTGATTTGTTCAACAATTCATCACTCAATCACTTCACAATTCAAATGTCTATTCTCAAAACTGCAAAACATGTGTTGGATAAATTGCTGGTATGATCTCATTGCAGGTTAAAGAATCATATATGTAAAGAGAAAATTCCAAAAATATCAAAAATGTTGAAAAATTCAAAATCACCAAAAAGATTGTCATTTTAATCTTTTTCTTTTGTGTTGGTAGTTTAACATGTGTTATTGATGTAGGAGTTATTCATCAAGCAATATCTCATCCGATTGAGAACTTAATCTTTACATTGATGATAAATGCACATTATTGCCTGAGTTTTAATGCTTTTCTTTGAGTTGCAGGTCCTGTTTCCATTGCAGAACAAACTTCCACGCGACTTGAAGATGTTCCTGTTCAAGCTTGATTCCAGTCCAAAGATCTCCAAGTCAGATTGCTGAGTGTTAAGAATCCTCCTCTTAATATCTCATACACAGATCCCATTAACCTCTAAAGCAAAAGTTGAGAGGGAGTATTCTAAGTCAAAGAAGTCTTCGTATTCTACTTCAACCGTAGAAGAAGATCTCGTTGCTGATATATAGATTCACCGGAATCTACTCTCTACTTATTTCTTTCCATAGCCTCTGATGTTACTCAAAAGTGAGAGAAGGATGCAGATTGCTTGTTGAAAGACAGAGTTTTGACAACATCATCTTAGGGGGAGTATTGTTGGGTCCTCTTGAAGATAATGCATACCAAAACTTTAAGTTGCTCTCAATGCTCATCACATGAAGATTTAAGCTGATATGTCGAATTTGTAAAGTGTCATCTTAGGGGGAGTACTGTTGGGGTTATTTGAAGATGTCACTTTCCAAATATAAGCGAGTGAAGATATCGAGTATCATCATGAGCAAGCACAGGTGAAGACGTTCATTAATTGTATTTGTCTTAGAATATTTGTGTAATCGTTTCGTGCTTAAATGCGCGTTTGTGCTTAATTGCATGTGTTTAGGTTGAAATGTAAGGTGAATGGTATGGACTATAAATACCATCACCTAGGTCATTTGTAAAGGAGTTGCCTGCATTTCATTCCATATCCTTTGTAACCTTCATTGATCTAATGCAATTCACCTATTCATATTATCATCATCTTCATCATACCTTGCATTGATCTTCATAAGCATTCAAGCATCAATACGTATCAGTGAGTTTCCGCATCACTAATTGCAAACAACATCCTCAAACAATCTCAGATCTAGATCCAAGCTCGGTTCATCTCGAACTATCATACTTTAAACTATCACATAAGATTGCATCTTGTCGCGAGTCAAGACTAACACATTTTATGATCTCTTTTGGAAAACAAATAGAAAATTTAAAACATTGTATAGTATTTGAACATTTCAGCCCCAAAACGTAAAAGTAAAAAGGGGAGTGAGGTTACTCACCTTGAAACTCAGGCTCGAAATAAATAGTAAACCAACTAGATAGAACCGAGTATTGCCTAAATACTAGAAACATCTAGGTAAATGACAATTCTAACTTAGAAAACATAAAGTATAGAAAAACTAGAATAGGAACAATAGTAATCTAAGGTAATTTGGAATTCTAGGGTTTTAAATTGGGATTTGGAGTGTTTCGGTAAATGATTAGAAATATATTAATTGTTTTGGAGATAATGTCATAATTTATGGTAATCATAATAAATCTTACATCCTCATAAATAAGTAATAGTAATGATAATAACAATAACTTTTGATGGTAATCATAATAATAGTAAAACGATAAGTAACTCAAATAGTGTATTTGTCAAATTAATTATCTGACGGCGAGAATAGATATATGTAAAATAATAATACTTTAAATCATTTATCAACATTTTTAAAGTATTCAAATGCCTTAAACAAAAGTCAATATTTATAAACTACTATTTATAAAAACATTCTTACCTTTATATATATTTTAGAAAGACTAAAATTACTCTTTTATAGTATTTTAAAAGTATTTAAATGTATTTATAAAATTTAAATTTATAAAATTTGGTTTATATAAAATCATGGTTTTATAACTAGATAAGATTTTTTGGCATATTTTCCATTTAGTTGCAAAATATTTTCAAGGACATTTAAAAAAAAATTATCATAGTGCCCAAATCAAAAAAAGTAAAAAAAAATAAATTAGTAGAGCCTAGAATCACATTCCTATCCCCACACTTAAACTGTACATTGCCCTCAATGTACATCAAGAACAAATGTAAAGCAAAAAAAATCCAAAGCGTAGAAAGTAAAAGGTTAGAACAAAACTCCCCTACCGTGAAGCGCAAAAGATAACAAAGCATCGGCCTGAAGCTCCACAGTTACTATGCACATGGCATCCTCAAATGGCATCTAAAGAATACCACAAGTAGACAACAATCCAACTCTGAGCTATAACCTGAAAGCAAAGGAAGAAACACCCGACATAGCATAAAAATATAAAAACAAAATAAATTAAAAATAGAAAGAAACCATAGTACCGGGTTGCCTCCCGGGCAGCGCTAAGTTTACAAAAGAGTCTTCAGCCAGATTCGCTCAATGTGCCTCGTCTTTTGATGTGCACGAGGTTCCTTGATTTGAGCAATCGCACCCTCATTATCACAAAAGATCTCTAGGGGGTCCTGAATGGTACGGACCACCCCTAGGTCCGCAATGAACGTCTTTATCCACGCAGCTTCTTGTGCTGCCAATGAGGCGGCTTTCTATTCTGTGGTGGATAAAGCCACCACATCTTGCTTTGAGCTCTTCCAAGAGCCTGCCCCATCATTCATAACGAAAACATATCCCGAGTGTGATCGAGAATGATCTCGATCAGTTTGGAAACTCGCATCCGTGTAACCTTTTACAACGAGTTCTTCCTCACCAGAACCGTATATTAGAAACATATCTTTAGTCCTTCTAAGATATTTCAATATACTTTTAACCGCCATCCAATGGCTACTACCCGGATTTTGTTGGTATCCACTTGTTATGCTCAAAGTGCATGACACGTCCGGTCTAGTGCATATCATTGCATACATGATGGATCCTATAGCAGATGCGTATGGGACTCCTTTCATTTTCTCTTGCTCATCCCTTGAGCTTGGACATTGAGACGCACTCAATATCGTTCCTCTTGAAATGGGTACAAACCCTTTCTTAGAATTTTCCATCTTGAACCTTTTCAAGATTTTATCAATGTATGCACTTTGGTTCAAACCTATCAATCGCCTTGATCTATCCCTATAGATCTTTATTCCTAAAATATAGGCGGCTTCACCATAATCCTTGATTGAAAAATGACTTCCAAGCAAAGTTTTAACACTTTGCATGGTTGAAATATCATTTCCAAATAGTAGTATGTCATCGACATACAATACTAAGAAAGTGATGATGCTCCTACTAGCTTTCTTATACACACAAGCTTCATTAGCGTTCTTGATGAATCCAAAGGTTTTAATCTCTTCATCAAAATGGTGATTCCAACTTCTAGATGCTTGTTTCAATCCATAGATTGATTTCTTCAACTTGCATACTTTATTAGGATATTGTGGATTGGCAAAACCTTCGGGCTGAACCATATAGACATCTTCTTCAAGATGTCCATTTAGGAAAGTGGTTTTGACATCCATTTGCCAAATCTCATAGTCATAATATATAGCTATGACAAATAATATCCTAATCGACTTTAGCATTGCCACGGGTGAGAAAGTCTCATCATAATCAACCCCTTGAGATTGAGTGAAACCTTTTGCTACAAGTCTTGCTTTGTAAGTATCCAAGTTTCCATGCATATCGGTTTTCTTCTTGAAAACCCACTTACTTCCAACCGGTTTGGAGTTAAGCGGTGGTTCAACCAAGTCCCATACTTGGTTGTCATGCATGGATTGCATCTCAACGTTCATGGCTTCAAGCCATTTGTCACAATCGGATTGTGTCATTGCATCTTGGTATGTGGTGGGTTCATCCGAATCTACCACATAGCATCCATCCATGAAAAATCCATATCTTTCGGGTGGATTACTAATTCTACCAAATTTACGAATGTTATGTGTGTCTTGATCACCCATTTGATCATTTTCAACAACCTCTTGTTGAATGTTAGTATCAACCAAACGTGTATCGGCTTGTGGATCTCGATCCTCATCAAGTTCCACCGTTCTATTAGTTCCTTCCATAAGAAACTTAGTTTCCAAGAACTCAGCCTTTAGAGCAATAAACACCTTTTGCTCGGTTGGATTGTAGAAATAATATCCCATAGAGTATTTGGGATATCCTATAAATATACACTTAGTGGATCGGCTTTCCAATTTGTTTTGGGTGTTATTCTTGACATAAGCCTCACAACCCTATACCTTTAAATATGATAATGATGGAATTCTTCCATGCCATATTTCAAAAGGTGTCTTGTCCACTTTCTTGGTTGGGGCCATATTTAAAATACGGGCTATAGAGAGCAATGCGATACCCCAAAATGATATAGGTAATGTGCTTCTAGCCATCATAGATTGAACCATATCCAATAAAGTTCGATTCTTCCTTTCGGACACACCATTATGTTACGGTGTTCCGGCTGGAGTGAGTAGGGATGAGCTTTTGGTACCGAGTACCGGTACCGTCCCGGTACCGTACTGACTTAGTAATATCGGTACCGGTACCCAGTTTTCCTGAAACTCGGTACCGGTACTAGGCGGTACCGGTACCGGTACCAGTACTTTACCGGTTAGTACCACGTTGGTACCGGTTTAGTAAAAACTAGTTTTTTTAGTATATTTTATATACTTTGAGATATTATGAATGTTGTGTATTACATTGCTTAATGTTATAAAGTGTTTTCTTTACAACTTTGAGTCGTTTTATAATATTTTTTAGATTATTAACTTTTAAATTTAATGAAGTTTATATGATTTTTAATTAATTTATATCATCTTTCATTTCTTTTTCTTATATTCAAGTATATTATAATATAGTTATATTAAAAAGTACAAAATTAAACCGAAATAAGCGAATAAACTATATTAAAAAAAGATAAAACATGAAACCGGTACCAACGTGGTACCAGTACCGAAATACCGGTACCGGTACCGGTACCGTCCCGGTACTGTCCCGCTAAATTCGGTACCGGTACCGGTACCCACTTTTCTTAAAAATCGGTACCGGTACTAAGCGGTACCGGTACCCGTCCCGATCTCATCCCTAGGAGTGAGTTGTGAGATTATTCCATAACTCCTAAGATGATCTTGAAAAGCATCATTAAGGTATTCACCTCCTCTATCCGAACGAAGTACTTTGATGGTCCTATTAAGTTGATTTTCAACTTCATTTTGGAAGACTTTGAACATTTCAAAAGCTTCATCTTTGTGTCTTAACAAGTACACATACCCATAACGACTATAATCGTCGATAAAAGTAATAAAGTATCCTTCACCATTCCTTGTCATTGTCTTAAAAGGACCACATACATCCGAATGTATGATACCTAATAAGTCTTTTGCCCTTTGGTTAGTTCCACTAAAGGGTTCTTTGGTCATCTTTTCTTGTAAACAAGATTCACACTTGTCAAATGAATCATTTTCATTTGTTTTCAAAAGACCATCCTTTTGAAGTATATGAATGCGACCCTTGTTTATGTGACCAAGACGACAATGCCAAAGATAGGTTTTACTCAAATCCACTTTGAGTTTCTTGGTGATAGATTGGTACAACGAGTTATCAAAGGATGTGTTATCATGAACTAATTCATAAATGCCATTAGACGGCATTGCTTTAAAACAAAAGACATCATTCATGAAAACACAAATACCATTGTCTACAAACTTCAAATCATAACCAAATTGTTTTAAAAGAGAAACGGAGATAATGTTCCTAGTCAAACTAGGAGCATACAAAATATTGTTCAAAATTACTTCCAACCCACTTGGAAGTTTCAAAACATAGTCTCATTGGGCTTCGACTTCAACTTTTGCTCCGTTGCCCATGTAGAGACTTGTATCTCCTTTCTTGTAAACTTATTTCTTTTAAACCCCTGCAACAAATTGCAAATGTGAGTTCCACATCCGGTATCCAATACCCATGTGTTAGAAGAAATAATATTAAGATCAATATGGATCATGAAAGTTGTACCCGAGGTTTGCTCCGCATCCCTCTTAGCTTTCAACTCCTTGAGATAGGTTGGACAATTCCTCTTCCAATGTCCTATCTCACCACAACCAAAGCACAGATCTTCCGAGCTAACCTTTAGCTTCTTCTCCTTGGGTTTGGGTGGTTCCACTTTCGCCTTTCCCTTGAACTTACTCTTGACTTGTCCCTTACCTTTGGCAACCTTTGCCTTAGGTTTCAGGTGATGCCTCTTCTTG
Organism: Tagetes erecta; assembly: GCA_030867185.1. Taxonomy (NCBI): domain Eukaryota; kingdom Viridiplantae; phylum Streptophyta; class Magnoliopsida; order Asterales; family Asteraceae; genus Tagetes; species Tagetes erecta. The sequence goes on along the minus strand of CM061486.1, from coordinate 2,824,801 downwards.
CTACCACCTTCATTGATCATGAGAACCAGTAAAGCCTTTTTACCCATTCCCGCCTCGACTGTTTTGAGCATTGCGTGAAGCTTACCAATGCTCTTGTCCCATCCATTCATGTGGTAGTTGATGACAAAAGTCTCAAACTTCTTGGTTAGGCCATTAAGGATAAAATCTGTGGCTAACTCTTTTGAGACGGGATAATTTAGCCGTTCAAGCCGATCAATGTGGCTTTTCATCTTGAGCACATAAGATGACATGGATTGAGTTTCTTCCATATGACATGCATGAAGCGCTCGAACCGTTTCGAAGCGTTCCACCCTAGCTTGTGTAAGGAACATTTCCTTAAGTTGGGTGAGCATGTCGTACGCCCCATGATGTTCGAAATCCTTTTGAATCTCGGGAATCATAGTTCCCAACATGAGGCAAGAAACTTGTACCGAATCCTCGGTGTATTTAATCCATTCATTATAGGCATCTACATCGTCAATATTAGGTTCATCGGGAATAGGATCGTCTAATATGTAAGATTTCTTTTCTTGCTTGAGAACAATTCTCAAGCTTCGATACCAATCCATGAAATTATTGTAATTGAGACGATCCTTGTCGAGCATGGTTCTTAGTGATAGGTTATGCACAAGTGGGATAATTGCATTAGGTGGATTGTTGATTGCGGCCATCTACATAATTTAACAAAGTTCACATTTAGTATTTTTAATATCATTTAATCCATTTTAATCTTTAATACCCTTTTATGTCACTTGGACAATTAATGATTAAAATCTAGAACCCAATGTTACATTCAAATAGTAGTTAGGTGACCTTTATCCTATTATTTGAATTAACAAGGTAGTCAACGTTTGACGATTGCAACCCTTTGCAACTTCTAGCTTTATGGGATCGGTTAAATATCTTATGTTTAGTTGGCATGTTTAATCCTATCAACATCATTGAACCCCATGCTTCGGTGACCCTAATCACATGGTTTCCAAATCAAGTCGTCCTACTTACACACACGTGTGAATTTGCACATATAAACGGTTATGTGACCTTTATCCCATATATATGGCAAACCCACCTCAAACTCACAAGTTTCCTTAAATGTGGTTAGGTGACCTTTATCCCACATCAAGTTCCCAAATGATTCGAGTGTTGTATAAAAGGATGGTGTTAGACTTGTTTTTCAAAAGGGATTTATGTTTTCAAAATTCTAGTTTGGAAAACAATTTTCACTACTAAAAAATGAACATATTGCAACCTTTTTATAACTTTTTTGCAACTTTTTTTTCAAAACAGTTGCATTAGAAGAAGTTGCATTAGATCTAATGCAATTTTTTTGTTACCTATTGCAACTCTTTTTTAAAGAGTTGCATTTAAAAAAAGGTTGCATTTAAAAAAAGGTTGCATTTGAAAAAAGTTGCTTTATGTAAAAAACAGTTGCATTGTGTAAAAAAACAGTTGCATTAAGTAATAAAAAAGTTGCAATAGATCTAATGCAACTTCACCTAATGCAACTTTTTTTTCCAAAAAAAGTTACAATAGGCTTATTTTCTTGTAGTGTTTCATACCTTGCATTTGCATGCATTCAAATGCATGGTACTTTGTTTGAAAACTTATTTTCAAAGTTTCTTTTAATAACCCATTTTATTATGAAATCATTAACCTTTTATAAAAACCCGTTTCATTATGTAATGATTTCTAAGGAACCAATTTTATGCAAGTTGTTAATGTCTAGTTGTTAACTATCCAATTCCACAATAAGATAAGATAAACATAAATCAACCACACATGCATAATACAACAACCACAAGTTCATAACCATAGCCAATTGATATTGGCAACACTTGTTGACCGAAACAAGTATGCCAAAAGGTCTATAATGAGGGACAAACATGACACAAGGCATTGAGATGGTGTACTCCACTTGATCCCGCATCCTAATGCTTCAAGTGTCCATTTTGTGTTGTCATGCTTTTGCTTTATTTGGGCTTTCTTTTGGACTCCAACTTCAGCTCCTAGCTTCCTCAGGCCTAAAAGTTTTGGCTTTGGTTATTGGGCTTAAATCCATTCTTGGGCTATGAGGCCCATTTGGGCCTAAAATGGCCCAAACCAAAACCCAAAGTTTTGTCCAACTTCTTTTACAAAATATATCCTAATACATTTTTCTAGTAAAAGAAATACAACTAATCTATTTATTAATACAAAGCAATATGAAAGAATAAATAGATTACAAACCCAAATAAAAGAATATTACAACCAAATTGAATAATCAAACAATATCACAACACAAACACACATCCATGCACAAGGTCAAGGCTAGGTTATGAACATCCATATACACATCCAAATATGCAAGTATTTCTAGTCCAAAATGGTTCCCCTTTATCAACCCTAAAGTTTTCGGCCAAGGTTAAACAAACCATAAACTTTTAGTTTTTGTCCAAACAAAATAAGAAATCATCCAAATTATTTGATTTTCAAAGATTACCACATGCATGTAAGGTGTAATCTTAAAAAACCAAGGGGTAACCAACACCCAAAACTTTCGGCCATATGGTGTACCACACAAAAAAAACCCGAAACTTTTGGACCTATTGAAACATGTATTCGTATAAGCGGCTCTTGATGCCATTGTTGGGTTTTAACAAGATTATCAAAGTCCATATAAGCCAATTATAGGAAAAACATAGCGGATATTAAGTTTAAAATCTTGTTAATAATCTGATTATTAAACATGTTTAACATGCAAAACCCATAGTCGATCCAAATACGAAATACATACTATCAAACACAACCATAGGGTGTTTAGAATACTACCTTTCAAGATGATGAAGATGATGTCCTTGAATGAAAAATCTTCAAAGGAGAAGACCTCAAGCTTCTATACCCCAAGCTTTCCAACAAACACCTCGATTGTGCTAGGATTTTTACACTTATGAACTCACTTGAAAACCCTCTCGTTCAACCACCTATGGCCGAAAATTTTCAAGGACTCTTGGGAGTTCTTGCACTTCTATATATCTTTGTTTATTTATGATTCTTGTATTTATATTTTATAACCTTTTATAAAATATAACATTACACAAGACTTCATGCAACATATCATTATATTTTATAATGTTATTTAACCCATTAAATAAAAATAATAAAATTTCTCAAAAATAAATTATCCAAATATAATTTATTAGTTTATCAAGTGCAATTATTTAGAAAACCAACTTCTAAATATTTCTAAGTGTTAATATTTATTTTTCTGATCATATCATAAATCAACATTATGTGTGTTTGTCTAGCTTGTTATTGGGTATGACCCGACTTGGATCATAACGTACTAGCCGCACCAATTTTAATATGTCTCTTGGGCATACCGATTCCAACAGAAACAACAACCACTTAACCGTCTAGATGTGTAAGTTATGAAAAATTGTTTTAGCATCGAAGGGACATAGTAGCATAGCAACAAGCATCACAGTATAGTAACTAGTAACCAACCTATAGAATCAACCAAAGAATTTCCGGGTCTAAATCACCTATCGATGTTGTAAAGTGTAGGTGGGTTTGTCAAACCATTAGCGCTAACATTGTACTAGTGGAAATTACATAGTAATATACTACTTTAAACTATCACATAAGATTGCATCTGGTCGCGAGTCAAGACCAACACATTTTATGATCTCTTTTGGAAAACAAATAGAAAATTTATACATTGTATAGTATTTGAACATTGCAGTCCCAAAACGTAAAAGTAAAAAGGGGGGTGAGTTTACTCACCTGGAAACTCAGGCTCAAAATAAATAGTAAACCAACTAGATAGAACCGAGTATTGCCCAAATACTAGAAACATATAGATAAATGACAATCCTAACTTAGAAAACATATACTATAGAAAAACTAGAATAGGAACAATAGTAATATAAGGTAATTTGGAATTCTAGGGTTTTAAATTGAGATTTGGTGTGTTTCGGTAAACGATTAGAAATATATTAATTGTTTTGGACATAATGTCATAAATAAATAATAGTAATGATAATAACAATAACTTTTGATGGTAATCATAATAATAGTAAAACGATAAGTAACTCAAATAGTGTATTTGTCAAATTAATTATCTGACAGCGAGAATAGATATATGTAAATTAATAATACTTTAAATCATTTATCAACATTTTTAAAGTATTCAAATGCCTTAAACAAAAGTCAATATTTATAAACTACTATTTATAAAAACATTCTTACCTTTATATATATTTTAGAAAGACTAAAAATACTCTTTTATAGTATTTTAAATGTATTTGTAAATGTTAAATTTATAAAATTTGGTTTATATAAAATCATGGTTCTATAACTAGATAAGATTTTTTGGCATATTTTCCATTTAGTTGCAAAATATTTTCAAGGACATTTTAAAAAAAATTTATCATAGTGCCCAAATAAAAAAAAGTTAAAAAAAAATTTAGTAGAGCCTAGAATCACATTCCTATCCCCACATTTAAACTGTACATTGCCCTCAATGTACATCAAGAACAAATGTAAAGCAAAAAAAATCCAAAGCATAGAAAGTAAAAGGTTAGAACAAGACTCCCCTACAGTGAAGCGCAAAAGATAACAAAACATCGGCCTTAAGCTCCACATTTACTATGCACATGGCATCCTCAAATGGCATCTAACGAATACCACAAGCAGACAACAATCCAACTCTGAGCTATAACCTGAAAGCAAAGGAAGAAACACCCGACATAGCATAAAAATATAAAAACAAAATAAATTAAAAATAGAAAGAAACCATAGTACCGGGTTGCCTCCCTGGCAGCGCTAAGTTTACAGAAGAGTCTTCAGCCAGATTCGCTCCCGAAACCTCAACGATGTTTCTCCTTTATCCTCTTCCCATAGTTTTTGTTCAAATTTTGTCTTTTGCCATCAGTTAGGAAGAAACCATCTTCAGAACTCTCGCAGACCCAATTATATGAACTTAACTTGACCCACCAACTCTTAAATTTCCCCAGACCAAACTATAAGATATGCATGTAATCCAAGAGGCGATCATCCTTTTATAATGACTAGTAGGGACCCGCGCGATGCAGCGGAGTCAATATTTCCGGAGACAATGGTTTATAGCATAGACCTAGGTGGTGGGCGTACAAGTGTAAAGTAATTAATAGTTGAAGTTGAAAACCAGAAACGATAATATTCAAATAACTATGAGTTAAATACGTAAACATTCAAATCTTAACATACGAGCTGGAAAAAAAATGATCCGTTGTGAGCTCATGAAGATGAGAAGAAAATTAGTCGTACTTCCTGCACATCTCTTGATAAGATCCAGATTTTCCCTCCACCAGGTATCATCCAGAGGGAGCTCAAGGATTTCTGGTTTTTCTTTGCCTTTACCTTTTACATACTTTTGTTGTTGGACATTGGGGGGTTTCTCCTTTTTGATTGTCACATCATTCATTGGAGGGGGAGCAACGTTGTTAAGACGCGAACACCAAACGAAGAAGCATTTGAGTGTAGTGGAATTTGGGTTTTTGACAAATAATTTGGTTGTTCAAAAATAATGGGAAAGAAAGACAACTCGCAAATACCGATAGATAACAAGTTTGTAGTTGTAAGGTTCTAAATAGTTATCTTAGTTTAACAAATACTTTTGTAACAATCTATAAATATATAGTATTATTTTAGTTGATGGATGGATAACGACAATATTCGGTTATAACTGGAAGACAGAGCGGTAGAATGATCTTAAGTAGGTAGGATTATCGTAGTATGAACGGACCATCTATGTTGTTTTAAAATACATATATATAACTTAAAAGGTTAAAAAAGTTGTAATAGTACATATTGTTTTAAAACTTAAGCTAGCATAATTTAAAAGTAAAAAATAAAAGTTCTTTTTTATAAATAGGAAAAAAATAAAGGTGGGCCTTGGATTAGTTATTAAGACAAATTAATATTTTGGATGGACCAAGTGTTTAAAACATGGGTTGTGGGTTGGGTTACGAGACGGGTTATGGGTAAACTGAATTAGATAAACGGAACAATTGTTTGTGGTATATAATCACCTTAACAATAACACATTCAGACAAACCCTAAAACTCATTGTATTTGTGGGTTAGGGTTTCACAGTCGGTTCGTTTTCTCCACCATCTTCTTCATCCAACCGATAATCACTTCTTCGTCATTGGTAATGTGTTTGTATTAGAAGGTGTGTCTTCGAAGATCTATGCAGCCGATCGTTCAACAGTTTTAGAATATTTAGGGTTTTCTTTATTCCGATCTGTGGATAGATTTGGGTTATGAAAGGTTTCAGATCTATTGTTCAAAGCTTAACATCGTTTTTAGTTTGTGGTTCAAAGTTTTCAGATGCTTGGTTCGATGTGTGTCAATGGTTGTCGTCTTAAGTGGCTAATGGTTCGATTTCTTTACATCTATTGTTTAGTTTATTTAATTTCATGAATTATTAGTAACGTAAATTGATATTTCAGTTTGTTGTGTGTGTTTTTTTGAAGTTGGGTGCTGATGTATTTGAAGAGTTGGATTTGTACCGAGCTGGAAGAAGTTGAGTAAGGAGCAAGCTCAAATAGAAAGTTTCTGAATATACAAAGTTCAAGACTCTAAACTGGGGAAGACATTCTTCAGCATGCGTCATTTTTATACGCATGTATTTATCTATATCTATTTATGCTTGTTTTAATTGGCATATGTTAACTTGATTATATTTGAATCTCGTTCAATGAGTTTGTTTATTTGTTGAATCTGTTAGAAACTTCAATAAACCGGACAAGATATGTATCAGATCTTATTTTTTAAATCTGTTTGTTGTATTTTCAAATACACAGTTTATAGTGTATCAGATCTTATTTTTTAAATCTGTTTGTTGATTATTATTGTATCAAAACACACTTTTATAGTGTCTATACTCACTAATATTGTGTATACAGTTGTAGCCAAATAACTTAAGTGCATTACTTTTGTTATAGAAGTTGTTAATATGTATTTAGTATGTGTTAATTGTATACACAGAGCTTATGCTTAATAAGTTGTGTGTTTGTTATCTTAAATAAATCTGCTGAATGATGTATTTTTGTACTAATATTTTCATATGTTTTTATTAATGATAATTTTAAACTGGATCATACCGTGTCATGTATGCTATCTATGGCAAAGGGGGCTAAATACTAATGGATCTAAGTCCATTATAATCATCAAACGTCATACACGAATTCAGAAGATATATGATGAACATGTTTGAGTTTTTATTGTTTTCCATCTTGTAATGTTAGTTGTGTATGAAGTGTTCTCTTTTTTTATGGTTAGTTAGGTAATATTCAAACACTGCTAACTTTTTTTGGTTCTAACAAGTATTAAAAGTTTGTAACTCATATATACTATATATGAAAACCACATTGGTCTATGCACACTATAACTTTAATCGGTTCCAACATTTTTTGTAACATATTGGGCCTTGTTTTAGTACATGCTTAACGACTGTTTTAAGACACAAAAAACCTTTCACTCATCTTACTATGTTATTGCATTTTTAAAATTTTGAAAAAACCGTTTAATGTTCCACTTTTGTATTTGAGAAATCACACTTACAAGTTATAACTAACGATCTATTTTGAACCATATCATGTAAACTTTGGATTCCTAAGTATTTTGGAAGAATCTGTTTCAAAAAATTAATATTTAAATGTTTTATTGAATTATTATTTCAACAATTTGTTTTATGCTCTGTTAATAACACAAACATTACTTCATCGTTTGTTTTAATACTGAATGATGTTGCATGTGCAGATAGTTGTTACTTCAATGAGATTGATATTTCAACTCTGTTCAAAAGGTAAATCTTGTTCATATCATTGTGGTTGTTATGCAATTGGTTAAATGAGGTTATGCAAATATTAATTAATATGTATTATGTGTTGTGTATGTTTATAGTGGCCATGATTCAACATAGCCGTTGTGGTCAAGTTCAAAATATGGTGCTACTTCAAAGATTAAGCGTAAGTAAATAACCGTTTACTAAATCAGTTAAGTGTTACTTTTATTTTTTTTCTAAGTAATTGTCTTATCCTTACTTGTAATATATTTAATATTGTAGCGACATTTAAGAGATTAAGGTGTTAGTTTGACATATCTGGGCTTGCCTTCTTTTAATAAAACAAGTAATCTTAACCAATGTAAGTACTCTAACCTACCTTGAATCGTAGCAAGTACCTCATCGAAGAGTTTCTGTGCTGACAGGAATCAACTGCCATTCGGTTGACACTTGGACTATGGTTTGGGATCTTTACATGTGTGATTAAGTGTTAACCATGAAACTTGCCTATTTGTCTTAAGTACATCATTTTTTATTTACATGAAACTTGTTTATATGATATTACTGTAACTGAAATCAATCATACGAAGTGTCTAACTCTATAGATGTGCTTGTCCGACCTTCATTAGAGAGGTTTAGGAATCTGGCCTCCATCTAGGTTTTGTTAACACTGACTATGATTGATTTTATCTGTGTGCATATTTTTTCCGTTAGTGATGTTATAAAAGTTTGATCAATATAATGATTTTATAAAAGTTTGATTATTGTTTGTGTGTTTGTTATCGTCGTTTTGTTTTATAGATAGATTAAAGTGAAAAAAAGGCAGGGCTTGGTAAAACATGATACATGTGTTATTATTATATGAGGTATTAAGAAAATTGTTAATATTAAGTTGTTTAGTTACATTGGCTTTTAACAAATTTAAGTTGTTTTAGTTTGTTTTATTCTGCTATTGATTTTGTTATAACACAATTAAAAAGTGTCATGTTTTAATGAGAAACAATATTTTTAAATTAGAATATGTTGGTCTGCAAGTTATCTTTTTAACTATTTGGGTGTTTTTATAGAGAATTTGCAAATATGTTGTGTTTTTTACAAAACAATAAAACTTAAAAAGGGGCAAACATTTTCGTGTATTGAAATGTTATAAACTTTACAGCTGTATTCATATGATATTTAATACCTATGTTTTTGGAGTGATGTAATGTAATTAACACTTGAATTTTACATATAAAAGACTGAATCATAACTCGAGCTATCTTAATTGGACTTACTTTCCTTTTTACTGAATTTTTAGAATGTTTTAAAAGTTTTTTTTTCTACTTCATCTGAACCATCAAGCTCTATAACTTCACTCCAATTCCACTCTGTTTCAAGCCTTGTGGGTCTTTTTGTTCTGTTTTTAAAAACCTTCCTTTCTTTTTCAAAGATGCGATCCTGAAATGTTTTATTTTTTATGTTAACCTTTTATAACGCATATATAAAAATATGAAATAGTTAAATTTAGTCTCTTCACTCCATTAAAGTTCAAGATCTGACTTGTATGGACTGAACATTGCACCATGGTAAATGATTTCAGCACTACTATCAGAATCAGCCTGCATAAAAACAAACATAAATATTAAAAAGTGTACGTTTGAAAACCAATTTTTGTTGTGTACATTTAAACAGTGAATTTTGAAGGAATTGAAATTGTAAACTTGATATTATGAACCTTTGAAGCACCTATTTTTGTTGCGTTAAAATCAAAAGAATCATCTTCTTTTTCTATTTTCAAATCATCATGAACAACTTCCTTCAAAAACAAAGTGTTATTAAGAACATCTTCAAACAAAGTACAAATATTTGATTGAAAATGAAAATGGAAAACTTGAACACATGAACCTTCGAATCATCATTTGTTGTTTTATGCAAATCACAAGAACATTCGTGTTTTTCTGTTTTCAGATTATCATTGATAGTCATATGTATAGGTTGGACTCACCGGCATGTCGGTGTTATATATTTTACATGTATTTTGTTGTTTTTGGTCTAGCGAATCTACGGGCGAATCTATAGATTCGCCCGAGAGTCTAGATTAGTGTTGTCACAGAGATAAGTTTTGTCGCCGGGCGAACCTAATTGTGCCTTGGCGAAGCTATATGGTTCGCTGGATAGATTCGCTGTCAGCGAATCTATCAGCGAACCTATAGCTGATATATATTCTAACCTTATCTCTTTGGCAAAGCGACTTTTGGCAAAATCTCAGCCAAAGTCCCCCAAATTGTGTGTGTGTACCGGAGGTGCTAGGAGCATATGTTATCTATCTTTGTAGCTTATATACCTCTGGTTTGTTGTTTAATCTCGTCTTTGTTCATTTGGGTTTTAATAGACTTTATTGTTCAATTCAAGAGTGTTTGTCTTTAAACAGTCATTATAGCACTGAAATCACGATCTTTATGGACCAACAATATGGTATCAGAGCCTTAGTGCTCTTGATTGTTTGATCCTAGTGATTTTTGTGTTGATTTTGGGGTTTTTGTGTCAAAACACTCTTGACTCATTTCGGGGCTGTTTGTTGTGTTTTTGAGCTGGAATTTGCTTGGGGTTTGTCGTTTTTGGTTATAGGAAGCTATTGAAACAAACGAATCTTAATTTGGTTGAGTTTTGAGGGTTTTCGAGCTGTTTCCGTACTGTTGCAGGGTGGTTGAGCTTCCAGCGAAACTATCTGTTCAACCAGCGAATCTACTGGATCATCCAGCGAACCTAGACCAAATTTGTGATTCGGAAATTTCAAACAGTGGTCAGCGAATCTACAAAGATTTTGAACGAAAGTTCACCTGATTGGTTCATTGTGCAAGCGAACCTGTCGGGCGAATCTATTTCTGCGGCCGAGCGAATCTATTGCTGCCGAGCGAATCTGTTGCTGCTGCTGAGCGAACCTATTTGGGCGAACCTAGCGAAAAAGGGCCGGATCTTTATAAGTTTTATTTTTGGGCCAAAATTGAAAGGAATGTGATTGGCGAGGAGCATACAGAAAATATTCAGGAGGAAACAAATGTTATTGATATGCCTGATACTGATGTCGCCGATGTTGATATTTAGTAAAGACGAGAGGCCGGATCTGAAGCTGTGACAAATTCGTTGGCCGTTACTGAATCGAAGGCAGGAGCTTACATTGAGAATCTTTAAAGCCTCAAGATAAAGACGGAGCTAATCAGAAGACTTCCCCAGGTGAGGTCCAACCTAGGGGGAGTATTGATAGTCATATGTATAGGTTGGACTCACCGGCATGTCGGTGTTATATATTTTACATGTATTTTGTTGTTTTTGGTCTAGCGAATCTACGGGCGAATCTATAGATTCGCCCGAGAGTCTAGATTAGTGTTGTCACAGAGATAAGTTTTGTCGCCGGGCGAACCTAATTGTGCCTTGGCGAAGCTATATGGTTCGCTGGATAGATTCGCTGTCAGCGAATCTATCAGCGAACCTATAGCTGATATATATTCTAACCTTATCTCTTTGGCAAAGCGACTTTTGGCAAAATCTCAGCCAAAGTCCCCCAAATTGTGTGTGTGTACCGGAGGTGCTAGGAGCATATGTTATCTATCTTTGTAGCTTATATACCTCTGGTTTGTTGTTTAATCTCGTCTTTGTTCATTTGGGTTTTAATAGACTTTATTGTTCAATTCAAGAGTGTTTGTCTTTAAACAGTCATTATAGCACTGAAATCACGATCTTTATGGACCAACAATCATATACACTTTCCTACTTAAATAAAACTATTATTAGAAACATATATACAAAAATTATAAACATTTGACTAAATTAAAAACTAACAGATTGAACCTTTGAAGCAAAGATTATTCGTGTTTTAAGATCACAAGAAACATCATGTTTTTCTAACTTTGTATCAACATAAACTTCCTGCATTAGTAACACTATTAATAAGAACATATATACAAAAACTATAAACATTTGACTGAATGTAAAACTAACAGATTGAACCTTCAAAGCAAAGATTATTCGTGTGTTAAGATCATAAGAGACATCATGTTTTTCTGATTTAAAATCATCATAACCTTCCTGCATTATTAACACTATTAATAAGAGCATGTATGTACAAAATAAACAGATAATAAATTAAGCTATAATAATATAAACAACAATATAACCTGGATTGGTTGCTGTTTCATCTTCTGTGAAGTAGGTTTCATGGCTAGTTTATTTTAATAATGTAAATAAAAACAACAACTTGTTAGTGTATTTATAAAGTGATTATGCTAGGGTTTTTAATATGTTAAAAAATGTGCTTTCCCGCTTGGTTTACTTTTAAAAATCTCCCTTCCTTTAAATTAGGATATTTTTTGTTAACCATATCCCCAGAATTTTTAGGATTCAATCATGTTTACGGAATAATAGGTTGAATTGACCCATTCTTCAACAAACATATTCCTTGTTGTTTAAATTACCAAAGTATTTGTTAGCCATTGAATAAAAATGTATAATTCCTACATTTTAAATATGTATTCATAAAAAGACACCAAGGCAATCTGTATTTTTGTCTAAAATCATGATAATTGCATAAATTTATACAGCAAAAAAATATATATAAACTGAAAGATATAATTTTGTAGCCCTGTAAAATCTTTGGCAACAAATTTACCTTCAAAGTCAAACGGTGCATTTTATAGAAACTCATGCTTATGAGATATGCTGATAGTTGCTACAGCAAGGCGTATGGATTGAACTAAATCCAACAATAATGTGTATATAACTTGAGATGCATGGGATGTTTTTGATAGTCATGTATAGGTTGGATTCACCGGCATGTCGGTGTTACTTAGTTATGTTATGTATTTTGTTGTTTTTGTTCTAGCGAACCTACGGGCGAATCTATAGATTCGCCCGGAAGTCTAGATTAGTGAATCACATATATTAGTTTTGTCGACCGGGCGAACCTGTTTGTGCCCGGCGAAGCTATATGGTTCGCTGTATAGATTCGCTGTCAGCGAATCTATCAGCGAACCTAAAGCTGCTATATATTGTAACCTTATCTCATTGCAAGAAAAACTTTGACAAAAATCTTATCCAAACTTTTGTATCGTGTGTGTGTTTCCAGGAGGTGCTAGGAGCTTATATTAACTATCTTTGTAGCTTAATTACCTCTTGTGTGTTGTTTTAATCTTGTTCTTGGTTGTTGGGTTATATGAGACTTTGTTTGTTTGAGTCAAGAGTGTTTTGTTGTAATACAAGTCATTATAGCACTGAAATCACGATCAACATGGACCAACAATATGGTATCAGAGCCTTAGTGCTCTTGATTGTTTCATCCTAGAGATTTTTGTGTTGATTTTGGGGTTTTTGTGTCAAAACACTATTTGATTCTTTTCTGGACTGGTTTGTGTGTTTCTGTGTCGTATTTTACTTGGGATTTGTCATATTTGGTCATAGGAAGCTTCTGAAACAAACGGGTCTACAAATGGTTATGTTTTGAAGTTGTTCTGATAGTTTTCGTACTGAAACTGTTTTGTTCGTAACCCAGCGAACCTATCTGTTCTTCCAGCGAATCTGGTTGTTCATCCAGCGAATCTAGTACAAATCTTGTGTTCTGTGATTTTGTGTTTGTGGTTAGCGAATCTGACATTTCATCGAACGAAAGTTCACTTGTTTGGCTCATTGTGCAAGCGAAACTGCTGCCAAATTCATTTGAGCGAATCTGACAGCAAATCTGTCGGGCGAAACTGTGCTTGCTGTCCAGCGAATCTGTTTGTTAGTCGAGCGAATCTAATCCAGCGAATCTATTTTGGGCGAACCTAAAATCTGTTTGTTTGTGATTATGTCTACATCAACAATGAACATGATTAAACTGGATGGAAAAGCCCAGGCTAAAAATGAATTCAACTCATTCGTTGGATTGAAGCATGAAAATCTGACTGAAATAACGAATCGATTTTTATTTGTGTCAAGCAATCTCAAAACTTATGATGAACAATTGGGAAATCATGAGCAAGTGACAAAGCTTTTGGATTCTCTTCCTTCCAAATGGAGTCTTCAGATCAAGGTGCTGAAACAAGAAAGAAATTTCTTTGACCTTAAGCTAATGGAAGTGATAAACAAGTTAAAGTCACTTGATCTGAATGAAAAGAGAAAAGAATACAATCAAGCCATGATGTTTGCAACTGTCTCTCCTCAGAATTATGCACTGATTACATCCGCTGCAAACTCACCTAGTGCAGTCTCTGGAGGATTATCAAGTTATAAATCTGTTAAATCCGGTGGTGGTTCCACAAGTGTAGGTGCCGACTCAAATGCATCCATCACCACTCAGATATTATCTGACACTACTGCCTCATCTGGGAAGCTTGTTCAAAATCACGAAGCTTTAATTGGTGAAGTTGTTGAAGAATCTCTTCTAAATAACGATTACATTGATTGTTTTGATCCTTTTAAAGAATTTTACGGTGAAGAGGTTGAAAATGTTAGAGTGTTTGATGAGGTCGAAGAGGAAACAAATACTGGAAAGGTTGTTGAGGATAGTTTGATTGAAGAGGCTGCTGATTATGGTTTGACGGAAGAGGGAAAGAATCAGGAAGAAGTTGTTCATTCTGGACTATTGTGTGAAGCTGTTACTTAAAAGAAAAAGGAGGTTACTGACAACGCAGGTAATGGGCCAGAAAATGCTTATACCGATGCTGACAATGTTTTGGAATCAAAGCTTGACATAGAAGCCATGATTGAACAAGCAAGGCATGAAGCTGTGGATGAATACAAGAGGAACACTTCTTACTGCCAGTGTGATCGTGCTCTTGCGGCCGAAAAACTGATAGTGGGTCTTCCTTATGATGTCGTTGAGGATATGTGTTCATCCGCATGCAAAATTCGCTTGATCGGTTTTATAAGGCAAATAAACTGTTAATGGCAAATGAAAATGAATTGAGGACAATTAACAAAGAGCTTAAACAGAACGAATCAAAATTTTTTGTTAAATTGAGAGAGGCTTTAAAATAAAACGAACATTTGAAAAGATCTCTTTTAGAAAGGAACTGTGAAGTAAACTATTTGCTGAATTTGAAACAAGAAAACTCAAAAACAAACTGGAACAATGGACTATTGCTAGTATGAAAAGGGAGGATTTATGGAAGAAACAAAAGGGGGCTAGAGTTAAGACCGGGTTGGGTCATAAAGATGATGCACAAGTATATCCTCCACCTAGTACCTTCTGTTATTCTCCTACACCCATTCCTCATCCTTCAAATGAGTTGATTCAAGAGATTATAAAGAATGATACTAACAGCTCTATTGCAGGTTTAAGTGGAGTGAATCTTAAGGAGGTGAGAGAGGATTATGCTTATGGTGAAAGTAGTGGTCTTGGAAGTTCTAGTAACCCTAGCTTTGATTCAAAAAGGACTGTTGAAGACAGTAGTTTGAATGTCTTTATTTCTAGTCAAGTTTTAACTTCAAAGGATATTATGTGTGATATTAATTCTGGATGCTCAGTTTCAAACTTAAGTAATTTGAATGATGATGTTATTGGAAATGTTTGTGTGAACGACAAAGCAAAACTTTCAGGTCAAGTGTCTGAAAGTCAAACCAAAACAAATTGTTTTCAAAAATTCTTGTCTCATCAAATTCCATCTTTCACACCAATAAGAATTTCAAAACCGAACGACAAGAAATCATCATTTTCATCCAAGAATCACTCTGATAAATTTATATCTGCACCCTCCAAGGTAAAAGTCACAACAGGTAAGTCAAAGGAGTGTTACAACTCTTGCAGTGATTGTAACTCTCAAACATCTGATAGTAATGAAGAGACTGCTAAACGTTCTAAAAGAAGTTTAAAATCTCATTGCTTTCAGTGTGGAAATATTGATCATACTGTCAAACACTGCCCTGTGATTGTTGAAAATAGTTCAAAGCATAGATCTTTTGGAAAGAGATTGAATACTTTTGTAAATAATTTCTTCTGTAAATCATCATCAGTTCAAAGACCTAAGTACACTAAGGCTTGGGTCCCGATTTCAAAAGTCTAATTCGTCCTACTTTGTAAATATGTAAATATCTATTTCAATTTTTTCTTCTTTGAAAATCCGTGGGTCACTCATTTCTTCGCTCCTTTACTTTATTTTACTTCCTTTTATTTTCTCTTTTATTCTGTATATATATATTAAGAAAATCTGAAAAACAAAAATTTCTTATTAGATAGCTATAATATAGAAATTTTGGGGGAGATATTAAAGATTAACTATTTATAGTTTTTCAAATTTTGCTATTTCAGGATCTCCGTTTTGATTGATGTTGAAGAGACGTTGAAGGAGGTCAGAAGTATTGTGTTTGGGATATGTCAGATAGGCTCAGCCCGAAAACAAAGTAAACAGTGACTGTGCAGCCAAACATAACGTTCAAGATCTCGGCCACAAGGATTATCCCCTTGACATGATTGGATTGCACAAAGATACGGGTTCTGTCAAAAATGGGTTGAGAGCGTCAAATCTTTGCCTTGATTTCCCTAAACATCCCAAATCACCCTCACCCTATCCCCGAATCGAGTTTCTAGTTTGCAAAACAAATAAAAAGCTGCTAGTGATGCTCTTCGGAAAAACCTCTGAGTGAGTTACTTGTTAACTCCTCAGAAAGTATTGAGTCAAAGTGCTTAACTCCTCTGCTATACGGAAGTATTGACCTGGAGTTGGTGGATCTTCTTTGCTATACGGAAGTATTGACCTGAAGTTTCACCGAGCATGCTCAAATGTTTATCTCCTCTGTTATACGTTGGTATAGACCTGGAGCTCTGAACTATTTGAGTTTCCCAAATAATAAGTCGCATTGTGTTCAAAAGAATCAATTGCTGACAAGCTCCACTCACAAAAAGATGCAAAAATTGCACAGTGTCAAAAGAAGCTAATGCATCGATCTATATTCAAAATTTGATCCTCGAAATTCAAGCAAAGTCAATCATATTGCTCAGATATATCCTGATGACAGAACTTGTTCTTTTTACCTAGATGTCTGTGGGGACCGAGTTGTCTGAGCTTCTTCAATCAAACCAAAAACATGATAAAAGAAGGTGCTGATCTCTTGTTGAAAGGACTAAGGCATGGGTTTAAATGGACAAACATATCTGCAATCCCGCCAATCTATGATTTTCCGGATTCTGCTCAAAACGTCATGAAAAAATATATATATCCTTTTTTTAGTTTTAATTTCTAGCTTTTTCTTTCACTTTATTTTATTTTATTTTTTATTAGTATTTTATGTCTTTAAATTCAGGTTAATGTTTTTATATTCGGAGCGTTGAAATCGTGGGGCGTTTTCATGGATTTACAAAGGATTTAAAATTACAAAAACCAAAAATATTTTAATTTTTCTTTAATTTCTTCAATCCAGTGAACCAACAGCGAATCTACAGGGTCGTCCGGACCTGGTTTAAGTCTTTTAGACTTTCTTCTGACCTAATCTTCCGAGCGACCCTGAGATTTGCCTCGTTGTCTATCAGCGAAACATGGGCTTTATATATATGTTTTCTGCGAATCCATTTAACACATTCGCTTGCACTATAACCGTTTGTTTCAAAATGTTCAAGTTCGAATCTCGCTTAAGGCTTTTCATTACAAATTGAATCGTTTTAATATCTCCAGGTATATAAACGCAAGTGCATTTGAGGTTGCGATTAGAAGGGCTGTAGAAGATAAGTTCACGGAATTTGGGTACCAAAAGCCAATAAGGAAGAACTCAAAGAAAGATAAGCACTGGGTGTCGTGGAAGTGAAAGGTAGTGCTGAAGTTGGCTGCTCCAAAGATTATGAACAAGAGTGAGAGTTCCAGGTACTCAGCCACAAATATTGCAAGAGTTTGTGAAGTGGTTTCACGATAACAGCACTGGTGAAGCGATAATCAGGTTAAAGGGTGAAGATCGTCCAGAAATCAGATTGTTTGACCCAATGGAGATCTTCTCCTTTTGTGACGAGGATTTGAAGATTTTATGTGAGAATGATATAAAGCACGGGGCTGGAGATGACACTAGGATTGAAGCAAACCTGTTTGTGAAGGTTGCAAACAAAGCCCGAGGTATACGTGCTGAGTTGAGAAAGGTAAACGAGAGGTTGAGGATGACTGATGATCAAAACATGGAAATAGACGACTTGTCTAAACAGCTTGATCAAACGATTGAGAGTAGGTTTGAGAAACCGGTTGAGGTGGTTGATTTGGATGTGGGCGGTGAGGAGCCTACAGAAAATATTCAGGCGGAAACCATTGATCTTGATGTGCCTGATACCGATGTTGCCGAAGCTGAGTTTGTGGAGTCGATGCTGGTATTTAGTGAAGATGAAGAGGCCGGATCTGAAGATGTTACAAACTGTTGGTCCCAAAACAACTTTGAATCATGTAATTTGGTGAAGTTTGGATCAAATTGACATAAAATTGATGAAGAATGGATGAACAATGATGAACACACTATAAAACCTTCATTTGATCTATTTGAATTGCATCGGATATTACAAAAGTGTTAAGACCCCAATTCTAGCTCATACAAGCTTTTTAAAACCCTAATTGCCATTTGCTATTTATAGCCTAATGACACTTTGGACTAATGACAATTAGGACCCTATACTTAGATTAAAACCTGACAAATAGAAATAATACAAATAAAAGGCTAAAACATGTCTAAAACTAGATTAAATATATTTTGTTGATACAAAATATATTTATTACATTAACGATCCTAGACATAAAAAAACTTCAACGTCTTGACTCGGTTCTTTGTCTCTAACGCGCCATTTGACTTTTACGTTGACTTTGACCGGATGTTGACTTTTGTTGACTTTGACTGAGTTGATAATACTAGACTACAATTCAGGTCCAACAATACTCCCCCATACTCTACTATTATCAACGTCTTGCATCGTGTTCAGCACCGATAAGTCAAAAACAGTTGGATCTTCAATTTGGTAAGCTGAGAACTCCCCCAAGACTAATGCTTGCCAAATTATGTTGCTGAAGATCTTTTATCTCACAAGCTCCCCCATATTGTATGCTCCCCCATTTTGCGTGCATCATTTCGTATAATCTGGAACTGTTTTCCAACAATCTTTTCTTGAGTGCTTCAGAAGATGTAGGAGGAGGATTCCTAGCTCGATGTTTTCTGCAAACTTTGAGGAACAGGTTCTCTGGTCAGGTGCTTTGCTAAACTGATGATCGGCCATCATTTGTAGCAAATATCTGTAAGACAATCACAAACAAAATCTCGAGATTTCTCATTAGATCATTTCATTTAACATAAATAAACCCGTGTTTATCTGTGTATGAAAACAAGCGAACCCGTGTCCGTTTGTGTGTGCAATATCCCGTGAAATGCATGTGCAAATGATAAAATTTTAATAGCATAATATGGAAGACTTGAAAATAATTTGAAATGAAAATCTTTTTGGATTTTTTTTATATTTTTTTAATTAAAATTAAAAATTCGAAAATGAGAGGACGAGTCCGACAAGATCACAATATTTTAGACAAAGATAACACATCCCAAAAGGTACACATGACCAACAAGACTCAAGAACCCAAACATAAAATAAAATAAAAATAAAAATTTTCATGAAGAATATCAGATAATGCGTTTCGAGCGACCATCCGGAGAAACAAAGACTTGGCTAGATTGTCAATATGTTTGTCCATTTAAACCCATGCCTTGTTCCTTTCAACAAACAACCTGTGATGGTCTTATCATGTTTTAGATTCGATTTGAAGAAACTCTTGCAACTCGGTCCCCACAGACATCTTGGTAAAGAAACTTGTCCTATCATCAGGGTTTATAGAGCAATATGATTGACTTTGCTTGAATTTCATGGATCAAATTTTGAATATTGATCAATTTATGAGCCTCTTTTGACATTCTGCATTTTTGCATTTTTGGGAGTGGAGCTTGTCAACAATGACTCTTTTGAACACATTGCGACTTATTATTTGGGAAACTCAAATGATTAGAGCTCCAGGTCTATACCGACGTATAACAGAGGAGATAAACATTTGAGCATGCTCGGTGAATCTTCAGGTCTATACCGACGTATAACAGAGAAGATCCACCAACTCCAGGTCAATACTTCCGTATAGCAGAGGAGTTAAGCACTTTGACTCAATACATTCTGAGGAATTAACAAGTAACTCACTCAAAGGCTTTTCTGAAGAGCAACACTAGCAGCTTTTTATTTTGTTTTGCTAACTAGAAACTCAATTCAGGGCTAGGGTGTGGGTGATTTGGGATGTTTTGGGAAAATCAAAGCAAAGATTTGACACTCTCAACCCATTTCTGACAAGGACTTGTAACTTTGTGCAGGCCAATCATGTCAAGGAGATAATCCTTATTGCCGAGCTCTTATTGAATTTAGTTTGATCACAAAATTGCTGTCTAATTGTATTCGGGCTGAGCCTATTGACACATCATAACACAAATCAATATCCTCCTTCAGATGCTTTTCATACAAACCTGAAACCTTCAAAAGACAATTAGAAAATTTTGGACAATTGATATTCAGTACATTCATTTGAGATATTACTCCCCCAAAATTTCTATTTCAGCACAAAATTGAAATTTTCAAAAGACACAAGAGCAACCTCAAAGAGATGTGAAAACTTGATCAAAAATACAAGTAAAAATGTTAGACTCCCCCATTTTTTTTAATAATTTTTTTTTTAAAATTTTTTTTTAATTTTTTTAACTATTTACAATATATAAAACAGAAATTACGAAAGAAACGCCTTCCATATTACTCTATCAAAAGATTATAAATGAGATATAAAGAAATATGCAGTGGCTGTGAAAATATGCATGTGAAAATCAGAGAAAAATCCAGACTGTGGATAAGATACCAGAACCATAACCTGTTTGTTCCGCCTCAAAATATCAATAAGGAACATTTTCTGTCAGTAAAACGGATTACTAACAGTCCTCCTGAAATGTTCCTGCACTCATCAACAGATTAGTTAGAAAGAGGAACCCAGGCCATCGTAGTCCTGGGCGTTCCATTTTCATCAGTGTAAAACACTTGTTTAAGCGCACAATCTGTTTTTGTGTCCATCATCTTTTCCTCTTTCTTTTTAATTTGCCAAATTTGTTTAGGTTCAAACATTTTCGATTTGAAAGAGTTAAATTTGGAAATCATTTTCTGTTTAAGCCCCGAGGAAAAAGAATTTGGTTTTGATAATGTTGTCATATTCATCTTTGAATCATGTGAAACCGGCTTCACATGAGAAAGTGGGGATGGAATGTTCGTCATCCGACCATTCAAAGATGTATGATTATTAACTTGAAATTCAAATAAACAAACCTGTTTACCTTTACCATGTGGAGGATTCTTTCTAGATTCTGATCCGGAGAAGCAAATCTGTTTGCCTTTACCGTCTGAAATATGTCCTTGTGGGCATTTCTTGAGCACATGATCATCCTTTCCACACTTGAAGCAAGCCTTGAATGGCTTTTGATGCTTGACTGGCCCGTGTGAAGCAGCTGGGGGTGGAGCTTTCTTTGAACATGATGCGACTTGTTGGAAGACTTGTGGCTTCTTATGTTGAGTTGTGGGTTGTTGGATGGGAGATGAGATCTTCACTTGCTTGTTCTCAAGTCTTTTACAAACTTGAGATATGATGGACAGAGGTGAAGTCTTCATCTTTTGAGCTCTGGATGGAAGACTGACTTGTCTTGCAGCTGGAAATGAGATCCTGATTTGACTTGATTCAGGTTTTGGAAGCATTTCAGATTTGACAGTTGCAGATGACATCTTGATCTTTGAATCTCCGAGACTCTCCTTTGTCTTTGATTCATCATCTGAACTTGTCCAGTCTTCAATAAGTACCTCTGCTTCCAACGGATCTTGATTGATGGGAATTGAGTGTGTTGATGTAGTTGCAGCATGATGATTAAGTGATTCCTGAACTATCTCATCCTTCTCACTCTTGATAGGCTCAAACGTAGGAATTTCACCTGCTTTAAACTTATCAAAGAAGTTAGAAGTAACAACCATTACATGATTAGAACAACAGGAACCGAGCAGTCATTAGCTTGACTGTCAGTACCCGGTTTACTATATCCCATACCGGTCGAAGAATCATAATCATCTCGCACCTCCTTCAGATTAACTCCCTCTAAACCTGCATGCAAACTGTTAGATTCTTGTTCAAACAAATCATTTTTAGGATGAGGTTTAGGTGTTGGTGAATATCACACAGTGAATGGAGGCGGAAAAACCGTCTGAACCTCTGTGTCATACCCAAACCCATCTTTTATCCTGGCCCCCCTTTGTTTTGAAGCAAGCTCATTCATTTTCATACTAGCAACAGTCCACTTATCAAGTTTTTTTGAAGTTTTGTGGATTCAAACTGTGCTAATATGAGTCTTTCACTTAAAA
Organism: Tagetes erecta; assembly: GCA_030867185.1. Classification (NCBI taxonomy): domain Eukaryota; kingdom Viridiplantae; phylum Streptophyta; class Magnoliopsida; order Asterales; family Asteraceae; genus Tagetes; species Tagetes erecta. The sequence continues at coordinate 2,802,611 of CM061486.1, read as the reverse complement.
GATTTATTTCGACATTTCGTTCATAAAGATTTCTTTTCAAAAGATCAATTTCTGCCAAGGCTTCATTGAGTTTTATCGAAAAAGAAACTTCATTCTTTTTAAGTTCTGTATTTATGGTGGTTAATTCAGCTTGATTTGTTAACAAAAGTCTATTAGCTTTATACACACCAAAAAGACGAACTCTGCATGCAGATGAACAATGTCTTGAACTGTCTCATAAGAAAGTCCCATAATGACTTTTTCAACAGCAAGGGCTTTATCGCAGTTGCATACCCTTGTGTTTCTGTTGTGTTCCTCTTCCTTTGCCTTCAGCATCTCTTCATTCTCAGCTCTTTTCTTTCCTTCATCATCTTTCAAACTTTCTTCACATACCTCTTCACATTTACTCTTCTCTTTTTGAACATCAAGAATCTTTTTCATTAAAGCATAATTGATTTGACTCTGAACCTCTCCAATCTCAATCTTATCCTCAGTATAAACATTTCTCCCAGTCCTCTCCATAAACTGATGTGCTCTCACAGTTAATGATTTTTTTTGCCATTTTAAATCCTCTTCTTCCATCTCATCATCATAACTAACCTTCAACTTATTTTCTTTCACAGTCTCCTCGATTTCAGCAGGCGAATCGGAATCGGTTACCATCGATTTCAATTTTTCCATCATCTTAAATGGTTTGTAATCAGATTTGCTAATCATAGATGAAATGAGAGCAACATTCGGTGTGTTGGTTTGTGGTTGGATCATTGCTTTCCCTTCTTTTAATATCCAACTCAAAAGATTTCAACTTGTCGATCACATCCAACAGCTTGTAGTCTGAAAACATTTTCTCTTTCTTAAGATTTTTAACATGAAAACTCCATTCTGGTGGAAGTGATTCAAAAAGCCTTTGAATTTGTTCATAATTGGTGAGTTCAGGATCATGCTTCTTCAGGTTACTTGCCACCATCACAAATCGATCGAGAACCATGGGCATCCTTTCATTCTTTAAAACTGCAAAATTATCAAACCGGCTTTGTGCCATTGTGAGATCATCTGATTTAAAGGAGTTAAAAAGTTCTGCATAAGCCATTTTTGAAATTAATTTTCCCAAATTTTTTCAAATTTTTTCAAATTTTTTCAAATTTTAATGACGACTTTGATGAAAAATGCCCATAAAATTTTAAATTTAACACCCGGCGAAAGTTTAAAACAATAAAACCCAGTCCACCAGTTTAATGTCTTAATATGACAGTCCTCACATCCCAATTCCGTAGTCCATTTAAGCAACCAAATGTTAACAACCCAACACCATCCCAATTCGCAAACAACAACTTCTTCAACAACACAAGTAACGATCTACTGCAGCTCACAACATCAACACTTCACATGAACAACAGTACAACACCAACAACTCGATCTCTCTCTTCTCTCTCTTTTGGATTCAAACACAACAACACACAAGCTGATCTGCTGGTTCTTCTCAGTTCAAACAACAGCACAACAAGACAATATCTCTCAACGCTTGTTCTTTCTTCTGTGTAAACACACAACAATATCGAACTGTTGCTGCTGCTGCTTTCTTGTTAATACACACGCACGATCTGTTGTAACAACAACAAAGTTCACTTCTTCTTCTTTCTAGTTCGAAACACGACACACAAACACAAGGACTCGATCTGCAGACTTTTGTTCGATCGAACACAAGATCTACTGCTTCGTTATCAAACCAAACATACAATCTTCTTCTCTGATCAGCTGCAACAATCTCTCTCACTCTCTCTCTCTCTCTCTCTGCGTGTACAGCAGCAATATATGTTTCTTCTACATGCTGGTCCAGAGCCGGAGGAACTTTACAAGATTCAAACGTGTTTGCTGCTAAAGAAACACTACCAGCAGCCTTTTTTTTTTGTTTCAGATCCACAACCTCAACACTTCGAACTTGCTTTATACATCTTTATCCAGTTCATATGTACAACGTTATCTCAGATCCAGTGATGGAGGTATGTAGGTTATGCAGGTAAAGTTTGTGTTTGGTTATGGGTGGGAGTTATGGTGAATGGTTCGATTGTGTTTGAAGTTTTTTTTTTTAAATGAAAAAATCGGGTACGAATGTGGGTTTGGTTTATGGATCTGAGTTTTTGGCTGTTGGATCGGGTTTGGGTGACAAGAAATGGTTATTTGGTTAAGTGTTGGGTTTTGATTAAAAGGATTTGTTTGAAATGGTTTTGATTTTAGGTTTAAAATGGTTTGAAAACGGGTTGGGATTAAGTAGATCTGGTAGATGTTTATGGTTTTGTTTGATTTGGTTGGTTTTGTTTTGAATTTTGCACCGATCTGTAATAATGTCACACAGATCTGGTCTCGATGAATGATTTTGGGTTTGTTTGGTTGATTGTTGGTGTAGGAATGATGTCAAGAAATGGTCATTGTCACACAAATCTGGTCTAATGTCGCACTTACACGAAGCTGTATTTTCGACACTATGTCGAAGCTGCACTGTCGCATGGGATTTTTGAACTTTCGTTCAGTATGTGGTGTAGTGTCGCAAAATGAAGATTTCAAGCCCCAAAAACACCAAGAACACACACACAAGTGTGTGTGAGACAAAACACTCAGATCTGGAAATTTTCTTCTATTTTCTTGCAGATCTGAGTTTGTAGATTTCAAATGTGTTGTTGTAATCAACATATTTGATGATTGTTGATGAAGATCTGTTGATTTTAAACTCAGATCTGGTTTCTCTCTCTAAAAACCCATCAGATCTGGTTTCTCTCTCTACAATTTCTTCAACTCATTCTTCAAAATCAGTAATTAATCTTCATAAACATGATTCAGATGGATCTCTATTAGGCTCTGATACCATTTGTTGGTCCCAAAACAGCTTTGAATCATGTAATTTGGTGAAGTTTGGATCAAAATGACATAAAATTGATGAAGAATGGATGAACAATGATGAACACACTATAAAACCTTCATTTGATCTATTTGAATTGCATCAGATATTAAAAAAGTGTTAACACCCCAATTCTAGCTCATACAAGCTTTTTAAAACCCTAATTGCCATTTACTATTTATAGCCTAATGACACTTTGGACTAATGACAATTAGGACCCTATACTTAGACTAAAACATGACAAATAGAAATAATACAAATAAAAGGCTAAAACATGTCTAAAACTAGATTAAATATATTTTGTTGATACAAAATATATTTATTACATTAACGATCCTAGACATAAAACAACTTCAACGTCTTGACTCGGTTCTTTGTCTCTAACGCGCCATTTGACTTTTACGTTGACTTTGACCGGATGTTGACTTTTGTTGACTTTGACTGAGTTGATAATATTAGACTACAATTCAGGTCCAACACAAACCCACTGGCCGGGATTGAATCAAGGGCAGGAGCATACGTTGAAAATATTTGAAGCCGAAAAAGACGGAGCTAAAAACAGAAGACTTCCCCGGGTGAGGTCCAACCTAGGGGGAGTATTGATAGTCATGTATAGGTTGGACTCACCGGCATGTCGGTGTTACTTAGTTATGTTATGTATTTTGTTGTTTTTGTTCTAGCGAACCTACTGGCGAATCTATAGATTTGCCCGGAAGTCTAGATTAGTGAATCACATATATTAGTTTTGTCGACCGGGCGAACCTGTTTGTGCCCGACGAAGCTATATGGTTCGCTGGATAGATTCGCTGTCAGCGAATCTATCAGCGAACCTAAAGCTACTATATATTGTAACCTTATCTCATTGCAAGAAAAACTTTGACAAAAATCTTATCCAAACTTTTGTATCGTGTGTGTGTTTCCAGGAGGTGCTAGGAGCTTATATTAACTATCTTTGTAGCTTAATTACCTCTTTTTGTGTTGTTTTAATCTTGTTCTTGGTTGTTGGGTTATATGAGACTTTGTTTGTTTGAGTCAAGAGTGTTTTGTTGTAATACAAGTCATTATAGCATTGAAATCACGATCAACATGGACCAACAGTTTTTAAATCCGGTATCAATTTTTTGGATTGTTTTTTATTTAACCGGTTGCATTATGTATTAACATTATGTACTAATTTGGTACATGTCAAAAGCATGAATTACTGACGATTTGCCGGAAAGCTGTAATGATAATCAACTGCTACAAAGCAACAAACCGAGGTTGTCTATAACTTGTGATGCATAGGATGTTGAAAGTTGCTGCAGCAAGGCATATGGTTCATGTGACATCAGCCCCAAACCCGAACCCGAATGTCCGACTCGAACCCGAAATTATCCATTTGTAATGTACTCGTATTTATCTCCCTTTAAATGTAATGCTTTGTTATTAAAAATATATATATAAATATGTCGAGCCTAACGTCATTCCCGTCTTTAATGTATAACGACCAAATTATTATTCAACGGTTACTAATTAAATACTAGATACAACTATTAAAACTTCAATATATATATATATATATATAGGGGAGGGATTTTCTACAAAGGGCCAAAACTCTAAAAAGGCTAAGAAGGATTTTGAGGCGTCGGATCTGGATGTCAACGGCCAAGATTAACGCGGTGGCGTTTTTGTAAATATTATGATGTTCTTGCTGACGCGTCATATAGTTCTGGGGTAAATTAGTCATTATGCGTTTTCAACCTAAAAATCAAACGCCATGGTGTTTCTTAGATCTGTGCGTTTTTAACACAAAAATCAAACGCCATGGTGTTTCTTAGATCTGTGCGTTTTTAACACAAAAATCAAACGCCATGGTGTTTCTTAGATCTGTGCGTTTTTAACACAAAAATCAAACGCCATGGTGTTTCTTAGATATGTGCGTTTTTAACACAAAAATCAAACGCCATGGTGTTTCTTAGATCTGTGCGTTTTTAACACAAAATTCAAACGCCATGGTGTTTCTTAGATCTGTGTCTTCTGAATCATGGTGTTTTTTACGTTAAAAAACACAAAAACATCATCGCTTAAAAAAACACCATGCATAAACAAACAAAAATTAACTAATAAAAAACGTCATACATGATCGGATGTTCGTAATTAATAGACGTAAAAAAACACCATAACTGAACACGGGATTCGCAAATCAACGTCATATGTATAAAGACGACGCTGCCCCTCCGCGTTTTTTCACCCTCATGGACACGTGTTTGTTTGTGAATGCTTCTTACACTTCTTAGAGTTTTAACCCTTTTTAGAAAAACCTTAATCTATATATATATATGTATATATATATATATAAAGTATATTTTATAAAAGAGTTTTATAAAGATTATTAGAAATAAATACTATCAAAGTCTTGAAATAACCATTAACGTCAAGAACGAAGGAAAATCATAAAAACGTCACTTATATAAACTTTACGTTTCATCTCGATTAAGTTAGTTAGTTAAAATATATATTAATTAACTTTGGGCCATTTATGTAAACTTTAAAACTTAATTTAATGTTTTAAATTAATATTAACAAACAATTGAATCTTGAAGGACCAAAACCGTAAATTTAAAATTACCCAACCCCCCGTCCTTATACTCGTGTTTCCTGGGATCTGGGCTCCGGCCAGATTGGCCGGAATTCGTTTTTCCGGAGAAGCACCAAAAACTGGTTTTTAACCATTTTTAACACAATTAAACTTATACAAAACCATCCTAATCCCTTCCTAAGCGTGTTTCGAACCCTAAATCACATTCTAAACAACAAATGACCTATTAATTTCTTCATTCAAAACCGAAACCAATACCCATTATAACCAATCGACCCAAAACTCACTATTACAGTAAATTGATTCAACCAAAACATACATCTCAACGTCTCGAATCTGTTGGTAACAATTAATTGGATCATAATCGTTGAATTAACACCCAATTAATCACATTTAACTCGACATTCAAGCTCAAACCTATTCGTATAGTTTCTGACCATATTAACCCAATTCATTCGACAAAAACAATCTCCTAAACTCGTTTTCACTCTCCGTGATTCCAATTGCAATCAAAATCATCTAAATAACAGTCCTTGATTCCTAACCCGTCGTCGTTGTTCTTCATCTCAGTCGATTCAATTCGTCAGCAAACAAGTAAGTTTAATATACCAAAATGTTCATTATCTTCCACTGATCAAAAGCCCTATATTTAATCTCTGAATCTCGATCGAATTTGTATGTTAATTTGCGAAATAGTGTTCTAGGGTTCATAGAGAAAATCGGGGGTTTATATGCAGAATATTTGAAAATCATTTATAATCAGATTTATAACAAAAACAAGTTTTATAGCAGCTCGTTAGAACTGTTTGTTCTAAACTCGGGTCTGGCACATACATATATATATATATATATATATATATATATATATAAATTTTGGGGTCTTTTGTTTTTGCCAACTAATGTCACATTGTTAGTACATTAGTCTATATAATGAAAACGTTTACTATAAAGATATTGTTTCGAAACCATAAACTAATAGTGAATATTAAGGAACTATAAAGATGTTTTTTTTTCTAAAACTATAAAATTATTCTTATAAGTACGGGACATGTAAAGTCTAACAAATTCTATAAAACATTTATATAGTTTTTTTTAAGGTGTATATATTTTACTTCTAATTAATATCATAAAAAAGGGGTGTTAATTCTTACTATTATTTTCCAATGATTTTATAAATATATATATATATATATATATATATATATATATTTATATATTTAGGCGTTTAACGAGAAGCCCCCCAAATCTTAACTTGAAACCCTAGAATTCATATTTCCTTAGTTTCCTATTGTTTCAATTCTAGTTTCTATACAATATGTTTTACTAAGTTAGGATTGTCATTTAATTAGGTGATTCTAATATTTGGACAATCCTCGGTTCTATTTAAGACTAGTTACTATTTGTTTCGTGTCTGTGTTCAAGGTGAGTAAATTCACTCCCCTTTTTACTTTTACATTTTGGGGCTGAAACATGTTCTCTATTACAATACAATGTTTTCCATTTTCTATTTTGTTTTCCAAAAGAGATCATAAAATATGTTAGTCTTGTTCCGGGCATGATGCAAACTTATGTGGTAGTTTAAAGTAGTATTGTTACTTTGTAATCCCAATGGTACAACGTTAGCGCTAATGGTCTGACAAACCCACCTACATGTATAACAATGATATGTGATTTAAAACCGCCCATACAATTACAATGTTACAAGTTGCTATTCGATGTTACAAGTTGCTATACGATGATACAAGTTGTTATTCCTATGCCATGTCCCTAAGTTGCTAAATAATTAATGATAACTTAAATATCAAGACGGTTACGTGACGGTTGCTTAAAAGTTATCTTTAATTAATACATGAGTTGGTTCCTCATGATAAATGGTTACAAGTATGTTACAATTATGGTTTACAATGTGTGTGCAATGGTTGAGAATGATATGAAATAGCTATGCATGAAAGCTTGCGCAGCATATTACGATGATCTCGGATTTTCTATATTACTATGTATAAATTTGTGGTTTACTCACTAGCTTTAAATAACTAACTTTATTTTCACATGTTTCAGGTGATGCTTATGATTATTTTGCTGCTTTTGCCAAGACATAGGATTGCCTTGGACCTAATTAAAATAAATCAGACATTTGAATTTACTGTTTCGGTTTTATTACTTTGTCGTTTCTATTTAAGATTCATCTTCCAACTTATTAAATCATTATTAGACTTAATAAATAAATGTCATGTGCTTTGTTTACTATTGATATCCAATTCCAATGACAGCCCGGTGTTTCCGCCGCAGGGCGGGGTGTCACAGTTCACTTGCATTGTAATGTTCTAACAGGTCTGATTTAAGGCTTATTGTACATAATGTTTGGTTGGTTTTGTAAAACAGATTTGTCAACTACAAAATGTACATTACAATAGCAAAATTTTCTTGTTTCACATGTATATTTCTTTTTGGCAGAAAACAGGGAACTGGAAGTTTTAGAATTCGCAAAATGGAAACCATAGTAACGGGCCAAACTAAATCCAATAGGAGTAACGGGCCAAACTAAATCCAATAGGAGTAATGGGTCAAACTAAATCCAACGGGAGTAAAGGGTCAAACTAAATCTAGCAGCAACGTTCTTCGTGTTTATGGTAATTTTGAATGTTTTTTAAACCAGTCTATAATTATTTAATTTGACTCGTTTTTAATATTATTCAAGGTTGCAACTTGTAAATCTTAACAACGACGATCTACGGAACAATTTTATCAGGTGCCATGGAAGAATGTTGAGCAGCATAGTCAGGACTTGCACACCAGCTTCAAATACATGTAATATCTCCATTTTTTTTTACTTTTGAACTATTTTGGGTTGTTGATTGTTTGAGCTTTTGATTGTAAAAATGTGTTACACTAGCAGGAACCACATTTTGTTACAACTCAAACGTGCCAACGATTTGCCGACCGCTAGAATTTGATAGATTTTGTGTTATTTTAGTTAGCTACTGTATTTTTGTACTAAAAACTGACTGTATTTGGATTGTATTGGTTTAAACAAGGTGGTAAATGAACTAATCTGGAATGTAGTTGTTTTTTTAGAAAACAGGATAGTTTATATACAGGTTAGATAACTGGCTTGTTTTATAAAAAACAACTAAAAACTGCAGTTTTGACCTGTAATTACAGTTGTACTTTTATGCTTTAACTTCTTGTACTTGAAGTTTTAAAAGTCAGTTTTCGAAAATTTTTAGTGCATATGAAAGAAAAAATGTTGACGATTGCGTTGATGTTTTCGGAAAAATTTTAATGGTATTGATTTTAAATCTTACAGTCGGAAGTGTAATCCGGGGGATAATTTCTAAAAAATACAAGTTCATTTCGTAAATTTGGGGTGTAGAGTGTAAGTAGTTAGGGTTTATAGTGTAATTAATTAGGAGGGTTAAAAGGAAAATAGTGTTTAAAGACCAAACTGCCCCTCATTTTTCTTGTACATTATGCAGTTAAATATGTAACTTGTTCTTATTTTTTGGGTATCTTAAACTACCCCTCTAATCCCCTTTATATATAGTATAGATTTGGTGAAACGAGACGGGTATGAAAAACTTCTCGGCACTCTATGACCCATGAGCCCCCATTTTCTTTCCGTCTTCCTTTAGCCAGTTTTTAAACTTCAACACGTCTTGAATGGAGATTGAGCATGTTACGCGACTTTGTTCTTCTATTTCGAGGTGTTGTGTCTTAAGAACCGATTCACTAACTACTTCTTGGCACTCTTCCTTTTGAATCCCCACACTTGGCTCTTGATATAGCAGATATTCAAGATGCTTTAAATCACAAGTGGGTCAAACTCTTCTTCATTAGGAGTCGGCAAACCTACTAGTTCATCACTAAACTCCTTCTCCCACAATGAAAATAGCTCCTCGTCTATGTCTTCATCCCGCTCATGATGCTCACATCACCTTGTAGATTCTGCATTTCATCATTATCACAAAACAAGTGTGAAATATCAAATGCATCTGAAGACTCGAATTCATCACTAGTGGAGTTAAATGATTCACGATCATCATAATTATAATAAATTGAGCTAGGTTCAGAATACTTACCTACTTTGAGATCGATCAGATACATCTCTTCGCCATTGAAATCACACTCTTCTTAATCTGACACTACCTCTTCAACAGGAACCGGTGTATCAACATTCTTCACGACCTCTATCTCATCATCACTACAAAATTCATCATCAGTGGGTTCAGATCCGTAGCTCCATGATGTGTTGTTCTGAAAATGTGTTTCATCATTTTGAACCGGATGTGGGACTGTTTCGTCCATTATTGTCTGTGAATTTTCAATGGCTTTATATCTTGATATAGTCAGACTTATTAATTCATCTGTAAGCCTCCCATATTCATTTAAGTAGTGAATTTGCTCAGCCTTATTTAACTTATTCCAACGAGTACCAATGATCTCTTGCACTTTCAGTTGTTCCTTTCTGATTGCTTCCTCGGATCGTGACTCCTGCATCGTATCAATCTCACAAGACAAGTGTAAAGGCAAATAGGAATCTCATGATCGTCAATAAAATCATATGAAAAATCAAGGACATTAATAGGGTCAGAATACTTACGTGGAGGTGGGACTTGTGCTACATTTTCTAACAATGAAACTTGCACTTCGTCCATATGCGTGTCCTTTACTTCTGAATCATGCATTATGTCATCATTACAAAACAAGTGTGACATACAAGGTGGGACTGAATCAATGCTGCATAGATACTCCAACTCATCCGTCAACGTCTCCGGTTCTAGGGTTGCCAGAATCAGTTCACCCGAGGCAGTTTCATATCCCATACAGTTACCATCTTGATCGTAAACAACCCGCTCGTGAAAATTTGGACGCTCTTGTATGAAAGGGCACTCGTATTCCGAATGGGGTCCACCACATACGGTACACCAAGGAATCCCACAGTTATCAAACTCCTGTCTAAATATTTTCCTCGAGTAGCAAATGAGATGTAAAGCAAGATAAATAAAATAATATAAAAAAACACAATAAACTAAAAATACAATATAAAAAACAAAAAATAACAAGAAAAAAAATAAAAGATTAAAAAACAATATATATATATATTTGTATTTTTATATTTTTTTCGAAAAACTAAAAAAAATTAATGAAACAAAAAAACTAAAGGTGGCTAAATCCCCAACTCGGGTCGTTCCCAAAATCGCCTAAAACCGTTTCCCCAGCAACGATGCCAAAAACTTGATGTGTGAAAACGCATATATATTTTAATAATAAAAATGGTTCACAAATTCAGGTTTTTAAAAATAAAACAGAAATATCTAAGTCTACTTCACACAAGCAGCAAGTGTAGTGGTCGTGCATAATATAGTCACGTAAATCCGAGTATCGAACCTAAAGACATGTTAGACAACTCTTGGTAATAAACTTTAAATGAGTTCTAGCCTATTTTGAAAATTGTCTTTTAATTAACTAAATATAACTTAAACAAACTATGCTTTAAAAATAAAGATAACTAATAACTAAAGTAAATTAAAACTAGGATCAACAACAAACGGATAGCGAAGTAGAGACGAAAATATCAAGCATAAGGGAAAAACTATCTAGACAAAGAATCCTATCGGCAAAGCTAATGCTCTCGGGTGAATGATATTTGAATGATACCGGCTCTAAATATACGACTCACCCAGGAACCTAAAGGATGTTAGATCTCCTGTCGTTCTCACTAACAATACTAAAGGAATCCTTGGGACGTGTGAAGCTCACCAAGTTGTTGAATGGATCTCCTCTCGGTCTCACCATGCTAACAATACTAAGTACTCAAAATCTGGATATCCTCTCGGTCCCACCAGAAACAATACATCTAAAAGTGTAAGAGATTTAAGTAGTAACCTAAACACACCAATAATAACACAAAATAGCAATAATCTTATAAACACTAAGGGGTAACTCACTCTCATGCAATTATGACCCAAAATCCTATAAGCAAAGACTACCACACAATACTATCTCCGGTCGGTCTAAAGAATTGGTAGAATTCTAGTTTTAAGATTAATAATAATATATGTTCCTATGGTTTATCTAGGTCTAGATTCAACCACAATCAAGGCAAAACACCAAGTAATGATCTAAACATGCAATTCTAATTAATAAGCACAAAACTAATAACTAGAAACACATGAAGAACATGATAACTTAACCAATCTATAATCCAGCACGCATACACATCAAAATCAATAATGAAAAGATCTTTACTTAACATTCATCATTCTATAATAAAAAACACAAGGGTTATTAAAATCAACCAATATTCATCACGTATAGATAGTATAAAATTTAGCTACTCATGAATACTAAAAACATCAAATAATATATATGAATCAAATACGTTCATGGGTTGCAATAGAGACAAAAACAAATGACCAAACCGAATGATTAAACAAGAGTAATATTATGCAAAAAGTATGTGAAATAAATATATAAAAATATGCTTATTTTAGACCACATCACGTCTCAATCTCCGAACCAATAATTTTAGACATATTTAACAAGTTTATATCAATGCAGTTTAGAGTCGAATATTGCACATAACCGAAGTTTTGAAGTCCAATTGTTGCTGGAATGGCATTCCTATTTTCCTTTAATAGGGTTATCCATACCTTCTTCCCAGGATTATATATTTGTAAATAAAGAGACATTGACCTCTTATGGCATCTTAATCTTTGATTCTCTACTGAACCAACTCCATAGGAAGAAGCCATAACATGTAGTTCACCATTTAAAGCAACAAGCCCCACTGTTGACTCGTCTAAGGCCCCTAATGATCAATTAAGAATGATTATACATACATATATTTAACATTATAAAGATAGGGAACATACATACATATCTATACTACATTAATATACAAATTGAATGGAAAAATAGATAATTTAACAAATTCTTTAAATTTATAACATTTAAGGCAAGATGGTAATTTACCCAACCCCAAACCCTAAATGCATTTGAAATCCATTTAGGTTTCATTCCCCCGCTTTCTCCTCTTCTCTTCTCATCATTTACATCTGTTCTTGCAGTTAAAAAAAATAGTCATCTGGCTCTTTGTCCTCCTATTCACTTCATATCCTCTTCTCATCTTCATCACAGATGTTTTGTACTACGATCTGTGATTCATTCAACTCGACCGCTGTTTGGAGAAGAAAATATATCAAATCGGGTCTGGAGGTACTGTAGCGAGGAAAGGGAAGTACAGCAGTTCATGATGGTTTAGGATTTTATGGGTGAATGTCCGACGAACTGTGTATGATTGGCTTTGTTAATGTTGAACGCGATCTGTGATTCATTCGCGATGGGTGCTGATTGGTGATCGGGTTGTTTGGTTTGGCCTGCATTAATGTTTCTCGGTTTGTTTGTGTCTCAATTGCTGGTATTTTTTTAGTAAGTTATCATTCTTTCATGTTTTTACTTAGAAATCTTTATTATTTTGTTTTGCCTTACTACTCTTAATTTTGTTTCTGTTAGTATCCGTCTTTTGTGCTCTTTGTTAGTCTCCTTAGTATGTGTTGCTGTTTAGATTGTTTGCGACTATTAAGCTGTCTAATTAATCAAATCTTTGGCTTCCTACTTTGTTGTTATGATGTTGGTCTTGATTTGCAATTGATGTGATCTTGTTGTAATCTTTGGTTTTCTAATTGGTTGTTTAATGTTGGTGTATCCACGGTTTTGTGCTCTTTGTTTATCTCATTGCTTTCCGCTTGACTAATTAATAGTTGATCTATTAATGTGGTGTTGTTGTAGTCGTTAGTTTTTTCTAGAAATAGTTTCTAATCATGAGTTGCATCATGATGAGATTGTGAAACAAAGGGAACCACTTCAGCATTTGGAGGTTAATATTAACATACCATCATTATATTATTATATTGTTTATGTCCATAACTGTAATTATACTATTCTTGTATGGTTTCTTTGTAACTTGTATACTTATATAATCTCATCTCATCACTTGATGAGATCATCCAGTTCATTAATAACTCACATGGTATAGAGCCAAAGAGTCTTCCCCACCTCTATCTCTTCCTCTACTCTCTCGTTTCCTCTTTCTTATTCCCCCTCACCCATCGGTCTTCTTCCACCAACCTACATGGCTTCTTCTTCCAAAGATGTCACCATCCCCATGAACACCCTCATGCACTTGATCACCATCAAACTATCCTCATCCAATTATTTGTTATGGAAAAACCAAATGTTCCCTATCCTTACCTATCAACATCTTCTTCCCCATATTGATGATTCATCAAAAATCCCTCCCGACACGGTAACCACGGGTGATCAAACTGTCGATAATCCTGAACACTCGACTTGGATCATGAAAGATCAACAAACCATCATCCTTCTCCATGCTTCGTTGACTGAAGAAACGGTTACCACCATTGTCGGGTTCCCACTGCTCGACAAATTTGGGTTGCTCTAGAGAATACTTATGGCAATTGTCACACCCTCAATTTTCCACAAACGGGGTATCCGTTAGGCGTGTGACATACCAGGATCTCAAGCCATTAGTTACACGAACATTGACTCAACGTATAACGAAATGTTTAATTTTGTAAATAAACCAAAATTTAGAGTTTAAATGTTAAAATCCAACGTTTAGCGGAAGCATAAATAAATCTCGTACGCATAATCCCGCGCATAAGGTAATAAACCAGGTTAATAAAATAAAGTAAGCACTAAATGTAGTTTTTGAAACAGTGCAAAGGACGACCAAATGCATGCATGTCCTACGTGCTCGGCTCCTTAGTTACCTGAGAAAACATACTAAAACGGTCAACACATAATGTTGGTGAGTTCAATGAGTTTTGTACATAAATAAAAAGTACCGTTTATAACACAAATAAACAAAATCCATTTTATTAGGCGGTTGTGACACCCCGCCCGGTGGCGGAAAACACCGGGCTGTCATAGAATTGGATATCCATAGTAAACAAAGCACATGGCGTTACTTTTATTAAAGTCTAATAATTAATGTCATAAGTTTGGCAAAACCCAAGTCTTAAATGCGAAACGACAAATTCATAATAGCAGTAAATGAAATAGTCATGTTTAGTATTATTTCTAGGTCCAAGTCCCTATGTCTTGAATAGCAATAAAACAAGCCAAAATCACGCGCCACCTGAAATACGCGAAAATAAAGTTAGCTACACAAGCTAGTGAGTAAAACCCAATTGAATAGTAATAGTATTGAAATCCGAGATCAACAAGATATGCTGCGCAACCCCATATGTATAGTAATTTCGTAATATCACCCTACCAGGACCCCTAGAATAGAATAGCACACCAACCACAATAGAAACCATAGTATCTCGTTTAGCCATTTGTCATGAGAACCACTCATGTAAGAAATAATGATGACTTTTAATAACCGTCGTTTACCGTCTCGATATATAAGTCATCATTTAGCAATTTAGGGACATGGCATAGTATAGCATCATAGCATAGCAACATAGTATAGCAACATAGTATAGCAACATAGCATCTCGACATAGTAAACATGGAATTAGAAAGGCCGGGTTTAAATCACCTATCGATGTTGTACAAGCAGGTGGGTTTGTCAAACCATTAGCGCTAACATTGTACCGGTGGGTTTACAAGGCAATAAAACTACTTTTAACTAACACATAAGATTGCATCCAGCGGCCAAACTAGATTAACATATTTGTATGATCTCTTTTAGAAAACGAATAGAAACCGCAATATAGTAAAAGACGTATTTCAGCCCCAAAAATAGTAAAATGGAAAAAAGGGGAGTGAGTTTACTCACCTGAACAATATAGATACTAGCAAACGCAAGAAAGTAACTAATTAGAATCGAGGATCGCCCAGATATTAGAATCACCTAATTAACCGGGAAAACCTAATTTAGAAATGAGACAAATAATATAGTAACTAGAATCAAGAACTTAGAAATTCTAGGGTTTTGGATTTGGGGTTTTAGGGTTTTAAATTATAAATTGAAAGTTAGGGTTTCAAACTATAATTTGGGAATTTAGGGTTTTAAAGTCCAATTTGGGGATTTAGGGTTTCAAAATCCAATTTAGGGCTTTAAAGTCCAATTTGGGGATTTAGGTACGAGATGTAAATATATATTTTTATAGTAGGCAATTTCTAGTTTGATAATTGATATATTATTTATATACAATCTTGAGAAATATACATATGTGACTTAGCAGTAAAGGGGTTAAAAGGATAAAAATTAATAAAGTGGTCACAGTGGGACTCGAACCCACGACCAAACGCGTCACAACCAATAGCCTTACCACTGTGCCAGATGCGCTTTTTGGTTTTTAAACTGGAAGTGATTAGTTTTATTCTTTACTATACAAAAACACCCATTTTCATATAAACCCTAGAATCAAAAATCAACCAATTCGCTTTTAGTCTGATGATCTAAGCCAAACAACCATAGGGCTTTTGATCAGGACGTAAAAAGAATCATTTTAACGTAAGGTACTTACTTGGTTGATGATGAATTGGATAAAGAGGGTGAAGAACAAGAAACGGCTGAGTGATGATCCAATCGGGTGAATTAGAATGTTGTGACTCAATTAAACTTCCAGGTTTCTCATTGAAGATATAATGATTGATAATCCATGGCCAATTGCAGAAAATTCACGAGATGATGAAGAACCATAAAATTACAGGTTATGAAGAAGATGAAGGTCAACTAACAATTTCTTGTTTTTCTTGATACACTTCGATTAGCTAGGAAGCTTCAAGGAGCGAAGGTGATTCCGTTTTTCGTGATTAATTGAATTAGTTACTTCCATACTACTCGATCAATTATTGAAACTCATTCCAAAGAAGTTGGACAGTTTTTAGTGTTCAGTTAGTGCTTATCACCTAAATTGATTGCTTAATTAACTTTGCAATGATCCTAGAAGCGTTTTGTGCAATTAATTGATTCAATTACTCACGTTTTGGTTCGAAACCGTTTTGGGTTTTAGATGCGAATTCAATTGCTTGAAATTAATCAATTAATCAATGAGACATGGGTTTTAGCACGTTACTAGGTTCGAAACTCACTAACCAAGCGCTAGAGACGGTTTTATTGGGTTGAAAATACTCAATTTTGTTGTTTTAATGGTCGCCGGAACATCGCCGGTGCCGGCCGGAGATTGCCGGAAAAACTGACGGAAAAACGAGGTAAAAAAAAAGGGTTGGGTCAAATATTAATTTACACCTATGGTCCCTTTAGTTTCAGGTTAATATTAATTTGGTAATGTATATAACACAAGTTTTGGAACTTGACACTTTTGACCCAAAGTTAATTTATGCTTTACATTAACTACCCAAATTAACCGCGTTAACTCGTAAGGTTTATATAAACGACGTTTTGATATATTTACTTCATTTTTGAAGTTGAAAGGTTATTTGATGACTTAATAATATTTATCTTTAATAAATTTTATAAAATTTCTTTTATAACATGATTTGTATATTTTGGAGATTTTAATTACTGTATTTAGTAATTAATTATTAAACGTCATATAATAACTTCGCCGTTTTATTAAAGACGAAAATTATCAAAAAGTCCGACATTTTTATCCATATGACGAAGCGTTACAATTTCAAGATATTAAATATGATTACAAATAAATAGTGTCGGGTTCGAGTCGGGCATTCGGGTTCGGGTTTGGGGCAGATGTCACAGTCTCCCCTCCTTATAGAAATTTCGTCCCGAAATTTGCTCAAATCGAAGAAGAAGAAGAAACAAAAGATGCGATTATTTAGTTTTCCATTATAATTGTACTTGCGTTATTTAGCTCTTTTGATTTGCACAAAGGTACGTTAGTCTCGAGGAGTTGAATTAGAATGCACTAGGTTAAGCACCGGATGATAGTGAGAAATGGAATTCTGTGCAAACCATTGCTTTCGACCACATGACAAAACTTGCTATGGTTTCCATGCACCAACTTTCACAATTGCGTGTGCACCCGTAATTACTTTAGTTTTTGCATGGACCACACAGTTCATTCGATCACGTGTGAGTCAAATGTACACAAAATTTCTAAGTTAAGATAATGATACACATAGGTTCCGAGATTATATTCGATGACATTCAGTTCTTGTGAAGTATAGTTTAAGACGATACGCAAATTGATGATTTGAGAGAATTGAGTTTATTAGGTAGTCATAATAGTTTTTTGTTCATAGATACAAATAGTTAAGTTCGAGTACCGAAATTGTAATAGCATAATTTTTTGAAAACCAACCTCATGTGTGTGAGATGTAGATGACATTTGAAATTAAGTTACTAAGCATTAAGTGATAGTTTATTAGGATTATAGAGAAATTAATTTTATAAACATTTGATTCTTTGGATAATTCAATTTATAGTTGTAATGCAAAGATTACTCAATTACTATTGGTTTCGATCTGAAAACGTTTGAGTTCATATGACACGAAGTTATGGATAAACTAGGTGTATTGATTATGGAAGTAAACGACATTATAAAAGCTGATGTTGTTGGTCTATGATGCGGTTTTAAAATATAATTAATTAGATAATGAGTTTAGAAGAAAAAAAATTTAACGTTTTAAATATTTACTATAAATAGAGGGGTTGATTTGAAAATAAATAAATGACACAGTCTAAGTTTCGAATATTCGATATTGAAAAACATGAATCATAGCGTTTGTTGCAAATGTTTGTATCATATTTGAGAAAACATGGAAATGTTATGTAAATATTTAACAAACATTTAGAATAATCAATCCCTACTTAAAGAAATCATTTATCATGAAATGTATATATTTTATATATTTTTCAAATACTAAAACCGGGAGGTTTTTTTTGTAAAATATATATATTTTTATTTGGAAAAATTTAGGGGAATCACTTTTAATATATTTAACTATTGGTTAGTAGTTTTACAACACCGCAATTAAAACATGGTGTTTTAAGTAAAAAGTTTATATGTAAGACACGTTCGGTTTGAATGAGTTTATACAAACAAGATGTACGGAATTTCATTAGTGAAATATATTAGTTACATGAGCTTAAGAATAGCCGTGTAGTGAATTCATGTTAAGTTTTAGGAAACGAATTTATAAATAACAACATTTTATGGTGGATTAGAAGCTTATGATTAGACGAGTAATTTAGACAACATTTAGGTATTGAGATCAAGTTGAGATACCTAGGAGGCAAACGTTCGATTCGTAGAATGCGTTGACAAAATCAAAATAGTAATCCATTATGTGATTTCAGGAGTAATGAATTAAGTCTTTAATTTGGGATTCGATAATCGGATTGAGATTAGGAATATGTCTTAGATTTGGTATTTGGTATAATTCGATTGAGGTTATTCAACATATCTTAGTTTTGATTTAGAACATTCGGGTCACGATGATATTAGCGAGTCGTTCACGTCTTGTTGTCATTTGACAAGATAAGATAGAAAAGAATTTTCATGAGATATGGATCAAAATTTAGGATAACATAAGTTGTGACAAGATTTTGATTAAATAGGATAGTAATAGTACTTAGAACATCATGGAATTCTTTAGAAGACATATCATGGAAAATCACTTAGAAACCTTAGAAACATTAGCAAATAATCTTTGAATACCAATTGAAATAATATAGAAATTCATAGAAATAATTAGAAATCATAGAAATAAAAATCATGGAATCATTATGGGAATAGATAAATAGAATTTTGAAGGCTTAAGAGTGTGTCTTGGTTTTGGACACTTATGACTTATCAAAGTGTTAAGTTCGTTCTCAACGTATCCGAGAAAGCGTGCTTTAGCCTATAGGTTCACACTCATCTCGTACATCCCCAGGTAAGCATACAGGTCTCTTCAAGAGATTTATACGAAATGCTTGCCTTAGACAGGACGTCCGTGATACAGACGTTCCCCCTTCCAGATTGCACACGTTCCCACGTTTCAAACTTACTTAAGACGATGACGAGATTCCACAAAGAGAAAGATCCTAATCACACAGACGAGTCTCTTGTAGCTCCTTCGCGAAATCGGATAAGAAATAAGATAAAGAAAAGGCATAGAAAGATTCATAAAAAGAATAAGGAAATAAGTTCTAGAAGAGTTTCCTAAGCACAAACTACTTGCACTAAGGACTCTTAGGTTATAGTCTAGGTCGGTGTGTTTCTAATACCCTATCCTAGTTCCCTATAACCATGGCTCTGATACCAACTGTGACACCCCGCCCGGTGGCGGAAAACACCGGGCTGTCATAGAATTGGATATCCATAGTAAACAAAGCACATGGCGTTACTTTTATTAAAGTCTAATAATTAATGTCATAAGTTTGGCAAAACCCAAGTCTTAAATGCGAAACGACAAATTCATAATAGCAGTAAATGAAATAGTCATGTTTAGTATTATTTCTAGGTCCAAGTCCCTATGTCTTGAATAGCAATAAAACAAGCCAAAATCACGCGCCACCTGAAATACGCGAAAATAAAGTTAGCTACACAAGCTAGTGAGTAAAACCCAATTGAATAGTAATAGTATTGAAATCCGAGATCAACAAGATATGCTGCGCAACCCCATATGTATAGTAATTTCGTAATATCACCCTACCAGGACCCCTAGAATAGAATAGCACACCAACCACAATAGAAACCATAGTATCTCGTTTAGCCATTTGTCATGAGAACCACTCATGTAAGAAATAATGATGACTTTTAATAACCGTCGTTTACCGTCTCGATATATAAGTCATCATTTAGCAATTTAGGGACATGGCATAGTATAGCATCATAGCATAGCAACATAGTATAGCAACATAGTATAGCAACATAGCATCTCGACATAGTAAACATGGAATTAGAAAGGCCGGGTTTAAATCACCTATCGATGTTGTACAAGCAGGTGGGTTTGTCAAACCATTAGCGCTAACATTGTACCGGTGGGTTTACAAGGCAATAAAACTACTTTTAACTAACACATAAGATTGCATCCAGCGGCCAAACTAGATTAACATATTTGTATGATCTCTTTTAGAAAACGAATAGAAACCGCAATATAGTAAAAGACGTATTTCAGCCCCAAAAATAGTAAAATGGAAAAAAGGGGAGTGAGTTTACTCACCTGAACAATATAGATACTAGCAAACGCAAGAAAGTAACTAATTAGAATCGAGGATCGCCCAGATATTAGAATCACCTAATTAACCGGGAAAACCTAATTTAGAAATGAGACAAATAATATAGTAACTAGAATCAAGAACTTAGAAATTCTAGGGTTTTGGATTTGGGGTTTTAGGGTTTTAAATTATAAATTGAAAGTTAGGGTTTCAAACTATAATTTGGGAATTTAGGGTTTTAAAGTCCAATTTGGGGATTTAGGGTTTCAAAATCCAATTTAGGGCTTTAAAGTCCAATTTGGGGATTTAGGTACGAGATGTAAATATATATTTTTATAGTAGGCAATTTCTAGTTTGATAATTGATATATTATTTATATACAATCTTGAGAAATATACATATGTGACTTAGCAGTAAAGGGGTTAAAAGGATAAAAATTAATAAAGTGGTCACAGTGGGACTCGAACCCACGACCAAACGCGTCACAACCAATAGCCTTACCACTGTGCCAGATGCGCTTTTTGGTTTTTAAACTGGAAGTGATTAGTTTTATTCTTTACTATACAAAAACACCCATTTTCATATAAACCCTAGAATCAAAAATCAACCAATTCGCTTTTAGTCTGATGATCTAAGCCAAACAACCATAGGGCTTTTGATCAGGACGTAAAAAGAATCATTTTAACGTAAGGTACTTACTTGGTTGATGATGAATTGGATAAAGAGGGTGAAGAACAAGAAACGGCTGAGTGATGATCCAATCGGGTGAATTAGAATGTTGTGACTCAATTAAACTTCCAGGTTTCTCATTGAAGATATAATGATTGATAATCCATGGCCAATTGCAGAAAATTCACGAGATGATGAAGAACCATAAAATTACAGGTTATGAAGAAGATGAAGGTCAACTAACAATTTCTTGTTTTTCTTGATACACTTCGATTAGCTAGGAAGCTTCAAGGAGCGAAGGTGATTCCGTTTTTCGTGATTAATTGAATTAGTTACTTCCATACTACTCGATCAATTATTGAAACTCATTCCAAAGAAGTTGGACAGTTTTTAGTGTTCAGTTAGTGCTTATCACCTAAATTGATTGCTTAATTAACTTTGCAATGATCCTAGAAGCGTTTTGTGCAATTAATTGATTCAATTACTCACGTTTTGGTTCGAAACCGTTTTGGGTTTTAGATGCGAATTCAATTGCTTGAAATTAATCAATTAATCAATGAGACATGGGTTTTAGCACGTTACTAGGTTCGAAACTCACTAACCAAGCGCTAGAGACGGTTTTATTGGGTTGAAAATACTCAATTTTGTTGTTTTAATGGTCGCCGGAACATCGCCGGTGCCGGCCGGAGATTGCCGGAAAAACTGACGGAAAAACGAGGTAAAAAAAAAGGGTTGGGTCAAATATTAATTTACACCTATGGTCCCTTTAGTTTCAGGTTAATATTAATTTGGTAATGTATATAACACAAGTTTTGGAACTTGACACTTTTGACCCAAAGTTAATTTATGCTTTACATTAACTACCCAAATTAACCGCGTTAACTCGTAAGGTTTATATAAACGACGTTTTGATATATTTACTTCATTTTTGAAGTTGAAAGGTTATTTGATGACTTAATAATATTTATCTTTAATAAATTTTATAAAATTTCTTTTATAACATGATTTGTATATTTTGGAGATTTTAATTACTGTATTTAGTAATTAATTATTAAACGTCATATAATAACTTCGCCGTTTTATTAAAGACGAAAATTATCAAAAAGTCCGACATTTTTATCCATATGACGAAGCGTTACAATTTCAAGATATTAAATATGATTACAAATAAATAGTGTCGGGTTCGAGTCGGGCATTCGGGTTCGGGTTTGGGGCAGATGTCACAGTCTCCCCTCCTTATAGAAATTTCGTCCCGAAATTTGCTCAAATCGAAGAAGAAGAAGAAACAAAAGATGCGATTATTTAGTTTTCCATTATAATTGTACTTGCGTTATTTAGCTCTTTTGATTTGCACAAAGGTACGTTAGTCTCGAGGAGTTGAATTAGAATGCACTAGGTTAAGCACCGGATGATAGTGAGAAATGGAATTCTGTGCAAACCATTGCTTTCGACCACATGACAAAACTTGCTATGGTTTCCATGCACCAACTTTCACAATTGCGTGTGCACCCGTAATTACTTTAGTTTTTGCATGGACCACACAGTTCATTCGATCACGTGTGAGTCAAATGTACACAAAATTTCTAAGTTAAGATAATGATACACATAGGTTCCGAGATTATATTCGATGACATTCAGTTCTTGTGAAGTATAGTTTAAGACGATACGCAAATTGATGATTTGAGAGAATTGAGTTTATTAGGTAGTCATAATAGTTTTTTGTTCATAGATACAAATAGTTAAGTTCGAGTACCGAAATTGTAATAGCATAATTTTTTGAAAACCAACCTCATGTGTGTGAGATGTAGATGACATTTGAAATTAAGTTACTAAGCATTAAGTGATAGTTTATTAGGATTATAGAGAAATTAATTTTATAAACATTTGATTCTTTGGATAATTCAATTTATAGTTGTAATGCAAAGATTACTCAATTACTATTGGTTTCGATCTGAAAACGTTTGAGTTCATATGACACGAAGTTATGGATAAACTAGGTGTATTGATTATGGAAGTAAACGACATTATAAAAGCTGATGTTGTTGGTCTATGATGCGGTTTTAAAATATAATTAATTAGATAATGAGTTTAGAAGAAAAAAAATTTAACGTTTTAAATATTTACTATAAATAGAGGGGTTGATTTGAAAATAAATAAATGACACAGTCTAAGTTTCGAATATTCGATATTGAAAAACATGAATCATAGCGTTTGTTGCAAATGTTTGTATCATATTTGAGAAAACATGGAAATGTTATGTAAATATTTAACAAACATTTAGAATAATCAATCCCTACTTAAAGAAATCATTTATCATGAAATGTATATATTTTATATATTTTTCAAATACTAAAACCGGGAGGTTTTTTTTGTAAAATATATATATTTTTATTTGGAAAAATTTAGGGGAATCACTTTTAATATATTTAACTATTGGTTAGTAGTTTTACAACACCGCAATTAAAACATGGTGTTTTAAGTAAAAAGTTTATATGTAAGACACGTTCGGTTTGAATGAGTTTATACAAACAAGATGTACGGAATTTCATTAGTGAAATATATTAGTTACATGAGCTTAAGAATAGCCGTGTAGTGAATTCATGTTAAGTTTTAGGAAACGAATTTATAAATAACAACATTTTATGGTGGATTAGAAGCTTATGATTAGACGAGTAATTTAGACAACATTTAGGTATTGAGATCAAGTTGAGATACCTAGGAGGCAAACGTTCGATTCGTAGAATGCGTTGACAAAATCAAAATAGTAATCCATTATGTGATTTCAGGAGTAATGAATTAAGTCTTTAATTTGGGATTCGATAATCGGATTGAGATTAGGAATATGTCTTAGATTTGGTATTTGGTATAATTCGATTGAGGTTATTCAACATATCTTAGTTTTGATTTAGAACATTCGGGTCACGATGATATTAGCGAGTCGTTCACGTCTTGTTGTCATTTGACAAGATAAGATAGAAAAGAATTTTCATGAGATATGGATCAAAATTTAGGATAACATAAGTTGTGACAAGATTTTGATTAAATAGGATAGTAATAGTACTTAGAACATCATGGAATTCTTTAGAAGACATATCATGGAAAATCACTTAGAAACCTTAGAAACATTAGCAAATAATCTTTGAATACCAATTGAAATAATATAGAAATTCATAGAAATAATTAGAAATCATAGAAATAAAAATCATGGAATCATTATGGGAATAGATAAATAGAATTTTGAAGGCTTAAGAGTGTGTCTTGGTTTTGGACACTTATGACTTATCAAAGTGTTAAGTTCGTTCTCAACGTATCCGAGAAAGCGTGCTTTAGCCTATAGGTTCACACTCATCTCGTACATCCCCAGGTAAGCATACAGGTCTCTTCAAGAGATTTATACGAAATGCTTGCCTTAGACAGGACGTCCGTGATACAGACGTTCCCCCTTCCAGATTGCACACGTTCCCACGTTTCAAACTTACTTAAGACGATGACGAGATTCCACAAAGAGAAAGATCCTAATCACACAGACGAGTCTCTTGTAGCTCCTTCGCGAAATCGGATAAGAAATAAGATAAAGAAAAGGCATAGAAAGATTCATAAAAAGAATAAGGAAATAAGTTCTAGAAGAGTTTCCTAAGCACAAACTACTTGCACTAAGGACTCTTAGGTTATAGTCTAGGTCGGTGTGTTTCTAATACCCTATCCTAGTTCCCTATAACCATGGCTCTGATACCAACTGTGACACCCCGCCCGGTGGCGGAAAACACCGGGCTGTCATAGAATTGGATATCCATAGTAAACAAAGCACATGGCGTTACTTTTATTAAAGTCTAATAATTAATGTCATAAGTTTGGCAAAACCCAAGTCTTAAATGCGAAACGACAAATTCATAATAGCAGTAAATGAAATAGTCATGTTTAGTATTATTTCTAGGTCCAAGTCCCTATGTCTTGAATAGCAATAAAACAAGCCAAAATCACGCGCCACCTGAAATACGCGAAAATAAAGTTAGCTACACAAGCTAGTGAGTAAAACCCAATTGAATAGTAATAGTATTGAAATCCGAGATCAACAAGATATGCTGCGCAACCCCATATGTATAGTAATTTCGTAATATCACCCTACCAGGACCCCTAGAATAGAATAGCACACCAACCACAATAGAAACCATAGTATCTCGTTTAGCCATTTGTCATGAGAACCACTCATGTAAGAAATAATGATGACTTTTAATAACCGTCGTTTACCGTCTCGATATATAAGTCATCATTTAGCAATTTAGGGACATGGCATAGTATAGCATCATAGCATAGCAACATAGTATAGCAACATAGTATAGCAACATAGCATCTCGACATAGTAAACATGGAATTAGAAAGGCCGGGTTTAAATCACCTATCGATGTTGTACAAGCAGGTGGGTTTGTCAAACCATTAGCGCTAACATTGTACCGGTGGGTTTACAAGGCAATAAAACTACTTTTAACTAACACATAAGATTGCATCCAGCGGCCAAACTAGATTAACATATTTGTATGATCTCTTTTAGAAAACGAATAGAAACCGCAATATAGTAAAAGACGTATTTCAGCCCCAAAAATAGTAAAATGGAAAAAAGGGGAGTGAGTTTACTCACCTGAACAATATAGATACTAGCAAACGCAAGAAAGTAACTAATTAGAATCGAGGATCGCCCAGATATTAGAATCACCTAATTAACCGGGAAAACCTAATTTAGAAATGAGACAAATAATATAGTAACTAGAATCAAGAACTTAGAAATTCTAGGGTTTTGGATTTGGGGTTTTAGGGTTTTAAATTATAAATTGAAAGTTAGGGTTTCAAACTATAATTTGGGAATTTAGGGTTTTAAAGTCCAATTTGGGGATTTAGGGTTTCAAAATCCAATTTAGGGCTTTAAAGTCCAATTTGGGGATTTAGGTACGAGATGTAAATATATATTTTTATAGTAGGCAATTTCTAGTTTGATAATTGATATATTATTTATATACAATCTTGAGAAATATACATATGTGACTTAGCAGTAAAGGGGTTAAAAGGATAAAAATTAATAAAGTGGTCACAGTGGGACTCGAACCCACGACCAAACGCGTCACAACCAATAGCCTTACCACTGTGCCAGATGCGCTTTTTGGTTTTTAAACTGGAAGTGATTAGTTTTATTCTTTACTATACAAAAACACCCATTTTCATATAAACCCTAGAATCAAAAATCAACCAATTCGCTTTTAGTCTGATGATCTAAGCCAAACAACCATAGGGCTTTTGATCAGGACGTAAAAAGAATCATTTTAACGTAAGGTACTTACTTGGTTGATGATGAATTGGATAAAGAGGGTGAAGAACAAGAAACGGCTGAGTGATGATCCAATCGGGTGAATTAGAATGTTGTGACTCAATTAAACTTCCAGGTTTCTCATTGAAGATATAATGATTGATAATCCATGGCCAATTGCAGAAAATTCACGAGATGATGAAGAACCATAAAATTACAGGTTATGAAGAAGATGAAGGTCAACTAACAATTTCTTGTTTTTCTTGATACACTTCGATTAGCTAGGAAGCTTCAAGGAGCGAAGGTGATTCCGTTTTTCGTGATTAATTGAATTAGTTACTTCCATACTACTCGATCAATTATTGAAACTCATTCCAAAGAAGTTGGACAGTTTTTAGTGTTCAGTTAGTGCTTATCACCTAAATTGATTGCTTAATTAACTTTGCAATGATCCTAGAAGCGTTTTGTGCAATTAATTGATTCAATTACTCACGTTTTGGTTCGAAACCGTTTTGGGTTTTAGATGCGAATTCAATTGCTTGAAATTAATCAATTAATCAATGAGACATGGGTTTTAGCACGTTACTAGGTTCGAAACTCACTAACCAAGCGCTAGAGACGGTTTTATTGGGTTGAAAATACTCAATTTTGTTGTTTTAATGGTCGCCGGAACATCGCCGGTGCCGGCCGGAGATTGCCGGAAAAACTGACGGAAAAACGAGGTAAAAAAAAAGGGTTGGGTCAAATATTAATTTACACCTATGGTCCCTTTAGTTTCAGGTTAATATTAATTTGGTAATGTATATAACACAAGTTTTGGAACTTGACACTTTTGACCCAAAGTTAATTTATGCTTTACATTAACTACCCAAATTAACCGCGTTAACTCGTAAGGTTTATATAAACGACGTTTTGATATATTTACTTCATTTTTGAAGTTGAAAGGTTATTTGATGACTTAATAATATTTATCTTTAATAAATTTTATAAAATTTCTTTTATAACATGATTTGTATATTTTGGAGATTTTAATTACTGTATTTAGTAATTAATTATTAAACGTCATATAATAACTTCGCCGTTTTATTAAAGACGAAAATTATCAAAAAGTCCGACATTTTTATCCATATGACGAAGCGTTACAATTTCAAGATATTAAATATGATTACAAATAAATAGTGTCGGGTTCGAGTCGGGCATTCGGGTTCGGGTTTGGGGCAGATGTCACAGCGGTTTGCAAGACCGTATGCTTATTGCTTGTCAACACGTCGAGATGAAAGCTAAACGTTACTTTTGCCTTGTCGCCATCTAACCAGGATGACCCATAACCGTTAAGGACAATTTGCACCACATGACGCCCAGTCAAGGGTGGGGTGCCGTCGCAACCCGGTAGTACTACTCAAATTTCTCCGCTATCATATATTAATCAACCTCGAACTTTTATAAGGACTTGAATGTGGTTCCAATTCGTGTAAAGCACTATAAGCCCTAATAAAATCCTGCCCGTAGGCATTTATACTTTTATCAAACCTGCCCGTAGGCAATTATACTTTTACCGAAACCTGCCCGTAGGCAATTAATGCGTGCAATACTATATATAAAAATAGACACTAAAAACACCTAAGTTTTAAATTTATAAAACCTAGACAAACTACTAAATCACACACAACCGGCAGTGGACCGGTCGAATGTAATATAGCTTAAGTAAGTCCGGGTGTCGACCCACAGACTCTATATACTACGTTAAATTAACTAGACAAGACTCAACTAAATTAAACACGACTTAAATAAAAGATTTATTTGAAAAGGGGGGTTTTTGCTAAAAATAGAAACTTACTAAAAATAGAAACTTTATAAATTAGGAAACTTACTAAAAATGGAAACTAACAATTTGAAAACGAATTTAAAACAGATGAGAGAAAACAAACCACCTAGGCTAGAATCATCGTTAACTTCAATTATCACTCACGTTGGACTAATGGTTATGGAACCGGGATCTAAATTTATTCACTTAAAAGCTTTCCTAATTAAGACCCTCGACCCTTCTCGAGAAGAAAACCTAAAGGATAACTATTAAGTTATTAGCACACCGGTTACGGGATTAAACTTCCTCACGGTTATCTAATCAAATTATGCCTAATTGACCCACGCTAAAGATCTATCTCACTATACGACCCTTAAAGCCATTTAAACCCAATTATTTAATTTAACAAGCAAGATTAATAATTAACACTAAGCCGGAATTTTCACAAAAACCTAAACCTAGCAAATTGACTAATCAAGACTTGTTAACAACCTATCACCTCACGGATATCTAGGTTGGCTATACATTATTACCAGTTTCATTAACACTATTAATCCTATGGTTATACTGCAGTTAAACCATAATAATCACAACTCACGTCAATGACTAAACGAGTCCTATTACGTGACATAGACAATCACCAAGAACACATGGATTAATAATATCAAATCTACCAATTCAAACATATATAATGCATTAAACAATTATAAGGGTTCAAACTTTTAATTAAACATAAACCATAACCAAATCATTCCAACGCAAGTTCAAACAAACCGTTAACGAATCAACATAAGCCTAGGTAGTTTTAACGAGTTTAGCCAAGCATGTTCATAATGAAAAACACAAATTCAAAAGTAGTGAACATGATTAAAATAAACGAAAACGAAAGAACGAAGTAACCCGATTGATCCAAGATGCAATCTTCAATCCCACGAGCTTCCGACACGTTGTTTCGTCTTCGTAGCCTCCAAAAACACCTCCAAACTGCTATTTTTCGTCTCCCATTCGTACCTGGAGGCTAGGGTTGAAGTTAGAGGAGTTTATATAGCGAAACGGGCCAAAAACGCGTCAAAAGAACCCTTCCACGCCACGCCGCGCGGTGAGAAAAGGGGGGCTGGCCGCGTAGCGTCTCGACCCCCTTTTTCTGATCCAGATTTTCGTTTTCGCACTCCGGTTCGCTCGTAACTCCGTTTCGCTCCCCGTTTTTTCCTACGGATTCGATTTTTCACGATCTATCCGTTTCTTTATCAACATGGGACCTACAAAACACAAAAACATTAGTTGTGTCAAAAATGATATAAAACATTACCGAAACGACACAAAATGCAATCAAACACAACTAGGGATTTATGTATAATTTATCCTTTATCAGCAATTATACTTTTACCGAAACCTGCCCGTAGGCAATTATACTTTTACCGAAACCTGCCCGAAGGCCCTACCCGAAGGTATAAAATGCAGCCTTAGTTGGCCACGCCCGAAGGCATAAAGTGTTGCCCGAAGGCCCTGCCCGAAGGCACAAAAATGTAGTCCGCCCGAAGGCGCTGTAAAATAGTTGCCCGAAGGCGCATTAAAACATTTGTATGTTTTCTCCCCGAAATAGATTTAAAAGCGGGCAAAGAACTCACCTTTGACGCGCACAGCAAATAACCAGCACAATGTAACAGAGAGATTTAGGTCGCTCTACAACCTGCTTAATTATTATTCTATCTATTAGCTAAGAACTTGCGTATAATATATATATATATATATATATATATAGTTCACATATATACATTTACGTACAAGAAATTATATAAACCTTTGTCCAGATTCGATTACATATGCATATATTTATTTTCATGCACCCATTCATACATTTCATGCAAACACAACTACCATCCGAACCATATACTAGCATGTACACCAACTTCATATAATTTAAGCAATACATGTATTTCATTACACATATTTCATCGCATACATATATACAAACATACACATACATGTTGTTACCCACCAATCATGTCACTGTACCACCATTTGAGTCTAAACATGCAAATTAATTTACACACATATTGATATATATATATATATATGTATATATTTATACTCTAAACATACATCTATTACTCATCCTCATAATCATGCATACACCCTAATCATACTCATAATCACAACCAATTTATGCATCTACTAAATATAACGTCACCATGTTCATATAGATGCAATTTACCTCGTTCATTGTTGTTCAAATCTGAATACATACGCATACACCGTTTACATAATCATACATTCACATTCATCCGATAGTCACAGATACATACATATGCGTACATACTACATAACATACTGATCATGTTACGGCTATTACTACATACATACTAATTAAATCATTGTCTTTGTTCTTGCTCTTGTTTTATATACATACATACATCGACATACAACCTATATATATTTATGCTACACCATTCGATTATGCATATATATATACAAGAACGCGCATACAGGAGATGATGATGTATACACACAGAGGCTAGCTATACATACACAATATAGACAGTTTTATATACTTGCTACGATCGCTCTATTACACATACATCAAATTGAACACCCGAGACACGATCGAAAAACGAAACCGTACACATAACTATCGCAAGCCAAAGCGACGAACGAAACGACACGTACCAGCGGGTTAGAAGTTGCGGTTTACCGGTGGTGACCACGGTGATCGGGTTCGCTGGTTTCGCCGGTCTGATTGCTTCTCCGAACAATAGTAACTGATAGGTTCAATTGGATCGTGAATATCGCTCAATGATCAGAATAAATCATACACAAACACAGTTTAATCATTAACACAATTCATACTAATAATTCTCTTTTGTATATTGATGATCAAAGCAGATTTGTAATACAAGTGCAGGAGAAAATAAATCACACACACTAAGTTCTCTCTCTTACGTGAATAGTGATCTAGCCTCTACCTCACACTCTCTCACTACATGCTTTTAAGCAACAATAACAAGTTTAAGGAATATAACAAAATAGACCCTAAACTATACATAAACATATAAACAAATACAAAGTAAATCTTAACTAGGAAATAACCCTAACAGTACTCCCCCTAAGATTTATCTTTGAATCTTCAGCAAAATCTTCAACAGTTTTCATCTTTTTCAGCTTCAATCTCTCTTTACCAATCTTCTGGTTCTTCTTTGATATCCAGCAACTCTTTTCCTTTAAACTCTTCTTGTTCCTTCAGTGCTTCTTCTATGCAAGACTTGAACTTTTCTGCTATCTTTGCTTGTCTCGGTTTGGACTCGTTAGTAAGGATTGGGCAGGCATTCATGCGTCTCAGAGAATCAAGATTTAAACCTGCAAAATCATTGTTAGCATAAAATTCATAAGGCATCTCCTTCCCTTTGACTTGCACCTCCAAAGTACCCTTCGCACTAATCCTCATAAATTCTATCTCCGGAATGTCAACCCTCACAAGATTAGAATTGAGCAATGCCTTCCGTACTCGAATCTTTTCTGATGCAGCTGCTATCACTTCTATCATCACAACAAAAAGTTTTCGATCAGCTTCAGCCAGTTTATCTTTGCATTTTTCCATTCTGCAACTTCTCAGAAAATCAATATATGATGGATGCAGCAGTTTCAGCTCAAAGGTACTGAATAAAGTAATCATATCTTTATCCCAATCGTCCAAATTTCGAACAAGCTTCAACTCAAAAGTTTCTTGATTGTAGAAAACTCTAAGTATTGGCTTAGTCATTTGAGTACCATCAATCACTTTTAGACCCGGATTGGTTACCTTATCAAAATACTCATCAGAAAATTCCCCCAAGTACATGTCCTCACTGACAACCAACTTCTTTTTCTTTCTTTCTTTCTTCGCCTGCACATAAGCACTGTCCTCCTGTTGACCTCTGAAGTCAAGATATTTCGGTGATCTGGCAATCCCGGCATCCAGCAGCATTGCACATTTATCACCACGCTCAGCATGCGTGTGATTTATCAGCCTAAGTTTGTGCAGCTCTTTCAAGTCTTGAACTTCTAACTTGAATATGCTAGAGTAGTAATGGTATACATCACATAAACCATTAACTCTTTTTATCATGAATGCATCGAACACTTCGTCATATTTCCACGCTATAATCTTTACCTGTTTGGACTTTTCCGGTACGATCATTGAATCAAGAAGTTCAACAATCGACTGACCCTTGCTCAGCAGTGACCTCACAACGTCACTTGCTGTGGCTGATTTGTGCCATGATTCACGTACGTCCATAGGTATGTTGTATGACTTAACTTCACTTGGGAACATGTCCATCAACTCATGCCTTTTCTTATGTGCATTCTCAGGTAACGCCATCACCGGTATCTCTTCTGGTCCAAGAACTTTGTATCTTTTAGTCAGCTCATAGTATTGAGGGTTGTTGTAGTCCAAATAAAACATACGATTGTACATTTTCTCCGTCTTCATGAAACTAACAACAATTTTCCTCAGCGACTCTTGTTTCAATCTCTTCAAAGTCTTATAAGGATAATTCCTTGAGCTCAACCAATCTCGCATATTCCTACTAGACATCTCTTCCGGATTTTGGTGATACAGTTCAGTTGGAGGCAAGTCTTCGATGTTCAAACTTTCTTGCAACGGTGTCCATTCTCCCATCTCAACGATAAACTCTTTTTCATCAGCAGCAGCTTTATCTTGAGCTATCAGACACTTTTCATATTCTTCATTTATTTGACTCACAGTCAGCCCATTCAGAAACACAGGATTGTATTTCATCTTCTCAAGATATGCAAATCTTTCATCTAAATCATCTGGAATCTCATGATCAGGATTATTTTCTGGTTCAGCTTCTGGTTCAGACTCAGTAAAATCTATATCGTCAAGATCATCTAATGCCTCAATCATGGGTGCATTGTCAGTTTGAACCGGCTCAAACTGACTTGCGTCTTCTGGAACAATTTCAGGCACATTCTCTATTACTTCAACATCTTCAGACACCTTTTCAACAATTTCAGCAGTTTCAGGCACTTCTTCAACAACAGCAACTTCAGATTGAATCGGCTCAATCTGAACTGATTTATCAATTCCAGCATCAGTCACAGTCTCATCAACGGCCTTAGCTATCTCAGCTATCTCAGTTTCAACTACAGCTACAGATTGAATCGGCTCAATCTGCACTGTTTCTTCTACTCTCGCCTTTTTACTGCAACTTTCATCACCCATAATTTCAGGTACATCATCTAACTTTCTTTTTCCCTCAGCTTTGTCAGTATTGACAGAATCAGCAACAGCTTCATCGGGAATAACAATTGGAGTTTCCACCCTTATACACACATTTGTCGTAATCAGACTTCATCTTTTCATGCTCAGCCACCAACTTAACATGATCAGCATCCAACTCTTTGAAAGTTTTCAAGTTCTGATTATGAATATTCCAAAACTCTTCAAACTTTTTCTTCTTTCGATCATTTGAGGCTTTCAAATGTTCATTCACTTCCAACAGTTTTGCCACCATCTCTTCTAATTCGACAATCTTTTTCTTATCTTCATTCTCATCAACACTTGACACAATTTTTGGTGAAGACTCCAAAACTTGTTCAATGTTTTCTGCAACTGGGGATGATGTGGTGGGTATATCAACAGAGATAGGATCAGTAATGCCAGCATCAGCTTCATCAACTATCTGTGCTATAGTTTCAGCCTCGGCCATTACTTCCTGAGCTATCTGAACAATATCTATCTCTTCCGGCTCACTCATCACTTTCTCAACAACAGATTTAGATCTTCGAGATCTAACATACTGTTTAGTGATAGGCTTAGCAACTTCAATTTCCACTTCTTTTTCAACAGAAGCAACCTCAACAGGTTCTTCTATCACAGCTTGGTCAATGACTTCAACATTTTCAGTCTCCAATTCCATTGGTTCATCTATCTCAATGTTCTCTGCCTCTTCTGGAACAGTTTCAGGCACATTCTCTATTACTTCAACATCTTCAGACACTTTTTCAACAATTTCAGCAGTTTCAGGCACTTCTTCAACAACAGCAGCTTCAGATTGAATCGGCTCAATCTGAACTGATTTATCAATTCCAGCATCAGTCACAGTCTCATCAACGGCCTTAGCTATCTCAGCTATCTCAGTTTCAACTACAGCTACAGATTGAATCGGCTCAATCTGCACTGTTTCCTCTACTCTCGCCTTTTTACTGCAACTTTCATCACCCATAATTTCAGGTACAGCATCTAACTTTCTTTTTCCCTCAGCTTTGTCAGTATTGACAGAATCAGCAACAGCTTCATCGGGAATAACAATTGGAGTTTCCACCCTTATACACACATTTGTCGTGCCTCGTGCTCTAGTGAGATAAACTTTTGGTACTTGAGTCGCTTCAGTCATTTCAACCACTTCATCTGAAAAATCTTTATCAGATGTTGACCCAGACTTCTTTGATCGTGTTTCTTCTAGCCAAACCAAATGATTGATTTCTTTGAAAATTTGGAAATGAAGTCATTTCTCTTGTTGAGTTTGATCGAAAGAAACAATCCTTTGTGTCATGGTTTCTTCTTTCACAAATATTACAAAATTTGTTATAATAACATTCTTCTGAAGAATGATTTCTTTTGTCACAGAAACTGCAGTACCTGTTAAAGAAACATTCAACAGTTGCATGATTATATCTATCACAAATTCACAATGTTTCTTGTTAATCCTAAAGAGCCGATTGTTAACTTTTGATGTAGAACCAACTCGTGATTCATTTTCAGTTTTGTTCGGTTTTGGATTAACATTCTTTTGTGGAGATTTTGTTTGTGATGTTGATTGCATGGGACTTTGGTTCGATTTTAAACTGTTCTGTTTGGTTACCTTTTTGGTTTCAATTCTTTTATCGTTAACAGCGGAAGACTTAGGACCTGAACCTGTTTTCAGACCAGAGTTAGATTTGATTGGAGAATTGATTGGTTTACCATAAGATCCGTTCAAATCAAACGTTCCTGCAGACACAAACTTGATTGTCTTACCTTTTGACACTTTCTTCTTAACAGTTTTAACATTTTGAGCTTTGGTATTGTCAATTGATTTTATGACACTTTTACCTTTCGATTCTTTTGTTTCAGATTGATTGGTCATTACTTTCGATTTCTGCTTCTTCGCAGTTGAAACTTCAGCCTTCTTCACTTCTTGCTTCTTGATCAACTGATCAGCAACTTGCGCCTTTTGTTCTTTCTTCCACCTAATGTATTCAGGATCATTATATCCTGAAAATTCACCTTCATCCTTCACTTTTTCTTCCGACTTCGGATTTAGTTCCGGATACTCAACCAGTTGAATCAGAACAGGCTCTGATTTGTTGTTAGCTTCATCATCAGCTTCAGTTGTCACACCATCTTCTTCTTTCAAACTTTCCATCAGCACTTCAGAACCTTCAGACTCGGATTTACTTCTTTGAATTTCTTTGAATTTTCGTTCATTTTCAGGTGAATGATCAAATTCATTAAAGTTTTCCGGTAAGGTTTGTGTGATTGAATTTGGCATTGGCTCATGAGTAAAACCCAACCCGGTTTTGGTTTTGTTACCTCTTTCACTGACAAGTTGTTTCACCATGTTCTTACAACTTTTAACTTTTGTTAATTCAACTTGCGTGACAGCATGAGCAACTTTTTCTTGTTCAAAGTTCTTTGTCATTTCTTCAAGTTGTTTTGTTACCAGTTCCAGTTCCTTTAAGGTTTTGTTCCATGATTCTTTAAGTGACAAAATCTACTCATCAGAAATTTTGTGATCGATTTTAAGTTGTTCATGAATTTTCTCATGTTTGCTTAATTTATCACCAATTTTAAATGAATGAGTTCGATAATGTTCTACTTGTTGAATGCATTGTTCTGAACATAACCTTTCTTTCACATCAACAGGTAATGGAACGTAATTAGGGGGTAAATCAGTACTAACCTTTAGTTGTTCGGTAGAAGATGAAGACTCACTGGATGTAGCCATCAGCGCTATTTCTGACTCAGATTCTTCAACAGGATCAGATTTTGCACTCCAGTCATATTCCTCTGAATCTTCACTCACATCTTCAGTCATTTTACCATCCCCTTCTTCAGACCAGTCTTCTTCTATTTCACATACTAGTGCCAAACCTGATGTAAGATCAGATGTGAATTGTTCTGCATACGCACTCCAATCATATCCGTCTTTTACACTGACCACCAGTGCCTTAGTTTGATCTTCTGGTTTCTTGCCTTCATCCTTTAGTTCCGGCATGGGAAGACTTTGGTATGGTTTCTGAAAGAAACGTTGATTTCTGCTTTTGTAGCTCGAAGACTGTTGTGAATTTTGACCTTGACCTTGATTGCTTGAACTTGCTTGGTCGTTGTAATTCTGATTCTTAGGAGCTTTGCATTCCCTTGAAAAATGACCATAACAATTACAGTTGAAGCATCTGGCCTTTGATTTGTCAAATCCAACTGTCTTGTTTGCATGAGGCTTGTAGCTTCGGTTAACATATGCATGCTTCTGCGTTCTATATGCAACCATCACCATTTGCCAGTTTAAATCCATTTCCTCAACGTCAACAGGATCCATTTAAAATAAGTCTTGAAGTACAACATCCATTTGACTTAAGTGACTTCCTTGGTATGCTTGAAAACTTGCCATAAAGGCTGTAAAGGGAGTTTTGGTCTCGTCATCTTGTAACAAGATGTTCATCACATCTTTTA
This sequence comes from Tagetes erecta, assembly GCA_030867185.1. Taxonomy (NCBI): domain Eukaryota; kingdom Viridiplantae; phylum Streptophyta; class Magnoliopsida; order Asterales; family Asteraceae; genus Tagetes; species Tagetes erecta. The sequence goes on along the minus strand of CM061486.1, from coordinate 2,765,570 downwards.
CTTTGGCTTGAACATTCGAACTTTGACTTTCTGCTTGATTCTTCAGATTCTGACTCTGAACTTGAGCTCTTGGTGGAGATTGAGGTTGAGAATAAGTTGGTGAACTTGGAAAGTATGATGAATCAGTATAGAAACTTGCACCAACAAATAAATCACCCTCTTCTTCAAATCTGGTTGCATCTTGTGCAAGAAATGATTCTCCACAGTATTGGCAGGATTTACCACATACTTATATTGAGCTTGTGAGCTTGATCTATCAGTATTTCTCGATCCTTCATCAATCTCAACTTCTTCAATCTTTCCAATAAGTAGATCTAAATCCATTGGAAATTTCTCAGTATGCTTTAAAAGAGTAACAGTCTGCTTCCATGATGATGGTAAAGCACATAACAATCGATCATTCAAGTCTTGAAGTTCAGTCTTAACTCCGAGGTTTGACATCTCAGTAGTTAAGTGAACAAACCTGTTCATCATCTGGTGTACTGTTTCTCCATTAATGTGCTTGAACAACTCCAATTGCCTTTTCAACTTTGATTTCTTCAGACTTCTCAATTGTTCTCCTCCTTCACATATTGACTTTAATGCCTTGAAGCATGTATAGCCAGTTTGATATGCATCCAATCTCGACAGAACTTGAAGTGGCAGTCCCTTGCACATCAAAGAATAAGCCTTGCTATCATTCTTTACTTTCCTCAAATCTTCTGCTGACAAGTTATCCTCTGGATAAGGTTCAGTAGAGTCTTTGGTATAGGTACTAGCACTATCTGGAGCAGTCTGAGTTGGAATATGAGGACCCTTTTCAATTGACTTCCATAGATCATTGTCAATGGAGCATAAGTGATGTCTCAGTCTGATTGTCCAATTCTTGAAATCTGCACGATTAACAAGTCTAGGAACACGGTTATCAGAATCATCATTAGGTGCCATTTTTTTTTAAAAAAAAAATTTTAAAGAAAATATTTTTTTTGGTTTTTGTTAATTTTTGAAAAGAAACAATTAAAATACTAAAATAAAGACAAGTAATTAAAGATAAGATAAGAAAACAAGGATTAAAACAACTAAAAATGAGTCACACGGCTGAACAGTGAAAATCCTTCTTCACCCGGCTGAACAGTAACTTTTGTCTTCACCCGGCAAAGAGAAAGTCTTCACCCGTCTAAACAGTCACACGGCCCAACAGTTGTTAGTCTTGAAATCTTAACCCGGCAGAACAGTTACCCGGCTAAACAGTTGCACGACAACAAGAAATAACTTCACACGGCAATAACACTTGACCCGACTTGAATCTTGACACGGCAAAAGCTTTACACGGCTGAACAGTTGTCGATCACACGGCAAGGTTGTTTACCCGGCTACACAGTCTTTGATCACCCGGCTGAAAATTGTTAATCACCCGGCGTAACAGTGTATTACCCGGCACAACAGTTGTTGATCCGGCTGAACAGTAACACTTTTTCTCGTCAAATTCTTTACCCGTCTAGCACAAAATCCTTTACACGGCTGCACAGGACCTAATTGTTCACAAATCTAAGTCCAAAGGAAATTGTCTAAGTCAAATTTTATCACCCGGCAAGTTAATCTTCAACCAAGTTCATACTGTTCATCATCTTCATCATGAGAATTTTTCTGGGTTTATCAAAAACTTGTCCAATTCGTTCAAAATTCACACACAAGCTGTGAAATGGTCCGATTATCAATCCCTAATCTCAATCAATCCAAAACATGATCCAATTTTGATGAATTTGAGCAAAATTCGATCGAACAGTAACTTTTTCAATCTTCTTAATTCCTCAGATCTGATGATAATCTGATGGAATTTGCATTATCGTTGTGAATTAGGAGTGATTGCGATGATAAATCACAACTAAAAACAGCAACAATTCATTCAGATCATGATATTTGATCAATATTAATGTGTTTTGCTTGATGAATAGCGAAGAACACAGTACCAACAGCTCTGATACCAATTGATAGGTTCAATTGGATCGTGAATATCGCTCAATGATCAGAATAAATCATACACAAACACAGTTTAATCATTAACACAATTCATACTAATAATTCTCTTTTGTATATTGATGATCAAAGCAGATTTGTAATACAAGTGCAGGAGAAAATAAATCACACACACTAAGTTCTCTCTCTTACGTGAATAGTGATCTAGCCTCTACCTCACACTCTCTCACTACATGCTTTTAAGCAACAATAACAAGTTTAAGGAATATAACAAAATAGACCCTAAACTATACATAAACATATAAACAAATACAAAGTAAATCTTAACTAGGAAATAACCCTAACAGTAACAACACGCAACTGGACAACTATCACGCGATATCGGAACCGGTGCTATACAAGGTGATGATAGTGATCGGAAGTGAATCGGGTGAAACGGGAAGTGAAACAACGGCGTGTAGGGTTTTTCCATGTCGTGTGTGTGTGTGTGCGTTTTGTAGAAAAAGCGGACGGGGAGTGGGGTGGGCTTGGGTTGGCTTATTTGATTTAATTTAGTAATTTACACATAGGCCCTTATAGTATGTAGTGTTATTTGGTTTAGGTTTTAGAATTAACTACTAGTTTAATTAATTACAAACCAAATATATAAAACATCATGAAATAGTTAAAGAATAGTTAACTGAGTTAGCTTGAATTTGCGGGGTGTCACAGCAATACTTCCATTGTCCGTGTCCATAATCTTCGCGATCAACTTCATCTTTTGCAGAAAGGAACCAAGTCAGTGGCCGACTTTGGTCGCTCTTTCAAGAATCTGTGTGATCAACTCACTGCCATTGATCATGTTATGGATGAATCCGAACAGATTTATTGGTACTTATGTGGTCTAGGCTCTGCATTCGAAACATTTTCCACTGCTGTGCGCAACACGCGGCCTCTCCCGTCCTTCACCGATCTCTTGACCCGTGCTGAAAACCATAAACTGTTTCTCCGTACCATTCACGGTCCAACTACACCACCTGTGGCTTTTTCTGCCCAGCTGCGCCATTCGTCATCGTCCTCAAGGGGCAGTGGGAGTCGCCCCTATCGTGGTACCATCACCAGCAACACCCGTGGTGTTGGGCGTTCACGTGGTCGTCGCCCACCGCACTGCCAACTATGCCGGAATGAAGGCCACTACGCCAACTCGTGCCCAAGTTTGGCTTCCTTTGATTCCCAAGCTACTCCGACTCCTACGGCTGAATCTCTAGCAAATGCTTTCCTGTCGCAATCCCATGTTACATCAGTCGGTCCTGACTGGTACGTGTATTCGGGAGCAACCGATCACATGACACCCAACACCAGTTCTGTCTCTAACCCGTTCCAGATTAACTTTAATGTACCGATCTAGCCATGTCTGAGATAAGTATTTCAGTAATGTACACTGACTTCTTGACTGATATAATTATTTGCTTTTATAATATAAACGGCGAGACAATAGACTTAACAAAGAATGTAATGTACACTGACTTCTTGACTGAGATCAACAACATCTGTGCTCAAGCATTACATTCACACTACTGATTGCGAATACATTGACAGTAAAAATTGTCAAAATGCATACATTAACATTAAGACATATCAACATTCATAAAGACACTTTATCTTGCTTCTAAATATAGGTATGTTGATTGTAAAAAATTGACAGTATCATGATTGAAAATAGATTGACAATACTTGCATGTATGGTGCTTCTTGATTTAAGATTCATTTATTTTCTTATAATACTTAAGTGTTACATTAATATGTCTTTTAGAATATCACATCTAATGACAAACTAACATGTATTGTGTTTGTTTCTACCTGACATAGGCAAAGCATAAGAGCCTCCTAAGGCTATCGAGATAACTCTTTGTCGATATACACGCGATACGACACACGTAAATTACTTATACAGGAAACGCATAGGTAGTCGTGCAGCTGTAGAGCCAATAGAGTAGTAGACAGCTACGACATACCAATCTGCTATTACAACCTGGCACGTTATGATGAGCTTGATTACAGAAAGAAGCATCCAAAGTTGTTGACAGGTAGCATTCTCAAATTACAAGTACTTTTATTTTATGGCTAAATAAGTATAAGTGATAGATCTTTTTACTACTTTTGCTAAGAAAGCTAGCTTAAGTTATGCGTCTAATGATGTATTAGTGAGTTATGTACTGGTAAAATGTACAAAATGTTAATTTTTGAAGAACAGTGTGCAACCTGCTATACTTATTTAATATGTATAAAAAACTATGTTTTTTATAGTTATGTATGCATCCGTTATCAGCTTCTAAGTCTGTTTAGATACACTCAACACTAATAAACACGCATGTCGATCAAAGCTATATCACATGATACAATTAATAGTTATAGCTAGACCAACATCGGATCTGTTTTTTGTAGTTACATGGTTGTCTGCATTTATTTTTACTTAAGTGGCCCGTTTAAACTCGGACTCTTTTTCACTTGTTACCCATTTCATTCGAAAGTTGCTCCACCCATCTTGTCACCTATATAATTTGTAAGATTTTAATATTAGCTTCTTTGTGTTTCAGGTTAGTGTAGGTAAACTTCTCGCATTAAAAAAGGTGGCAATTTCCGTTCTTATGCTGCGATATGTCCTACCAGACGAGGTCCTACTTTCATATTCACTTCAGTAACCCATAGATTTAGTTTCTTTGCGTTATAGTAATGTTACTGAAATATTCATAACTCTATCCTCCACTAGAAAATTTGAAGGGTTAATGGAATATTCAGAATTTTACAGCCTTATTTGATGAAGAAAAATGGCAGGGTGGGCTATATGGCTTACTTGTGTTGAAGCTGAGTTATAATGGTATCATATGAAGTGGTTGCTACTTGCTACAGAACGGTTTACACTTGCACACGAACACTTTCAACCATGAGAGATTTGTTCCAAGCGTGTGTTGAAGGAGTGTAAGATATCCTTGACTTTGAGTGAAGATATCCATTTGTAACCTGAGTGTTTTACACTCTACTAAGTATTAGTTTCATGCCTTTATAAAGTTAGATATGTTAATTTCTATTTCACAATATTTTCTAATTTTATTTCTAAATCTCATTTTAGTTAGAAAAAAAGGAGCTGCTAATCCGATATGTTATAACATTCTAAACAATGATTGATTGGTGATTATTTGGCACAAGAATGGGACTACAATCTACTGTTATTTTTGGTTAATTTGTTACAATCTACTACTATTTAAATTTGGTTATGGACTGCTTTAGACCTCAGATTTGAGTCGATTACATGCATAGTTTTTATGATGATCTTAGTGTTAGTTACTTGCTGCTTTTTGAAGTTTTTATTGTTATGATGTTGACGACTAACTTTGTTCTCAGAAAATAAACTTTTTTGGCATGGTTTTCATGTTGATCAATATTGATGATTATGTGTTTGGAACTATAGGTTCAATCTTTGGCTATTATCCAATGTTAATTTTATCCGTTGTAAAATAACTATTGGAACTATTTTATATAAAAACTAAATAGTAATTTTTTGTGAAAAAACAAAATAAAAATGTTGAATTGTTTGTTGTTTTAATTTGAATTCAAACCTAGGATGTTACATCTTTGACTTGAATTCATTTGATTATCAACTTAGCATTCAATTAGATGTTATATCTTTTGAGTAAAGATGACATTTATGGTTCAACTTCCAGGCTCACTATAAATACTAGGGTGAACCTAGCTGTGAGATATACTTGAACTCACTAAAAAACATTCACTTGTTCTCTCTCATTCTTCTAAAGTTCTAACCACACTCTCTTCTTCTCAAGGTATATTTTCGGGTGCTAGAGTCCTCCCCGACTGTACATACAGCTTTGGCCGTTGTACCCTGGGAAACATTCGAGTTCTCTTGGGAGACTCATAATTTGTTTTAAGGGACTCGTGTCAATACACGAAGCCTCGGCCACCTTGTTCTTTTTCTTCTTTTGTACTCATTATTACCTTTATTTCAGTTGTAATTCTCGTATTGTAATTTACAGTTTTATTTGAATTTTTGTATTGTAATTGAATCAATAAAAGTAATTTTAATTATTTATGCGAACGGTACCTACAATCTTAAAACAAATTCTTTTAAAATCACCGTTCGTATTTAAAAAAAAAATTGTTCGTCTCTCAAAGTTGGACTTAGAGAACTTACATTTAACTCTTTTCCAGAACTGGCTTTTTAAATTTTAAAGAAAGTTGGTTAATTTTTTGCCATTCGTTGGTCTTTGTAAGTGTTTTGTTTAATTTTCAAAGGTGATTTTTTGTTACTTCATCCATAAAACCTTCATTGTGTGATTATTTTTGTGATTCAAAAAACTTAGGTAGTGTTTGGTATGTGGGAATGAGAGGTGGAATGGAATGAACCATTATGGGTGAATGAAAATAAGTATGTTTGGTTAGTCAATGGAATGGACCATTAACAAAGAATGAAAAATGCCTCATTTTCATTCCATCCATTACCCATGTTTTTTTTTCATTCCTTCAAGGAATGAAATATTTTTTTAAGTCATGACAAGAACCATGAATCGACTCATGCCCTAAACCTTGACCCGACCCAAGACCCCATGAACCGATCATGTCCTGACTCATGGTTCGAACCATGACCCAACCCATGAACCGACTCACGACCCGAGCCATCTACCGACTTGTGACTCGACCCATGTCGATCCACGCCCTGAACCATGATCCAAACAATGATTCGGCTCATAATTTGACCCATGTCTCATATCATGACCCGACCCATAAACCGACCAATGTGCTAACCGACTAATGACCAGATCCGTTAACTGAGTCATGACCCGACCCATGAACCGACCAATGTCCTGACCGACTTATGACCAGATCCGTGAACTGACTCATGACCCAACCCATGAACCGACCAATGTCCTAACCTATTTCTCGAACCGTGACTCGAACCATGACCTGACCCATGTGTTGATCCATGACCTTACTCATGTATTAACCCATGTATCGAACCAGGAGCCATTCCATGGTCTGAGCCAAGACCCGGCCCATAATCATGACGAGTTATTTTTGTCGTTTTTCGAGATTTATATTTCTTTCATGTGTTTTTTCCTGCCTATCAAACAACAATAAATATTGATTCATTTTATTTCTATACGTTAACCAAACAGGAGAATAGAATGGAATGATATATTTCATTCCTTTGTCCATTCCTTTCCTTCATTCATTCCATTCCCTCGTCCATTCCATTACCCCATACCAAATAGACCCTTACCATTGGATTTTGTGTTTAATTTGTTTTCTCTTTAAAGCCTTTATAACATTTTGTTGGTTATAATATTTTATTAGTTATGACTTGAAAGACTTGAAACCTCAATAAATTTTTAGTAGGTTTCATATAATTAAAAAGTATTAACTATGTGTTGACTATTTAATTAAAGACATTTAATAATTTTGGAGTTGGGTCATATTAGTTATGACTAATAAATTAATAAAGATTAAGTTATGAAGTTTTGTCTTCTTTCGTGTGAATGAAATATGAACTTTAAGATTCATTCTTATGAAGTTGTAGATATAGATCACATATTGAGAAAAATAGAAAACGGTTTTTGTAATCTTTTATGTTGAGAATCAAGTAGAAAATGTTTAGTTTATATAAACAAACAAAACATTAAAACGATTTTTGTAATCATTTATGTCTAACAAATATGTTAGAAAAGATTTATATTATATACATACAAAGCTTCATAATGATTTTTGTAATCATTTGTGTCTAACAAATATGTTAGAAACATGTTTATTTTATATAAAAAAACAACACTTTAAAATGATATTGTAATCATTTATATGTTATGGAAAATTGAAAGGGAATTGATTATTTTATAATCAAACAAAATTTCATGAAGTATGAACTTAAATTAAAACTTATTAAGTATGAGATTAACTTGGGTGTTTATTTTATAAGCACATAAGGCTTAAAAATGGTTTTGTAACCATTTCTATCTAACGATCATGTTAGAAATAATTTATCGTCTAACAATATGAAGCTCTAAACAGGATTTTAAGCAATCGCTTATTTCTAACAAGCGTGTTAGACCCGATTTATTTTACATAAATCATTCGGATGTTATCCGATAACTCGAAAATGTGAGGGGAGGTCATACTTGTGGCCATTTATCTTTTAAATAAGATACCTCATAAGAAAAGGGATGAAAACCCTTATGAGATATGGATGGAAAGAAAAATCATCCTACAAATACTTGAAAGTGTTGGGATGTCTAGCAAAGATATTTATACCGGAGACCAAGGTTCAAGAGATAGGACCTAAAAATTGTTACGTAAACACAATAAGGTACGACAAGTACTCTCAACGGGGTTATCAAAATTGACTATGTGAAGTCAAAAGATAACATTATGAACCAGCATACAAAAGGCTTAAGCAGAGAGTGAGTACTCAAGTCGTCAATTGGAATGTGGCTAAAGCCCATAAGATAAGTGAATGCAAAGGAAAACCTAACCTATGTGACTGGAGATCTCAAGATCTAGGTTCAATAGGACAACCTAACTGCATAAACTACGGTCACTGTGGGGGTTCCCCAAACACAATAAAAGGAGTAAACTTTAACACTTCCTAGCCCATTCCTATAATGACCAGTGACATGACGTGAGGATAAGCATAACATATGGTTATTGATTCGGTGAAGTCATCATAACCTAATTAATGCTTTTAATTATTTTTTATAATCACCTATGTGAGAGAGAAGTGGGGGGTCGCTTCGAATGGATTTGTGGGGAGCGTAAATCCTAGAGCTCTCGCAGAACCAGGCTAGTGATCCACAACCATAATGGACACGACAATGAGGGGTTGACCAGACCAGGAATAGTAATGTGTGATGTGTATTGTCGTCTACATAAATGGTGGTTGGTTCAAAGACATCGCGTCTACCAAACCACTAGGAGACTAAGTATGCATCTCAACGGAAGGTTCAAAGCTAACCACTACCTATCCGGCAATATTAAACCGCTGAAATTGCATCTTGATACTGAGAAAGTATGGATCGAGATACATCGTATCTTGTTATCAAGATAATATGGAGTATTGGAAAAATGTGTGAAAATATGTTTTCACATGAGAGAATTGAAATTTGTTTTTTCATGTGGGGGATTGTTGGAACTATTTTATATAAAAACTAAACAGTAATTATTTTGTGAAAAAACAAAATAAAAATATTGAATTGTTTGTTGTTTTAATTTGAATTCAAACCTAGGATGTTAAATCTTTGACTTGAATTCATTTGATTATCAACTTAGCATTCAATTAGATGTTACATCTTTTGAGTAAAGATGACATTTATGGTTCAACTTCTAGGCTCACTATAAATACTATGGTGAACCTAGTTGTGAGATATACTTGAACTCACTAAAAAACATTCACTTGTTCTCTCTCATTCTTCTAAAGTTCTAACCACACTTTCTTCTTCTCAAAGTGTATTTTCGGGTGCTAGAGTCCTCCCTGGCTGTACGTACAGCTTTGGCCGTTGTACCCTGGGAAACATTCGAGTTCTCTAGGGAGACTCAGAATTTGTTTTAAGGGACCCGTGTCAATACACGAAGCCTCGACCACCTTGTTCTTTTTCTTCTTTTGTACTCATTATTTCCTTTATTTCAGTTGTAATTCTCGTATTGTAATTTACCGCTTTATTTGAATTTTTGTATTGTAATTGAATCAATAAAAGTAATTTTAATTTTTTATGCGAACAGTTCCTACAATAACACAAGATACATTGAAGAGGTAAAGTGAAGCTATTGATATCTAAGATGCTCACGATTAGTGTATGATGTCCTTTATTTGTATTCGAGAGTGTTATAACTATTTATCTCATTAGTTGTGTGTGAAATAAGCTATTTTTTAATACGTGATTGGAGGTTGTTCATTCCAAATTGCTTAACAGTTATCATAAGCAGATAAGTAGGTTTAATAAGCAATCCCAAACACTGTTATATGTGTTTAACCATGTGGTGATCTATTGTTTATGTTGTAGTTGATGGATAAGGAAGGAAAGACTCTTATGATATTGGTTTGCATTTGAACGTCGATTTTGTTTGTAGGGAACCAAATATCATGCCTAATACATCAGAGTTGTTGCACGTGTACCATGACAAGGTGAACTATATGTCTTCTAGTAGGGCTGATTAGTACTAATGGAAATGTTATGAAGCCAATTTTTTATACTATACAAGAGCTTGTGAAGCCAATCGAAATTGTATTGCTATGGAGGTTATTAAGTGGAAAAGGACTATTTTATACTATATAGGTGCTTGTGAAGCCAATCAAAAATTTTTGTACTGCATCCACCATTGTAGCCGAGAATTGTTGAATGGAAACAATTTAAAGCTAATGAGATTAATCATGTTTATCTGTAAGTAAATAATTCTGCTTTGAAGCTAATGACTATTTTAATTAAGGGATTTTTACATATTTCCCTTTCCTAAGCTCACTAATTACATATTTACCCAAGCCTAAAGTTTAATTACATATATCCCCTTTGACATATTAAATTACTCATTTACCCATTCTTTTATATAAACTATTAGAACCAAACCCACATTGAGAATCAAAAGTCGCATTCTTTGTGTTGTTCAGTTATGAATTTCTCCAAACGAACGCATACAACATAGCTATTCTTCTTTTATTATTTCCGGATGATGATTCAAGTGGTATTAGGCTGTGTATTTTTATTTCTTTGCTCGATTCAAACGATTATATTTTGGAATTATTGAGTTTTTTTTATTTAATGATCTTCTTTGGATTGTAGGTTTTGTAGTATGCTTGGATATTAGTCGGTAACAATATAAAAACGTTAAAACTAATTATTAGTCATATATTAAAAAATATATAAAATTACATTTAATAAGATCATTAAGGGTAATATAGTAATTTATAAAGTTATTTTAAAGAAAATGGGTAAATATGTAATATATATGTGGTTTAGGAAGGGGAAATATGTAATTGAATTTAAAGAGTCGGTAAATATGTAATAAATAATCTTAGGAGGGGGATATATGTAAATGCCCCTTTAATTAATAATTTTATTATTATTTGTAATTATTCATCCAAGACAAGTTTGCTAAACCATTATTACATGTATAAACATCACCTAGTTCTATAAACCTATTCGACCAATACAGCCAATGCACTACTAAGGTGTTGGTTTGATGACTGATTATGAAAACATTGATATTGAAGCTTCTAATGATATTGTAAAGTATGCAAGTAAAGCATGTATATCTTTTTGTGCAGTATTTGCTTTTTTTTAGTAAGTTTAATGTTTCGATTCTTGATGAGTATCTTGATTCCAAGAAACGTGTTCTTTGAAAACTCACATAAGTACTTCAAAATAAATCACAAAAAGTTGATAAACTCACATATATGTACGGCATAATTCATTGGCCATTTAAGGAGGAGGTGATGCTCCCATTTGGATGTAGGAATCCACATGTCTAAAATAGATGTAATTGTAACACTTACTTGAAGGGAAAACCATGTAAAATGATTAAGGAACTTTCGTTGGATCTAAATAAAAAAATGAGACTGGGTTTTTTTCTTTCATCAATTACAATATTAACGACCAAACCAAATAAAAGTAATGATAGAATTAGGAATGTCAATATTAATGTTTTTTTTAATAAAGAGTTTTTCAAAGATGTGTTTCAAATTTGTTAGCTAGAGAAAGAAAAAACTACAATAAATGGTATTATTGACGTATAGAGAAAATTAACAAAATATTATACGTATAAGAAAATTAACAATCATATTAGACCATGTATAATGAGAGGATCGACAAAAAAAAATGTGTATTGCATTCTAAATTGTCGTTGACACAGGATCGCACGTTTATCCTACTAGAATTATAGTTTCCTTGTTGAAGCTAATGTTGATGTTATTTACTTTATTATTATTTAAATGATACGTGTAACTATGTAAGCATCATGGCATAGACAAATCACAACGACGGTATGAATAAAAAACTAATAGAAGGGCCACACAATAAAAATCACGAGGAAAAGTAATAACAAACACAAAACGGGTATCGCTTTATAAATTTTCACTGCCGCCGCATCGTGCAGGTATCTTCCTAGTGTGTGTGTGTGTATAACAATAAACAGTGTACAATTGGGAACATACAAGCAATAAGCTGTTGGTTATACATACATATATTAACATTATAAAAATCAGAATCTTTATACCCTAATTAACAAATCAAATTAAAATCATGTAAAATATCAGCTAATCAATTGAAGCCTACAAAAAGAACAACTCATATTCATAAAAAATGACGATTACTTGATGATTATGACTTGATAATACAAATAGAAAACGGAACAACAGAAAAAAGATTGGGATGGATGATGTTTAGTCTTACTTGTTGATCTCGAAGGTACTAAACCTGCTGAGAATGGAAGCAAAATAATGAGATTGAAGCTTGAAGACAAAGACTAAAAGATGTTAGTTTATGAGTTTGATGAATCGTAGAGGGAGAAACAGCGAAACATGCTGAGAATGGAAGCAAAATCATGAGTTTTAAGCTCAATACCAATGACTGAAAGATGTTAGCAAGATAATTAGATGAAGCTAGGAGACAATGGCCGAAACATGTTAGGGTTTGTGAGATGATGAATTGTAGAGAGAGAAAACAGAGAAACAAGTATGTGAGATATGAAAATGAGAGAAATGGGTTAGATGGGGATAATCGGATCAAGGGGGATCCGATGAGGATCCGCGTGTTTTACATTTGAAATTGAATATGGTTTTGCCAAGTTAGCTTTTACTAATGTGGATTCCTTCAAATTATGACAAGTGTCCAAAGGGTTAGTTATTTATTAGGAGAGGTAGATGTATGTGTATGAATGTGTAGATATGTCGGTTGTTTGGAGCATATCTCTAATATAATAAAGGAAAATGAAAAAAGCTTATGTGGCATATGTCTAAAGCTTGTGGCATCATTTGAGAGTTTCTCTTACAATAATGATTTTTTGTTTAAAAAATATATATAATAACACAAATTACATTTTGGTCCCATAATATTTAGGAGAATTTTAAAAAATTTAAGAGTAATAACATTTTCAATCTCCTGCTACTAGGGTGTACATGTGTCTGTTTTTAATTGATAAGGCATAAAAATGAAACTTAGAGATAAAATTGGTAATAATATACAATTAATACCTCAGTGTTTTACAAACATACATAACTTTTTTCTACAACTATATATTTAAAAATAAACAACACCATAAAACCAAACACTTAATTACATTTTGGTCCCCTGATATTTAGGAGAATTTTAAAAAATTTAAGAGTAATTACATTTTCAACCCTCTGCTACTAGGGTGTACATGCGTCAGTTTGTATTTCATAGGGTATAAAAATGAAACTTAGGGATAAAATTGGTAATAACACACAATTAAGACCTCGGTGTTTGACAAATACACATAACTTTTTCTACAAAAATAATTTTAAAAATAAACTACACCATAAAATCGAACATTTAATTCTTTTTAATTTTAGTATAATATTTCTATACTAATTAACAATTTTTTAAAAATAAATCTTTTGTTTCGGTTTACCACGGTTTTGTCTCAAAACTTATTGGAACCGTCATGAATATCCTTAAAATCACCACTTGAGTTTGTGTTCCCGAGCGTAGTGTGGGCACTAAACTAGTGTTTATATATATATATATATATATATATATATATATATATATATATATATATATATATACTAGGTTAGAACCCGTGGGTACCCACGGGATGAAACGATAAAATATATTTTTTTGTTCTACTATTAAAAATAGAATCAACCTAGAAAATGCGACATAAAATATGTGAATATATGTTGAACACCAAGTGAACTTTGTTAATCAATTTGCTCGGACGAAAGTCAATCGTCTATTTTTAAACTGCAAACCCAAAAGAGAAACACCATACTCTGAGATGGCAATGTAAAATTGTGGTAAACATCATAGTAACAATATCTTATTCAACCAAAGATTTAAAGAATAACATTGAATATATTGTCATCTCGAACGCTACACCTAGAAAACACATCAATACATTGCAAACTAACCACAACTTGAATGATTCCATATGCATTTACCAAATCCACACCATAAAATACTTTTGTAAGGTCAAAGGACCTTAATACACTATGTAGTGATCAAGGGACCAAAACATTCTATACTAATAATTGTGAATAGATAAGACATACTTTTGTTTGAAGATGACTCGAATATGTTTTTGAGAGAATGGAGGTTGGCACTTGCTATCAACCTATTTGGTCTATAAATATTATTGCAACACAATATAACCAGAACTTCAAAAGGAAGCTTCATATTATTAGTTACAACAAAATACATCAAAATAGTTTACACCACATATACATTAAAAAATGAGAAGGGAACTAACCTCAGTTGTAACACAAAGAAAGTGTTCTTATAATGAACTACAAACCTTAGAGCACAATATGTTCTATAAATCAAATTAAATCCAGCTTATGGTAGTATCCTACAAGTCAAAGAACAAATGTATTACCTTCCGCTTCAACTAATAAGAGCACTAATTCCTTTCAGCTTCACAATCTTATCAAACATCTTCAATATACCTAATGTGCACCAAAAAGAGAACAAAGATTAAATAAAAAAGCATGCATTTCTTTAACAAACTCACCCAGATCAAATTTAATTTGAAATATGTAAATTGTAAAAGTTTGTTCCAAATGTTCTGGTCATGTATGTAAAAGAACTGCAGCCTATTATAGTAACTTCGTCATATTGAACATTATTGTACTTCTTCGGTAATACATCAAGTTTGAAAACTAAAAGATAACTTAGACATTGATAATATAAAGACAAAATAAAAAGATACCATTGGTTACTAACCTTTTGTTAAAAGAGAAAGAAATAGAAAGAAGAAAAAACCTTTATGGATTACAAACTTACTTGCTTCATTGCCTTAAATTGATTTGGAGGTCCAACCAACTAATCTTTTTACCAACAAAAGCAAACTGCTCTAACTCATATTAACACAATGAAACTGATATGAAAAAAATTATCATTCATTGATGTTGTTTTTCAACATTCTTTAAAGTTTTTAAACTTAAACATGAGATTTGTGTCAATCAACACAAGATTGAATATAAACCATGTTCTCCTTTATACACAATCTTTCAGTAGAGTTTGATCCAGATTACAAAATCACAATCTTTCAACAGAAAAAATCAAAGACTACTCAGATTCGTAATTAAAACACAAACAAAATTGTAAAAAACATAAACATAACACCTAAGACAAACAATTAGAGATTGAAGTTAATTGAAAAAGTACTTGAAAAAATCTAAGTTTTTAAGACTACTCTGAACTGAATGGTCAATCACAAGGTCTATTGGCACCTGTAGAATACCAATTTTAGCATTGCATTTAGTAGCTTTTCATATATACTATGAAAACAAAACAAAAACATAATAAATTAGTTTAAGATGTAAACTATGGTGCAGTCAAGCCTAGAGTAAGCCTTGAAAATGTCAAAGAAGATACTCCATTTGCATAAAAACAGCAGAAACTAATTTGACAGCAATAAACTGCACAAATTTGATTGTTTTGCTAGTTGTACAGTGTATAAACATTCCAGTAATTTGACAACATTTAAGTGTATAAATTAACACTTTTTGAGAGCCATATAATAGATAAAAACTACTATTAGTTGACAGTTAAATATTACACACAACTCTTCCATTCTTTAAAATATATTGGTCTATAAAAATGCACTAATTTGGCGATAACAAACAACATAGAACTGCATTATTATCACCAATTCACTACTACAACACAAGGCTGAATTCAACGCTTTTCTTTATAATTCCTTTGAAAACTTACACAAGATATTTCAAAGCTAATCACATAGGTTACTTATAGCATTCAAACATAATATATATGTATGGTAATGGTAGTAATTAAAGAAGTATTTACCTTTGCAAGACTTAAATTAAGATAATGTAAGTCACCTTGTAACAGGATAGCTTAAAGTATTTATCTGAACCTCGCTTTCATTCCCTTAAGAGTCATCATAGTTTTTGATCATCACATGGGTCTTTATAGCTTTAAAAAAGGATCACAAACAAAATAAAATCATCAGTTTTTAGAATGTATCATCCATACAAGCATAACTGTTACAACTACCGATACAAAACATAAGGTTAATGTCTTATGAGCTACCTGATTGAACAGATAACAAAACCCAATCTAAAATCAGCCTACGTAAACATACAATTAGCACAATTAGATAATTGATTGTCATTAAAAACCAAACAAAAGGGGATGTCAGCGGAAATTAAACCATCCTGCGAAGCAGAAAACAACGACGACGCTAATGAAAACAAAGACGACATCAAAATACAAAACTTAAACAATTAATCAATAATCGTCAAGTGTACGAACTGTGGTGTCAATTACCATTACAACACACATTGTAACTTAAACAAGGAAATTCGAAACACTGAAGACTGTGAGATCAGAAAATAATTTTATCAGCATCACAAGATAGAAACATAATATCAAATCAACAATTAACAGGCTCATAATACCACAAGATTTGCACTTTGCAGGTTCGAATTCGTTTTTGTTTGTCAAACTAAAATATACTTGTAAAACGAACAACATGAAACCAGACATAGATTTGATTCATATGAATGAGGACAGTGTATCAATTGAACAACTGCAAACTAAATATGAAGACAAGGGATCGTGAAGAAATGCAGAAATCAAATATTAACCTTTAATCAATTATCCTCAAGTGTACAAGCTGTGGTGCCAATTGCCATTACAACACACATTGTATCTTCAACATAAAACTACCATTTTTTTTTCACAATTTTTTTTTATTTTATAATTTTTTTTTTTGAAGTTTTCAGTTTTCAACACCCAAACCATATAAGACACCAGCATACTTGTCCAATGAACCACTAAAGAAATTCTCTATCAACTTCCTGAAGGTACATGAAGTAAGCAAACTGTCAGAACCAGCCTGATGACATATCCCAATTCTTTCAACTTCCAAGAGCTGAGCAAGCTTGTTCAATCCTCCATGAAGACTGTTACAAAACTTCATCAAATGCTTAATGTCGTAAATGGTGGGGAAAAACATATTGATCAAATTAAAGAAGCCAGTTTGTGTATCAGGTAAATTCTTGCAAGTCAAAACCTTTAACAAATAGCGAAAATCATATCCACTGTGAAAAGTCACCCAATACACATTGTCATTCAAAACAATCCCAGATGACATCAACAGCTCCCCAAATCTTCGTGCATCGATACCCTTTTCGTTGTTTTTCTTAAAATCTATACCACTCTCTCTAGAAAAGCTAATGAAAACAAAGACGACATCAAAATACAAAAGAAATCAAA
Source organism: Tagetes erecta (assembly GCA_030867185.1). Taxonomy (NCBI): domain Eukaryota; kingdom Viridiplantae; phylum Streptophyta; class Magnoliopsida; order Asterales; family Asteraceae; genus Tagetes; species Tagetes erecta. The sequence goes on along the minus strand of CM061486.1, from coordinate 2,748,162 downwards.
GAACAACACACATACGAAACCCAGAATGCAAAACATGAAGAACAAAAAAACAAATCGCCAATCAATTGAACGCAAATCGCAGCAGAAACAAATAAACATATCGCATACCTGCTACATAAATCGAAGACAAAGATCAAAGATTGGAAGTGGATTGAATGAAACAGATGAACGGCCGAATCAGGGTTTGGATCTGAAGTTGTGTGCGTGAGAAAATAAAGAACAAAAACACAGTGAGAATATGTATTTATTGTACCTCGAAATGCATCTCTTCCACAGAAAAATCAAAAACTTACATGAGTAAATTCGAAATCGAGATCGGTGTATCTGTAGAACGATGATTCATATGTAGTTAATATATGTCAAAACACAAATCGATGAACACAAATCGTAATAATATCAATAAAGACACAAACCTGGAGATTAAATTGATGAAGATTCAATCGGTGGTTTCCCCTTCGGCATGTGAAGAATCAATCGGTGTTACAATAAGGAAAACATGGATTGATAGAACAACAATTGAAGTCCAGCATATCCAGCGATGGTGATAGATGAAATCGAGAGAGAATTTGGTTGGAGAGCGGCTGGAAGAGATAACCATGAGTGTTTTAGGGTTAGAAAATGTTTATATATGGATCCGATTTAAAACGGGTTAAATCCACGGGTTGACTGGGGGATCCGCGAACCGGTTGAAAGAGGCTGTGGTGTTGACAAGTGGCGCTCTCTGGTTCAATGGGTTAGCGATTTATTAGAAGAGGAGATATATATATATATATATATATATATATATATATGGGTAGGGTTCAAATGAGAACTCATTTTAAGTTGAGAACTAGAGAACTACTAAAAATACAAAGGGATGGAATTTTAAAGAGGAAGGGTAAAATTGGAACTTTAAATATATAAATCTTTAAACATTTCTATCTTTTGCATACGTTAATATTATTTTAAAAAAATTGCACCATTAGATCAAGAATTTCATTATCTTTCATTTGAGTATAAATAACGTCATAAAAAATATTTTTTTTCTCGTTTTTTTAAATTTCATACTACATATATGTAGTATTGCGATATTGTATTTGATTATATTTTTCTTTAAACGTTACTAACTTTTTCATACGCTATTTACATTAAATAATTTTAAAAATCACATTTTGGTTTTTTTGATACTACATATATGTAGTATCAATGTACTTGATGCATTTATTAAGTGGCCAAATGACTCAAGAGTCTAATAATTATTTAAAGTGTACATATGATATCAAATAACCAATAACAAAGTTCGTAAAATTTCATATTAAAAAACTTATGGCAAATGGAAACAAAACAAATACTTATACTATGTCTAAACATAAAGATAATAATAAACTAATAAACCAATGAAAAAAATATCATAAAAAGGTAAAAAAAACTTGAAATTCAAACTATAAGATAGCAATGCATCAATATTGCATATACTGCATATATGTAGTACTTTGATACTACATATATGTAGTATTCGATACTGCATATATGCAATACTATAAAGTTTAAAAGGGGATAGTGAATATGGTGATGTTATGCACCTAAGTTACACGTAAAACCATTAAAATTACGTAGCTTTGATAAATTAACTAAAAATTTTTTTATTAGAAAACTTAACTCATTGATCTTTATTCAATGTTAATGGACGACTCAGTATTCTCCTCTTAGATCATAATTTTTCTCTTTCTCATTTACTCAATAATCGTCATTCATTTTAGTAAAATATTATCTGTCCTTTAAAAATTGATTGTAACTCAATTTGGCTTCTCAATTCCAAATAACAGATTAATATAACATGACTATTATGATATGCGCATGCTGCACATATTCATACCATATCACATAACGTGAACCAAGTTATTGCTAGCAATGTCAATACGATCATATGAGAAAATTCAAAATTGGAATTGAGGCATGATGATGTTGTTTTTTTGTTATAACGTCATCGAAATCAATGCCCTTGAACTTTTGATATTTTATCAAAGTATGTAGTTTTGATGGTTTCTTGGGTAATTTAGGTTCATAACAACACCGTATTCATTTCCCCAATTTAAAAACATATGGTATCATATATTACATATATGTAGTACTGAAAGTAAAAAAACGAGAAATTTTTATTTTTTTATAACGTTATTTATACTCAAATGAAAGATAATGAAATTCTTGATCTAATGGTGCAAAAAAAATTTAAAAAACTTAACGTATGCAAAAGATAGAAATGTTTAAAGATTTACATATTTAAAGTTCCAATTTTACCCCTCCACTTTAAAATTCCATCCCTTGTCTTTTGGGAGTTCTCTAGTTCTCAACTTAATATGGAGTTCTCATTTGATCCCTCCCCATATATATATATATATATATATATATATATATATATATATATATATATATATATATATATATATATATATATATATATATATATATATATATATATATATATATATATATATAGGGGCACATTCATTTGAGAACTCATTTTTAGGAAAGAACTGAGTGAGAACCGATTTAACTGTTATATTTTTTATTATCTAAATTGACAAAAATGCTTGTAAACTTACCAATTATAAGATGTATTTATAAAAAAAATGATTTGCATCGTTTTTTGTTGAAATGCATATATGCACCCATATTATATATGCAAATATGCACACGTTTTAGTTTCTAAAAAAAACCGAGGAGAGAGGTGATAAAATTCAAGAACTAATAAACAATGGTAATAAAACAATACTTTTTTACTTTACCATTGTTATTGAAGCAAAAAGTACATGGCTTATATGGTTCTCACTAGTTCTTTCCAAATATTTTGTTCTCATTTGAAGGTAACACTATATATATATATATATATATATATATATATATTTATATATATATATATCATGTGATTGTGTTATATTATAACTAGTGAAATATCACTTTTATCGGTTCATTCTTAAGTCATTATGTAATATCATCTTATTTTAAATATTTGTTGTGTCATCTTATGTGTTTAGAAATTATCACCGTGTCACAAATTGTTAATATGTGTTTGAGAAATGTTCAAAGACAAAGTCATTTTTTGTTACAAAGTGTGAGAATGACACAATAGTAAACAAAGACACAATGACACTTTTAAAAAAAATTCTAACTCACAATATAAATAAGATTTTAAAAAGGTAGTTCGGAGACCTTGTTCCCCATGTATTGCTCTTTCAAAAAATAAATAAACGAAAAATTAAAAAAATTAAAGTTTTTTAATTTTTTAAATTAGACACAATGAAAAAAGACACAATGAGAAAATAGTAGTTTTTTTAAGTTTTGTTTATTTACTTTTGAAGGAGGATGATATGGGAGCAAGATCTTTGAAATACTTTTTGTGTTATTGTGTAATTATTATTAGATCAGTGTGTAATACTTGTCAAATAAGATTACACAATGACCTGATGAATGACACAACAACACTACGGATGACACAATCACACAATGACCTGACGAAAGACACAATGACCTGACGGAAGACACAATGACCTGATGGAAGACACAATGAGCTGAAAAAATGTGAAAAGAAGTTTGTTTTTTATATATCAATATTATACGCGTTTTAAAGAGAAAAAAATGCTCGTTTTTATGGTGTAATTTGTTTAAAAAAATAATGTCGTATGTGAAAGTTATAAACGTTTAAAAAAAGTGGGGGAATTGACATGTGACTTGCATGTGAAGAGAGAATATTTAAAAAAGTGGGCATGACTTAAATACCCCCTCTCTTAATTTTCCTAGATGTCACATGTCAATCTCTTATTGTTTCTTAGCCTTTTTAGATTTCTAATACTATGTAGGTGAACATCACTCTATATATATATATAGGGCTGGCATATCGTGTCAGACACGACACGATAAGACACGAACACGATAAGACACGAACACGATAAGGTCAAACACGAACACGACACGATAACTTATCGTGTCATTTTTTTCCAAACACGAACACGAACATGATAAAAAGCAGGTTACACGATAAGACACGATATGACACGATAAAAACCCAATTTTAAAAAAATTAAAATTTTCAAAAAAATTCATAAGTCTTAAATAATAAATATGACTTAATATAATAATTCTTAAGACACAAAACAACAAAATTACATAAAAATAGTATTTAACATAATAATACTTGATAAATGAATATGAAAAAAAGATTAAAAGTCTATTAAAGTTCAACTCCACCTTCATTCTCCACTAACATTTCATATAAATAAATATTAACAGGTGACCTGTCGTGTTAACAGATCTTTAACCTGTTAAGACACGATAATTAACGTGTCTTTATCGTGTTAACCTGTTAATGACACGGCACCTGTTAAGGTCAAACACGAAACCTGTTAATTCCGTGTCGTTTCGTGTCGTGTTATCGTGTCCGTGTCAGAAATTGCCAGCCCTATATATATATCGTATTAGTATTAGATTAAGATAATTAGTAAGAAAAAGATAATAATGTGATTTAAAACAAAAATAAAACATAGTGTGTCCTTGGTTTCGAACCCAAAACCCTATAGATATAACCAAGCAACCTGATCAGACGCGCTATATGCTCATTTTGTTTAAAAACGGATCAGAAATGATTTTTATCTTAGATTTGATAAATACCCCTAAGTCACATAAACCCTAGACTCTAAAACTATACAACTGAACACGAATTCGTTAGCAATAAAACAATTAATCTTAGGAGAAGTATTTTAACATAAATAACTTACTGGATTTCGAACGAATTGGATCGGATTTGATGAAGAACAAGAATGAGACGGGTTGAGAATCAAACTGGTAACTAGAGGTTGTTAAAATTCAATTACACTTGGAGAATTACTCTTGATGATGCTTAGAGTAAAAGCCCTATGGTAATAGCAAATGAAAACAGTGTTTGGATGCCGGATTGATGATGAGCAGGTTCAAGCAAAAAGAGAATAAATCGCTAGTTTTTGTTGTTCTTTTGATAAAATTGAGTGCATAGAAAGAGAATGCGAGTTTTAGAAAGTGAATTGGTCAATTGAATTGAGTTAATTTGATTAGAAACAGTGGAACGGGTTTGAGATTTATTGGAGGTTAATTGAGATTAACTGATTAATTGGACATTTAAAACTCGATTGAACATCACCAACAATTTCTAATCATTGAGGGGATTGATTTAGTTAGTTAAGTTGATTACATTTAGCGTTTTGAGTCGATTGAGGTTAATGGGTTTTACTTGTAACCGAGCATTCGCAATTTGGATTAAACATTTTGATTAATTTGTGCATTAAAATGCAATTAAAATAGACCACGAGTTCGAGTTTTGCACAAGGATCATTTTACCGGTTTTATTTCGAATTGAAAATGGTAAAATTAGGTGGTTTTGGACTTCGCCAGACCCCGGCCAACTCGTCGGAGCTCCAGCTGTCGGAATTACGTCGAATAGAGGGGGGGCGCGACTGGGATTTTGATTTTATAAATATACAGGTTTGGCCCCTTTAGTTTGACGTTTTTAAAGAATTGTAATGTTTTTATGACGCGTGGTTTTTTTTACTTAGTAACTTTTAACTTGTATAATATTTATAAGATCTCTTTTATATAGTAGAGTGAGGTTCACCTACAAAGGATTTACATACGACATTAATTTTTTAAACAAATTACACCATAAAAACTAGTTTTTTTTCTCTTTAAAACGCGTATAATGTTGATATATAAAAACTAAACTTTTTTTCACATTTTTTTTTCAGGTCATTGTGTCTTCCGCCAGGTCATTGTGTCATTCTCTGGGTTGTTGTGTCATCCATCAGGTCATTGTGTAATCTTATTTGACGATGATTACACAATAACTTAATAAGAATTACACAATTACCGCAAAAGTGTTTCAAAAACTTTGCTCCCACGTCATCCTCTTTCAAAAATAATTAACGAAACATTAAAAAGATAAAAAAAAATTATTGTTTTCTCATTGTGTCTTTTTTCATTGTGTCTATTGTAAAAGATATAAAAACGGTAATTTTTTTAATTTTTTTAAATTTTTCGTTTATTTATTTTTTGAAAGAGAATTACGTGGGCAACAAGGTCCCCGAACTACTTTTTTGAAATTTGATTTATATTGTGAGTTCTAATTTTTTTTTTAAGTGTGACTGTGTCTTTGTTTACAATTGTGTCATTCTCACACTTTGTACCAAAAAAATGACTTTGTATTTTAACATTTCTCAAATACATATTAACAATTTGTGACACAGTGATACTTTCTAAACACATAAGATAACACAACAAATCTTTACAATGAGATGATATTACACAATGCACTAAGAATGAACCGATAAAAGTGATATTTCACTAGTTATAATATAATACAATGACATGATATTACAATACAATGACTTGGCAAGTGATGGAAAAAAATTTCTTTTTTATATATCAATATTATACGCGTTTTAAAGATAATAAAAAGCTTGTTTTTTGGTGTAATTTTTTCTAAAGTTATATCGTATCCAAAAGTTATGAACATTTTTAAAAAGTGGAGGAATTGACATATGCCTTGCATGTGGAGAGAAAAAGTCAACAAAAGTGGCTATGACTAAACTACCCTTCCACCAAATTGTTTCCTACAAATTGATCTCAATCATTAAAAAGATATCAAAATGTCATAAATCCTTCTTACCCTTCTTAGATTAAAGACGGTATAACAGAGAATTCGACATATTCATTTATATTAATAATGCAACGTTACATCTTCAAGAATTTAAATACAAATTAATAAAAGATAGATAGATTCAGGTTCGAGTCGGACTTCGGGTTCGGGTTTTGGGGCAGATGTCACACCTATTGGTAGGGGTGTTCAAAGTCGGGTATCCGGATTTCGGATACCCGAATTTTCGGATATCTGAAAATTTCAGATAGTGATTTTCACTATCCGAATCCGAAATTTCGGATATCCGGATTTCGGATACCCGAAAGTTCGGATACGGATTCGGATAGTATCCAATTATCCGAAAATTTTGATTTTTTTTCTTTTTTTTTTCATTCAATCCAAAATTAGCCTTAATGTTAAGCAACTAACCAAAAAAGTCTTAAGACAATAAAGTCAAAGTACAAATATTTAAATAACAAGTTGTTTTAATCAAACATCAACTCTAAACGTTTCAAAACATTCAAATAATCCTCCACTCTACACATATGACAAGTCCGCTACTTGTCTCATGACTACGGCTTATAAGTCGACAACCAAAAAAACTAATTAAAAATCAAATATTGGAATTTTCGTAAACATGAATACATGATTATGAAGTTTTTTTGGAATTTCTCACACTTTTGAAAAACAAATAATGAAATCAAATATAAGTTAAGTCTTGGTTATTCTAGAAAATAATATAAAAAAAGACTATAAAGAATAGTATAAAAAAAGTACAAATGCGTTTACAAGGTAAAAACGTGATCGGAGGCGTGCACCGGTGGGTTGTCGACTTGTCGGAGCGTGCGACAGTGGGTCATCGGAGCGTGCACCAGTCTGAGGCCGGAAGGTGGAGGGCGTGAATGTAATTGGAATACTAAATACATGTTAACTTTAGAGTTTACAAACATAGTTTTATAAATATATTAATTACATAATCTAAAAATAAAAAATAAAAAAAAGTGTTTTTCGGATAATCGGATAATCCGAATATCCGAGTTAGTTCAAAATTACTATCTGAACCCGAATCCGAAATTTCGGGTATCCGAAGTTCGGATATCCGAATTTTCGGGTATCCGAAATTTCGGGTTTGGAATATCGGATTTTCGGATCGGGTTTTCGGATACGGATATTTTTGAACACCCCTACCTATCGGATCTCATATCGTTCTCTGGGTGTGACCAAATTGAATCCTAAAGCACATGTTAAATTATCAGTTAAATAGAATCACCTCTCGGTCTCTCCGAAAATACTAGCATACCCTAAAGATAGTAAATTTCTCAATCTAACTAACTCAACACATTATCATGCATAGGGGTAACATGTAAATGAAATATCAAAAACAATTAACAAGGAAATCACGTAATTAGGCGAACTTGCTCTCAGACCGCTTATTTCCTAAATGCTTAACTACGAAAGATTATTTGTCAAACTTTTATCTTTCAATCTAATGTTAGGTAGGTTATTAAAGTCCCAAGCAACAATTTCTACCAATTCAAAGGAATTCTACTTTTGGCAATGCATTACATAAATCAAGAACACGAAGTTTAAGACATACATGATCAAAAGTTCAAATAACGAAAGTTCATAAGAATAAAAAACCTGGAAACGCGTGATTGCAAGGGTCTCGACGATCCAAGCTTCAAACAAGGTGCTCCCAATCCTCCAAGATTCTCAAAATCATCCTTCAATAGCTCTGGAAACTGGTGGGTTCTAATTTTTGGCAATAGGGTTTCATAATGTGTTTAAATACAGATTTCTATATTTTTTCGTAAAAGCACAACCTCGCGATACGCACAGCATGAGTACTCATCCTATGCGTATCACGTAGGTCACAAAAACCGGAAACCCTAATTTTACATCTATGCGTTACGCGCAGGTTAAAACTCATGTTTTGCGTATCGTGTTCATAAAATTGAGTGGTTTTAGGTTAGGGATCTCAACACGCTCGACAATTCTGAAAATGCCTTAAACAAGGAAATTACAAACTCATAATGTTCAAATAAAGCGCAAGTGCGTTTAGCTAACTCAGTCCTAATACATTTTGTGTCACTCATTCATAAATACATCGCAAGAATGCCTACATGCATCTACGTAGAAATTGTGAATGTGATAACAGCTATCATATGAAGTTAAAAAAAAGTTTCTAGATATTAAGTTAGTTCGCTTTAATATAAAATCCACCAGTTGAGTTCCAGTTACACACACCGCAAGTCAAATACCAAACAAGATAATCAAAGACACAACTTTCCGGTTAAAGAACTTAGCCAAGCATGAAAAAGAAATAAGAATTAACTTGCATATATGTAAAAGAACACCATTAAAAGATTTGAAACTTGTTGAATTGGTTTAAGCTACTTGGAATGATCTAACAAACTACCTTAAGGTGAAAATACAAAGAACATCATTGTAAACGTGGGTTGGGGCTCTAAAGGTGTTTCTTATGCAAATGAGCCAATGTTGCTATGGTAGTTTGAAGGGTCACGCTCGACCAATACTTCATGACGCACTAGGCGTGAATTTTTTTATATATGCTCCACTACTTATGCTTTCTAGTATTTTGACAAAGGAGTATAGGAGAGAATATAACTAATATGATTATTTTCTTTCATTTACACTTAATTTCAGCTAAACACACAAATCTCTTTTACTTTCTTTTCACGGTCTTTCATGTCACATTTCATAAGGACTCGGGAACAAAACGTTAGTGACCTAATGGTTTAATAAAAAGAATAATGGTTTGAACAATTCTTTTCTTACTTCTAAATTCATACAGTGAGAACTAGAATGGTGTTATGATCCAACCAACACACCATGTAGCTATTTGTTCTATCATATAGGGGTGAATAGGACAAAAACAGCTATAAAGTTTTGTACATTACGAATTTGACCGGTTTTAAGAAGTTAAGAAACCATTTAAATAACCAGCTACAAAATTGGGTTTGTGTTATAAATACCCATGACTGGTTAGGAACTGGTGATTAATAACATGTAAAAATTGGTCAAAAGGATACTAGTTATTAACCGGTTATGATTTCAAATACAATCCAAGGTACAAACATGTTTTAAAGGCATTGTACATTAAAAACTAGTTACTTGAGAAAATGTGTGCTTTCAAGTTTGAAGAGTGTTGTATGTAATTAATCCAAAGTTAAAGTTATTCAAATCACTTAACAAACTAGAACTATGGCCTTTGGTCCAACAGACAATATGTAATGATAATGCCTGGATTGCAATCTTGAAGCCAGTAGATTTTACACATAGGTGGGTCACTCTCTATTAATCTTCCACACGGGCACTTGTGCTGTTTTGAGTTGTGAATGCCCAGCAAAAATTACAAGCCAATGTGGCTCAGTAAATAAATGACCAAAGTGGAGTGATGGGTTGCTGAATGAAAGGATGTGACCATAAGGTTAGATAAATTGAATTCACTGTAAACAAACTAGAACTAATGAACTAAAAAGGTTATTTTAATGAAACTACACACAAATCCTTAATTTACTATATTTTTGTAAATAAAACATAAATCAAACTAGCTTTATTAGCTAAGTTAAATATAATTATAAGCTAGTAATTTGTGATGCATAACACCAATGATAAGAACAAAGAAGAATCTAGAGAGAAGAATTTGTAAAAATCAAGATGCCTTCTCATTGACATCATGATTGTATATAACAACCTCCTAACCGACTCATAACTAGAATATTAAAATCTAGACCCTTCTATTACAGTTGCACATTATTAGTCCTTTAATAACTGTTTTATTACAAATGAACCCCCAATAGTAAACATGTATGTAACAATACTTCCTCCCCTAAGCATCATTGTCCTCAAGGATGGAAATTGGGAAATCTCAGCTGAAACTCTTCTAAATTATCCGAAGTTGCTTCCGAAGCTGGTAGTGATGACCAATGAACTAACACATTAGTAGTTAAGTGGTTACCCTTCCTCACCACTTGTTTATCTATTATAGCACGTGGCTGCAACAAAAATCTTGGCTCGGTAGGAAAAGGGGTGATCTGCCCAATGGGTCCAGAAGCTAGTTTTAATAGAGACACATGAAATGTATGGTGAATTTGACATTCAGATGGTAAATCCAGTTGATAAGCTACTGATCCCACCTTCTTCACAATCATGAATGGACCATAGAACTTAGGAGCCAACTTGTGATGTTTATGAGTCTTTAGAGAAGTTTGAACATAGGGGTGCAGTTTAACATATACCCAGGCACCTACATCAAAGTGTCTCTTAGATCTATGCATGTCAGCACTTTGCTTCATCCTATTTTTGGCCTTCAGTAAAGATGATCTCAGATTGACCAGCTTCAACTCTCTTTCCTAGAACAAGTGCTCAACAGATGCTAACTTGGTATCATTGGGAATGTACGGAATATGGAGTGGAGGTGGAACGCCATATAAGGCTTCAAAAGGGGACATTTCTAAAGAAGAATGTTTAGTGTTGTTATACCACCATCCAGCCAATGTCAACCACTTAGGCCACTGTAAGGGAGTGTCCATCACCATGCACCTAAGATAAGTTTCCACACATCTGTTCAAAACCTCTGTCTGTCCATCAGATTGGGGATGATAAGCTGATGAATAAGCCAGATTAATACCCTGCAGCCTCATAAACTCAGTCTAAAATTTACTAAGGAATAAAGGGTCCTTATCAGATATAATAGTAACCGGACACCCATGCAACTTGAATACATGATCAAAATACCAAGTTAGCCACATTAGCTGCAGTGTAAGGATGTGCCAACCCAATGAAGTGACCATACTTGGTAAACCTATCCACCACCACCAAAATTGTATCTTGCCCAATCAACTTAGGTAACCTACTAATAAAATCCATAGAAATATCGGTGAAGATAGATGTAGGAGTGGGCAGAGGTTGTTGCAGCCCTGGTGATGCAGTAGTTTCATACTTGGCTTTGTGACATATAGAACATTCCTTGACAAAGAGCCTAACATCTCTAGTACACTTCTTCCAATTAAACAATGCTTTAACTCTATGTAAGGTAGATGCATAACCTGAGTGACCCCCCATAGTTGATGAGTGACACAAGGTGATGATAGTAGAGATCATCTCAGGGTCTTGACCCACAAACACCTTCCCTTTCTTCTTTAACATCCCATCCACCACGGAAAAATGTTTGATTGACTGCCCTTGTTGAATACTCTGAATGATAGCTGCAGTAGCAAGATCAACAGTCCAACTTTGTTGCAACATAGGTAAGAGCAAGGGATCCATTGAACTAATTCCCATTTGAAACAATGTTAATCCTTCCACTCTTGATAGTGCATCAGCCACACTATTTTCTATTCCCTTTTTATAAACAATTTCGTAATCATATGGTAGCAATTTTGTAAGCCAAGTTTGTTGTAATGGTGTGCTAACCTTCTGTTCTAACAGGTATTTTAAGCTCTTCTGCTCAGTTCTTATAACAAAGTGTTTCACAATCAAATAATGGTGCTAATGTTTGACAGCCATTAAGATTGCTAACAACTCCTTATCATACATAGAGAGTGCTTGTTGTTTCATTGATAATCCTTTGCTAATGAATGCAATAGGGTGGCCTTCTTGCATAAGCACAGCCCCTAACCCCTTACCAGAAGCATCTGTTTCAATGACAAAGGTTTTTGAAAAATCTGGTAAAGCTAACACTGACAAGGCCTGTTTCAATTGATCAAATGCCAATTTAGTTTCAATCCCCTAATGAAATGACTCATCTTTCCTTAAAAGATTGGTAAGAGGTCTAGCTATAGTACCAAATCCTTTAATAAATCTCCTGTAATACCCTGTCAACCCCAAGAAACCCCTAAGTTGTTTCAAGTTTGTAGGTGCGGGCCAATTCATTATAACTGTTATCTTTGAGGGATCAGTTGCAACACCTTGTTGATTAATCACATGGCCTAGATACTCCACACTACTCCCAGCGAATGTACATTTAGATCTCTTTGCCACTAAAGAGTTGGTTCTCAACAATTCCATTACCAACTCCAAATCATGTACATGCTACTGCACACTTGAACTGTAGACTAAGATATCATCAAAAAATACAAGTGCACACTTCCTCAACAATGGTTTAAATGTGTTATTCATAAGAGCTTGGAAGGTGGCTGTTGCATTTGTCAAACCAAAAGGTAACACATAGTGGCCTTGATGAGTTCTAAAGGCAGTCTTATATATGTCCTTTTCATGCATTCTTATTTGGTGGTACCCTGATCTCAAATCTAGTTTTGAAAACACAGAACTTCCAGCGAATTCCTCTAACAACTCATCAATCAATGGAATAGGAAAACTATTCTTAATGGTGGCTTCATTAAGTTTCCTATAATCCACACACACACGCCAATTCCGATCTTTTTTCTTAACTAATACCATTGGTGCTGCAAATGCACTGGTACTTTCTCTAATTACTCACATGTCTAACAGCTCCTGAGTCAATTTCTCTACCACATCTTTCTGAATAGACTGATATCTATAAGGCTTTTAGGAAATAGGGAGAGAGTACCTTCTTTTAGTAGAATCCGATGATCACATGATCTAGCAGGTGGTAGTCCAGTAGGAACAGCAAAAACATCCTCATATTTGTCAAGAAGAGCTGTGACAGTTGGTGGACAATCATCGGGTGAGACTTGTGGATTATGAGTAGTAGGTTGCAGGCTAAACAATTTCATTTGTACCATCTGAGATTACTTAATGAACCTTTCCAACTTCTCAGCTAAACATAGGTTAATACTATCATTCTTTGCCCCCTTCAACATAAAAGAAGCTTCATTCACTGAGAATTTCATGGTTAAATCTTTGAAGTTCCATGTAATATCATTTAAGCCCTGTAGCCACTGAACACCTAACACCATATCATAGTTAGGTAGAGGAATGATGAATACATCAGTTTTAAACCAATTCCCTTGCATCTTCCACTGCAAATCCTTACACATAGAATTGCAGCTCACCCTATTACCATCAGCCACAGTAATGCTCATAGTAGGAATAGATGTAATTGGACAACCCATCTTCTTAGCCATTTTCGCATCTAAAAAATTATGTGTGGAACTAGAGTCCACTAAAATCTGCAATGTTTTTGTGCCAATGGACCCATTAACCTTCATAATAGAATAGGATGGCATTCCTATTATTGCATTTAAAGATATTTGAAGTTCTTGGTTACTCCTACTACAACCTGCAGTTTCTGCCCTTTCAAGCTCCTCTTTTTCCTAATCATCATCAATTACTTCTAAGGAGAATAATTATTTCCTTTTACACACATGACCAGGCACAAACTTTTCTACAACCAAAACATTCACCTTGATGTGTTGCAAAACACATGGGTTTATTATATATATTTTACCACATTTTAATCTTATTTTATGTAAATATATTTGATTTTTAGTTATTTATTTTATTTTGTTTTTGGTTTTAGGTAAGTTCGAATAAAAGAAGCGGATTCGGGACACAAACGGGAAGAAAATCAAGTGATATCTGCTTTAGAGGCCAAGCTTAAGACCCACTAGGCCCAAAAGCCCATTTTCAGAAATCTGCCAGCCCAGAGGGCCGTTGGGCAGTCAGTTTAGCCCCCGGAGACCCGCTGGGCTCATATTCTGTTAGATTCTCTGCCTAGAGGGCCGCTGGGCAGGAACGCTTAGTCCCCAGCGACCCGCTGGCCGCCCAGTCGTGAAAAAACCCTAAAATTCACTATTTAAACATCATTTCTTCCACTTTTAGGGTATTACCTCTTCACCAAAAAAACAAAAAAACGGCTGGAAATCATTGAGAGGGTCTTTGGGGGTGATCATAAGTGCAAATTGGTGTGGATTCAAGCTTTGATTGGTATTTTGATCTTTGATCTTGAAGATTTGAAGATTCTCTTTGAAGATCTTGAAGTTTTTGATGGATTGAAGACCAAAAGTTGTTGATTTGAAGATTGGAGTGGAAGATCTAGTAGATCCAAGCTTTGATTTGAAGATTGGTGGCCAATTCGGGTGTGATCCACTCTTCTTTGTGCATTTTTACTTGATTTTTCCTACTTGTTGTTGACATGATGCTAGATCTAGACATATTTGGATTGGATTTGGTATTTTTGATGATGATTGGCTAGATTTAGTATGACTATTTAGGCATTATGGATGATTGATGATGATATGATGACTTTTGGTTGTTTATGACATGTTGGATGGATGTTCTTTGTGAGAAAATTGGTTTATGATGATCTTGTATGCAATATGTGTGTTGACTTTATGATTCATGTTGAGATCTTGACTTGATTGTGGATAATAGTATCTTGATTTGATAACTTGATAATAGATTTCACATTTTTGGTGGTTAGTCTACTAGATTTAATCATCATTTGAGTAGATCTAGGAATAGATACTTATAAGTTAAGATTGATTTGTGGATTTGAGCCAATGTGCTAGCCGGATTCGTTACCGGAAGGTGAGGATTTGTAGATTTCATCCTTTTGTCAGTTGGTTTGGGTTAAAATACTACGGGAGTAGGTTTTGCTTAATAAAAACTAACAACTTGTGTTATCTAGTCTTGATTTATCATAAACCAATTGATCCCGTTATTTTAGTTTACTGATTGAGTCAGTTTCTAGGATAGATGGACTTGTAAGCCGAGAGGCGAGCCAGTTTAGGATCCCTTAGACATCCGGGAGTGATTTATAGACATTCCTCACACCGTGAGCTTCACATATTTATTTTAGGACTTTCTAGCACCCACGAGACCTTAGTAGTAGGTACTGATGTGTTAGATTGTTTTGAGTAGATATATTCTCAGATCCGGTGCCGACATATCTAGAAAGCCGAGAGTTGTCAGATTATCATCAGGATTCCCGCCTAAGTAGTCATCATTCCACCCATAGTTCTCTTTTAGCTTATTTCCGACTTTAGTTTCCATTTTAGTTAGTTTTTATCCTCAGTTTATTTTAGATAATTTTCCTTAGTCTAAATCTTATTTTTAGGATAATTTTAGGTAACTTGTCTTTTATTTGTTACTTTAGTCTTTATAATTAAAAATCCCAACTCTTTAACATCGGTTAGAACTCGATAAAGATCCAGTATTAGAGGACGTCAAACTCAAATCTCTTGGGTACGATATCCAGACTTACTTAACTTGCTACATACGACCGGTACACTTGCCGATTGTGTGAACTTGTTAGGTTTTTCCATTTTATAAATTTAAAACCTGATTTTCCGATCCAAACATATTTTCATAAACCATACGGTTCGCATCACACCTCTTGCACGTTTTTCATCTATTTCTTTAGGGTCAACCTTCTAGATTGGTGTGGTTAAGGTCTGATAGATGGAGCAAGTAGTAAGGGAATATTAATGGCTGCTTTTCCATAACCAGTACTTGCACTATTAGGTTTATGCCAATCAATAGCCAAATTAGGTCTAGGAGGTCAAGTACACTGATTCACAAACACCTGACTAATGGCCTCATCTTGGATTCTGGCCAGCAAATAAGCTTCTGGTAGGTATTTAGGTCTTAACAACCTCAAAGGATAACCAATTTCTGGTTTCACTGCTCTTAAGAATAAACTCACAGCATATTCATCACATATTGACACTTTAGTTAAAGCCAAATCGAATTCCTTACATAGATCATGTAATGTTCCTGTTTGCTTAAGTGAAGCCAAAGCTCCCATTGCATCTTGATTCATCACCGTTGCAAAACGTGCCACAATGTTATCCTTGTAATCGGTCCATGTCATATTCTCAATTGAACCTCCTCGAGAAGTCACAAAGGATTGATGCCACAACAGTGCCATATCATCGAGATGCACAATCGCGAAACGAACCTTCAATCTCTCTGGTGTTTAATCAATAGAGAAGAAGTGTTCAACCCTACGAATCCAGCCTTCGACATTTTCACCGTTAAATTTCGGAAAATCAATCTTAGTCAATCGATTGTTGTTGCAACTGTAACCGTCTTCATCTCCTTTACCACGTGCATCTTCTTCATCCTCCTTACGTTGATCCTTCACCAATGATTGCACACTTTTCACCAGTTCCGTTAATTGTGATCTAATAGCTTCCATATCCTGCAATTGCTTTGTTGTAACCGCCTTAATCGGCTCCAATTCTGTAAAGTTTTTGCTATTATCTGATTCTAACCGAAGCATCAAAGCTTCTTGCTCTTGCATTCGCTGCTCAATTGTATGATTGCGTGTTGTCATCGTTTCATCTTGTTAATTGTTGATACTCGCCGCCGTGAATAGTACTTCCAATGACCTAATTGATCAGAGATCAAGAGCTTTCCGAGGAAAGAGAAGCTCTAGAACCACTTGATAAGAACAAAGAAGAATATAGAGAGAAGAATTTGTAAAAATCAAGTTGCCTTCTCATGGACATCATGAGTGTATATAACAACCTCCTAACCGACTCATAACTAGAATATTACCTTCTAGACCCTTCTATTACATCTGCACATTATTAGTCCTTTTATTACAGATGAACCCCCAATAGTAAACATTGATGTAACAACCAAACAACATATGAAGTCCGAGAGTATAACAGTTCCAAAGCAATGAAACATGGTTTCAAATTTCAGGTTCATAACTAGAATTTTACCTTCTAGACCCTTCTATTACATCCGCACATTATTACAAATGAACCCCCAATAGTAACAACCAAACAGCATATGAAGTCCGAGAGTATAACAGTTCCAAAGCAATGAAACATGGTTTCAATTTTCAGGTTCAGTTTTAATATCATTTTGAGCAGAATTTAACAAAATAATACATGTTTAGATCAAGGGTAAAAAAAATGTTGCCTATGATCTTAAGAGAAAGGTGAAAAGGCTTCGCCTCTCTTAAAGGTCCTGGGTTCTAATCCAAATATCGGCATATATGACGTAAATAAATTTAAACCACTGTCGTTTTAAAAAAAACCAGAAAACTGTTAAATCCTCACCATTAACCAACAACACACATCAACATCGCAAACACGACGAGAAAGCCTTGATAAGCTTAATTGAAAAAAAAAATACATATCTGCCCCTGAAAGAAGTTAATCAAGCCAAGATTATTTGAGAACTAAAAAAAGTATGGTTTTATTTCGTGACCATCATCAAGTGGGTCTTCCCAAAGCAACAGAAAATCACTTAACCCTCCAATGCAGATGCTCCAGATATGATCTCAATGAGCTCAGTTGTGATGGATGCTTGACGAGTCCTGATAACCATGGAATACAAAGTTGTCATAAGCATAAATATAATGAATTCAAAATACTTATTGACTTCCACAGCAAAGCAAAACAAAACAAGTTATTTTTTATAACTTTAGCTACTTATAATATAAAACAAATATGTTTTCTAATTTAGAAAAGAAGAATTAGATATTAATCAAGTAAAAGAGATTTAACCATGCAAAAACAAGTCCATGTGTTTTCTCCAAGAACTTTGCTCAAACACAACAAAATAATTTAGCAGATAATGCAAAAAAAAAAACCAAAAACTTTACAACCGAAAGTAATCTTGAACCAACTGTCATTTAAAAATAAATAAATTTGGTTTCTCTGTTGTCAAAAGCGCTCGCTTTTGCGCTTAGGCGAGGAAAAAAAAAGCCCAGCCCATGATTTGCGCTTTAATGAGAGGAAATTGGGAAAAAGCGGCCAATATGGAGAAAATTTGATTTTTTAGTTTTTTTGTTTTCCATTGATTTCTTTTGATTTATCAAGAGCTGATTTGTTGATGAAGATACATAAGATTATTCCGAAGCAGAAAAACCGATGGAAAATGAAAACAACTCTGAAGGTTTTCTTGATCTTGATGATTGATCATTAAACAATTCTATTTTTTTCCCTTTTGAACATATGATATTGGTTATTGGTTTTGAATGTTTGGTATTGATTTTGGTATGGTTTTTGACTTTTTGGTATTTATTTTGTTGTTTGTTTTGAATGTTTAGTATTGGTATTGATTTTGGTATTGGTTTTGGTATTAACTTCTATTGCATAAATGTTTTTAATTTTTTTTTTCTTTGTGCGCTTTCTTTATCTCAAGCAAGTGCTTTTTTTGTGCTTTGCGCCTAGGCCCCAGGCGAGGGCATTGCGCCTTGAGTGCGCCTATCGCCTTTGACAACAGAGTTTGGTTTTCAATAACGTAAATCAGCATAAATAATGCCCAATTGACCAATAATAATCCATAACGTTTTAACCAAAAATATATCACAATTTTTGGGACCTCCTTACGGAGGGCAAGCTCAGTAGTATAATCATCGATTTACCCTTTATTTTCACTCGTTTCACAATCAACATTGCGAGTGAAATCGAGTGGAGTTTAAACGTAAATCATAATAAAGAAAACGATTTACTCTGCTTAAACTGCCATTAATAAAGAAAACAAAATGTGGGATCCTATTATCATTGTGAGCGAAAGGTGGGATACTTTCATTGCCACTATCATAATAGACTTGCACTCGAATTACACTTGACTTCCACTCGAATTTGGTTGTACGTTTTCCCATTTCATTCACAATCATTAATGTTAGCGAACTCAAGAGTAAATCTATAACAGCTATACTAATAAATATGGAACTTAGAAGTGCCATTAGTGAAACTATTAGTATAGTTTATTATTGACCAATGGGTCATAATCTCTTTCGATTGTTAAAATCCACTTTGCATTTTCAATACCATTAGCTCATACTAAAACAATTATGAAGATAAAAAAAAATAACTGATAAACATAAATACTACATATACATTTTTTTAACACAAGGCTACCCCGATAACCCCCTAACTCGGCTAGCCAAGCAGGGGTAACCACACCAATGGAGTCTCTTCAGGTGGCCAAACCCGAGATCGGACCCCCGACTCGTCAGTCCAGGAGGAAACGGGAAACCACGCATGAAAACCCCCGGGATCCAGATTCGAACTCGTGACCTTGGCCACTCATCCGTATCCTTCACTTCCCAGATGCTGAGCTAAATATACATATTGACTACACATCCCTAAAACTGAATAAATATTAAAAAAAAGGTTTGTCTAATACGTGCCCTAAAGGCACACATAAAAGTGTATTTATTTTCCGAGGTGCATTCAATGCCTTTTCAAAAAGAACCTTGTTATTTTTTTCAACTTTTGTTGTGCATTAAATGCAATTTATGTGTCCGAACCAAGTCGTACGACGTTAAATTGTCAAAACCAACTATATGTGACTCAAACTAGCAACTCGCTTCAGTTCCTGGCAATATCTCTTGCCAAAAGCTCATTCTTAACATCTTTTTTTTTCAAAAAACTATGATATAGTTACTAAAATGCACAGACTACAATACTCTTAGATGCACTTGTTTCCATAGTTATCAAAAGCCATCGCTTTGTCGCCTAGTCCACTAAATTAAGCCAGGCCCATCATTTGCGCTTTCAAATCCTAAGCAAAAAAGTCCCACCAGATAGCTAGTATTCAATTATTTTAATATTATTTTATTTAATCCTTATTCCTTACCAAGTAAGTTTCCGGATAAAAATGGCTCTAAAATTATTCCATTGATATTTATGGCTTCTCTAGGTGTTGTTCGACCCTTAACCGCCTTCAATCATGTATGATTTCTTCAATATACAAATAACTTTTGTACTTTTTGTTGAATATTATGGTATTGGAAATTTTTTGGTATTTGAAGGATGTGTTAATCTTCTGTTATCTAAAATATTTTATATTTTTTTAAGTTGGCTTTTAATTTTTCGGGCCCATGCTTTTTTAGCACCTCTCGCCTAGGCCCAAGGCCTAGCCTCTCGCCTAGAGTGCGCCCCACGCCTTTGATAACTATGCTTGTTTCAACAGTTATATCACTCCTACTGTTGACAGAGTGTCTGTGTGAGCGAGAGAGAATGAAGACCTGTTGTATGTAAGAGTGAGACGATCAAGCATGTCACCAGCATTTCTGCTGGAGCTGTCCATGGCAGACATCCGAGCTCCTTGTTCACTGCATGCATTCTCCAAAACCGCATTGAACATTACCTGATCAAATCAAAAGACAGTGATAATAATCTGACTAGCTTTAATAAAGAAATATTAAAAAGTAGCTTGTATAGACAGTAAACAGTATATCTTTAACAGGCAAACATGAACCTTAAGTCTGCTAAGGGTTCAATGCAAAGATGCTTGTAGAGTATAGACGGTAAACAAAATGGCTTTGGCAGGCAAACATGAACTGTAAATCTGCTACAGAGGTGAGAGGACCAGTACAAAAAAAGATAATTATGGATTGTTTAAGATTAAAAGCATTCCTATGTTTTGTCATTTAGACTTTTAGTAAATAGTGAAATATTTCCCTTAAAGTGAGTGCTAGTCAAGTTGTAATTTCTATTAGACAGGTTAAAGATATTCGTTTGATTGACAGTTTTAAACCCCACATGGAATTGATTTTAATTGCAAAGGTGCCAAATCAGCCAATCAGGTGGGTTGGTTAATGGGTTGGAAAAGACCGGGTCATAACAGTCCAAGTCGAGAAACCTAGATTACCAAAACAGTATTTGTAATACCCTAATAATACTTTTAACATAAAATGATTTAGAAAGTTTTTGGGTGATGTATTTAGAAGGTTCCAATCATTTGAATAAACATTAGGCCACTTTAACATGCTCAACCTATTTACTTTACAAACAAAACTTTTATATTGAATTTTACCTGCTGCTACGACCATCATCAATAACATACAACCACCTAAATAGCTTACAAACGGTACCTCTAAATCTCCATTTTTTTATACAAGGTGTTACATGCTTTATGAACATTGCACAAAATTACCAAAAAAATATCTGTAAAATTATAAATTTGAGGGAGCTTACACAAGAAAACTGGAACTCAGCAAGATTCTGGAGAACTTCTGACTTAGTTTCACCGCCTTCAATTTCATAAGAATCCAGATCACCAATCTTTCCCCCAGCTTCAGATTCTCTTTCCACAATCTTCAAAAAACCACATCTAGCTATAAGCACACAACAGCACAACAGTAGTAATTCAAAACACATTGTTTACCTCAGGAGACAACACAGTTGCAGTAGTAGGCAGAAATGAGACAACTGATGCAAACTTGTTGAATACTATTCTTAATGCATCAAATTCCACATTCTTCAAGATGTCATCGGCAACTACAGATACCTGCAAAAGAAGTATGTATCAGAAAACATAATAAAGAAATAGCTAAAAACAAGGGCAAATAATAAAAAACAAACCCTATAAACTTCCACTGGATAATAAGACCTTAGACTTAATTGCATGACTAGATCTCTACACTAAAGAAATGTTAACAAAAGAGCCTGGCATAACTTTAGGGACTTAAATGTGTAAAAATGTTCTGTGTGTTTTATAGTCAAATAAACTAATAATGCAGAAAAGAACTTTTGTGTGACTTCTATACCTACAAAACATTTGGTTAAACAATATATTATTATTGCTTATTACCAAAACCGTAAATAAAAACCGATATGAGCCCAACCGACAAGTCTAACAGCATTTACATGTTGAAATGTATTTTCTATTTGATAGAAACTAGAAGAATAATGAGTTTAGGTTTGGATGGCATTACATTATTATGTAGCAAACAATCACTATATCTTATTTGATTGTCAGCAACATATTCTTATAAACAAAGAGTTGAAAATAAATGCTTAAAGTATCTTTAAGTTAATACAGCAAAATGATATATTATATATTAATAATAATAAGTTAAATAAAAAACAAATGAACTACTGTGCACCAGCTTACCTGGGTGTAGTTCAGAAAATTCTTTTGCAGCTCAGTCATAATCAACTCAATATCTTTCTTAGAGTCACGGATCAGTTGGGCCTTTCCCTTTTCTCCCAATATCACATATTTACATTCAGTGTCCGGACCTGCATAAAACGCTAAAATTACAGTCCACCATCTGATGTTACTACAAGTTAAGTCCCCTAAAGTAATTCACTTATGTATTCATACCAGAATTGAGCTTGTGAAGAGCCCTGCTTATCTTCACTGATGTAGAATTAATACCACCACAAAGACCCTTGTCTGAACTAATGGTGACAATGACATTCTTCTTCACGTTCACACCTAGTAAAGCAATAAGTTATGAAAAATTCTCGGTTGTCAAAAGCGCTCGCTTTTGCGTCTAGGCGAGGAAAAAAAGCCCATCCCATGATTTGCGCTTTAATGAGAGGAAATTGGGAAAAAGCGACCAATATGGAGAAAATTTGATTTTTTTAGTTCATTTGTTTTCTATTGATTTCTTTTGATTTATCAAGAGCAGATTTGTTGATGAAGATACATAAGATTATTCCAAAGCAGAAAAGCCGATTGAAAATGAAAACAACTCTGAAGGTTTTCTTGATCTTGATGATTGATCATTAAACAATTCTATTTTTACCCTTTTGAACATATGCTATTGGTTTTGAATGTTTGGTACTGATTTTGGTATGGTTTTTGACTTTTTGGTATTGATTTTGTTGTTTGTTTTGAATGTTTAGTATTGGTATTGATTTTGGTATTGGTTTTGGTATTAACTTCTATTGCATAAATGTTTTTAATTTTTTTTTTCTTTGTGCGCTTTCTTTATCTCAGGCAAGTGCTTTTTTGTGCTTTGCACCTAGGCCCCAGGCAAGGGCATTGCGCCTTGAGTGCGCCTATCGCCTTTGACAACAGAGAAGAAATTACACAAAAAATGTGACAATATCATCATAAAAAAAATATAAATCTTAGTGTGTGCTACTTAAAAAGTACCAACGATGAACATGAAGGTTTATTTAATTTTGAGAAATACCTAGGCTTTAAATTCCATATTATAAATCAATCCCATTTTTGCAAATTTCTGTATAAACAAGATATTCTTCCAATGTTACTTAATTGGCTTTTAGTAATAAAGTAAGGATAGTGAACACATTGCGAAATAAAGAGGACTACTGTATTTGTATATGTTAAGTGACATTTAAGATATTCCACAAATGGACTAACTCTTACATTAGAATGTGCCTACTCAAACAATAAATTTGTTTCAAGGCATGTAAGGCGACACAAAATTTCATAGTAAAAGTGTAAACCAACCAAATCATCACGGACAATCAGAGAAGTCATTCTCTGCTAATTCAAACATTGCTTTCTGAGAAACAGCAGTCTATGTAAGCAGACCAGTTGGTGCAAGCATTTAGGATTTAAAAACAACAAAAAATATTTAATAATTTACAGAAACATACTTGGAGTGTCACCAAGAAGAGCAGTAAAAGGCTGCCAAAGTCCACGAGAATTCTCAGCTCTAACTTGAATTGCTCTCAGCTTTGAAGCTGCAACCATCTTCATGGCCTTTGTAATCTTCTGAATATTTTTAACACTCTTCATACGGTTTCTCACTGCCCATATAATAATCCAAAACATTAACACTCAAGAAGAGAAGTACAATGACTAGAAGTGATAAATAGCATAAACTCACTAAGATAAAAAGTAACAATGGTAGCATAAATAAAACCATATAATGTCCTTACCAACTTGAGTTGAGATAGAGCGAACTCCAAGACCCACCTGCTCCCTGCAAGCACCAGCCAAACATGTAACAACAAACAATTAAACACTACTGTTGTGAAAATTACTGGAGTCAACAATTGTGTGTTTCAAAACAAAACTAACACAAAATGAAGCTAAAAGTTGCTTCAATGTTGCATCTCCATATCATATACTAAGGTATACTTGACAAACATGTAAGCAAATTCTGGTCATCATATACAATCGTAATAACATCAAAAACAAATTCTTTTATTTTAATCAATAACATCACATTTTTATACTCTACATTATGCAACCATACTACAGAAATGCACATTGTAATTTCTCAAAATTAGCGAATGAATTACTGCAGTCAACATTGCCCCACGATAAAAAAAACTATTGATTATTTAACTGGTTCAACCTACAAAATTTCCTAGCAACGAAACGAGTTCATACTCAAACAACATAGATCCCAACGTAGAAAATAAATTAGCTTTTTCAGGATTTGCATAATATGTGAGATTCCACTGCCTTAATTAGCCTAAATAAACTTTCGCTAAATCTTAATCAGCTGAACGTATGTGAATGAACACTACTAGTACTGATTTCCATATCCAAATTCTTATCAATTTGAGATAAAAACTAGAATATAGATAACAAAATCATAAAAGGGTTATTTCAAATCAGATACAACAGAAGTTTGACTAAAAGCGGCCGTCACGTTTGATCCACGAAACGTGAAACAATAACTAATGACAAAATGCACAAAATGAAGATGATAAAACCTAACGTAATTCAAACACGAATCGGAGAAACAGTTTGTCATCGAAGCAGCAAAATAAACTAAAAATGATAACCTAATCAGAATCGCGAGCGTAGAAATGAACAAATCTGATAATGAAATAAAACGAAGACGAGATCATACTCGGTGGGAGCAATTGTAGATCGAAACGCATTGATAGGATTTGGAGAAGAAACAAAAGGTACGAAACGCCTGCTTTCTCTTCTTAGTGCAGCCATCGCCATCGGAGCTTGATAGTTTTGTTCTTGGTAAACAATCAACTGGTAGGATGTCTGTCACAAATTGATCGTTTTGGCGAAGTTAGGGTTCCTTCCGAAAGCTTTTTAACTTGTGTTGCTGATAATCGGTGTACGTGGATCCGAATATCAAGGCCTGCCAACCACAATTTGGATGTGGGCTTGTAGTAGCCCAACTAATCTAGTTATTATCTATTATATATCTCCTCTTCTAATCTATATCTATACTACTAGCACGAAACCCGCGCGATGCTGCGACGATGACGATAAATTACGACATAATACGCTCGTGATATATTGTATAGTAATTGTATTGTGTTATCACGTGCATTGCCATAAGTTCTTATAATCATTCGAAAGGTACTAATATCAACACTTAGTTGCATTTGCTTTTATGCTACGTTATTTTCAAACATTGCTTAACATATCAAATGTTGTATTGTTTCTCTAAATTCACTATGCATGTAAAAGTAACAACGGCCTCGGTTGATGCGACAAATTTAAAACCAGACATTTCTCTTATCTTTTATAGATGTTAATATACAAACATATAATAAACTACTCAAAACCCATATTAACCCAAAAAAAGAGTACAACAAATTTGTAAGACCACATCAGGCATCACCATGGTAAAGGTCTTCAAAACGGAAGATTCAAACAGAAGGACAATCTAGCACCATACCAACATGTGTCGGCTTGGAAACAACTCGGTATAAAATCCCTATAGCAAAAAGATGAAAGAGCCGATGTTGAAACGACACAAAACTGCATTGTTTGGATAGCAAAACCGCATTGTTTGGACAACAAAACCACACAAAACTCACATAAAAAACTGCTCTAATTTAACCTAAAACAACCTTATTTGGACAACACATCACATAAAAAATACACAAAACTGCATTGTTTTGACAACATATCACATCAAATCTTGCACAATACTGCACTATTCTAACATTAAAATTGCACTGCTTATCAGGTCGACCCGTTCTGAAGTGAACTCATTTTAAACCCATCATCTGGCCGCCTGCACGTTTTGTGACATCTTTAAAACATAAAGTAAACAAATCACCTACCTTTTACATATGATGATCAATTATAACTTATACCTGCTACTCCTTGTAAGTATGTTGCTCTTCCAGCTAAGACAAACTGAACCTACTTAAATCAGCTTTAAACTCAGCAGAATGACAATGGTAAGTATGTTGTTCCTCATACTGTTGCTTTTGATGCCCTAAATCTAAATGCCTAGCTCTTGTAGAAATCAATACCACCAGCTCCAATTACAAGCATAACAGTGCCTAATGTAGGTGCTAAAGCACTAACTCCTGAAGCAATTGCTGGAGCAGCGAAACCTGTTGAAGAGATGTATGTCATACAGCTGCTGCAAATTTAAACTCAATAAATTGCACAAAAGGTGACCGACTTTCTTTACTACCGAAAAACAATCAACATTTCAAAAGGTATCTTTCAATTATTTGTTTCCAGGCACCAATGTGGCCGAGTCAGATCACCTTAAATCTATATTTTTGAATGTTGGATTTTTTTTCTGGCTTAATAAAGAGCTGGTAACTTTTAATACGATAGTCCAATTAAACACGAATGGATCGCATGGTTCTATAAAACATAAAGGATCGTACCACACGTGATTGCCATTAAGGTTCCACCGGTTATTGCAGCTGCTCCAATAAGACCTCCACGTTTCCACTTCTCCCATGAGTCATCTGAGATGCACTCATTTTCTTTCCCATCACCTTGTTTCAATACAACCATTGCAGAGCACGAAATAACCACCTCAATCGCTTCCTGTAAAAACAAAATACCCCTTTGTGTTAACGGACATCAGTGATGCTACTTGACATCACCACACACAAACACAAACAAACCATTTTGATCCACTTGATTTAGGTCTCATCATACGTTCTTGAGTCGTGTATTCATCTGTGATTATGATTTAGGTCTCCATGTTTCATTTTCAGTTCTATATTACGTTTCTTTTAAGGGTTTTCTTGTTAGGCTTCATTTTATAAAGATCACCAATAAAAAAAAGTGTTCAAATATCCTAGTAGACTTGCATTTAAATATGTAACACTATGAGGTTTACCGACAATGGAGATGGTGTCCACAGGGTATAATCCTCTCAAGGTCTCAACACCTGGGATGATAGTATCCACCACCTGAAAGCAGAGGAAGAATATAAATAATCGTTATAAGTAACAAATTTATTCACAAAATAACTATAAGGTGAAATCACCATCAGTTGAACCATAATGTATTATTACAAAAAAAAAGTAAACATACCATTCATACATCTTATACATGCCAATTAGGTAATATGAATACACACATTCATAACATTGATAAATTCATTCATACATGCTTTCATACCACACACACATTCATACAACACACATTACTACAACTTTTGGCCAATCATTAAACACACATTCAGCTTCGTAATCATAATCATAACACATATAAATTCAGATTCACTGTAACCATGCAGCAATTCTGCTGCACAGATTTACACAGCAGCAGTAGTATATAAACAGATTCATACATTCATGTGCAGCAGCAGTATTAATTTGTTTTTTTTAGTTTTGGTAGTCTTTATCAACATATACGCAGCAGCAGGTTTAACTCATGATGCTGTATATAAACAGCAGAAGCAACAACTGTTTAACCCCCCCCACACACACATTCAGTTTTAACACATTCACACACTTGCCTTTTCTGCATCAAATTAGTCAAGAAGTATTTAACTCATCATGGGTTCACAAGATAGAGCACATTGTATATCATACCAACACACACAGGTTTGTTTCATAATCACCTGTTTTTAAAAATAAAATTGAAGTTTTATGTGTGTTGTTGCTGTATATCATACCAAAATAAAAAATCAACGCTAAAATCAAGAAATCCATAAGCAAACATCATGAAGTGACCAGATAAGATCCATCAACCCAAAAAATAACCAAAATAAAAAAACCAAAAGAACGATTAATGACTCAGATAGTGACAAATCTGGCTCAAAAACATCAGCAACACATAGCAAAAAAAACAACAGCCAAATTAGTGCAAATCGGACTCGAAAACAGACTAAAACACAACAAGTAATTCATCTTTTTTAAACCCTCAAATGTAATTACAAATAAGCCTTAAAACATGCGGCTACAACCACAAAATGCATCAATAAATTTAACTAAATAAAACCTTAAAAGAAAGTACAAATTTAACACAGTTGGTTTATAAACAAACATCAACACTCCTACAGAATCTTTGTTTCATCAATTGTTTAACATATTCATACATTCACATCAAAACATACACATCATTTATACACACACACACTCGTTCATATCATATGCAATTCAAAACTTAACAATTGTTTCTGTGTGTTTCATTTTTCACCATCTTCTAGTGCTCAAGTTGATGCATTCCTAATCAACTTCTCGGAGTGGACATATTCTTGTTCAACTCGAGAGAGCTAGATAACGTTAGTACATTTAAAATGGAAAGCGTGTCATCATGGACAACCTTTGGAGTTGTGCCACATTTATTTTATTAATCTCCTTTTATCATATATTCACTCGTTTTAATCAAAGTATTTATTCACTTGATTCTTTCATTCATTTTATTAATGACGATCATTCATTGGCTTTGTTTCATTTTATTTCACTTTATTCATATGTTCATTTTATTGACTTCCTTTAATCATTTTTATAATTGTTTCGCCTTCATGAAACTTTACTCATTTAAATTACTTCATTTTAATCTAGCTATTTAAATCAATTTATTTCCGTGTTGAACCCTATCGATACACATTAACCATGTTAAATCTAACTCTGTTCAGATCTAGAGTAACAATCAGTTAGTATTTGAACCTCTGTCCAATTAAATCACTTGAGTCCTTCATAGCACAAATTATGTTATATGCAAGACTATCAATGGATTTAAGAAAAAAAAAAGATTAATCCTTAACAGTTTTCCTCACTAGATCTAAGTCAATGAAATGACCAAATATACACTCAAGCCATCAAATCTTTTATCAAAATTAACGTAAATAAAATTTCGGGACGAAATTTCCTAAAGGAGGGGAGACTGTAACAACTGTCTGATTCGTATCCGAACCCGAACTCGGGAGAGAATTCCTAAAGTTTTCTCTAAATTATTATGAGAAAAACGAAACATTATTTAATTATGTTTTATCTAAACCATTTTAACTAGGCATTAGTTAATATGTTCATTATTTATAAAATAATAGGTGATTTAACAAAAATAAACTAAGGGAATGACATAAAAACATTTTATAAATTTAGATAAGTTAGTATCATTAGTTAAGTTAACTAGTTAACTATAAAAATAACTTAAAGGGGGTGATTGTGCAAATAACCAAAGTTAAATTAAAACTTAGCATTCAAAACAATAACAATCCAAAATATCAGGGACCAAACATGTAATTTACATTTCAAACCCATCCCCCCACCCGCAGACCCGTGTTTCCGGCAGCAACTTCCGGCTACTCCGGCAAGTCTCCAAAAACACCCCTTTAACCCGGTTCGACCCAATTCAATCCAACTTATCACTTCAACAACAAGTTTCGAACCCCATTCCCCTGTTAAAACAGTTCATCCTCATCCATAAACCCATCTCCGGTTCCTCGGCAGTTTGAATAGCAAATCGCGCAAAAACAGTTTGTAGAAATCAAATTCACTTAAATCTAAATCCTATCCTTAATCTATCAGACCTCAAACAACAATTTAATCTAACAAAAATCTCAAGATTCAGTTGAAATGTTCTCGTCTATATCCGAAATCAACTCAAAGCTGTTAACAGCCTTTTACTCGTATTCAAGCTACTATAAGTCGATCAACACGCTCCACTAAGTTCACCTTACCGATCTGCAGCTTCAATTTCATCTCCAACACACACTGAATCCTAATCTAATCGTCCTCTTCGTCGGATGTCTGCGTGTACTTGAACGACACCTCCGGTTCATAATCATCATCAGTTATTGTGGGGCTTTTATTCATCATCTATCAACAAGTGAGTCTGCATCATCAATTGCATTACATCAATCTTCCTGGATCATCAACTGATCTCGCAACAGCGCTCTTCTTTTTCTTACTAATCTACATTGGTTTATTATCAATTGAGGTAATAAAATACATCTCTACATCCGTATTATCACGTAGATCGTGAATATAGTATCTAATTTCAGTTTCATATTGTTGTTGGTGTTCAATTTTGGCATTTAGGATTTAGGGTTATTTGAGAAGTTCGGTTTAAGAAAGTAACAGGTTTAAAAGATTTTCGTTTCTAAATAAGGCAACTAAATAGCCTGGTCTAGTGGTTTGTTCAGAAAAGTTGCATGCAAGAGGTCCAGGGTTCGATCCCTGGACATGTATTTTATTTTTATTTCTAAGTTGAGTTCATTGGTTTAAATAAATTTTTACATCAAGTTCTTTAGTTACTAATAATTTATGAAAGGGTCATATAAGTTAAACTATGAAGTATTTTACACAATGTCATAAATTTATAAACTAATATTATCTTTACAAAACTAAGATTTTATATTTTCATTAGGAAAGGTTCATGAGTTATTGTAAAATGTATATAGTTACGTTTATAAGTTTCTTGTACGAGAAGTTTTGAGTTAAAACGTTTAAAACATGTAATACGCATGGATTTTATAAAAGTCTAAATAAACAAATTTGCGTATTGATTTTGGTATTTCAATTTAACCATGTTTTATTATTATATTACGATTGCAATAATGATATTTCATAAAGGATTAATTTATTTTGTAAACTAATACTTAGTTAGTAGTCACATCAGTCACGTCATGAACTATTGGTTTAATTTCGTAAATAGTTAAACTTTCTATTTACTTATGAAATCGTTGTTAAACTAAATTTAATCTCTATTACGTTATTACATATTTTCATTGTAACATCTAATTACTTAAACCCAGATTCCCAACTAGATTCCTAAATTCCTATATTCATTTAGTTACCATTTTAACATAAGCCGACATTCTTTAGGTGATCCTTAAGAAGATTTTCGGTGCTTTTAGTTCAAGTTTACTTTTATTTCGTTTTTCTGGTTTCAGGTGAGTATTCATAGCCCCTTTTCTGGTTTTCAATTTGGGGTGATATCATGTGACCTATTTAATCAGATTTCAGTTATCAGATTTCAGTTTATCAGTTATTTCAGTTGATCATTTAAAACAATTCATGTTATGTCTTTACTTGCAATTATATGTTCATAGCCTGATAGCAATTTTTGTGCAAGTGTAATCATTAATTTGTAGAAACCGACAGTTACTAATGGTAGATCTATTGGTCGAAAGGACCCACCCCCCTGATTCTTGGGTGATTATAACTGAGTATCATTATCATGTGGACCCCCCCTTATCATTGTTCAAGGTTTGATTATGCGTTGTTATCTTGTATGTACATGTTTTGCATTTATAAGTTCTGACATAACAACATGAATTGACTTTTTATTTAGTATATTTATATGTATCTTTAAACCTATGTTTACTCACCAGCTAATTCGTTAGCTGACCAGTTATTTTTCACATGATTTCAGGAAAAGCAAGTTAGGAACTTTGGATGCCAAACGACTAGGAACTTGGACCTAGTTAATTAAATAAAGTAGACTTTTTCTGTAATTTCTGGTTGTATTATTTGTTTGGATAATTCGATTTTAATAATATTTAAACTATTTTAGTACCATGAGCTATAAGCAATCATTTACTTTCGTCCGCCTCGATGATTCCGCCATCGGTCGGGGTGTGACAGATTGGTATCAGAGCCATGGTTATAGGGAATTAGGTTATTAGAAATGGAGGACCTTGTCTATAACTAAGCACCCTAAACATGATACTCTCATGTTATTATTCATTATCTTTTAATGTAAACATGAGTCCTCTCATGTTAGTATTCATCAAATTTTAGCACATCATAATATAAACATGAGTCCTCTCATGTTATTATTCGTTACCTTTGAACAGTTTATAATGAGCAACATACTTATGTGTTATACTCATTTATTTAAGGGGAAAGTGAATATGAGGCTGTAACGCATCTAAGCTTACATGCGAAACACTCTAAAACTACGTAGTTTTGTTTAAATCAACATCAAAACTACAATTTCAATTAGTTTAGTTCAAATGATATCTCCTAAATTCAACATCAAAACTACAATTTTAAAAGTAATGCATGATTTTCGAATAGTCTTCTTTGTTCGATCCATTCAAATCACATATTGATTTATATCACCAATTTAAAATAATAAAATTTACTACATTCTCTTGATCCTATATATGAATTTCCTTTCGGTTGGTTAAATACATTTTTTAAATGCAATGATTCATTTTGAATCAATAGATTACAGCATATATATTGAAATATAGTATGCATATTATAATCGTAATTGTGAACCTAATAGACGAGAAAGATACGTGTTAATAAGGGAGTAATCTAATAGAGTTAAGGAATTCTAGTTAAATCTAATGAATCTATTGGCTGAAACTACGTAGTTTTAAGTTGATTTATACAAAACTACGTAGTTTTAGAGTGTTTCGCATGTAAGCTTAGATGCGTTACAGCCTCATATTCACTTTCCCCTTTATTTAATCATACATCTTAATTAATGAAAATCATAATTCCATCTGAAGTGTTGAGGCCTGATTCTTAACCTTAGTTGAATCATCAAATTTCCAATCAAACTTCGATTTAATCATTGAAGTTCAAATCAAATATTTTATTCATGGTTTTCAAACTCTCGTCAAAGTCTAAGTCCCAAAACTGAACATGTGCAATACTGGAAGGGTGGACACCTGTACTTTTGAGATGTTCTGGCAAGTATTCGTATAAATCCAAACCTACCGCTGGATCTGTTACTTACCTGGGAACTCTCAAAAGTGAGTGTCGACTTATAGGTAGTCACGTCTTCATAAAAGTTAACGGACTTACTACTTTGATAAGCCAATATAACCGTTTGATTTGCCAATCGAACGTTTACACTCGAAGTGTCTTTACACGATCTCATTACCTCGAATGTTTTCAAACTTTTCCTCACAATGTGATTCTATTATCAAATCATTAACTACCAATCAAATCATAAACTTATTATCAAATCAAGAACATCGTCATCCTAACATAAACATGATAACGAACTACAGATTCATAATCGTATCAAAAGTTTACCATCAAATCATGAGCTCATTAACCAACTTCGGTGTGTTTAACGCCTAAAAATCTAAAATTGATTGTTACATAAATTACAGTGTGATCTCATTACAGAAGCTCATCGTACAATGTTCTACTCATACTCACATTCACTAATCGAACTAAATGCACTTCATTTTTCATAAATACATCCAAATCTATTGTGGTTATTTATAAATCTCTTACTCTCACACAATGTTTTATCAACCAACGATTTTTGTAAAAGTATACGTAGTTTTCCTAACAAATGATTCTTATACAAATCATTCATTTATAGATACTTAAATGTAATAAAATAGCAATTTTAACCCATAGTTAATTGCTTGGGAAAGATTGCGTTAGTTTCCCGAACCTTACCTTTAAGCTTCAATAACTTTAACGTTTTACAAGTCCTTAACGTATGATTGATTAATGTTAGGTCTCAATACTTTGCAAAAAAAAAGAGAAGGTTTTATAACAAATGATATCTTAAAAAAAAATTTCTTTATAAATGGTTATTGAATAATCATAGGTCGTACGTACAATTTTCTTTTCAAACACTATTTAAGGATTTATAATAGGAATCATAGATGGATTATCTTAAAATACAAGGATCAAAACTAGGCCACATTAACTATCTTCGAGAAAACAACCATATGGTAATATTAAAATGCTCAAACTTATTACCATTACAAAACCTCATCATATGAAAACAACATCTTACCATATAACATTGACTATCTGTGTTGCCTATACATCTGATTAATTAAATATGTTTTCATATGAACTATAATGTCTCAACCAGAATCAATTAAGAATTTGGTAATCCATATAGTTGATCTATTAAGTATTAAGTGGGTTATCCATATCTATAAATCACCATAAAGTTGATTCTTTTCATCATTCTTAATGTGACACCTGACAATTTCAGGTTAACGCTGTTAACTCAACTTAACTAAATTTCGTTAGTCTTTATCAATATGGAATCTTTTTTTTCATACATGACGCCAATAATAAGCTAGATATATATTAATTTAAATATCTATCTAAATAACTATTCAGTACAAAGAGGATAATTCGAGGAATTATCATATTACAACAAGTGACGTTAACTACTAGTACTTTGTGGAATTACAAATTCTTATAAGTTGAACACGCACGAAAGAATAATGGGGACAATTTCATAAAATATATATACGTCGTAAAAGTACGGGGTTCAGTTAGTAATTAATGAAAGTTAAAATATATAATTTTGGAAACAAGTTAAACAAAACCGAAAGCACAGGGACTAACTTACAAGAAAAAAATTAATATATATAACAACCTAACCCCCACCCGTCGAACCCTACTGTTGCCGCACTCACCTTCGACAATCACCCCTTTTGCCATCACCGATCACCATGGCAACCACCTCCGTCACCTGCTGTGAACACATCCACCTCCTTCTTCTCTCGTCACAGTTCGCCGCCCCGTTGCAGCAGCGTTTTCGCCGTGATTCCAAACGCACCGGTCATCTTATCCGGCTCCGCGCTCATCTCCGGCAACTGCGAAGCACCTCCACAACCTTCGACGAACACCCCGACACCCCATTGGTTATCTCTTGTAATTAACTTTCGTTATCTCGTTTCACAGTTTTGTTTTCATTACGGTTTCGATTTCGCGGGACGGATCGGGTTAAGGATTGCAAATGTGAACTGGTATATATGTATGATTTAGTATGAATTATATATATCTTATGTGTGTTGTCTAACTATGAATAAATAGATATATGTAATGCATTTGAATGTATAGATATATATACAGTAACTATGGCAGGACTATATATGGAAAAATATATATATGCATGCGACTACAATGTATGTATGTCATTGGTGGACATGAATACAATTATATGTAAGTTAGTTACAATTACATGAAATCGATCCAACTTATATATTGATGGCTTGTATGTATAGATGCCTTACATATTAGTGAGTGTACGCGTATATCCTTATTTGTAAATATATATTGTGTATGATTATGAAAATATGTAAGTACTAGGTTCTATGTTTTGGAAAGATCACATTTATGTCAAAAACGATTTAACTAAAATGGTAGTATGATATTTAAATAATGATAAACATATATAGATGTGAACACAGTGTTTTTAAATTATGATATGTATAATAGGGTATGTGAATAGGGTATGCGGTAGATGGTATATGCTTTATATGACAACTAAAAAAAATATATATATATGTTGAGTGTTATGAAATCCAGCTTCATAAAGTTATATGTAATATGCATGATTAAATGCTTTTAAAATATATATAAAATGTTAGATTTGGGGAACGTGAAATCGAACATGAATTCTGTTAGAGTAATTTGTACCTAATTGGTAGAAATTAAGCAGGTTGTTGGTCGACCTAGGAAACTTTGTTCTTGTTGAATTAGTTGTAGCTGCGCAAAGCTAAGGTGAGTTTCACGACCCCTTTTACTTTTGTTTTTACTTACTCTTTTTGGGGGAGATAACATGCTGTAAATTATTTCTTTTACAACCTTGCTTCTTAGTATGATCACATGCGTACCTAGTGTCAGTACTTTTGCTTTACGTTTGGACCGTTAATTATATTGCAAAGCGAGGAAATTTTGAGTAGTACTACTGGGTCTGACAAACCCCATCCGGGCTGGTCGCGCCAGCACGACTGGAGGTCGAACGGGTGTTTAATTGTCCTATCTTTTACCGTGTCTGGGAGACATTGGCTTGAGGCGTTCATTTCTTTACATTGCTGTCAGCTTCGGTCGTAAACACTTTCGTACACTAGTGTAGCATGCATAGTAGTCTAGCTAACTACTTGATATACTAAGGGAATTACTGGATTTGCTTTTGGAACTTACTTTCAAGTTTTATAAACCTTTGAACTCACCAACTTTATGTTGACACATTTTAGCATGTTTATCTCAGGTTATCAAGATCACACTCACGGATAGGGCATTCATTCATTGGTCGCATTGATTTGATAAATCAACTTTATTTATTATATTTGCATTTGTAAATATTATAAATCACTTTTACCTAAAAGATTATCATTTACTATTTAAGCTTCCGCATTTAATATAAAACTTTTATTTTAATTTTTATTAGTTAATACAATACGTTACTTTTCAAAATCATATACGTCGTTTGGTGTAACTAATGACCGAGATCTTGGTGTGTCACACTCCTAACGGTAAAACTCCGTTAGTGGAATTTGGGGGTGTGACACTTAAGAAACTCGATTTTACATGCACGCTAGCATAACCTACAATGCTTGTGAGCGTGACTTATCATAAGCATGGTTTCCACACACATAATTTATTCCGACCCATGAACTTGATTATCTATTAATATGAGCTATAAACACAATTATCTACAAACTTGATTTCCCGTACATATGAACAAGAAAGTCTATTTATACGACCAAAAAAAAAGAGAGACTATATAATAGACTCAACTCTTCATAATTATCAAATTATATATCATCTTGAACAAGATTTCACGAAACAGTTGAACATGAAGTCATATTCTATGAGCTATAAACACAATTATCTACAAACTTGATTTCCCGTACATATGAACAAGAAAGTCTATTTATACGACCAAAAAAAAAGAGAGACTATATAATAGACTCAACTCTTCATAATTATCAAATTATATATCATCTTGAACAAGATTTCACGAAACAGTTGAACATGAAGTCATATTCTATGCGTATCATCATACTAGTTTAAAATTTAGGTACCCTTGACCCGCACGTGATCGAGTGAACTATGTGGTTCATGCAAAAGCTTCAGTAATTACGGGTGCACACGGAATTATGAAAGCTGGTGCATGGAAACCATAGTAAATTTGTCATGTGTTTGAGGGTAATGCGACAAATGTGGTATGATAAGGGCATGGTGGATACGCCGCTGGTACATCCTATATATAAGTGTACTTATCATACTATCAAATGAAGTGTTGTCTATGACCTGAGATGTTTGTGTCATTCTTTCACTTTTCCATATAGTGAAGCTTGTTGTACACCATTCAAATCTAATCTCAAATAACAATTAGTCATTATCTCAACCGATGCCCTGTAATCAAGAATCGTTCATATCATATGCAATTCAAAACTTAACAATTGTTTATGTGTGTTTCATTTTTCACCATCTTCTAGTGCTCAAGTTGATGCATTCCTAATCAACTTCTCGGAGTGGACATATTCTTGTTCAACTCGAGAGAGCTAGATAACGTTAGTACATTTAAAATGGAAAGCGTGTCATCATGGACAACCTTTGGAGTTGTGCCACATTTATTTTATTAATCTCCTTTTATCATATTTTCACTCGTTTTAATCAAAGTATTTATTCACTTGATTCTTTCATTCATTTTATTAATGACGATCATTCATTGGCTTTGTTTCATTTTATTTCACTTTATTCATATGTTCATTTTATTGACTTCCTTTAATCATTTTTATAATTGTTTCGCCTTCATGAAACTTTACTCATTTAAATTACTTCATTTTAATCTAGCTATTTAAATCAATTTATTTCCGTGTTGAACCCTATCGATACACATTAACCATGTTAAATCTAACTCTGTTCAGATCTAGAGTAACAATCAGTTAGTATTTGAACCTCTGTCCAATTAAATCACTTGAGTCCTTCATAGCACAAATTATGTTATATGCAAGACTATCAATGGATTTAAGAAAAAAAAAAGATTAATCCTTAACAGTTTTCCTCACTAGATCTAAGTCAATGAAATGACCAAATATACACTCAAGCCATCAAATCTTTTATCAAAATTAACGTAAATAAAATTTCGGGACGAAATTTCCTAAAGGAGGGGAGACTGTAACAACTGTCTGATTCGTATCCGAACCCGAACTCGGGAGAGAATTCCTAAAGTTTTCTCTAAATTATTATGAGAAAAACGAAACATTATTTAATTATGTTTTATCTAAACCATTTTAACTAGGCATTAGTTAATATGTTCATTATTTATAAAATAATAGGTGATTTAACAAAAATAAACTAAGGGAATGACATAAAAACATTTTATAAATTTAGATAAGTTAGTATCATTAGTTAAGTTAACTAGTTAACTATAAAAATAACTTAAAGGGGGTGATTGTGCAAATAACCAAAGTTAAATTAAAACTTAGCATTCAAAACAATAACAATCCAAAATATCAGGGACCAAACATGTAATTTACATTTCAAACCCATCCC
The DNA here is from genome assembly GCA_030867185.1 of Tagetes erecta. Classification (NCBI taxonomy): domain Eukaryota; kingdom Viridiplantae; phylum Streptophyta; class Magnoliopsida; order Asterales; family Asteraceae; genus Tagetes; species Tagetes erecta. Next base: position 2,709,525 of record CM061486.1, on the reverse strand, counting down.
CCCACCCGCAGACCCGTGTTTCCGGCAGCAACTTCCGGCTACTCCGGCAAGTCTCCAAAAACACCCCTTTAACCCGGTTCGACCCAATTCAATCCAACTTATCACTTCAACAACAAGTTTCGAACCCCATTCCCCTGTTAAAACAGTTCATCCTCATCCATAAACCCATCTCCGGTTCCTCGGCAGTTTGAATAGCAAATCGCGCAAAAACAGTTTGTAGAAATCAAATTCACTTAAATCTAAATCCTATCCTTAATCTATCAGACCTCAAACAACAATTTAATCTAACAAAAATCTCAAGATTCAGTTGAAATGTTCTCGTCTATATCCGAAATCAACTCAAAGCTGTTAACAGCCTTTTACTCGTATTCAAGCTACTATAAGTTGATCAACACGCTCCACTAAGTTCACCTTACCGATCTGCAGCTTCAATTTCATCTCCAACACACACTGAATCCTAATCTAATCGTCCTCTTCGTCGGATGTCTGCGTGTACTTGAACGACACCTCCGGTTCATAATCATCATCAGTTATTGTGGGGCTTTTATTCATCATCTATCAACAAGTGAGTCTGCATCATCAATTGCATTACATCAATCTTCCTGGATCATCAACTGATCTCGCAACAGTGCTCTTCTTTTTCTTACTAATCTACATTGGTTTATTATCAATTGAGGTAATAAAATACATCTCTACATCCGTATTATCACGTAGATCGTGAATATAGTATCTAATTTCAGTTTCATATTGTTGTTGGTGTTCAATTTTGGCATTTAGGATTTAGGGTTATTTGAGAAGTTCGGTTTAAGAAAGTAACAAGTTTAAAAGATTTTCGTTTCTAAATAAGGCAACTAAATAGCCTGGTCTAGTGGTTTGTTCAGAAAAGTTGCATGCAAGAGGTCCAGGGTTCGATCCCTGGACATGTATTTTATTTTTATTTCTAAGTTGAGTTCATTGGTTTAAATAAATTTTTACATCAAGTTCTTTAGTTACTAATAATTTATGAAAGGGTCATATAAGTTAAACTATGAAGTATTTTACACAATGTCATAAATTTATAAACTAATATTATCTTTACAAAACTAAGATTTTATATTTTCATTAGGAGAGGTTCATGAGTTATTGTAAAATGTATATAGTTACGTTTATAAGTTTCTTGTACGAGAAGTTTTGAGTTAAAACGTTTAAAACATGTAATACGCATGGATTTTATAAAAGTCTAAATAAACAAATTTGCGTATTGATTTTGGTATTTCAATTTAACCATGTTTTATTATTATATTACGATTGCAATAATGATATTTCATAAAGGATTAATTTTTTTTGTAAACTAATACTTAGTTAGTAGTCACATCAGTCACGTCATGAACTATTGGTTTAATTTCGTAAATAGTTAAACTTTCTATTTACTTATGAAATCGTTGTTAAACTAAATTTAATCTCTATTACGTTATTACATATTTTCATTGTAACATCTAATTACTTAAACCCAGATTCCCAACTAGATTCCTAAATTCCTATATTCATTTAGTTACCATTTTAACATAAGCCGACATTCTTTAGGTGACCCTTAAGAAGATTTTCGGTGCTTTTAGTTCAAGTTTACTTTTATTTCGTTTTCATCGAATCAATTATCAGGTGAGTATTCATAGCCCCTTTTCTGGTTTTCAATTTGGGGTGATATCATGTGACCTATTTAATCAGATTTCAGTTATCAGATTTCAGTTTATCAGTTATTTCAGTTGATCATTTAAAACAATTCATGTTATGTCTTTACTTGCAATTATATGTTCATAGCCTGATAGCAATTTTTGTGCAAGTGTAATCATTAATTTGTAGAAACCGACAGTTACTAATGGTAGATCTATTGGTCGAAAGGACCCACCCCCCTGATTCTTGGGTGATTATAACTGAGTATCATTATCATGTGGACCCCCCCTTATCATTGTTCAAGGTTTGATTATGCGTTGTTATCTTGTATGTACATGTTTTGCATTTATAAGTTCTGACATAACAACATGAATTGACTTTTTATTTAGTATATTTATATGTATCTTTAAACCTATGTTTACTCACCAGCTAATTCGTTAGCTGACCAGTTATTTTTCACATGATTTCAGGAAAAGCAAGTTAGGAACTTTGGATGCCAAACGACTAGGAACTTGGACCTAGTTAATTAAATAAAGTAGACTTTTTCCGTAATTTCTGGTTGTATTATTTGTTTGGATAATTCGATTTTAATAATATTTAAACTATTTTAGTACCATGAGCTATGAGCAATCATTTACTTTCGTCCGCCTCGATGATTCCGCCATCGGTCGGGGTGTGACACAATTGGACAGAAAATCAAAACGTCCATCCTCAAACACCTTAGCAATGCCTATTTTCACCTACAACATGGTAAAATGTAACTCAAATATCTAATATTACGCACAGATCCAACTTACAAATAAGACACGACATCATCATATAAAACATAGACGCAACCACAAGTAAGAAAAATCACAAATAGAAGAACAAAGGGATGTGCACATAAGACCGGTAAGAAGCTACCTGAAAGCAGGCAACAGTGACTTAAAATACAATCGTGAAGAACCAAAAAAAGGTAACAATATACCATCAACATAAAAATAAACAGAGAAGAACCTGGATTTGGGCTTAGTCCCGGACACACACTGCACCATACCTAACACATACACAAAACGCATTCAATTTTATTGGTTAACGCCCGCCCAAACATAATTCATATCACACAACAAATAGATAAGTAGGGTAAGCAATAACCTTTGACCCCTTATTCCAGTCCAGAACTATTTAAATTCAGAAATAAACAAAGTCACAGATCTGAAACAAAAATGCTTAAAGAAACTCATGAAACCAACATACCCTGAAGTTGATGTTCATGCGTGAGTATGGGGTGTTGATGTTCCGTGAATCAAACCCTTAACTGGACACCCTGCTAATGTGGAGACGGGAGGACGTTGTAAACGCCATCTAGGGCAAGCAATGCAGATGAGATGAGTGATTGAACCTGCAAAATCGATGGATTAACATGGAGGCGGGTTGAGAGTAATCAATTGATGATCAGGAGGTTGTAACCTAGTTTTGAACAAGGAGGCGTGTTAAGAGGCTGGTAGTGAGAAATAAACCCTAAAGGATTCAAGCTTTTATAGTGTTGAAAATTAATGAAATTGTTAAATTACCATTATGTCCCTCTAATTTGAATTATAAAGTAGTATAGATATATAATGCAAATTAAAAGGGCAATTTAAGATACCCTAATTATAAGAACATGTACAATTTTTTTTGCATTATGTACTAGCAAAAATGAGGGTATTATAGTCCTTTTAACGTTATTTTCATTTTAACCCTTATAATTAGTTACACTCTAATCTGTAAGTTTACAAAAACTACCTTTACTTTTACACACTACACCCCTGAACCAGATAAAATGCATTTATTTTGTTCTTTGGCATGTTACTTCGAATATGTTTTGTTTAAAAAAATATCGAAACTGTCATTGTAATCGGCATGATTTTTCGAACATTTTGGTGTAAAAATTTTATAAAACCGATATGCATTTCTTTATATACAAATAGTTAATGTATGAGCCTATTTATATGCTGTGTTTTTTAATAAGCCTATTTATATGGTGCAATCTTAGACTTGGTAACTTTCTTTTGAGTAAAAATGAGGGTATTATAGTCCTTTTAACGTTATTTTCATTTTAACCCTTGTAATTAGTTACACTCTAATCCGTAAGTTTACAAAAACTACCTTTACTTTTACACACTACACCCCTGAACCAGATAAAATGCATTTATTTTGTTCTTTGGCCTGTTACTTCGAATATGTTTTGTTTAAAAAAATATCGAAACTGTCATTGTAATCGGCATGATTTTTCGAACATTTTGGTGTAAAAATTTTATAAAACCGATATGCATTTCTTTATATACAGATAGTTAATGTATGAGCCTATTTATATGCTGTGTTTTTTAATAAGCCTATTTATATGGTGCAATCTTAGACTTGGTAACTTTCTTTTGAGTAATTGAGCTTTATTTTTATGTATATGTTATCTAGCTATAATTGATTTGGTTTGATAAAACGACATGTATATTTAATATACAAGTATTTAACACTTACATGTACACGGTACATATACATAATCTAATTTGACATTGTAAATTCGGGTAAAATTATAAAGTTAAAATACCTATAATAGCTTCATATTTTATTCCTATATTTACTCAACAATCTAATTTTGACCTATAAATGATATACATACATACAATACAACTGTTCTATAGCTACTCCACAAGAACTCATCAGGTAACAATTTTTTCAGTCCAATTGACTTTATATGTTGAATCAGTTTTAAACACGTTCTAACTTCTGATTTACAAGTTTATAGATTCGATCGATTGGCGGCGAGTCGGGACTTTCTTCTTCTTTTGACTACATGTTCGTTTATCATGCGTCCCTTTCTTTGATTCTTAATCCGTTCAATCCCAACTCTTGAAGTTCATTACGTAGTGGAGGAACTAGAATTTCGTTTGAACTTGCGTACTTTTTATTTTGATATGATTCTCGTATTATGTTAGATAAAAATGCCTACTTTTATGAGTCTTCGTTGTTTGTTCGATGTTCAGAAACAAAGATTTGCATTTCATCATTTCTTTATTCATTAACCATGGCCATTATTTTCACTATCCTAATCTATTTCAAAGAATATATATTTCAGGGTGATCTTAAGGCATGTTTGAAAAAAAGAAGAAGCACTAAAGCCATTAATCATTTTACAACATGTCATGGATATTGCTAGATATTTGGCTTTTCATAGTGTAATTGTATGATTGTGAATTCTTTAGTCATAAAATGCATTTGAATTTTTTATGAATGTTCGGGAGGTGACTGATTTGCAAGAGAATAAGCCACAATCAATCAATCATAGAGATCTTAAGTTTTAATATTAAACAAAAACATATTAATTATGAGTAACGGAGTCTTAATGTTTATTCCTACCATCTTAACGTGTGATTAAGTGAACGAAATATTTTGAGGGATGATCTTGGGCATCTGAAAGTTGCAGACTAGCAAGTTACTGAATGGAACAAGGGTAGGACTGTTCAAAATATCCATACCCGATTAAACCGACCGATCCGAATCAATTTTGGGTAGAATGGGTCGGGTAGAATGGTTATTGGATAATCCATACTTGGTTATTTGGTTAACCCGAAGTTAATTGGGTCGGTTTTTGAATATGTTATTCTCAATTCGGGTAACCCGATTTACCCGATTAAAATTAAAACGCTCATGCAATCATGCATTGTTCATAGTCAATATTGTCCTTTTTGGAATGTTTTCTGTTGAAACTTGATGCACTTTCATCTAGAACTTAATTGTTACAATTATAACCAACCTTACTAATAGGTTATTTTGATGGCTTAACTCTTATAATGTTTTGGTTCCTATTTACAAAAAAAAAATTGTGCGGTAATACATATTTTATATCAAAGAAACCGAACTAACCGACCCTACAATAACCGAAAACCAAACTACCCGAACCCGATCTACCCAAATGTTATTCGGGTCGGTTATTGGATAAATTTATACATACGAAAAAACCAATTAACCCGAACCGATTTACCCGAAACCCAATTAAATTACCCGATGAACACCCCTAAACAAGGGTAGTCAAACATAAAAAGCTTATGAACCATCAAGATGTTGTGCATGTGAGTGTTGTTTGAACCTTTTGCAATGCATTAACTTTATGTACAATATAGTTAGATATTTTAAAGAATAATAATGTGTTCTATTAATCTGTTTACATATGAAGTGGGATGGTATATACCATATTCATGTTTAAATAGTTACTTAATATTGCTTCATTATGTGATTATAGGTATACCCTCTGTTGGCCATGTATTTAATTGGCTAATTATGTGTATTCTAATTTGGTCTGAATTCACATTCATTTTTATACTTAATTTCTAGCTTGGCTTCTCAGTTCTCATGTGCTTTATTTGACTGGTTCATGTTTGATTTTTTTTATTTGGTAAGAATGGCTACCGAAGGGCAAGGATTGGTATACGCGACATGGAGTATAGGTATTGTTCTTTTATGTAAGTCATGACAATAAATATTGTGCTGGTATTGAGTCTAATCAAGGGTTTAAGTTTTATAGTGTTTACTTAAACTCAAAGTTGTGTAGACACATACATAAGATGACTTGATACAAATCATCATCACTGTAAAATACACAAAAATTTAGGTATGAGTTTAATACATATATATAAACTTTGTCTTTATTGTGACACCCCGCCCGGCGGCGGAAAACACCGGGCGCGTCAAGTGAATCGGATATCAAAAGTACAAAGCACATGGCACACTAAAAAGCATATTTTAATATTAATTAAGTAATAATGTCGTGACAAAAAGAGGCAACCGAACAGTCTTAAAATCGTAACAGAAACGGCAAATAAATATTGTTTATTTTCTTTTTATTCTAGGTCCGAAGCATCTTACGTGTCTTGAAACAAAACAGAATCAAACTCCACCTGAAAAACGTGTAAAATAAGTTAGCTAAAAAATTAGCTAGTGAGTAAATCACAATGTATAGTACATAGTATAAAATCCGAGATCATTATAGATTGTGTTTCGCAATCTCATGTGCATAGCAATTTCAGCATATATCTCAACCATGACCATAGAAACACATAGAAACAAGTATCATAGACCCCGCAGGGTTACCTTTAGCAACAAGTCATGAGGAACCAACTCATGTTACATTTATTGATAACCATCGTTTTAACCGTCATTTAACCGTCTCGATATGCAAGTTATCAAAAATGTTTAAGCATCTAAGGGACATAGCAACGTAGCATCAAGCATCACATGTAGTAACTAGTAACATAGAATCAACCAAAGAATTGCCGGGTCAAAATCACCTATCAGGCCATTAATGTAGGTGGGCTTGTCAAGCCATTAGCGCTAACATTGTACCGGTGGAAATTACAAGATAATATAACTAATATTGACTATCACACAGTTTTGCTACATGCGGCCAAACACGATTAACACATCTAATGATCTTATTTTCGAAAATAGAAACATCAAAAGAAACCTTTGTAATATAGAAACACGTATTTCAGCCCCAAAAACGTAAACAGTAAAAAGGGGGAGTAAGTTTACTCACCTTGAAATCCAAAGATAATAGTAACACTAGAATCGCAACTAGAGAGATTCGAGGATCGCCCAGATATTAGAATCACCTAATTAATTGGGAGAACCTAATTTAGAAATGAAGCAAGTAACGTAATAACTAGAATAAAAAAATAGAACTTCTAGGGTTTTGGATTTGGGGTTTTAGGGTTTTAAATTATAGTCTTGAAATTAGGGTTTCAAAATATAATTTGAGATTTTTAGGGTTTTTAAAGTACCAATTGAAAATTAGGATTTCAATATATAATTTGGGAAATTAGGGTTTTAAAGTACCAATTGAAAATTAGGGTTTCAAAATATAATTTGGGAATTTAGGGTTTTAAAGCACCAATATAATTTGGGAAATTGGGGTTTTAAAGTACCAATTGAAAATTAGGGTTTCAAAATATAATTTGGGAATTTAGGGTTTTAAAGCACCAATATAATTTGGGAAATTAGGGTTTTAAAGTACCAATTGAAAATTAGGGTTTCAAAATATGATTTAGGAATTTAGGTACGAGATATATTTGTGTTTTCGTATATATATTTTATAATAATCCATCTTTAGTTTCATACTTGAAATAATACTTGTACACAACTTTGAGAAATATATATATAACTTAAATTATAAGTAAATGAGTTAAAATATAAAAATTAAGGAAAAAGTGGTCAGTGGGACTCGAACCCACGACCAAATACACCACATCCAACGCCCTAAACGCTGGACCAAGCGCGCTTTTTGGTTATTATTTCGATTTCAAATTGTTTTATCCTTTTATACACAACAAAACCCATTTTCACTACAAGCCCTAGAACAAGGATCAACCAAATTCGTTTTCAATCTGCTAATTCAAACCAGAAAAACCATAGGGCTTTTGATCTACGATACAACATGAGAATCTTAACATATAACACTTACTTGATTGGTAACAAATTGAATCAAAGAAGGTGAAGAACGAAGTAGCGACGGGTTGATGATCATCGACTGGTTCTTGATGTAATTTGATAAAATTGATTGGTCAGGGAGTCAAAGAGAGCCCGTAAAAGTATTTTGAACGAATAATACGATTGGAATTTGATTTGGAGTTGCTTGAATGGGTTCGGTTTTGGTTTGATTGTGAATTGATGTTGAATAATTGCCTTAGTGGAAATCAAGGATCAAATTGATTGCACCTATACGTTTAGTTTCATTGGAATAACGATCTGAATGCGCGAATTTGAAGCAATTCGCATTAACTCGGTGGATTTAATAAGTGGGTTTTGAATACGTTTTTTTAATCAATGGTTACAAGAAGTTGATAGATTACTTGATGATGTTTATGGGTTCGAAACACCCTTGGGAGCATTTTACATTGATCGAATTGGTTTGAAATGGCCTAAACACACAAATCGCACTTCGCCGGAGTTTTCAATTTTTCCGGCCATGGTGGCCGGATTTTGTGCCGCCGGAATCACGGGATGCAAGGGGGTTGGGGGCTGGGTTTTTGAATTTACATAACCGCCCCTTTATGTTTTGGTTTTGTTTTATTTAACCTATTAACTTTTAATTGAAGTTTCATAAATTACCCTTCTGGCCCAAAGTTAATTTATAAGTAGAATTAACTAACTAACTTAACTAAGTTGAAACGTAACATTTATATAAGTGACGTTTTTATAGTTTTAGCTCGTTTAAGCCATTACGAGACTATTTCGAGATTTAGAAGCGTTTTTGTTTAACATTTTTAATAGTTTTTGTTTACGAACTATATATATGTTTTGAGTTTTAATGCTCCAACAATATTTGTACATGAATGTTTTGTGATGTAAATACGATTATTTAATTGAAACGGGAATAACGTAAAATCCAACGCGTTTATTCAAAATATTGAACGTTACATTTTGAAGAAATAAATACGATTACAATTTAAAGGATAATAACTTCGGGTTCGAGTCGGGCATTCGGGTTCGGGTTTGGGGCAGATGTCACATTTATGTTGGCCCTCTTCAATCTAATGGTTAAGTATGTTCAAGACAGGGTCAGGTTAAGTACGATTCAATTTCTTTTAAGAAGAAAGAGTTTAATTGTCTCATTAGTTTTGTTGTTTCTTACTTCCTAACTAAAGAGATGTTAGAGCACTTATTTAGATTAGCTCATTTGTTTTTCACACCCATTTTTTTTCAAGGCACTTATTAAAAGAGCTTGGATATCAATATATTGTATATTCTTAGATGTGTTCTAAACCAAAATTCCAAGCAATTTATTTTCTAACATGAGATATAAAGATTCAGTTTCTAATGTTTTTGAATGATATGAAATGCAAGGTAATTGGAGTATCTAATACTGATTTTACCATAAACTTTCACTTACACTTGGGATTCCATGTGGTTTACTCCACAAAGTCTTAAATCAGGACAAATCTTCGGCCCTGAAGCAACTTAGTATCTTCTGATCTCTTTTTTTCATTTACGTGTTATTATAATAGTCTTAACATGCAGTTTAATCTGGATTATGTTTTTTGTCAATATAGCCTTGATCTACATACTTTAATCTTGCTAAGTGGTTTGAATAAGGTGATGGGTTTGAGGGATATTGGTGACATGCTGGCACACAGGCGCAAGGTACTGATTTTATTTTATTATGGTTTGGTTTAAAATAATTGAGATAATAGTTAACTATTTAAGGTCTAAGTTGTTTGTCTTTGTCTCTTGCTTTTGTCTCCTTCTTAAGGGCTTGAGTTGTTTGTCTTTGTCTCATGTTTAAGGTCTGAGTTGTTTATCTTCGGCTAATTTCATTTGCTTCGACGCGTTTATTGTTTTGTATTCAATTATAAATTCGAAGTGCTTTTATAAATCAACTTTGTTTCAATTTGGGTTATGTATTAGTTGTGCAGTTTTTTATATCTGCTAATTATTTGGCAGTTACATACATTTGATTTTGCAACTATTTTCAGAGAAAACTACTATAAAAAATCAATATTTATGTTATATTGGTGGGATGGTAAAAATAACTATTACTGGCTGAAAGTGTAGTCAGTTATGACTTTAGCTGCTAAATGTATTAGAGTTAATATCACAAGATTGTATTATCAGGTTTTTTGTTGTTAAATATTTGCATCCGGCTCTTCTACAAAACTCTGGTCTTCTAATTGGATAATTAGCATTTAGATATTGGAAGTGCTACTCAGCATTTAGATGGACACTTAGCAAAAAAAAACTGTATGATGTTGGCAGTTGGCTTATGTTGTGAAGTTTCCTTCAGTTTTGTTTATTCTCGTTGATGATCTTCCAAATTATAAGAGATGAAAGTTCTCATCCATTAATAAGGTACACTTTTGCTGATAATATGTTAATACTTTATCCGTGATAGTTTATGGAATTTGAGACTTTAAAGTGAATTGTTTGGGAATACTTTCATTGTTTTGTAATTGAGGAGCATTATTATTTAGTACATGATTTGTTAGCCTCTGAATTTATTAAACTGGATATTTCAATTTGATTGTTCTTTACTTCTTTGTATATGAATTTATGTGGGTCATCTTCCATGAAGTGGTCATTCCGGAAGACTTTAGTAACACTACTTTAATCTAGGTGACTATTACAAAGTGTAGTAGTGCATATAGACACAAAAAATTATTAGTCAGATGTAAAAAACAACCTACAAAATCAAAAGTTGCCAATATAATATACCATAACAAGTTTTTTCTCTCAAAACAGACTATGCACACAAGTTTCATCCTTTACAACAAGTTTGTAGGATTTTTTACCCCATCTTATTTCTATTTGATTTCGTAGTTACATGGTTATTTTATTGATTCTGTTTTGTAACACATTTGAAGTTTGATCAAGAATCAAATTATTTCTTTGGTGGTTGAAGTTATAACATGATTCTGTGAGTTTCTTTCCAAGTATTTATGGATTTACCTTAGTTAACTTCCTTCTACTCTTGATAGGGGGTGTTTACAGTTTGGTTTCACGAACTACATTTTTCTATAACTTAAGAATATGTTTTTCTAGGTTTAATGTCTTCTGTTATTATTATAACATTATTGTCGTTTTTCATTTGATATCTTTTCATTTTTTCAAACTATTATTAAAATTTGTTACAAACTTTTTTTTACTTTGTTTTTTTTTTCTAGAATTCAGAAAGCCAATATGGAGCAGGCCAATTTTAATTTGAAGGATGTGTCGGGTATCACTTTTACTTTATGCTTATTGTAAAACTTATGGCAACATACTAAACATTGTATTTTCAGCAACCAATGTTGCTACAGCTAAGGTGACAGTCAAAGAAGAGAAGTTCGTCGATGTCCAACAACAACTATGTAAAAGGTAAAGACAACGAAAAACCAAAAATCCATGACCTTCCTCTGGATGATTTATGGTGGTGGGACAATTTGGATCTTATCGAGATATGTGTAGGAAATACGAATAATTTCCATCTCATCTTCATGAAAGCAGTTCACACGGGACTATTTATTTTCAACTTGTATGTTAAGATTTAAATGTTTTCGTATTTAACTCGTGGTTATTTGAATATGATCGTCTCCGGTTTTCATATTCAATTATTAATTATTTACATTTGTTACGCCCATCACCGAGGTCCACACTATAATGATACACTGTAATAAACTATGAAATCAACAAAAAACTCAAATGAGTGGCCCTGAAAATATCGTTCCCGCTGCATCGTGCGGGTCGTTACTAGTAATTGGCTAAGCCAATTCACCACACCACCGCCACTTGCCCACTTGTCACTCTCACATTGACCCTCATCACTAATGTGGATCTAGATACTATCCATTTAATAAACCGACCCATATCCATCACATACCGGATCCAATATATATTCCATTACAAACCCTAAGACACTCACAGTTACACCTTTCGCCACTCTCCAACCAAATTCTCTCTCGACTTCCTTTGAAAAACCATTCCGATCATCTTCTTTTCTAATTGATTTCTTACACAGGTACACATTATGAAAACCATCTTTTCTTCTAATCTTTAACCTGTTCATCCAAATGTTTCATTGTTATTGTTGGTTTGATTCAATGATTGAATATGGTTTTTGTTTTTATGAATCGTCAAACCCTAAATGTGTTCATTCGTCATTTAATCCAACATATGTTACTTAAAAGATTTTTGCGATTCGTGTTTAAAAAGTTGACTTTTTTCCACTGATTATAAAACCCTAATCGATGATCAAACCCTAATGTAAAATCATTTATTTTGAAGTTTTTGTTGTTCTAATGGTCTTCAATTTGATGTCAACATGTATGATGATCTCAGAATTACGGTTTAAGCCTAGAAAATGTAATAAACAAAAACCCCAATCTAGTCGCTCAAGGTTTAAGATACCATTTATTTGTTTCTTCTTTCCATTTTTTAAACTAAAATTCTTTATATCTTTCTTTCTAGGTTACTATTATCGAGAGTAGCAGCAGAGCTTTACATTATCAAGCAATAGATGAAGATAAGAACTCACCTTGAGTAGATGTAATGTTGTTAACTTCAAATAAAATTACAATTTTCTTTGCTTGTTTCCTAATTTTATATAATGTGATTGTGAAATCTGCAATCACTTCAGTTTTAGTGTAGCTGATTCATTTTAATGTGTCAGTGTTTTAAGGTGAATCTGAATGACAACTTACTTTATGCATTCGTTAGAATATCAAGGTTACCCAAACACCTTAAAAAGGTACTCTTATGCGAGTTTCTTGTCTATAATGATTATAATCATTTTGCTAATTTATAATCATGTTGAAACCTCAGGAGGATCTGTTTCTGTGGTAGATACTCCACAAAATGAAACTGTTGCAGTTGGACCAGGTGTGACATCTGTCTCGAGCCCGAATGCCCGACTCGAACCCGAAGTCATCTAGTTTCATTCTATTCGCATTCGTATTTATCTCTCTTTAAATATAACGCTTCATTATTAAAATATATATATAATAGATATCTTGAGCCTTACGTTATTCCTCGTATTTAATATTAACGACCGAGTTATTATCCAACGTTTACAAATTAATTACTCTTTGCAATAATTAAATCCCCAAAATGTATATATATATTGTATTTTTACAAAAATAGTTTTATAAATATTATTAAGGGTAAAACTATTAAATCTCAAAATAGCTTTTCAACGTAAAAAATAACGTAACGATATAAAAACGTCATTTATATAAACGTTACGAGTTAACAAGGTTAAATTAGTGGGTTAAATAAAAGATAAATTAACTTTGGGGTAAAAGTTGTCAAGTTTCAAAAGTGGGAATAGAAGTTATGTTAGCAAATTAATAATAGTTGTAATTAGAAGGGCCAAGTTGTAATATTAAAAACAAAACCCAAACCTGCTCGCCCCTCCCAGTTTTTCCGGCAGGAGCTCCGGCCAACTCCGGCCGAGCTCCGGCCACCTTAAAACCACCTTTTTCCTTGTTGTTGGTCAAATTAAAATAAGGTAAATCGTTCGTAGTCGGGTCTCGAACCAGTTATCACCTCCTAAACATCATATCGTCAAGCAAATCCATGTCTTTTATCAACATCAAAACCGAAACTTCGACTCAAAACCCAAATCATTCTAAACGACTATTACAGTCCAAATCGATGTATCCAAATCGTGCCTACCATCAATTCGAAACCGTCTAAATCGTTGAATTCCAATAAAAACACCGAATTAATCTTTAATTAAACCCATTAAATCTCAAATCAAGACCGAATCAATGTACCTTTCTAAAACAAATCAACTCAATTCAGTTCAACCTAACAGGCCACCGAGGCTTGTTAGTGGTGAAAACTTTGAAGACTGGAAAAGATGTTTGAAAGCCTTTTTCTACTACACGGACTATAACCAATGGGAATCTATCGTAAATGGTCCGCATGTGCCAACGACAGTTGAAGGAACTGTCACTTCAATAAACACAGAGCCAAGTACTTTTACTGAAGCAGATACCAAGTTACTTGATCGTGACAAAAAGGCACTCGGGGCATTGATACTTTGTTTGCATCAGGATATCTTCAACAGGTTTGCTGAACACACAACTGCAAAAAGCTTGTATGATGCATTGTGCGAGTTCTATGATGGTAATGAGGATCTGAAACTGGATAGGAAAGCTCAAGCTGAAAAAGAGTTTAACTCTTTCGTTGGGTATTCGCAAGAGAACTTGACTGATATTACAAATCGATTCCTATCTATATCAAGTAATCTGAAGAAGTATGATGATAAGCTGGGCAATCATGAACAAGTCACAAAACTGTTAGATTCTCTTCCTCCTCAGTGGAGTCTTCAAATCAAGCTGTTGAAACAAGAAAGAAACTTTCCTGACTACAAGCTGATGGATGTTATAAACAAGCTGAAGTCATTCGATCTTGATGTGAAGAGAAGAGAATACAATCAGTCTATGATGGTTCCAAATATTCCTTCTCAGAATGCTGCACTTATTTCATCCGCTGCAAACTCTTATATCTACAGTGCTGCAGCTGGAGGATCATCAAGTCATGTGTCTGCTAAATCAGTTGGTGCATCCACAAATGCTGGTTCAAACTCAAATGCATCTGTCACCACTCAGATTCCATCTGACACTATGGCTTTATTTGGAATGTTTGTTCATAGCTATGAAGCTCTGGTTGCTGGTGAGTTGAAGGGAAAGGGGATGACTGTAGAAGATATGTATCAGGTGGATCCTGATGATCTGGAAGAAACCGACATCCAATGGCAAATGGCCATGCTTACTCTTCGTGCCAGACGGTTTATGGAAAGAACAGGTAGAAGAAACTTTGGGAATCAGGGACAGAATAGCAAGCTGGGGTATGACAAGGGAAAGCTGAGATGTTATAACTGCAAACAATTGGGTCAATTCAAAAGGGAATGTCCTCTACCAATTGTTACTAAACCAGTAAACTCTGCAAATCCAAGATCTGTTCTAAATCAAGAAAGGCTTGAGGAAGCAAAGTCAAAGAATGAAACTACATTGCGCACCAACTTTGATTGGAGTGCAGAAATTGAAGAAACCAAGGAGGAAATTAATCATGCCCTTGTTGCTGAGATTGTTGAGACTGATGACAACTATATAAATTGCTTTGATCCTTTCAAAGAATTTTATGGTATAGATGAGGAAGAGAAAGTGGAGAATGTTGATAAAGATCAATCAGATGCTATTGCTCAAGGGCATCTGAGTCACTCAGGATTGGTTTGTGAAGCTGCTGTTAATGAAGTGAAGAATGAGGAGGAGTCAAAACTCAACTTGGAAGAAATGATTGAGAAGGCAAGGCTTGATGCTGTTGATGAATTCAAAAGAAGCACTCCCTACTGCCAGTGTGATCGTGCTCTTGCTGCCGAAAAACTGGTAATTGGTCTTCCTTATGATGTTATTGAAGATATGTGTTCATCTGCTTGCAAAATTCGTTTAATTGGCATATACAAAGCTAATAAATTGTTAATGTCAAACGAAAACGAATTAAAAAGAACCAACAAAGAGCTTAAATTAAGTGAATCAAAATATTTTGTCAAATTAAGAGAAGCTTTAAAAGAAAACGAACACTTAAAAAGAACTCTTTTGGAAAAGAACTGTGAAATAAACTACTTGACTGAGCAAGTTACACTTGCTGAATTTGAAGCAAGAAAACTTAAAAACAAATTGCAGCAGTGGACAATATCTAGTATGAAAAGGGAGGAACTCTGCAAGAAACAACGGGGGGCCAGAGTTAAGACAGGTTTGGGTCTTAACAACAATGAAACATATGCATATCCCCCACCTAGTACCTTCTGTTACTCTCCAACACCTATTCCTCATCCCTCAAATGAGTTGATACAAGAGATTATACAGAATGATACTAACAGTTCCATTGCAGGTTTAAGTGGAGTAAATCTTAAGGAGGTTAGAGAGGATTACGCCTATGGTGGGAGTGTTGGGCTCGGTTGTTCTAGCAGTAGTGATTGCTCTAGTTCTGATTCCAAGAAGTCTTTTGAAGACATTAGTTTATTTAATTCTGTTTGTAGTAATGTGTTATATTCAGACAATTCTATGTTTAATAGTAACTTAGGGTGCACTACTTCAAACCCTAATGTGTTGAATGATGTTTTGATTGAAAATGCATGTGAGAATGACAAAGACAAACTTTCAGGTCATGTCTCTGAAAGTCAAACAAAAACAAACTGTTTTCAAAAGTTCTTCACTCAGCAAATTCCATCCTTCACACCAGTGAGAATTTCAAAACCTAAATCTAAATCTGAAAAAGTAAAAGTCACAACAGGTAAGTCAAAAGTACCTTATGACTCTTACAGTGACTGCAATTCTCAACTGTCTGAATGTGATGAGGAAATTGAAATGGATAGAATTCCTGTTAACAAAGCTTCAAAAGTGGGTTTGAAGTCTAATTGCTTTAAGTGTGGAAATACTGGTCATACTGTTAAGCAATGCCCTAAGTTAATCCAAAACAGCTCAAAGCAAAAATCTTCCGGAAAAAGATTAAACACATTTGTAAATAATTTCTTTTGTAATTCTTCATCTGCTCCACCACCCAAGTACACAAAGGCTTGGGTGCCAATTTCAAAGGTCTAACCTTTTTATTATTTTTAATAAATGTCAGGAACATTCAAATGCCGTTGTAAATAGTCATTGGCATATTGACAACGGATGTTCCAGACATATGACAGGGTTGAAGGACCTACTGACTAACTATCGAATTATCAACGGTGGATATGTTGCTTTTGCGGGAGACAAGAAAGGTGGTAAAATGATTGGTCAAGGAGAAGTCTCAAACGGTTCACTTACTTTGGAAGACGTCAACTATGTTCCTGAACTGGCATTCAATCTTCTCAGTGTATCACAAATCTGTGATAAGAATATTCCAGTGATGTTTCTTCCAAATGAATGTTTGTTCTTGAAGCCAGAGTTTTCTATTCCTGAAGAAATGGTGATCATGCGAGCTCCGAGACGAAATGATACCTATATGCTGAATATGGGATCAAAGGAATCAAATTCCACCGTGACCTGTCTCCTGTCTAAAGCTTCATCTTTTGAATCGTTTCAGTGGCATAGACGTTTAGGGCACATTAATTTCAAAATTCTGAATAAATTGGTTAAGAACAATTTGGTTAGGGGTTTACCACTCAAAGATTTTTCAGTGGTTGAGAAATGCATGGCTTGTGCTAAAGGAAAACAGCACAAAAAGCCACATAAACTTAAAATTACAAATACCATCTCAGAACCCCTCGAATTGTTACATACTGATTTATTTGGTCCAATAAGTGTCAAATCTATTGCTAAGAAATCTTACTGCTTGGTTGTCACAGATGATTACTCTAGGTACACCTGGGTGAGATTCATGGCATACAAGAGTGAGACTGCTGAAGAGTTGATGAAGCTGATTCCTTAAATCGAGGTTCTTGGAAAGAGAAAGGTTCAAGCCATCAGAAGCGATAACGGATGTGAATTCAGAAACCATATCTTCAACTCCTTCTGTGAACAACGGGGTATTCTCAGACAGTTTAGCGCCGCACGAACACCACAAACAAAATGGTGTTGCTGAAAGGAAGAATCGAACCCTTGTGGAGGCAGCTAGAACTATGCTGATTGAGTCAAAGCTTCCAATTATTTTCTGGGCTGAGGCAGTTAATTGTGCAGCTTATGTTCTGAACAGGGTACTGATTGTCAAAGAAAAGATGAAGACTTCATACCAGCTGTTTCGAGGGATTAAGCCGCTGATTGATTTTCTGCGCTCCTTTGGATGTTCTTGTACTCTTTTGAATACTCAAGATCAGAAGATGAAGTTTGGTGCTATTTCTGATGAATGCTTCTTTGTAGGATACTCGAACACACAAAAGGCGTATCGTGTTTACAACAAGCGAACGCGGATTGTGCAAGAGTCCTACTATGTTGACTGGCAAGAGTCAAACACTACCAGTATTGGCAGTGAACCGGCATGGTTTTATGATTCCACCACTATTTTCAAATCATTTAATCTTCCTGACTCTGACGATGATGACATCCTTCCACACACATCAGTTTCTATCTTTAACCATCCACCTACACCATCACAACCACCTTCAACTACACAACTACCTCCCACTTCATTTGACATTCCACCACCTCCACCACCTCAAACTGTTCAAACTTCTCCATCAGATATTCCATCCTCATCTACTACCATTCAATCATCTGCCACTAATACAATTCCTCCAACATCACCTACACCTTCACAACCATCTAATCAAACACCCTCAACCGAAATCAATCCTTTACTCCTTAACACTGACTTCAAAACCTTGAAAAACCATCCTCATGATTATATCATAGGATCCATTACTGATGGTGTGCGAACTCGAAGTCAGAGTGGTTTGATTAATGAATGTCTCTATGCTGCCTTTCTGTCTCAAGTTGTTCCAAAGAATTATAAACAAGCACTTGAAGATCCTAGTTGGGTGGATGCCATGCAAATGGAACTGCAGCAATTTAGGAAGCTTAAAGTTTGGGAACTGGTTGATCTTCCTCCTAATAAGTGTCCAATCGGCACTAAGTGGGTTTTCTGAAACAAGCTAGATGATCGCGGTGTTGTTATCAGAAACAAGGCGAGATTGGTTGTTCAGGGATTTGCTCAAGAGGAGGGGATTGACTACACCGAAGTTTTTGCTCTAGTCGCTCGCCTTGAAGCCATAAGAATCTTTCTTGCTCATGCTGCGAACAATAACTTTAAAGTTTATCAGATGGATGTGAAATGTGCATTTCTATATGGAGATATCGATGAGGAGATCTACGTATGTCAACCACCGGGTTTCGAGGATCCAGATTTCCCGTCAAAGGTTTACAAGCTTGATAAATCCTTGTATGGGCTGCATCAAGCTCCACGTATCTGGTATGAAACTCTGACACAGTATCTTCTCAGCAAAGGTTTCTCTCGTGGGACTATATATATGACATTGTTCAAGAAAGAGGTGAATGGTGAGCTGCTGATCGTTCAAGTGTATGTTGACGACATAATCTTAGGTTCAACTAATGAGGGGCTGTGTAGAGAATTTGAGAAGGTGATGATGGATCGCTTTGTATTGACAATAATGGGGGAGATGTGTTTCTTCTTGGGGCTGCAAGTGGAACAAAAGCCTGATGGAATTCTGATCCACCAAGAGAAATATATCAAGGAGATCCTCACGAAGTTTGGCATGGATGATTCTTCTCCTGAATTGATTCCGTTTACCGCTCAAACATGCCTTACTTCCGATGATCATGGGAATCCTGTGGATGCTCATCGGTACCGCTCGATGATCGGATCTCTCATGTATCTGACTGCAAGCCGACCAGATATTACATTTGTTGTGTGTTACTGTGCTCGTTTCCAAGCCAATCCAAAAGAGTCACATGAGAAAGCTGTTAAACGCATTTTTCGTTACCTTAAGGGTTCCTCTCGTTTGGGACTTTGGTACCCAAAAGGTGGGAACTTTGATTTACATGCTTTTTCTGATAGTGATCATGCTGGTTGCAGGATTAATCGAAAATCAGTCACCGGCGGATGTCAATACCTCGGAGAATGTCTTGTTTCCTGGCAAAGCAAGAAGCAAACACCGTCTCTCTGTCCACAGGAGAAGCAGAATACATTGCTGCGTCAAGTTGCTGTTGCCAAGTGCTCTGGATTCAGCATCAGATGATGGATTATGGCATCAACTTTCTTCATATGCCACTCTTTTGTGATAATGAAGCTGCTGTTGGAATTGCCAAGAATCCTATTCATCACACTCGCACCAAGCACATTGAAACAAGAATTCATGCAATTAGGGATGCACAGGAAAAAGGGGTTCATTGATATTATTCCTATTGAAACTCGAAAGCAAAAAGCTGATCTTTTCACAAAAACTTTTGACAAACCACGTTTTTATGAACTGATCTCCATGATGGGACTTATATCTTTTTGAAAACCTTTTCTGTGAGAATCAATTTGTAAATATGTAAATAACTTTTTCTTTTTCTTCTCTGAAACTTACGTGGGTCACTCTATTCTTCGCTCCTTTATTTTATTTTATTTTATTTTATTTTTCTTTTAATTCTGTATATATATATTAAGAAAATCTGAAAAACAAAAATTTCTTATTAGATTGCAATAATATAGAAATTTTGGGGGAGATATAAAAGATTAACTATTTATAGTTTTTCAAATTTTGCTATTTCAGGATCTCCGTTTTGATTGATGTTGAAGAAACGTTGAAGGAGGTCAGAAGCATTGCGTTTGGGATATGTCAGATAGGCTCAGCCCGAAAACAAAGTAAACAGTGGTTGTGCAGCCAAACATAACGTTCAAGATCTCGACAACTAGGATTATCTCCTTGACATGATTGGATTGCACAAAGATAAGGGTTCTGTCAAAAATGGGTTGAGAGCGTCAAATCTTTGCCTTGATTTCCCTAAACATCCCAAATCACCCTCGCCCTATCCCCGAATCGAGTTTCTAGTTTGCAAAAAGCTGCTAGTGATGCTCTTCGGAAAAGCCTCTGAGTGAGTTACTTGTTAACTCCTCAGAACGTATTGAGTCAAAGTGCTTAACTCCTCTGCTATACGGAAGTATTGACCTGGAGTTGGTGAATCTTCTCTGCTATATGGAAGTATTGACCTGAAGATTCACCGAGCATGCTCAAATGTTTATCTCCTCTGTTATACGTCAGTATAGACCTGGAGCTCTGGACTATTTGAGTTTCCCAAATAATAAGTCGCATTGTGTTCAAAAGAATCAATTGCTGACAAGCTCCACTCACAATGAAAAGATGCAAAAATTGCACAAGTGTCAAAAGAAGCAAATGCATCGATCAATATTCAAAATTTGATCCTTGAAATTCAAGCAAAGTCAATCGTATTGCTTAGATATACCCTGATGACAGAACTTGTTCTTTTTACCTAGATGTCTGTGGGGACCGAGTTGTCTGAGCTTCTTCAATCAAACCAAAAACATGATAAACGAAGCTGCTAATCTCTTGTTGAAAGGACTATGGCATGGGTTTAAATGGACAAACATATCTGCAATCCCGCCAATCGATGATTCTCCGGGTTCTGCTCAAAACATCATGATAAATATATATATATCCTTCTTTAGCGTTTAAAATTCTTGTCCTTTTATTTCATTTTATTTTATTTTTCTAATTTCTATCTTGTTATTATTAGTATTTTTAGGATAATTTGTTTATTTTTGGAGCGTTGAAATCGTGGGACGGTTTCATGGTTTTTCAAAGAATTTAAAATTTGAAAAAAAAAATCAAAAAAATATTTTATTTTTGTGCTAGCGAACCTGCTAACGAACCTACAGGTTCGCCAGAACCTCAGGTTCGCCAGGAACCTCTTTGTTTCGCCGCCGTGGTTTACTTGACTTTTGGTCTTCTGGCGAATCTAAAGTTCGCTAGTATGTCTGCCAGCGAACCTATGTCTGTATATATATGCAGTGACAGCGAAGCATTTCACACATTCGCTGTCACTGCTACTGTAGCAAGTTTTTCAAAAAATACAACTCACGAACGTTCGATTCTCACTTTCAACCGGCTTTTTCACACTTAAACATCACTAATATTGTCTGGTATGTGATCGCCTTCATCTTAATCTCTGTTTTAAACCCTTAATCGCATTTTAAACCTGTTAAATCCGTCGTTCTGTGATTATGTGTAAATCAAATGTCTGATTTAGTGTTTTTCTGTTAGGATTTTACTTCATAATATCCCCCTTTGATGTTTATATTACCTGTTTGTTGCTTTGTATGCTTGATAATGGTGTATTAACTGTGATTTTGGCCGTTTTTCAAAAACTAGGGTTTCCAGCGAACCTATGTGTTCGTCTGGCGAATCTGAACGAAAGTTCAAAACTTCGAGCGAACCTATGTCGTTATGCTGCCCGCGCATTGATAGGTTCAATTGGATCGATAATATCACTCAAATGATCTAAACAACACGCACAAACAAAACGTTCAATCACAAACACAGTTCATACTCATAAATTCTCTGTATATTGATGATCAAAGCAATTCGCAGTACAATGTGCAGGAGAAAACAAATACACACAGTTAATTCTCTCTCTAACAGTGTAAAAGTAGTCTCCCTCCTAACACACGCACACTACATGCTTTATAACAAACAAAATGCAAGTTTAAGGAAAATACATAATAAACCCTAAACTATACAAACATATAAACAAAGATACAAAGTAAATCTTAACACGGAAATAACCCTAACAGTACTCCCCCTAAGATTTAACTTTGAATCTTCAAAAACTTCAATCTTTTTCTTCTTTTATCAGCATCGAACTTCAATCTTTTTCTACCATTCTGGTTCTTCTTTCACATTCAGCAATTCTCGTCCTTTGTACTCTTCCTTTTCCTTCAGAGCTTCTTCAATGCAGGATTTGAACTTTTCAGCGATCTTAGCTTGTCGAGGCTTGGACTCATTTGTCAGAATTGGTAGAGCATTCATGCGTCTAAGCGAATCCAGATTTAAACCTGCAAAATCGATATTAGCATAAAACTCAAACGGCATTTCTTGGCCTTCGACATACACCTCCAATGTTCCTTTTCTGGATATCCTCATGTACTCTATCTTCGGTAAATCCACCATCACAAGATTAGAGTTTAGCAACGCTTTTCTGACTCGAATCTTCTCCGAAGCAGCAGCAATAACTTCAATCATCACCACGAATAACTTTCTGTCAGCTTCAGCCAGTTTATCCTTGCACTTCTCCATTCTAATGCTTCTCAAATAATCAATGTATGAAGGATGTAGCAGCTTTAGCTCAAAAGTACTGAACAGTGTGATCATATCCTTGTCCCAATCCTCCAAATTTCTAACAAGCTTTAGTTCAAATGTATCCTGATTGTAGAACACTCTCAATATTGGCTTCGTCATTTGCGACCCATCTATTACCTTTAATCCAGGATCAGTAATCTTGTCAAAGTATTCATCCGAGAACTCTTCTAAGTACATATCCTCGGTCACCACCAATCTTTTCTTCTTTCTTTGTTTCTTGGCTTGCACATATTCTGAGTCTTCCTGTTGGCCTCGGAAATCCAAAAACTTTGCAGTTCTACTCATTCCAGCATCAAGAAGCATCACACACTTGTTACCACGATCAGCATTTGTATGATTAATTATCCTCAGTTTATGCAGCTCTTTCAGATCCTGAACTTCCAATTTGAAGATGCTAGAATAGTAATGATAAACATCACATAGGCCATTTACCCTCTTGATCATGAACGCATCAAAAACTTCATCATATTTCCAAGCTATTATCTTAACCTTCTTGTTCTTTTCAGGCACAATCATAGAATCTAGTAACTCAGCAATTGATTGTCCTTTGCTCATCAGCGATCTCACCACATCACCTGGTGTTGCTGCCTTATGCCAAGTTTCACGTACTTCCATCGGTATGTTATACGACTTAACTTCGCTCGGAAACATATCCATCAGTTCGTGTCTTTTCTTATGAGCATTTTCCGGTAAAGCCATAACTGGAATTTCTTTTGGTCCTAACACCTTGAATCTTTTGGTCAACTCGAAGTACTGTGGATTGTTATAATCCAAGTAAAACATTCTGTTGTACATCTTCTCTGTTTTCATGAAACTGACCACTATCTTCCTCAAAGATTCAGATTTCAACCTTTGCAAAGTTTTATACGGATAGTTCCTCGAACTCAACCAACTTCGCATTTCATAAGAAGTCATTTCATCTGGGTTTTGATGATAAAGCTCAGTAGGAGGTAAATCTTCGATATTTAGGCTTTCTTGCATCGGAGTCCATTCACCCATCTCAACCATGAACTCTTTTTGATCAGCTTCAGCTTTATCTTGAGCATTCATACACTTTTCATACTCCTCATTAATCTGACTCACTGTTAATCCATTCAAAAATACAGAATTGTACTTCATTCTTTCAAGATAGGCAAACCTCTGATCCAAGTCATCCGGCACCTCTTCAACAGTATTCTGTATTGGTTCTGGCTCAGCTTCATCCTCAGACTCAGTCCAATCAATATCTAAATCATCCAAAGCCTCTATCATAGGTGCTTCGTCAGTTTGAACCGGCTCAAACTGACTAACAACTTCAGATACATTGGTAGGCGCACTTTCAACTTCAACAGCTTCAGCTTGAATCGGCTCAAACTGAACTGTATCTCCAGAGTTAACATCTTTCTCACTATCAGCTGCTTCAAATACTTCTGTTTCAGCTTCAGACATAGTCTCAATCTCACCAACTTTCTCAATGTCAGCCACAGCTACGGATTGAATCGGCTCAATCTGTACTGGTTTATCAATCTTCGCCTTCTTTGAGCTTCCTTCATCACCAAATATTTCAGGAATAGCATCTATCTTTCTCTTACCCTCAGCTTTATCCATCTTGACAATTTCAGCATCAGCTTCATCGGGAATGACTATTGGTGATTCAATCAAAATTCCAGCATTTGAAGTACCTCTAGCCCTTGTCAAATACACTTTAGGCACATTTGTTTCAGTCACTATGATTTCATCAGAAAAATCTTTGTCCGAAGATGATCCAGCCTTCTTTGGTTTCAAATCCTCCAACTCTTTTTCTAACATCTCTTTTTCTGCCTCCAAAGTATTGCATTCAGCTTTAAGTTCAGTGTAATCAAACTTCAAGTTCTCATGCTCCTCTTTGAGTTTATCATAATCATCTCTCAATTTCACATGTTCATCAACCAGCTTAACGTGATCTTCATCCAGCTTCTTGAAAGTTTTCACATTCTGATTATGTATTTCCCAGTACTCATCCAACCTTTTTCTTTTTCGTTCATTAGAAGCTTTCAACATATCTTTTGCTTTAAACAGATTCTCAACTATCTCTTCCAGTTCTGCAATCCGTTTCTCCTTTTCATCTTCAACTTCATCAACACTTGGCACAACGTTTGGTGAAGACTCCAAACCTTGTCCAATGTTTTCAGCAATTTGTGGTGAATTGGTGGGAATATCAACATCAATAGTATCAGCAACGCCAGCATCCACTTCATCTATCTGTGCAATAGATTCAGCTTCGGCCATTACTGTCTGAGCAATTTGGAGAACATCAATCTCTTCAGGCTTTTCAACAGGTTTCGATCTCTTCTTTCAAACATACTTAACT
The DNA here is from genome assembly GCA_030867185.1 of Tagetes erecta. NCBI lineage: Eukaryota > Viridiplantae > Streptophyta > Magnoliopsida > Asterales > Asteraceae > Tagetes > Tagetes erecta. Next base: position 2,684,251 of record CM061486.1, on the reverse strand, counting down.
GATACTTCTTTAGGAATCTTAACAACACTCTCTTCAACAACCGAAGCAACCTCGACAGGTTCTTCTACAACCATAGGTTCAATCAACTCAACATTCTCAGTCTCCATTGGTTCAACCTCCTCTGAATTAGATTCAGATTCAGTATCATCACCACCATCATCATTACCATCATCACCGTTACTATCATCACTAGTATCATCATCATTGTCATCATCTTCTTCATCTTCTGGATGACGAGCAAAGTACTCGTCATCATCCAATAGATTGTCTGGCACCTCATCCACAAGGTCCAGTGGATTCACAATCTCACCGTGAGAAATGTGATAATAAATTCCCTCTACATCTTCTTCATTGTTTACTATATCTCTCATATAGTCAAACAAATCAATGTCAGGCACATTTCCGATACTCATCTTTCGATAAGAGAGATCGTTCATGTCCTCAGTGTACAATATGCCTCCAGCATAACCTTCACTTCTGATCATGGGATAGGCAATGTTTATCATCAATTGCAGAAACCTTGGGTACATCAAAAATTTGAACCTCTTGCCCTTCACCAAGTTAAACACAAACCCATTCATTATCCACCTTGACATGTTGAATGGTTTGTTTTCTGCAATGGCTACAATCGGTGATGCAATGTCTGAAGGAAAGTTATCAAACCCTGCACTCCTTCTAGACATGCATTGCTGCACAACATAACACAGCAGCTTATACTTCTTCCCCAACTTGGCTCTGTAAAACTGAGACTTTGGAAATATAGGTGGATGTCCCATATTAACAAATCCAGATTTACATTCCTCCATTGTCAGTTCATCCATCATGCCTACCTCATCCTCATCAATTCTCAGAGCTTGCCTAATAGCTTCTTCAGAAACAGTAAGTACCCAATCTCTGGTTATGTTGCCTCTAACAATATTAACACCATTCTCCTCTCTTACAACCTCAGCTGTTCTCCAGAAATTCTTGATCAGTCTAGCATATATGACCGGTTTGGCACATATAGCATATACATACTTGGTTCTCTTGATGAACTGAATCATATCTCTATAACCTTCTGTCTCAGGAAGTGATTCATCTAAACATGCCACAAGATTATGTTTAGGTTCAAATTTGAGATTCTCCATCTGTTAAAAACACAAACAAACACAAATCAAGGCAAATGTATTAGATTCTTCATTAAATATATCAAACTTTTAATAAGTGTTTAACTACAAGTTAGAAAGCAAAACATTAACATAATCTGTTTAAATCCTACATTGTTCTAATAACCTGATTTTCATCATTTTAATCAAACAACATTGAATTTTAGAGATTATACATCATGTTTAAACTTTTAACAGTTAATCACTTAGGAAAAGGTTTTGACAAATTTATGATAAAAATGTTCAACATGTTTTGGTTCAGTTTTAACAAGTTCAATCACTTTTAAACAGATGTTTTATCGTTTTGATGTTTAACTTTTAAAAGCTTCAAAGTTCATCAATGGCGATTTTTGTCAGTTAAGAACATTTCACTTGATTCAGTCGATTTTAAGGTGTTTTAGTGCAAATGAGTGATTAAATGTTGATAATCGACAGATTTTAATCCTAAAGCAACATTCGATTTCAGTTTTAATACTCAAAATCAAAGTGTCGATTCAAGTTCAAAACACTGTTCATCATCGTTTTTCCTTTTAACAGTTGATTTGCAGGTCGATTTAGGTCAAAAACACATAATCTCTACCTTAATCAATCTATTAAACTCGTTATAGTGCAACAGATTGACTATGATAACAATGGCGATTTGAAGTTCAGAGTGTTTGGGTGAAAGTGAATGTGTGTGAAATGATAAGTGTTTGTGAAGAGGCGGTATTTGTATCGTCAAAAATTTTAGGTCAAACTTTAAGTGCCGGGTCAACAAAAGCAAATTAGGCCCAATAACCTTGCCGGGTCAAGTACTGTAGTGACGGGTCATGTACTGTAGTTACGGGTCAAGTACATAAAACAAGTCACCAACATGTGAAAATCACTTGACGGGTCAAGCACTGTAGATACGGGTAAGTCACTGTAGTGACGGGTAAAGGTTAAGGAACAACTACACCTGATGAGTTTTTATTCATCACCCGGCAGAATAGTTGTTTATCAAAACATCACCCGGCAACCTTATTCATCACCCGGCAACACAGTTGCTTCCCTTCATCATCCGGCTTGCTTTCTTCTTTACACGGCAACCTTTGACAACCTTCTTCACACGGCATACACACTTCTTCATTACCCGGCAACATAGTGTCATACCCTTACACGGCAATAAGACTTCTTCATTACCCGGCTGTATAGTATACACTTGTCACCCGGCAAGACATCTATGACCTTTACCCGGCTGTATTTGACATGATCATTGCCCGGCTGTTACAGTGGTCATAATATCTTCACCAATTCTTCAATCACCCGGCAAGTATCAGACTTACAACTTTACCCGGCTGAACAGTTCTTTACCCGGCTGCACAGTTGTATCTGATATCTTTACCCGGCTATAACACTTAAGCAATTTCTTCAATTTTTCTTCGTCTGTTGACTTTTTCAACGATCATTTATTGCACCTGCAACATTCTCCGACATATTAATTAGACAAGATATCCTTAAAAAGAATGTTTGTCATATTAATTATCAAACAACATTAAACATTGCAACAAATTAATTTTTCAATTTAAATTCATTTTTCTTTTCTTTTTCAAAAAAAATGTTTTTGCACAACCAATTTTTCTATATCCCGAAGCAATTTCTTAAAAATAAATTACAAGACCCTGGGTTTGTTTTTCACACAACCAATACTTTTGCTTTTTCATACCACATAATCTTGTTCATTCAAAACACACTTATTCAAAACAAAATATTTTTGGATTTTTGTAGATATTTTTCATCACTTTTATTCTCCCCCTAAACTTGAAATTTCTAGAAATTTTTAAGTTTAACAAGGATGTTGATGTGTCAATAATGATTCCAAATGCCTGCACACACAAAGCACACACATTAAATTAAAGACATATGCAATGCAATGAATCAAGATATCGCAGTGAGATCATACCACACATTATCTGAACATGTTTTGCAAGTTTTGAATAGACATTTGACTTATGTTTGATTGAGTGATGATATGAAAACATACCAATTAGCTCGAGTTGACACACTTACTTTTTCAGTATCATGATGATATTTAAGGTTCGATTAGAATGACTTATGTGACCCACATGTATACATATGTCAACATATTTCCTTATCAAACACTACCTGAATGCATATTGCACAAAACCTGGTTACTTACAGTCATACACAGTGTGGAATCTGGGTTCTATTCGGATTTGGTCCACTTTGGGACTTCTTTTTAATTCCATCTTTGGGAATTTTTCTTTCCTATCGTTCCCCTTGGGAATCTTCTGAATTCCATTTTGGAATTTTTGTTTGGTGTTGGTCCACATTTGGGACTCTTTTTGTTCCATTTTGGAATCTTTTGCTGCACCTTGAAGCTCAAAAGAGACTTCGTGTGAGACTTCAGGTCTGTGGGTACCACAACAAAGAAGCTCACGATGCGGTTCATCACACTGAATACACTGCATCGTTACCCGATCATACACAACTATCATCACAAGCAATGTATCAAAAGAGATATATCTAGACATGTATAACAATGGAACTTAACACAAAGATCATTAAGTTTATGTTTGTCAACAATCAACTTACTTGTTCAGTCTAATTGTCTGAGCTGTCTAGCACATCAACTAACATTCATCAGTCTTTATTTAAAAATGATGTACCAAATAATGTCTAGTGTAACTATCATTTCTCACTTTGTGCAATATAGATTCTTATGACATGATGTTTTCTTTTCTTTTTGCTTTTATATTTTGTTTTGGCTTTTCTAATTTTCTTTTTCACGCAAGCACACATAATGCAACACATAAAATAAAAGACAAAGGAATCAAAATATAACATCAACTTATTATATTTTTGGCTTTTATATTTTTCTGATTTTTGTTTTGGTTTCGAAAAATAGAATCAATCATGATTGATCAATCCTATGGATTGAATTAAGAATTCAAACCGGCCTGACAAAAAAGATTTTGTGAAAAGATCTGCCAGTTGTTTGTCGGTATGAACCTTAATCAAAATTATTAAACCCTTTTCAGAGTTATCTCTTAAAAAGTGATATCTAATTTCGATGTGTTTGGTTTTAGAATGTTGAACAGGATTAGCAGTTATAAACATAGCAGCAGTATTGTCTATGTAAATAGGAGTTTTTAGAAAGTTAAACCCGTAGTCCAGCAACTGATTTTGTAACCATAAAACCTGAGAACATCCTGCAGATGCAGTGATATACTCTGCTTCAGCTGTGGATACAGAAACATTGGTCTGCTTCTTGCATTGCCAAGAGACAAGCCTTGGACCCAGAAATTGACAGCCACCAGTTGTCGATTTCCTGTCAAGAGCACAACCACCAAAATCACTGTCAGAATAGCTATATAATTCAAAATTTCCTTCATAAGGATACCATAACCCAAGATTCGGTTTCCCTTTGAGATATCTGAATATACGCTTCACAGCAACAAGATGCGACTCTTTCGGATCTGACTGGTATCTGGCGCATACACACACAGCGTACATGATGTCTGGTCTTGATGCAGTAAGATACATCAGAGAACCGATCATTGATCTGTATAGTGTTTGGTCAACTGCTTTGCCCTTTGGATCCGGTTGAATCTTGCAGTTCACATCAGATGGAGTTCGAATTGTTTGACAATCTTGCATCTTGAATTTCTTCAACAACTTCTCAACGAATTTTGATTGATTGATGAAAATTCCGTCAGCAGACTGTTTCACTTGTAAACCAAGAAAGAAATTAATCTCCCCCATTGAACTCATCTGGAATCTAGACTTCATGATTTCTTCAAATTCTTTGCACATGGACTCACTGGTCGAACCAAAGATAATATCGTCCACATAAACTTGAACACACAATAAATCGTCATTATCCCTCTTCATAAACAAAGTTGGATCAATCTGACCTCTTGTAAAGCCATGCTCTAGTAAATGCTTGGATAATGTCTCATACCAGATTCTAGGAGCTTGATGTAGACCATAAAGAGCTTTACTCAACTTGTATACACGATGAGGATAGTCAGGATCTTCGAAACCCGGAGGTTGTCTGACATATACGTCATCTGTAATTGGCCCATACAAGAAAGCACCTTTGACGTCCATTTGGAATACTTTAAACTTCATGAAAGAAGCATATGCAAGAAAAACGCGTATGGCTTCAAGTCTTGCGACCGGAGCAAACACCTCTTCATAATCAATGCCTTCTTCCTGAGTGTATCCCTGTGCAATCAGTCTTGCTTTGTTTCTCACCACAATGCCACGTTCGTCTGGCTTGTTTTTGTACAACCATCTTGTACCTATTGCGTTCTCTCCTTCAGGTAAGTCCACAAGTTTCCAAACTTCCTGTTTGCGAAACTGAAGTAATTCCTCCTGCATCGCCTCAATCCAACTGTTATCTTTCAGCGCCTCTGAAATGTTCTTTGGCACCACTTGAGATAGAAAACACGAGTAAAGACAGATATTTGCATTCTCCGTCTGACTTCTTGTAGTTCTCTGATTCAACGGCCCGATAATCTGAGAGACAGGATGTTTCTTGTGAATTCGATGAACTGGAATATCACCTCCTTGCACTTGAGTCTCTAGATTAGAAGTATTCAGATTTGGTAGATCTTGCAGTATGGAAGAAGTATGCGGTGTGAAATTCGGGACTTGATCCGGTGAATTGATGAAGTAATCAAAAGATTCTGGACTAACTTCAGCATTCGGATCTGATGATGGTTGATTCTGAACAGATCCACCATCATTAGGAGAAATCACATCTTCTTCATGATTGTTCGATTCTTGATCTTCATGCGAACCAGAAGGACCCGGAGCTTGACTGGATTTGACATGATCAGGATTGTGAAAAGACATAAATGGATATTCAGAGTTGAGATTTCCATCTTCGTCATTATCAGAATCGTCACTAAAGCATCCTAAGTCGCCTGATTCCTTCCTTGCGTTTCCTGAAAAATCAAATAAGTTAGAATTGAAGGATTTCGATAATGAATCTAAATCAAATAACCATTCGGGACCATGAGCCACTAAGGGAAACGAATTTTCTAAAAACTTGATGTTGATAGTTTCAATAACAGTATTTGTTTTGCTATTAAAAACTCGATAAGCTTTAGAAACAGACGAATAACCTAAGAAAAATCCATCGTCGGATTTTGACTCAAACTTCCCGAGATGTTCATTTAGATTTAGAATCGAAACCGGACAACCAAATGCTTTCAAATAAGAAATATTTGGTTTCCTTCCAAACAACAACTCATAAGAAGTTTTCTTTTTATCATTCACTAATAATGTTCTATTTTGTACAAAACACGCAGTTGCAATAGCTTCGTCCCAAAAAGTGATAGGGATTTTGGCATCCGCAAGCATGGATCTTGCTGCTTCAATCAGTGTCCGGTTTTTCCGTTCCGCAACCCCATTTTGCTGAGGCGTTCTGGGCGCACTGAATTGTCGAGCAATCCCCTTTTCTGCACAAAATAAATCAACATTAGCATTTTTAAATTCAGTTCCATTATCACTTCTTAAAATTTTAACTTTGCATTCCAATTGGTTTTCAACTTTGATGATAAATTCTTTTAATAATTCAGCTGTTTCAGATTTTGCATGCAAAAAATAAACCCATGAAAATCTAGTAAAGTCATCTATGATAACAAAACAGTATGATTTTCTCCCGATGCTTTGAACGTTGGTTGGTCCAAAAAGATCCATATGTAGCATCTGCAAGGGTTTTGAAATGGAGTTTTCAAGCTTGGACTTAAAAGACATCCGATGCTGTTTTCCCTTCAAACACGCTGGACACAAATCAGTTGTGGAGAATTTCTTCGATGGGATTCCCACAGCGTGATTTCCAGACACCAAACGGTTCATGTTTCTGAAGTTGGAATGTCCCAGCCGTCTATGCCAAAGCTGACTCTCATCATTTGAAGCATGGGCAATGAGACAGGTTGTTTCGGTTTCGGCATCAATCTGCGACATATCCAATTTGTATACATCACGATCTCTAGGCGCTTTCACCACTACCCACTCATTGTCAATCTTGAAACCTGGTTTCAAAATATAACAGAAAGAATCATCAAAAAGAGTTGAATAAGATTTATCACAGATTTGCGAGACACTTAGTAAGTTAAAGTTCAACTGTGCACAGTAGTTGACTTTATCAAAACTAATTACTCCATTCGAGACTGTTCCTTCGCCTGTGATTTTACCACCCGCATCACCTCCAAACGCTACGTGAGTACCATTCTTTTGCTTGAAATCCTGAAGCAAGGCATGGTTGCCTGTCATGTGCCGGCTACACCCACTATCAACGAACCACGAGTTGATAGGTCTTCTTGGGCGTACCTGCAATTCAAACATTTTCAGTTAGTTTGGTCAACCCAGGCCCACACGGTCTTGGGTTTTCCGAATTTATCCGCAATTGTAACTTGCTTATATTGAATATTTTGAAAATTTGTTTCATTCATGAGGTTTTGATGCTGATAACTTCGCCCATTGGCGTTCAATGATTGCTTTCTCCTTAAAGCCCGGAACCTTTCTTCCAACTGAGGATCAAGGTTGTTTTCAAAATTTTGGTTTCTTACCAATAAAGCTCTTGGTTTAAAATGGTTAACCTGCGTATTTCTTGAAAAATTAGAAACAGAATTGTTTCGATTGAAATTTCTCAAAACCGGAGAATGACTCATATTTTGAAAATGAAATGAATTATTTCTTTGAAACGGAGTCATTTCTCTAGTTGAGTTTGATCGAAAGAAACAATCCTTTGTGTCATGATTTCTTCTCTCACAAATATCGCAAAATTTGTTATAGAAACATTCTTCTGAAGAATGGTTTCTTTTGTCACAGAAACTGCAGTACCTGTTAAAGAAACATTCAGCAGTTGCATGATTATACCTATTACAAACTTCACAATATTTCTTGCTAATCCTAAACAGCCGATTGTTAACTTTTGATGTTGAACCAAAACGTGATTCATTATCTTGGTTATTCGGTTTTAGATTAACGCTTCTTTGTGGAGACTTGGTTTGTGATTTTGATTGCATGGGACTTTGGTTCGATTTTAAACTGTTCTGTTTGGTTACCTTTTTGTTTTCAATTCTCTTTTCATTTACAGCGGAAGACTTAGGACCTGAACCTGTTTTCAGACCAGAGTTAGATTTGATTTGAGCATTGATTTGGTTACCATAAGAACCGTTCATGTCGAAAGTTCCTGCAGACACAAACTTGATTGTCTTATCTTTTGACACTTTCTTTACAGATTTTACGTTTTGAGCTTTGTCAGTTTTAACACTTGAAACTTTGGTGTTATCATTCGATTTTAAGACATGTTTGCCTTTTGATTCTTTTGTTTCAGATTGATTTGTCATTGTTTTCGCTTTCTGCTTCTTTGCAGTTGAAACTTCAGTCTTTTTCAATTCTTGCTTCTTCAGCAGTTGAGCAGCAACCTTTGCCTTTTCTTCATTCTTCCTCCATTTGATGTAATTAGGATCATTGAATCCTGAAAATTCACCTTCTTCTTTAACCGATTCTGGTTCGGGATTAAGCTTTGGATATTCAACCAGTTGAATAAGAACAGGCTCTAACTTGTTATCAGATTTGTTGCTTGCTTCATCATCTGCTTCAGTTGTCATTCCTTCTTCTTCTTTCAAACTTTCAATCAACACCTCAGATCCTTCCGACTCGGATTTACTTCTTTGAATTTCTTTGAATTTACGTTCATTTTCAGGTGAATGATCAAATTCATTAAAGTTTTCCGGTAAGGTTTGAGTGATTGAATTTGGCATCGGTTCATGAGTAAAACCCAACCCGGTTTTGTTTTTGTTACCTCTTTCATTGATGAGTTGTTCAACCATTGTTTTACAACTTTTAACTTTCTTTAGTTCAACTTGAGTGACTGCATGAGCGACTTTTTCTTGTTCAAAGTTCTTTGTCATTTCTTCAAGTTGTTTGGTAACAATTTCCAACTCCTTTAACGTTTTGTTCCATGATTCAGTTAGTGACAAAATCTTCTCATCAGAAATTTTATGATCGATTTTAAGTTTTTCATGAAGTTTTTCATGTTGACTTAATTTATCACCGATTTTAAATGAATGAGTTCGATAATGTTCTACTTGTTGAATGCACTGATCAGAACATAACCTTTCTTTCACATCCAGGGGCAATGGAATGTAATTGGGGGGTAAGTCGTTACTAACCTTTGGTTGTTCAGTGGAAGATGTAGACTCACTGGATGTAGCCATTAACGCAATTTCAGCTTCAGATTCTTCAGTAGGATCAGATTTTGCACTCCAGTCATAATCTTCAGAATCTTCACTCACACCATCAACCATTTTTCCATCCCCTTCTTCAGACCAGTCTTCTTCAATTTCACATACCAAAGCCAGATTTGATGTAAGATCAGATGTAAACTGTTCTGCGTATGCACTCCAGTCATATCCGTCTTGCACACTTACAACTAACGCTTTAGTCTGATCTTCTGGCTTCTTTCCTTCATCCTTCAACTCAGGCATAGGAAGACTTTGGTACGGTTTCTGAAGGAAACGCTGATTTCTGCCTTGATAATTCGTAGACTGTTGAGAACTTTGACCTTGACCTTGATTGCTTGAACTGGCTTGATCATTGAAATTCTTTGGAGCTTTACATTCTCTTGAGAAATGACCATACTGGTTACAGTTAAAGCATCTGGCCTTTGATTTGTCAAATCCAACCGTCTTGTTAGCATGAGGTTTGTAACTTCGATTAACGTATGCATGCTTTTGAGTTCTATACGCAACCATAACCATTTGCCAGTTAAGATCCATTTCTTCAACATCAACTGGATCCATTTCAAATAAGTCTTGAAGGACCACGTCCATTTGACTTAGATGACTACCTTGGTACGCTTGGAAACTCGCCATAAAAGCAGTAAAGGCAGTTTTAGTTTCGTCATCTTGAAGCAGAATATTCATGACGTCTTTCACCTTGGCTTGAACATTTGGAATTTGATTTTCTGATTGATTCTTCACATTCTGACTTGGAACTTGAACTTGAGCTCTTGGCGGAGATTGAGGTTGAGAATAAGTTGGTGAATTTGGAAAGTATGCTGAATCAGTATAGAAACTTGCACCAACGAATAAATCATCCTCATCTTCAAACTTTGTTGTATTTTGCACAAGAAAAGCATTATCCACAGTATTGGCAGGATTTACCACATACTTGTATTGAGTTTGTGATGTTGATCTATCAGTGTTTCTAGATCCTTCATCAATCTCAACTTCTTCTATCTTTCCAATAAGCAAATCAAGTTCCATTGGAAACTTCTCAGTATGTTTCAACAGAGTAACAGTTTGCTTCCATGATGATGGTAAAGCATTCAGCAATCGATCATTCAAGTCTTGAAGTTCAGTCTTTACTCCGAGATTTGTCATCTCAGTAGTTAAGTGAACAAACCTGTTCATCATCTGGTGTACTGTCTCACCATTAATGTGTTCAAACAATTCCAATTGTCTTTTCAGATTCGACTTCTTCAAACTCCTTAATTGTTCTCCTCCTTCACAAATAGACTTCAATGCTTTGAAGCATGTATAACCAGTCTGATATCCATCCAATCTAGACAAAACTTGAAGTGACAGTCCCTTGCACATTAAAGAATAAGCCTTGCTATCATTCTTTACTTTCCTCAGATCTTCTGCTGACAAATTATCTTCTGGATAAGGTTCAGTAGAGTCTTTTGTGTAGGTACTAGCACTGTCTGGAGCAGTCTGAGTTGGAATGTGAGGACCCTTCTCAATGGATTTCCATAAGTCGTTGTCAATAGAACATAAGTGATGTCTCAACCTGATGGTCCAGTTCTTGAAATCTGCACGATTCAAAAGTCTAGGAACACGGTTATCAGAATCATCATTAGGAGCCATTTTTAACAATTTTTAAAGAAAATATTTTTGGTTTTTGTTAATTTTTGAAAAGACGTGATTAAAATACTAAAATAAAGACAAGTACTTAAAGACAAGACAAGAAACAAGTAATAAAAACAACTAAAATGAGTCACACGGCAAAACAGTGAAAATCCTTCTTCAACCGGCTAAACAGTGTATTTGTTCTTCACCCGGCAGAATAAGTCTTCACCCGGCTAAACAGTTAGACGGCAAAACAGTTGTAATTGTTTTTCTTCTTTACCCGGATGAACAGTTACCCGGCAATAAGAATAACTTCACACGGCAATAAGTCTTGACACGGCAGAATCTTGACACGGCAAAGAGTTTCCCCGGCTGAACAGTACTTAGTCACAGGACAGAGTTGTTAATCACCCGGCTACACAGTATATTACCCGGCTGACTTTTTCTTCTTCACCCAGCGTAACAGTGTTTTACCCGGCACAACAGTGTCTGATCCGGCTGAACAGTAGCAACTTTTCAAGTCAATTTCTTAACCCGTCTAGAACAAATTCCCTTACACGGCTGCACAGGACCTAATTTCTTCACAAAATCTAAGTCCAAGGAATTGTCTAAGTCAAATATATCACCCGGCAAGTTAATCTTCAACCAAAAATCAACTGTTCATCATCTTCTTCATGAAGATTTTCTGGGTTTTGTCTAAAACTTGTCCAAATTGTCCAAAATTCACACACAAGCTGTGAAATAGTCCGATTATCAATCCCTTTTATCAATCAATCCAAAACATCATCATTTTTCGATGAATTTGAGCAAAAATTGATCGAACAGTAACTTTTTCTATTCTTTCTAATTCTTCAGATCTGATGATGATCTGATAGAATCTGCACAATCGTTGCGAATTAGAGTGATTCTGATGATAAATCACACCTAAAAACACCAACAATTCATTCAGATCATGATATTTTGAGCAATATTGATGTGTTTTGCTTAGAAACAGCGAAGAACACACACCGAAAGCTCTGATACCAATTGATAGGTTCAATTGGATCGATAATATCACTCAAATGATCTAAACAACACGCACAAACAAAACGTTCAATCACAAACACAGTTCATACTCATAAATTCTCTGTATATTGATGATCAAAGCAATTCGCAGTACAATGTGCAGGAGAAAACAAATACACACAGTTAATTCTCTCTCTAACAGTGTAAAAGTAGTCTCCCTCCTAACACACGCACACTACATGCTTTATAACAAACAAAATGCAAGTTTAAGGAAAATACATAATAAACCCTAAACTATACAAACATATAAACAAAGATACAAAGTAAATCTTAACACGGAAATAACCCTAACACGCATCAACATAGATTCGCCCGGCTGTTTCTAGCGAACCTATACATTCGCTCGACCAAATGACTGATTTTTCATGTCAGCGAATCTATAGGTTCTGGTGCCAAATCTCAGGTTCGCTCTTTAAGCGAACCTAATTTCCAGCGAATCTATTAACTGTTTTTCAAAATCTTTGTTTCTGATCAATCTCCGTTTATTTTTCAGGCACAATGTCGACATTATTCTTCGAAAGAAAGCACAATATGTGTGCTTTGCTTGATGAGAATCATGAAAAGGCCGGCGGCTATAGAGATTGTATCAAATGGCTGAAGTCGTCTCACATACATCACGCCATTTCTGATTCTCCAACCATATACGAGTTGCATGTTCGAGACTTCTGGAGAACTGCAGTGATGAATGTGTCTACACAGCCATCTCGTATATGTGCCAAGGTTAGCGGTCTCGATCTGGAGTTTACTGAGGCTGATCTGGCCAGGATTCTGAGACTAGAGGAGGATGTCGGGGAAGAGGTTAGTATGACTGCTGAAGAAGTATATGGGGCATTCCGAACTGCGGGTTATGAGGGTCCGATGCCCGGTGAGAAGAAGATGGAGTTTGTGAAGTCCTATCTGATCTAGGAATGGAGGTATATTGCACACGTATTCATTATGTGCCTGGATCATAGGAAAGGGGGTACTGACGGACTGAATTTGGACTGGGCTCGGGCTATGATGCTGTTTTGCCGAGGGCAGAAAGCAAATCTTTCGAAGCTGATCTACAATTATCTGCTCGAGAACATCCATGCTACCAAAGCCGCTAAGTGGTTGATGTATCCCAGATTCATTCAGATGATTCTGAATGATAAATTGCCAAATCTGCCGGTTGCTGGCGATGTCCTTAAGATATGGGAGATGCATCCGAGGATATTCCGTGACTGCAAGTCGGTAAAGGCTGATTGTGTGGGGAGGCCTTCGTTTTTGTGGGAGAACATGTACCCAGCAGATAGATGGGTACAAATTCAGATATTGAAGGAGTCTGAGAGGAAACGGGGCAGTGAGAATATTGAGGAGGTTAAGAAGAAGATAAAGAAAAGGAAAGCGTACGCCAAAGAAAAAGATTATTCGTTTGATCGAGAGGTGGATGAGATACACGCTGAGGTTGATGCAAATAGAGAAAAGCGAACGAAGAGGAAGTCTGATGCTCCAACTGAAACGTCAAAGAAGGCAAGGCACGATACTGGGGGTACATCTTCTGAATCAGTTGGTGAATTAAAGGGTCAGATTGAGAGTTTGGGGCAGAACTGGTGGAACTGAAAGGTAAGTATGAGGAACTAGAAACACAGGATGCTGAGAAATCGACAGTTATATATGAAATGGGAAGAATGATGAAGGATCAGCAGTGTTTGATGGTTAGAATCTTCAAAGAGTTGAACAGCCTGAAGGAAAAGGAGGGGACTGAATCTGCGATGTCTGAAGCTGAACTGAACTCCTTAACGGATGCTGCAAGGTATCCATTAATGGACGTGGTATTTGGGGATTCTGACAAAGGGAAAGGCAAAGCTGTTGAAGAAACGTTTGACGAGGAAATGGGTATTGACTTGGATGTTTTTGAAGGGGATGAAGTGGTTGGAGGATCTGGCGTGAATTTCACTTTGATAAATGAACCAGAGGTTGATATAGATGCTGATAGTGAGGAGGATCTGGATGATGAGCCGGAGACGTATAAGGTTGAAGAGAAAGGGATTAGTTATCAGTTCGAGCATATCGACTTAGACAAATCAGAGTGGTTTAGGAAGGAAGAAGAAGTGGTTCTCGAGGTGCCCATATTTCAGCATATTGATCAGCCAAACACCTCCCAGTTGGATAGACAGGTGATTGCATGGAAATACAATTCCCTTGTGGATGCGTATATGATCAAAAGGAGGGGAGGTGACATTTCGTATATCAAGAACAGGAAGCATTTCGCCACCTTGCCTCGGTGGGATTTGCGGAGGTTGGCTGATCTTCCGTTGCTCGGTAAAGAAGATAGTGGCAGGGCCTGTGCGTTCGAGGTAACAATCAGGGAGGCTGCAAAGACAAATTTTGTTGATTTTGGATACCAAAAGCCGAGAAGGATGAGGCAGAAGAAAGACAGACATTGGGTATCGTGGAAGGGTAAGGTGGTTTTGAAGATTGAAGCACCGAAGGTAATGACTAGAGTTAGGGTTCCGGACACACAGCCACCCAGACTGCAGGATTTCCTCAAATGGTTCTATGACAACAGCACGGGTGAGGCGGTTATCCGATTGAAAGGTGAAGATCGTCCAGAAATTCGAGTGTTTGATCCTATGGAGATCTTCTCTTTTAGCGATGAGGATTTGAAAGTGTTGTGTGAAAACCGGATTAAGCACGGGGCTGGAGACGATACTAGAACTGAAGCGAACCTGTTTGTGAAGGTTGCAAACAAAGCCCGTGGAATCCGTGCTGAATTAAGATCGGTGAATGAAAGACTGAGGAGGACTGATGATCAGCAATTGGATATGGATGATTTATCTAGATAGCTGGATCAAACTATTGAAAGGAGGTTCGAGAAACCGGTGGAGGTTATAGATTTGGATGTCACTGGCGAGGAGCATACGGAAGATATACAGGCGGAAACGATTGTTCAACAAATGCCTGATACTGATGTCGCTGATGCTGAGTTTGTGGAGTCGATGCTGATTTTTAGTGAAGATGAGGCCGGATCTGAAGACGTTACCAATCCGTTGGCCGGAATTGAAGATAGGGCAGGAGCATTCATTGAGAACCTTTGAAGCCGAGAAAAAGACGGAGCTTAATTAGAAGACTTCCCCAGGTGAGGTCCAACCTAGGGGGAGTATTGATAGTTATGTATAGGTTGGACTCACCGGCTTGTCGGTGTTATATATTTTGTATGTGTTTTGTATGTAATTTGTAAGCTTGTGTACTAGCGAACCTACGGGCGAATGATTCGCCCGTAGCATAGTTTAGTGATTACGATGGTGTCGACTGGGCGAACCTGTTTGTGCCCAGCGAACCTATGTGGTTCGCTAGATAGATTCGCTACAGCGAATCTATCAGCGAACCTAAGACTGATATATATTGTAACCTTATCTTGAAGATAATGTAACTTTTGCACAACTTTGACAAAACTCTTATCCAGTGATTGTGTCGTGTAATTGTTCACCTGAGGTGCTAGGAGCATATTTCATTCATCTTTGTAGCTTGTATACCTCGGTTGTGTGGTTTAATCTTGTTATTGGGTTTGTTGGGTTATTATACACTTTGTTTGTTCAAGTCAAGTGTGTTTCGTTGTTAAACAAGTCAATATAGCACTGAAATCACGATCATTATGGACCAACAAAGGATTTTAAATATCTGAGTTTTGGTAAGAGGATATGGTGACGTGAGTATGATAAGTGGATATGGGTGAGGGATCTGTGATGTTGGATCTATTAGAGAGTTTTTCTGGTCGTTATGGTGGTGTAGTGGTACGAATATGTTTTGAAGGTTGGTTTTGAGTTAAAAAAAATGGTTATGGATATGGTTTGGTTTTGGGTTTTTGTTTTGGTTTTAGGTGTTGTTGTGGTTGTTTAAGTGTTGTGTTTTGCTTGTTGGTGCAGGAATAATGTCAAGAAAAGTGTCAAGAAATGGTAAGTTCGCACGGATCAGGAAGGTTTTGTAAGGTAGTGTCACAAGAACCTATAGGTTCGCTGGCTTACAAGGTGTCGGACGAACTTATAGATTCGCTAAGAACAACGGGCGAAGCTAAGTAAATGCTCGGCATAGATTCACTCAAAATTTTGAACTTTCGTTCAGATATTAACTAGTTTCGCTGATCTTACAGATTTGAAGATTTGAAGAACACCAAGAACACACACACTGTGTGTGAGAGAAAATTTTAGATCTGATGATTTCTTCTTCTTTTCTTGTAGATCTCAGCTTGTAGATCACAAATATGTTGTTGTTTTGGTGAGATTTTATGTTGGTTGATGTAGATCTGATGATTTTTGAAATCAGATCTGGTTTCTCTCTCTAAAACCCACCAGATCTACTTTCTCACTCTAAAACCCTTTCTTCTACCTCTAAAATTTCTTCACAAATCTTCAATAACAGCAGTAAATCTTCAATAAAATGATTCAATTGGATCTCCAATTGTTGGTCCCATAACACTATTGAATCAGTAACTTATGAAAATTTTGGATCAAAATGATAAAATAATGATGAACTTTGGATGAAAAATGAAGAACACTAAGAAAAACTCATATTTGATCCATGTATTGATTGCATCAGATATTACAAAGTGAAAACCCCAATCAATGACTCATTCAAGCCCCCTTAAAACCCTAATTGCACTTTACTATTTATAGCCTAATGACACTTTGGACTAATGACAATTAGGACCCTAAACTTAGACTAAAACATGACAAATGGAAATTAATACAAATAAACCCTATTGTTTAGTCTAATATATATTTTGTCATAAAGACAAAATATATATATTACATAAAATACTAAAATGACGAAAACGATTAAATATATTTTGTTGACACAAAATATATCTATTAACAACTAAACTCCGTCGCCTTCAACGTCTTGTCTCTAATCTTCGTCCTGAACGCGTCGTCTTGACTTTTGCGTTGACTTTGACTGTTGACGTTGACTTTAGTTGAGTTTGACTGTGTTGATAATATTAGACTACAATTCAGGTCCAACAATACTCCCCCATATTCTATTATTATCAACGTCTTGCATCGTGATCAGCACAGATAAGTCAATACAGTTGGATCTTCAATTTGGTAAGCTTCAGTCTTAATTTCAGATCCAACACTTTATCTTGAGTAAATTCTCCTCTAATCCTTGTCACACCATCAACAGACTCTACTAAGGCTGTTCTCCAAAATCTTTTGATAAATCTTGAAACTATGGCTGGATCAACACACAATGCATAAGCCAATCTTGTCCTAGATAAAAATTGTATGACTTCAAGAAACTGTTGTTTTCCAACAGGCACTTCTGGACGTAGATAAGATAATGCATTATGCTCCTTTACAAACTTCAGTTCAGCCATTTAATCTATAATAAGAAAGAAATTTGTCAGAATTAATGTTCAGATTCAAGTTTTAACAGATTTTGACTTTTAGGTCAACGTTGATCAAGTTTTATACTTAGAATTTTAAGTTGTTTGTGATGATAAATAGATAATGATGACTTTTAAGCACTTATTATTTGACAGCATTCATGTTTGACTCAAGTTTCAAGTTTAATTTTGTCAATATTATTTGTTGATTAGTTTCTTTACGGTGAATAGTGACATTTCAAAATTATTGATTGATTCTTACCCAAAAAGATACACTATTTGATTTTGATATCTATTTGGTATGATTATGATGTTCAGATGATTGATTTTGTTGTTTGTAATAAACTGTGTGAAAATCGTCTTGCAACTATACTTGGTGTTTGAAATGAACCGTTTGAGGGTTTTGAAGGGTTTATATATTATTCCCACACTTGTTAAAATTTTAAAAGATATGCGGACAATAGGTTGTTCGCACATCATATCAGTTTTCATTCTTACTGTTTCGATATCAAGTTTGTTTCAAAATTTAAATAATTTTGTGATCTGCAGAAAATAGTACTTGATATGCGTACAACAGTAACTTCAGTTTTGTACTGTTCTTCGCACATCCTTCAAAATTCTATATATTCTTCAAAGATTTACATATTAAGTTATAAATCAACATTTATGATTGATGATTTATAGCCTAATCTTAAAATCTTTAATTTTGTTCGATATGCGGACAATAGTGTCATTCGCACATCACAATGATATGCTTGCTATAGTACCATCTGCACATCTTTCAAACACTTAGACAGTTTTAAGATTCTTTTCATCTTTCTTAATGTTGTACTTTGAACAGTACTCATTGATCATCAATTGATCAATGGGTAATAGTTCTATGTACATGTGAAAATTTTCATCAAATGTATTTTGATTTTTCCTTGCACATCTGCACACAAACAATTCAAATCATCAGTTCATTTGAAATGTAATATCATAACAAATTTATGAACATTAACATTAATGACAGTGATTTCAGTTGATCTGCGGAAGATATTTTCAACTGATCTGCAGACAACAATGTTCGCATATCTTGATGTACGAACAACAGTGTCCACACATCTTGAAAGTTTCACTATTTCAACTAATCTGTGGGCAACAGTATTCGCATATCTTGATCTGCGAACAACAGTGTGCATCTTGACAGTTTCACTGTTTCAACTCGACAGTTTCACTATTTCACCTAATTTGTGGGCAACAGTGTTCGCATATCTTGATCTGCGAACAACAGTGTTCACAAATCTTGAAATTTTAAGATCCAAATTTTACTTTCATGTGATCAAAGCTCTTGATTTGTTTAACTTGAAAACATATTTGACACACATAATTTGGTCTTTTGTTCATTTCATAACTTGTGTAATTGTACTCTGCAGAGATCAAATTTTCAATTATGAAATAAATTGCACACATTCAATCTAAATTCATAATACCACATCCAGTCAATCCAGTTTTTCGCATAAATCATTTGAATATGACATTTTCTCCCCCTAAAGTTATAATTTTCTTAGAGAAGAAAATTTAAACTTTTCATATGAACAATTATGGACCAATCACAAATATGATCAAGGCCACCTTTATTTTGTTTCACTTTGACAGAGAAGTACCTTTTAAGAGCAAATGTAGGCAAGCAAAGAGATCATCTCACATCAATAATCTTCACACAAAGTAAAAGAAAGTTTTGAATAGACATAGACAATATTTCACTATGTAAGATGGGCGTAAAGCCTATAATACACTTACTTTTCAACACTTAGTGATATTTTATCATGTTTTGGTTTGATTAAGTATGTCAAGTATGTGACCCACAGTTAGAAACATCTTAGAAGTTCCACTATCTTCAAAAACATACAAGCAAGCACTTTAACAATCATGTCAATTACAATGTAATCCGTGGAGCTTTAGGTTATAAATTATTGGTGGTGTTCCCTTTGGGAATCTTCTTTACTTTCCAATTTTTGGAATTGACACTATTCCACTTTGGGAATCTTTTGACTCTTGGTATTGTTCCTTTTTGGAATCTTTTGTACATCTTGAGGTGTTCCAGGTCTGTAGATCACTACAACAAAGGAGACCTCGTGTGAAACTTCAGATCTGTGGGCACCACAACAAAGAAGTTCACGGATGTTTGCTCAACGTGTATTCTATTGCATCATTACCTGATTTGTATAAGTAACTTTACAAGTAGTCTATCAGAAAAGTGAATACTCCACGAATGCACTTAGATGGAACTTAACACAACTTGGACATAAAGAGCTTTTAGTTTTATCACCAAGATGTTTACTTTTCAGATTTACTGTTATTCAACTTACCCACACTTAACATTATGATTAGTCAGTATTTATTGATTTTGAAACATATTTAAAAGACCAAGATGTGATTTAAAAATCATTTCTCTTATGTTGCTCAACCCAACATTCATCTTTTATTTTGTACTCCTGCCAAATTTTTTTATTTTTTATTTTTTTAATTTTATTTTTTATTTTATTTTTTTATTTAGATGGCAATGACATATGATCAAGGTTCATAGTTGATCATACCAATGGCTTGAACTAGATGTTCAAATCTACCTTGATCAAAGGCCTTGGTAAAAAGATCAGCCAATTGGTTTTTAGTACTTACTTGTACTAACACTATTAAATCTTTTTCAGAGTTATCACGTAAAAAATGATATCTGATTTCTATGTGTTTGGTTTTAGAGTGTTGTACTAGATTACTTGTGTAAAGATTGCTGCAGTATTATCAATATAGATTGGGGTTTTCAAGAAATTAAACCTGTAGTCCCGCAGTTGGTTTTGACACCAAAGGACTTGTGAGCAACATGCTGATGCAGCAATATATTCATCCTCTGCAGTATATACATAAACATTGGTTTGTTTCTTACACTGCCATTAAATTAACCTTAGACCCAAAAATTGACATCCCCTAGAAGTTGATTTTCTGTTAGGTTACATCCTCCATAATCACTGTCAGTGTAAGCATGTAATTCAAAATTTCCCTCTTTAGGATACCATAAACCCAGTGCAGATTTTCCTTTGAGATATCTGAATATACGCTTGACAGCTTGAAGGTGAGATTCCTTGGGATTTGCTTGATATCGTGCACACAAGCAAACAACAAACATGATATCAGGTCTACTTGCAGTCAAGTATATCAAAGATCCAATTAATGATCGATAGTATGTTTGATCCACAAATTTTCCACTTTCATCAGGCTCCAACTTGTGAGCTTTGTCAAGTGGTGTTCTTATGGATTGAACATCTTCAAATAAGAACTTTTTTTCTGTTAAAAAAAATGAGAACTTTTTAAAATTTTTTTTGATATACTTCTCTTGATTTATGAAAATTCCATCTTTTGCTTGAGTAACTTGTAATCCAAGAAAGAAATTCTTTTCACCCATTGAGCTCATTTGGAATTTTGAATGCATGATAGATTCAAACTCTGTGCAAACCTCTTTGCTTGTGAAACCAAATATGATGTCATCAACATAAATTTTAACTAAGAGAAGATCTTTGTTCTTTCTTTTAAGGAAGAGAGTTTGATCAATCCTGCCTCTTTTAAAACCATTTTGCATCAGATGTGATGACAACGTTTCATACCACTTTCGTGGTGCTTGATGTAAGCCATAAAGAGCTTTGTCAAGTTTCATCACTTTGTGAGGAAATTCCTTGTCTTCAATTTTAGTAGGCTGTTGAACATACACTTCTTCATTAATGACACCATATAGGAAGGCACATTTGACATCCATTTGATACATTGTAAAGTTCATGTATGCAAAATATGCAAGAAATAGTCTAATAGCATCAAGTCTTGCCAAAGGTGCAAAGACATCTTCATAATCAATACCCTCTTCTTGAGTGTATCCTTGAGCTATCAATCTAGCTTTGTTCCTGATGACAAATACGTTCATCTAATTTATTTCGAAATAACCAACGAGTACCAATGGCATATTATCCTTCAGGTAAGCCAACCAGTGTCTAAACATTATGAATTTGAAATTGGAGAAGCTCATCTTGCATAGCTTCAATCCAACTTGAATCTTTAAGTGCCTCAGAAATGTTGTTTGGAACTGTTTGAGATAAGAAGCATGAGAAGAGACAAATATTTGCATTTGCACTCTTACTTCTTGTTACCCTTTCATTCAAACTTCTATTTATATTAGATTGAGAGAGGCTTTTAAGAGTCCTTGAGATAGAAGCAGAGTCAACAGCCACCTCATTTTCCAGATTTGTATAATTGAAGTCTTGAATGGTAGTGGTGTGAATGGATGGATCAGATTCATGTGGTGAATTATGCAAATAGTTGTATCCATCATCAGCTATCAATTAATCACTTTCAGCAGTATGATTTGTTGGTGGAATAAAATCATCAAAATTTGCATGAATATCTGGATTTGATATATCAGGGTACTTTGTGGAAAAAGGTAGAATGACTTCATCATCATATCTCCCCCTGAGCTATAACCTGCAGAATCATCAATAGAATTAGAATTCAATGAAGTGGTCAACGCATCTATGTCAAATAACCAAGCTGGACCATTTATGATTTTAATGAAACTCAACATTCATTGGTTCCTCAATAATGTTGTGTTTTGAAATATAAACTCCATATGCAATAGATTGTGATGAATATCCTACAAAGAATCCATCACATGCTTTTGCATCAAATTTAGCTAATCGGTCCGAGGTATTCAACGCAGATACAGGACAACCAAATGATCTAAAGAAACCAATTTGAGGTTTTCTTTTAAACAGCAATTCATATGATGTTTTGTTGTGATCTTTGACAATGAGACTTCTATTTTGAACAAAACAAGCAGTTGACACAGCTTCTGCCCAAAAAGTAATAGGCAGTTTTGAATCAGCTAGCATTGTTCTTGCAGCTTAACTAATGTCCTGTTCTTGCGTTCTACAACTCCATTTTGTTGTGGAGTTCTAGCAGCACTGAACTGTCTATCAATTCCTTTACCTGCACAGAAAAACTCAAACACTTCATTTTTGAATTATCTACCATTGTCACTTCTCATTAGTTTGACTTTAGTATCAAATTGATTTTCAATTTTAGTAATGCAAGTTTTCAATATCTCTGCAGTTTCACTCTTTTTGTACATAAAAAATACCTAAGTGAATCTTGACAAATCATCAATCACCACAAGACAATATTGTTTCTTTGAGTGACTCAAAACATTTGTAGGGACAAAGAGGTCTTTGTGCAAAAGTTTAAGAGGTGTAACATTTGAATTAACAATCTTTGTCTTGTGAGATTTTCGATGTTGTTTTCCTTTCAAGCATGCAGAACACTTGTCAATGACAATAAACATCTTTTGGGGTATTCCCACTACATGATCATGCTTAACCAGATTATTCACATTATTCATCATTAGATGCTTTTGAAAGCAGACATGTCTCTTGAATGTTGTCAGACAAAGAACTCATATCCATCATGTAGATATTGTTATGTATTGGAGTTTTCATTTGGATCCACTCTTCAGGTATTTCAAATCCAGGTTTCAATATGTAACAGACCTTGTCATCCAACATCGTTTTGTATGACTTGTCACAAATTTGTGTAACACTCAGCAAGTTGTACTTAAGTTGTTCACAATAATTGACATTGTCAAAACTCAATGATCCATTGTTGACAGTTCCTTCACTAGTAATCCAACCTCCATCATCACCAAATGCAACATATGATCCTTTCTTTGATTGATACTGATCAAGTAACTATTGATTTCCTGCCATGTGTCTTGAGCAACCACTATCCACAATTCATAAACTATTTTTAGCTCTAGGTGGATGTGCCTGCACAATCAAGAAAATCAGTTAGAACGATCAACCCAAACCATAGTGGTTTTGGGTTTCCCAAATTCATCAATAATAGTTTGTTGTGCACATTGCAAACCAAATGTAGTCAACATATCATATTTGAGTTTTGCATATTGATTCATTAACACTTCAAACCTATCATTCAATTCACGTGGAAATTCATTAGATTTATTTTTATGAACATAAGGTTTTGAAAGTTGTTTTGCTGAATCATATGTTGACTTCATTTGTTTTGATACAACATGAGAAGGAACAGATTGAGAATGATGAGGTTCATCAAGAAATAGTTTACTCAAATATCTTTTAACACTATCTTGAGAATGAGGATGAGATGCAATTTTAGAAATCATGTTCATTTTAGAATTTACAAATTGTTTGTTAGGAAGCTGTGATGAACCACTCATTCTTATGTTCCTTGGAGTCCATGTATCATAGAAACCATCATCATTTTCATATGACATTGATTTCTTTGATATCTCCTTCTTTTGAGATTTTGATCTCTCTTTGTAATAACACTCCTCAGTGTTGTGATTCACTCTCCCATAAATCTCACACCACTTATTGAAATAACATTCATCAATGGAGTGATTTGTCATATCACAAAGTTGACAATACTTAGAAAAGTAACAATATTTGGTGTTGTGATCAGTCATTTTGCACCTTTCACACCAAAGCCTTGTGTTCTTTTCATAGAATTCTGTTTTCAAACTTTGTGATTGCTTTGGTTCTTGAGAATTCAGATTTGGTTTTGGTTTGAAAACTTGTTTGACTTTTACATTTGAAGAACTTTGACCAACTGAATCAACTTTGTTTCCATCAGAAACAACAAAAGAATTAGTGTTTGAATTCTTTTTCTTCTTTTTGTTTTTCTTTTTAAGTTCAGATTTAGCAGCGAAATTTTTAGGATCAGGACCAGTTGTCAGATCAGAGACAGATTTGAACTTAATTGGATATTTCTTTGATTCTTGTTGTTTCAGATATCTTTTAAAATGTGGATTATCAAACCCAAACCCTTCACAAACATTTCCTTATTGGTCATTCTAAGTTGACCTTTGTTTCTTAATTATGTTTTCTCTTTCACTTCCTCAACAAAGAAGTTTGAGTATTCATTGGGTGAATTTTCTTCAGATTTCACAAATCCACTGAAGTTTTTGGTTTGAAGGTACACCTTTTTTTTGGTTTTGGTTCATATTGAGTGATTTTAACAGGATGACCTCTTTCAGTTTCTCTGTGTCATGTTCAATGTATACTTCTTTGTTCAGTTTTGAACTTTCAGAATCATCAGAAGATTCTGAATTTTGAACCATGGACTTCATTTTAGATTGAGCTTCACTAGAGTAGTCATGTGGATTAAAGTCACTTGGTAATGTGTTGGTCAAGACACTTGGCAATTTCTCATAGTTCACAGGAGGAAGTGTGGTTTTGTACGCCACTTGTGAAAATCCCAACCCATTACCATTCTTTCCTTCCTTTTAACTAGAAATCCGCTTTTCCATTTGTTCTTTGGTTGACATCAACTATTCATATTTCAATTTATATGTGGAAGCTTCCAGTTGACTTTTAACAAATGATTTTTCAAGAATTTTCAATGACTTTTTTAGAATTGATTCTTGGTTTTTTTTTATTCTTTAACATCTTCAGTTAAAGATTTGATTTTCTGTTCAAATTCTTTTTGATCTTCTTTGGTTTTCTTATGACTTTTAATTTCAGCCTGTAATCTATCATTAACAACAAAAGAGTGAGTTCTATAATGAGTTACCTCATTCAGGCATGCTTTTGAACATACATTCTCCTTGACATCATCTGGCAGTGGTGGATATTTGCTTGCATCAACTTCAGCTCCTTTTGCTTGATCATCATCAACATTCTGAGCCATCAATGTGATGTGCTAAAAACGGTCTCTAAAAATTACTAACCTAAGACTCTATCTAGACACTCGAGTTAAAAACCAATTAACCCTAAACTAGACCTAACAGACAGGCAAGTGTACCTATCGACTGGAGTATAGTCTATGGAAGACCGGATATCGAACCCAAAGACACTACGAATAACGAAAACTAAACTGAAAAGGAATATTGATTGATTGGACACTAGATCGCTTGAGAAATTCAAAAATGAGAAGGGTACTATCTAGGTGAATCCTAGTTGTAACACTCGGATTTGGTTTGGTTAAAAGAACGTTGATGGAACCGATTTTCTAAGAATACGAACCTAAAGGAACAAAAGGGATCCTAGATCATTCTCCGGGTGTGACCGAAATGAATCCTATAGGCACATGTTAAGCTATCGGGTTGGTCAGATTATCTCTCGATCTCACTGACGAAACTAGCATACCCTAATGATAGTTAATCTCTCGATCTAACTAGCACAATACACTTTCATGCAAGGGGTAACATGTAGATGTATTAAAAGACACAATTAACAATGTAAGCAAGTAATCTAGGTAAACCTCCTCACGGACCGTTTAAACCCTAAAGCTTAATTACAAAGACTAATTGACAAACTTTAATCTTTCGACCTCAAGTTAAGTAGCTCATTTAATGCAATTCATCAATTCAAACCTATTCCTATGGTTACTACGTCTAGCAAACCACCAACTAGTCAAAGACACAAAGTAATCGACCTAGATACGGAAAATTTAACGACAAAAATTAAACATTCACGTATGGAATATAGCATTAATCAATGATAGGAACTAAACAAACATCACACATCCATCAATTCATCAACATGCACTTTATACTATAATCAAAACCATCAAACATTCAATTAACCAAAACCAAAACCAAGATTAACAACTATTCATCATCCTAGATAGTACGAATGATTTAGCTACTCATTAACATGTTTGAAATCAGTAAATAAAGCATAAACATCAAACAAAACACGAGTTCAAAGTATAAAAACCCGGAATGAATACGAAAGCATAACGAGCAACGTTCGTGACTTGATCGACGATCCAATATTTAATCCAATCTTCTCCCATGCTTCTCTAACCTTTCAAACCTCCAAAAGATGTATTTTTTTATGCTATGGGACGGTTGGAACCAACAACCCTCAACACGGGAGACCCCCCCTCCTGCGAGTATCGCCTAGAAGGCCCTCTTCTAGAAACTTTTGTTTTGCTTCTTGCCTTCCAACTCCAAGTATCCTCTTGTGCTCCACTTGATTCCTTTAGATCATTTGCCCATATTTAAGCTCCAAAACACCTACAAAACACAAATGTAATTAAGATCCATGTGTCATTCAATAAACATATAAAAACTAAGCAAAACACATGAATTAAACCCGAAATTTAGACGAAAACTATAGACTAAACTATGATGAGTTAGCCACACATCACAATGCAAATTCTTTCTCTATTTAAGCTCCATATGAACTCAGTCAACTTCACCATCATAGGTTACACACATAGCCTTTGGTTCTTTAGATTTGTTGTTTGAAGTAGAAGCTTGATTAGGATTCAAGGTTTTCTGTGTTGTCTTTGCAGTAGGATTGTTACACTCTCTGGAGATATGCCCATACAAATTACACTTGAAACACCTCACTTTTTTTTATCAAAGCCTATCTTCTTGTTCAAACTTGGCTTATTGAAATTTTTGTTTGATTTCATTTGTCTCTGAGATCTATAAGCCAACATCACCATATTCCATTGAATATCCATTTCTTCTACATCATCAGGATGCATGTCATTCAAATCCTGAACCATTAGTTCCATTGGTGTTAGTTGACTTCCCAAATAAGCTTGAAAACTTGCTGTAAAAGCAGAATAGCAGCTTTATGTTCATCAGATTTGAACATAATGTTAATAACATCCTGAGCTTTATCAACATTTATTGTCTTGACTCTTCCTTTTGGAATTTCAACACCTTCTTCACAGAACTCATTCAAACTTGTTATTTCAGTTGAACTTGCAAAGAAACAATCTCCTTGAAAATGTTCATCTACTGAGTTCACATCTGTAGATACAAATGCATGAGCTTGTTGTCCAGATTTTTCACCTTGAACACATACTGTTCCATTTCTTTCTTAGTCATCATGTTTCTAGATTGTTCATCCATAGCCAGAGACTCAATCTTAGTAACAATGTAATCCAGATCTTGAACATACAAAGATAGTGAATGCAATAACCTCAAATTTATATCTTCAGTGTTTGTAGGTATTTCCATTGCTTCCATTTCAGTCACCAATTGTACAATTCTTTTCAAATGTGAGTTAATAGATTCAACAGGTAATGCAGAAAACATCTCTAATTGTCTTTTCAGCTTTTGTTTCTTCATACTCTGAATTTTCGTTCCTCCTTCACACATTTTCTATAAGATTTTGTACAATGAATTGCCTGTGACATATTTCTTAGTTCTTGTCAAGAAAGCCAATGGGACTGCCATTGTCAGAAATAAATATGCCTTTAGATCAATTGCACATTTCCTTAAATCTTCTTTAAATTCATCACCTTCAAATTCTTCTAGTGGAATCACTTTCATTCCATTTCTGTATGCATTATCTTTGTACTTATCAGGATTAGTAGATGGTTTTGGAATATGAGGACCATTAGCAATTAACCTCCACAAGTTGTGATCAACTGTGTTTAAGTGATTTCTAAAACGAATTTCCCGTCCTTTGAAATCAGCCCTTGTTTTAAGCAATGGAACTTTGGAAGCATAATCAGAATTAGTGTTGTTGTTTGCCATTTTTAATTCTTGAAAAATTTGATCTACGGATGACAGTGTCGATCTGCGGACTACAGTGTCGATCTGCGGTCTACAGTATCAATCTGTGTGCTACAGTACTGATATGCGAATAGTTTGAAAATCAAACTTTTTCACAGAAATGAAATCAAATCAATTACTTCATTCTCTCTTTAAGTTTTCTTTAACTAATATGATTGTCTGTAAAGATCTGCGAACACTAGTGATCTTCAAATTGATTTGCGGACAACAGATCTGATCAATTTTGAAGAACAATTAATCCAACAGATCAAAATAAGCTAGAATGCAGATGATTATGAAGAAGACAACTGGAAATTGAATAACAATTGGATCAACTTCAGTAAACATCATCATCTTCTCAATGTACGAACAACAGTGACTTCATAAGATTTGCGAACAACAGTGAAATCATAATTTCAATGATTAGATTCTGAATTTGATTGAAATCAAACGTAAATGTTACATGAATTCATAATGAATGTTCGTTCAATCTCAATTTTTTCAAAAACAGACTTGAATCACAGAAATTTGATGATGAACAGTTCGTAATCACCAACACACTTTTCGATACTTCAATTCCATAATTCGAGCAATTTTCATGTTAAATTCGATTCAAAAGTTGAAAGGATTTATCTCTAGAACAATTTGAACAAATTGAATCGGTTCGATGATTCAAATTGTTGTTGAATTAACAGATTCAAGCAGATTCAAACGAAGTTCGAACACTACTCAACCAACACTATTCAACAATCATGATAACAATCAATCAAACAAACAATTCAACACATGAAATTACTGATAAATGCAATTGTATTAATAGAGAGAATAAGAGTGTGTACAAAAGGTGTAATCGTTCAATGGTTTAAAAGTCTGAAGCCCTAAAATGTACACAAGAACACATATTTATACTACTCTAAACAATACAAACGTGTACAAACAAAAATAACAAAAACTTAAGTTGATGTGCGTATAATAGTCTGTCCGCGCATCTCTAAGTCTATTCTTGTCTGCACATCCAAGTTCTGTCCGCACATCTTTTCTGAAAAACTTTAAATAATATGATTAATATTTATCAACAGTTTATTTAAGGACCTAAATAAATTTATTCATTGACAAAGGTTTGTCAAATCTTGCTATTGGAGTTAAAGTTAAAATAATTTTTATGGGTTTAAAGTTAAAATATAAAACTAAATTTTAAAAGAAGCATCAAATCATTAGAATAACAATTGAGAGAGTAATGTCATTTTAAAGTGTTCTTAGACATGCTACCTAAAACGATAGATTTGACCTTCTATTTTGTAACTCTATTTTCAGGTACCAAATCACCTCTAAAAATTATTAGACCACTTGGGTTTGAAATAAAAAAGTGTAAACTATATTTTAGACTCCAGAAAACTCCCATTTCGTTAAGTTTTGGTCAGTGTATGGCCTCTCAAAGTTTACTTAGATATTCTGCTAGCTTTTCCACTTTTCTTAAGCTACAACTTTTTCGAACTAATGTTTAATGTGTATTAGTAATGTCTTAAGGGCTAACCCAAAGTGTTATAAGAATGTGTTTGTGTTATTATGATGATCATCATTACAAGTTTTACACAGCATATTATCATGACTTTAAGTTATTTATAGAAAATGTTTTTGAACGTTATACGTTGTTAGTGTGTCTAAACCTTGGTTTGATTGTATTCTTTTTCAACTAAGGCTTTTTTTGTTATCAAACCAACCTTTAAAAGTATCTAGTCGTGAGATCTTGGTTATAAGTAGACCATGTCTACCAATGGCCATTTTGCACCCGAGCTTGGCGACGTTGATACGATTTGAGTGAAGATATGTCTTGTTTTCCAAGATTTGTGTTATCGCTTTAAATCTTGTTCATTTTTCTTGTGTTGGAGGTTTGTCTTGTCTTTTCTAAGACCCATTTAGAACCAACATCAAGATCTAGAGGGGAAGAAGAAGAATTTTATGAAAAGCTTTTTAATATATATATATATATATATATATATATATATATATATATTTCTTGGTATGTTTGTAGTTTCTAAACGATAGTTTGTCATGTTTGTTCGTATCTTTCGAGTGACCATTTCTTTGAGCATAGTTTTAATATGTCATTTTTGTTTTGGACTATTATTTTATCAACTTAGTGTCTTGATGGTTAGTAAAACATATGATTTAGTTAAAGAAATGAAGTTAGTGCTTTATCGAACGTTGGTGCGAGAAGGGAGGATGATGAAGGGTGTGATGCTCGATCCGTGGCTTGGTCTTGGTGCCTTTCCTTTGACCGAACAGCAGCAACAAGAAGGAAGGTTGAGTGGTGTGGTTTGTGTGTGTGTGTATTATGGCTCAACTAAGCTTCTATTTATAGGAGATTTTGAGGTTGTTAACCATTAGTTCTTAAGATTATATTAAACCTTGTTTATTAACTAGAAGATCAAAGAATCTTGCAAGACTTGATGGTGATTGTGTGATGGTGATAGGATAGGCGACAGCTACAAGGGAGGAAGTGTGCAAGAAGAAGCAACATGGTACGATCATGGTTAGTTGTGATAACTGTCTAAGGTTTCGGTTAGTTAGTTTATTCGGTAAGTAAACGAGTAGTTTTAGTTAATATATATTCACATTTGTACAAGTTTGTATATTTGCTTGACTACGAAATAGACTTGTGTCGCGTCTTTAGAATATAAATTATTCTATTATTTTAAGGTGGTCAGGTCGTAGTTCTCAAAGTATTGTTTGCATAAAAAAAAAGAAGTTAATATCAGTGATCATCCAAGGTTTTACTCAGTGGAAGATGATTGTCACCACCCAAGGTTTTTATGCCGTGATCATCCATTGATTAATGAGTTTTCCTTGTATGAATCTCTATGTTCATCACACATTTGAATACCATAATCATCAAAAGTAACAAAGCACTCAACCTCACATTTACTAATTTGGTTTTATTGATTTTACACCAAAACATATATATTTATTCAGTATTTGCTAGGGGTTCGCATACATCGATACAAAACATGTTGCTGTTGTGTTTCTGGTTCGTCCATACATACACGACACACACATACTGATATAATACAAGTTGAAATCAATCGATGTATACAATCGCACATATAACCCGAACATGAATGAGTTTTTCTCACCAGAAAACTGTTGAAGAAGATGATCCGAGGAGGGGGGAAATTGGCCGAAACTTTCAGCGGCTGCTGTAACATCCCTCATCGGTTGGGAGGGAGAACAAAACCCGCCTTATAAGGGGGTGGAAAACTTCCCTACCATGACGCGTTTTAAAACGCGTCATGGTAGGGAAGGTTTCCACCCCCTTATAAGGCGGGTTTTGTTCTCCCTCCCAACCGATGTGGGATGTTACATTCCACCCCCCTTAAGGAGGCCAGCGTCCCCGCTGGCACATCGGTCCGGTCCCTAGCTCTGATACCATCTGTAACAGCCCAGTGTAACCGCACCATGATATTGTCCGCTTTGGCGACCGGAACACCCTCAGGCGCCGCCCCTCACGGTTTTAAAACGCGTCATGGTAGGGAAGGTTTCCACCCCCTTATAAGGCGGGTTTTGTTCTCCCTCCCAACCGATGTGGGATGTTACAGCTGCTACTTTCAGTTCTGCTTCAACAACTAACAAGAGAGATGACCGACGATGAGAAAGGAGGCTGTGATTGATTCTGAGTTCGAATGGAAGAGGGATATGAGTTTGCCGTCAACGAGCGAGATGAAGACAGGTGGAGTGGCTCTATTAGGGTTGGGTGATTTAATTCCCATATTACACTTTGCCCATTGTATTTTATTAAGTTATTTACTTAGTTTCAAAAAATAATAAGTTAACTTTCATAAGTTACAAAACGTAACTACACTATATAATTATAATGTACACACCAAGAGAGCAAATAATGAAAGATATTTTAATAGGAAAAGTGCGGAAATGATTTAACGATGTTAACTTGGATTTATGTGTTGTCACATCATCCCGTTGTTAAAAGAATTTTCGTCCTGAAAATTATGTCGCGCCATTAATTGTCTGCAATGAATTAGAACAAAGAGAGATATTTTTTCCAGTTTATCACATCATCCCTATTTTGGTTGAAAATCAATAAAACCAAATTAGTAAAGTGAGGTGGTGCGTTTTAATATAAATGATGAATTATATGCAGAAATGTAAGATGAACACAAGGATTTGTACGAGGAAAAACCCTTGATCAATATATGATCGCCGGTATAAAAACCTCGGGTGATGACAATCGTCTATCACCGATTATATAAACGATGAAATAAATATTACAACTCGAGAGCTATAATGATTGTTTACAATCAAGTGTGTAAGTTGAGAGTGTGTGTATATGCTAAATCATCATAGCCTCTTAATTAAATAAATAAAATATTTAACCAACTATGCTAAAAAAGTGGAAGAAAGAGACTTTTGGACGTTGGACTGCTTAATTGCATAACAACAACTTCTTGAACCAGTCAAACACGTATGTAACCTATAGGCAAATAAAGAAACAAATGTAGAGCATTCGTTAGTAAAAAATACAACCAAGTGTTAAGGATCCTCAATCCTCTGAAGACCAGTAACTGTTAGGGCTCTTGTCTAGAAAGATTTAATTTGTCTTTAAATGTATAGTTTGTCTTTTTAAGGAAATAAATTGTTATATCCCTAAAGTGTGTTGATGATATAAATAGAAAGTTATAGGCATCTAGGTTAACAGAGTGAGCAAGTATGTTGTATTCAATTTTCCCACTTGATTATACTGTAACCTTTGTGATCATCATTACAAGTGAATTTTATGTATTCGTGTGTTGATTATTGTTACTTTGCATAGATATGTGATTGTTAATCTCGTATATAGCAGTTTCGATCCAATTAAACATATCAATTGGTATTAGAGCTGTTAATTTAGAAGTGTTCTTCGCTATTCATCAAGCAGAAACACTCAAAAACTGCTCTATTGAGATTTTTATGATCTGTTGTTGAAATTTGCTTTGATCTATCATCCTAATCGATTCTAATTCACAACATAGGTGTTGATTTCATTCAGAAAAGATCAAATCTGAAGAATTAAGTAAAATCAAACCCAAAACTGTTCGATCAAAAAATGAACTAAATTCATAATCTAAGGATGTTGTTTGAGATTGATTGATACATGTGTGTGAATTTTGAAAAAACTCAACAAGTTTTTAAGAAATCGTGAAAATTTGAAGATGATATTCTTGTCTTGTGAAGACTTTTATTGATGATTTAGACGTACCAGGACTTAGAATTTCAACAAAAATTAAGCTATGTTAGACGTGTGAAGGAATTGTGTAGTATTAATTGGGTTAAAATCAGAAAAATCTTAAAATTTGAAGATTACTGTTGAGACGTATGATACTGTTGAGAGGTGTGATACTGTTTAGTCGTGTTACTGTTCAGTCGTGTCAGTGTTTTCAAGCCGTGTCAAGGATTTTCCAAGTGTTTTCCGTGTTACTATTCAGAGGTGTCATCAGTTATTTTCAGACGGGTGCGTCACTATTCAGCCATTTCATAGTTATTTAGATAGGTGAGTAATTGTTCAGCCGTGTGAAGTCTCAGTCGGGTCAAGAATTAAAGCTTCAGTCGTGTAGTCAATTGTTCAGACGTGTGACTATTTAGACGTGTTACTGTTCAGCCGTGTGACTATTTAGCCGTGTCATCTTCAAACATCATTATCTGAATCATTGTTCTGTCGTATCAACTTTTAATCACTTAATTTAGATTTTATTTTAATTTTCAATTTAATTGTCTTTTTCAAAAAATTAACAAAAATACCAAAAATATTTTCTTAATCAATTTAAAAATGGCTCCTAATGATGATTTAGATAATTGTGTCCCAAGGTTAGTTAACCGTGCAGATTTCAAGAATTGGACGATCAGATTGAAACATCATTTGTGCTCTATTGACAATGATTTATGGAAGTCGATTGAAAAAGGTCTGCATATTCATGTTCTTGCACCTGATGATGTTAGTAACTACACCAAAGACTCCACAGAACATTATCCAGAGGATGATTTATAGAGAGAAGACTTACGAAAGGTGAAAAATGACAGTAAGACTTATTATTTGATGTGCAAAGGTCTACACATTGTATAAAGCACTGAAAGTGATTTGTGAAGGAGGAGAACATATAAGAAGTCTCAAGAATCAGAAATTGAAGTGACAGTTGGAACTGTTTGAGCATATATCTGGAGAGACTGTTCACCAAATGATGAATAGGTTTGTGCATTTAACTACTGAGATGAAAAATGCCAGGGTGAAAACAGATCTTCAAGATTTAAATGAAAGATTATTGGGTGCTCTTTCATCTTCCTGGAAATAAACAGTTACTTTGCTGAAGCATACTGAGAAATTCCCAATGGACTTAGATCTTCTCATTGCAAAATTGAGGAAGTTGAAATTGATGAAAGTTCAAGGAATACAGACAGATCTACTTCTCAGGCTCAGTATAAATTTGTTGTTAATCCCTCCAACACAGTTGAGAATTCTTTTCTTGTGCAAGATGGCCACACCAGAAGGTGGAGGTGATCTATTTGTTGGTGCAAGCATCTATACCGATTCAACTTATCATACAAGCTTTCCAATCTCTACCAGAAGCTCAATCTCAACCAATAAAAGTTCAATATGAAACTCAAAGCATAAGTTCTGCAATGCCATTGAAAGTCAAAGATATGATGAACATTCTTTTGCAAGATGATGAAACAAAGAATGCTTTCACTGCATTCATGGCAAGTTTTCAAATCAAGGCAGCCATCTAACTCAACTGAATGTTGTTCTTCAAGACCTTTTTAAAATGGATCCTGATGATGTTGAAGAAATGGATTTAAACTGGCAAATGGTTATGGTGGGATACTGAACTCAGAACATGCGTATGTTAATCGTAATTTCAAGCCAAGTGCTAACAAGACTGTTGGTTTTGACAAATCAAAGTCGAGATGTTTCAACTGCAACTGCTATGGTCATTTTTCTAGGGAATGTAAAGCTTCAAAGAATCAGACTTATAATGGTTAGGAAAGTTCAAGTAGTCAGAATTAGAATCAAGGCCAAAGTAAAAATACACAACAATCTTCAAGCTATCAGAATCGATGAAGGTAAATAGTCAGAAGATCAGAACAAGACACTTGTGGTCAGTGTTAAAGATGTTTATGACTGGAGTGCTTATGCGGAACAGTTTACAGTTAATCTTACTTCTAATTTGGCTCTGGTTTGTGAAATCGAAAATGAAGACTGGTCTAAAGAAGGTGATGTTAAAGCTCTTGATGATGAGAATCAAGAATCTGAAGCCTATGATTGGAGTGAAAAATCTGATCCGTCTGAAGAATCAGAAGCTAAAACTGCACTTATGGCTACATCAGAGGAATCATTTACATCTACTGAATTTGAACAACCAAAGGTTGGTTCTGAATTACCTCCCAATTATATTCCAATTCCTGATGATGTGAAAAATAGGTTGTGTTCCAAAGAATGCATTGCTTAGGTTGAACATTATCGAACCCATTTGTTTAAAATCTCTGATAAATTAAGCCAACATGAAAAGATTCATGAAAAACTTTAAAATGATCATAAGATTTCGGATGATAAGATAAATTCACTTCAAAAGTCTTGGAACAAAACTTTAAAAGAACTTAAAATTGTCATAAAACAACTTGAAGAAATGACAAAAGCACTTGAAACTGAAAAGATTGCTCATGCAGCAACTCAAGTTGATCTAATAAAGATGAAAATTTCAAAATTCATCATAGCTAAATTGGTAAGCGAACGAAAAGATAATAAAGCCGAGTTGGGTTTTATTCATTAACCAATGCTTGAATCAATATCAAACAATTTACCTAAGAACTTCAATCAATTTGATCATTCACCTGAAAATGAAGAAAAGTTCAAAGAAACAATCCTGAATCTAGAAGCTCGAAAGGGAAAGATTATGTAAATTGTGTATCTGAGATCGTAAAGGAAGAAGAAGTTGTGTTGACTGGACATGATGATCAGATTAGTGAAAAGTCAAGTCCCATTCTGGAGCAAGTTGTTGATTAGGAAGAACTAAATCAGGAACACCGATGGTAGAAAAGGCAGAAAGCAAATTCTTAGGATTCAATGATCCTGAATTTCTCAAGTGGAAGAAAAACCATAAGGAAATCCCTGCTGCTGTAACTCAACAATGCCAAAATGCAACGAATGATGATGGTTCTACTTCCAAATCGCAAAAATCAAAGAAGTCAACTAATAAATCAAAATCAAAGCAAGAAAAGCTAAATTTGTAATGTCATCAAGTGACAAACTCATAACCAATCAAGCTCAATCAAACAAATATGTGTCAAAAACTATGTCAAAATTGACAAAACCAGTAAAGTTTGTGTCTGCTGCAACATTTGATATGAACTCATCTCAAAGTCACCAAACAAATTCTAAGATCAAATCTCTCTCTGATCTGAAAACAGGTTCAGGTCCTAAGACTTCCGCTATTAAACAATTTGAATCAAAGAAAATAACTAAGAAAGATGTTTCAGAATCAAAAACTGTTTCAAATGCAAAACCACATTCTGTACCAATAAAAAAAATCGCAAACACAATCTCCAAATTAGAACCAAATTAACTTTCAATCACACAAATTGTAAAAGAATCACCTGTTGGTTTCACATCTAAAGTTAATAATCAGTTGTTCAAAATCAGCAAAAGATATTGTGAGATATGTGATCGTTATAACCATGAAACTGCTAAGTGTTTATTTAGCAGGTATTGTCATTACTACAACAAAAGGAATCATTCATCGGAGGAATTTTATTATAAACAAGTTTTGTGATATTTGTGAGAGATGTAATCATGACACGTCTGATTGTTTCTTTCGAAAAACCTCACCTCGAGAAAGGATTAATCAACCACATTTTCAAAGAAATCAATATTTTGCTTTTCAAAATGTAACTAACAATCCGTCTTTTGGTTCAAGACCGTTCAAAAGAATCAATTCTGAGAAAAATGCTTTTTGCGATGTGCCATCGAGGCAATATCAGTCAAACAGATTTCTGCGAAGAGCTGTGATGGTTGGTGGTCAAAGAAAAATTAACAACAACGTGAGCAGTAAAGTAAGTAGTTAATTACAATTGGACAAGACAAGGTTTGAATACTGACGGGACTTAGGAGGGGTATGTTTAGAACATGACTAGTCAAGTAAGTAGTTAATTACAACTTGCCACTTTCATTAGGAACTTACAGTACTTGTCACGCCCTGAATTGCCATGACTGACGAACGTGACTGTTTGAATCTTATAGGAAGTAAGAAATCGCACCCAAGAGAGTAACTAGAAGCTCTGCCAAGACTGCTAATGCTAAGGTGATAGGTTCAATTGGATCGATAATATCACTCAAATGATCTGAATAACTCGCACAAACAAAACGATTCAATCACAAACACAGTTCATACTCATAAATTCTCTTGTATATTGATGATCAAAGCAATTCGTAGTACAAGTGCAGGAGAAACAAAATCACACACAGTTAATTCTCTCTCTAACAGTGTAAAAGTAATCTAGCCTCTTTTCTAACACACGCACACTACATGCTTATAACAAACAAAATGCAAGTTTAAGGAAAATACATAATAAACCCTAAACTATACAAACATATAAACAAACATACAAAGTAAATCTTAACAAGGAAATAACCCTAACAGTACTCCCCCTAAGATTTATCTTTGGATCTTCAAAAAAACTTCAATCTTTTTCTTTTTTTATCAGCATCAATCTTCAATCTTTTTCTACCATTCTTCTGGTTCTTCTTTCACAGTCAGCAACTCTCGACCTTTATATTCTTCCTTTTCCTTCAAGGCTTCTTCAATGCAGGATTTGAACTTTTCAGCGATCTTAGCTTGTCGAGGCTTGGATTCATTCGTCAGAATTGGCAAAGCATTCATGCGCCTAAGCGAATCCAGATTTAAACCTGCAAAATCGATATTAGCATAAAACTCAAACGGCAACTCTTGGCCTTGAACTTTCACTTCCAAAGTACCCTTCCTGCTGATCCGCATATATTCTATCTCTGGTATATCAACCATCACGAGATTAGAATTTAGTAAAGCCTTTCTCACACGAATCTTCTCCGAAGCAGCAGCAATCACTTCTATCATCACAGTGAATAATTTTCTGTCAGCTTCAGCGAGTTTGTCTTTGCATTTCTCAATCTTGTAACTTCGCAAAAATTCAATGTAAGTAGGATGCAGCAATTTCAACTCAAAGGTACTAAAGAGTGTGATCATATCCTTGTCCCAATCCTCCAAGTTTCGAACAAGCTTCAGTTCAAACGTTTCCTGATTGTAGAATACCCTGTGTATTGGCTTCGTCATCTGACTTCCATCAATCACCTTTAGTCCAGGATCTGTAATCTTGTCAAAATACTAATCCGAGAACTCTTCTAAATACATATCCTCAGTCACAACCAAACGCTTTTTCTTTCTTTGTTTCTTTGCTTCCACATAGGCTGAGTCTTCCTGTTGGCCTCGGAAATCCAAAAACTTTGGTGATCTACCAATTCCGGCATCAAGCAACATTACACACTTATCACCACGCTCAGCGTGCGTGTGATTTATCAACCTCAGTTTGTGTAATTCTTTCAAGTCCTGAACCTCTAGTTTAAAGATGCTTGAGTAGTAATGATAAACGTCACATAAACCATTTACCCTCTTAATCATAAATGCATCAAAAACTTCATCATATTTCCAAGCTATTATCTTCACCTTCTTATTCGCTTCAGGCACAATCATCGAATCCAGTAATTCAGCAATCGATTGTCCTTTACTCAGCAGTGACCTAACAATATCACCTGCTGTTGCTGCTTTATGCCAAGACTCACGCACCTCCATTGGTATGTTGTAAGATTTAGCTTCGCTTGGAAACATATCCATCAGTTCATGTCTTTTCTTATGTGCATCTTCAGGTAAAGCCATTATTGGAATCTCCTTTGGTCCAAGCACCTTAAATCTCTTTGTCAACTCGTAATACTGAGGATTGTTATAATCCAAGTAAAACATTCTGTTGTACATCTTCTCCGTCTTCATAAAACTAACCACTATCTTTCTCAGTGACTCAGACTTCAACCTTTGCAGCGTCTTGTATGGATAGTTCCTCGAACTCAACCAACTACGCATATTTGATGTAGTCATTTCATCTGGGTTTTGATGATAAAGCTCAGTTGGAGGTAAGTCTTCTATGTTTAAGCTTTCTTGCATCGGAGTCCATTCACCCATCTCAATCACGAACTCTTTCTGATCAGCTTCGGCTTTATCTTGGGCAGTAATGCACTTCTCATACTCTTCGTTTATCTGACTTACTGTCAAGCCATTCAAGAACACCGAATTGTACTTCATTCTTTCAAGATAGGCAAACCTCTGATCCAAATCATCTGGTAATTCTTCAGCAACATTCTGTACAGGCTCAGCTTCATCCTCAGATTCAGTCCAATCTATCTCATCTAAATCATCCAACGCTTCTATCATAGGTGCATCATCAGTTTGAATCGGCTCAAACTGACTTGCCACTTCAGTTTCTGTTTTAAACACACTTTCAACTTCACCAGCTTCAGGTTGAATCGGCTCAACCTGAACTGTTTCCTCAGAGCCCACTTCTTTCTCACTTTCTGTCACTGCAAATACTTCAGTTTCTGCTTCAGACACAATCTCAGTATCAGCACTCTTCTCAGCCTCAACTTCAGCTACAGATTGAATCGGCTCAATCTGCACTGGTTCATCAATCTTCGCCCTTTTTGAACTTCCTTCATCACCAAAAATTTCAGGAACATCATCTATCTTCCTCTTTCCCTCAGCTTTGTCCAGATTGACCGTTTCAGTAGCAGCTTCATCGGGAATGATAATTGGCGATTCCACTCTAATTCCAACATTCGAAGTTCCTCTTGCTCTAGTCAAATAAACTTTTGGCACATTCGATTCAGTCACTATAACTTCATCAGAAAAATCTTTGTCTGAAGATGAGCCAGCCTTCTTCGGTTTCATTTCTTCCAACTCTTTTTCTAACATCTCTTTCTCGGCTTCCAAAGTATTACATTCAGCTTTAACCTCAGTATAATCATATTTTAGGTTCTCATGCTCCTCTTTGAGTTTATCATAATCATCTCTCAACTTTACATGCTCATCAACAAGTTTCACATGATCTTCATCCAACTTCTTGAAAATTTTTAGATTCTGATTATGAATATCCCAATACTCATCCAATCTCTTCCTTTTTCGTTCATTTGAAGCTTTCATCAACTCATTTGCTTCAATCAACTTTGTCACCATATCCTCCAACTCACCTATTCTTTTCTCCTTCTCATCCTCAGATTGATCAACACTCGGCACAACATTTGGTGAAGACTCCAAATCTTGTCCAATGTTTTCAACAAATGGTGATGACGTGGTAGGAATATCATCAGTACAAGGAATAGTAGCGCCAGCATCAGCTTCCTCAACTGTCTGTGCCACAATTTCAGCTTCGGCCACTACCTTCTGTGCAATTTGGAGAACATCAATCTCCTCAGACTCAACAATCACAGGTTTCGACCTCTTCCTTCGAACATACTGAACAGATACATCTTTTGGAATCTCAGCAACAACCTCTTCAATCACAGAAGCAACCGTAGCAGGTTCTTTTATCTCAATAGGCTCACTAACCTCAACATTCTCTATATTTTCTGTCTCAGTCTCCATTGGTTCAACCTCCTCTGAATTAGATTCAGATTCAGCATCATCACCACCATCATCATTACCATCCTCATTATCATCATCTTCTTCATCTTCTGGATGACGAGCAAAGTACTCGTCATCATCCAACAAATTATCTGGCACCTCATCCACAAGGTCCATTGGATCAACAATCTCTCCATGAGATATGTGATAATATATTCCTTCTACATCTTCTTCATTGTTGACTATATCTCTCATATAGTCAAACAATTCAATGTCAGGCACATTCCCGATACTCATCTTTCGGTAAGAGAGATCGTTCATGTCCTCAGTATATAAAATGCCTCCAGCATAACCTTCACTTCTGATCACAGGATAAGCAATATTGATCATCAGTTGTAAGAACCTCGGGTACATGAGGAACTTAAACCTTTTGCCTTTCACCAAATTGAATACAAAACCATTCATAATCCACCTCGACATGTTGAATGGCTTGTTCTCTGCTATGGCCACAATTGGTGAGGCAATATCTGAAGGAAAGTTATCAAAACCTGCACTCCTCCTGGACATGCATTGCTGTACAACATAACACAGCAGCTTATACTTCCTTCCCAACTTAGCCCTGTAAAACTGTGACTTTGGAAACACAGGTGGATGTCCCATGTTCACAAAACACGCTTTACATTCCTCCATAGTCAGTTCATCCATCATACCAACCTCATCCTCATCTATCCTCAGGGCTTGTCTAATAGCTTCTTCAGTAACATTCAGTACCCAATCTCTAGTAATATGCCCTCTCACCATAGCAACACCATTCTCATCTCTCACCACCTCAGCTGTTCTCCAGAAGCTCTTGATCAGCCTAGCATATATGACCGGTTTGGCACATATAGCATATACATATTTAGTCCTCTTGATGAACTTAATCATATCCCTATAACCCTCTGTCTCAGGAAGTGATTCATCTAAACATGCCACTAGATTATGTTTAGGCTCAAACTTGAGATTCTCCATCTGTTAAAAACATAAACAAACACAAAACAAGGCAAATGTATTAGATTCTTCATTAAACTTATCAAAAATTTTAATAAGTGTTTAACTAAAAGTTAGAAAGCAAAACATTAACATAATCAGTTTAAATCCTAAATTGTTCTAATAACCTGATTTTCATCATTTTAATCAAACAACATTGAATTTTAAAGATTATACTTCATGTTTAAACTTTTAACAGTTAATCACTTAGGCAATATTTTGACAAATTTATGATGAGAAAGTTTAACATGTTTTGGTTCAGTTTTAACACGTTTAATCACTTTTAAACAGATATTTCATCGTTTTGATGTTTAACTTTTAAAAGCTTCAAAGTTCATCAATGGCGATTTTATCAGTAAAGAACATTTTGAGTGATTCAGTTGATTTTAAGGTGTTTTGGTGCAAATGAGTGGTTGAATGTTGATGATCGACAGATTTTAACCCTAAAACAACATTCGATTTATGTTTTAATACACAAAATCAAAGTGTCGATTCAAAGTCCAAAACACTGTTCATCATCGTTTTTCTTTTTAACAGTTGATTTGCAGGTCGATTTAGGTCAAAAACACTTAATCTCTACCTTATCCAATCGATTAACCTTGTTACAGAAACAAATGATTGAATATGATAACAATGGCGATTCAATGTACAGAGTGTTTGTGTGAAGGTGAAAGTGTGAAATGATAAGTGTTCGTGAAGAGGCGGTATTTGTATCGTCAAAAATTTTTAGGTCAAACTTTAAGTGCCGGGTCAACATAAGTGACGGGCAAGCTTAAAAAGCCCAATAAGCCTTGCCGGGTCAAGTACTGTATGGACGGGTCATGTACTGTAGTGACGGGTCAAGTACATAAGACAAGTCGCAAACATATGAAAAACACTTGACGGGTCAAGCACTGTAGGGACGGGTAAGTCACTGTAGTGACGGGTAAAGGTTAGGAACAACTACACCTGATGGGTTTTATTCATCACCCGGCAGAATAGTTATCTTCAACATCACCCGGCAATATTTCTTCATTACCCGGCAACACAGTTGCTTTCCTTCATCATCCGGCTTGCTTTTCTTCTTTACATGGCAACCTTCTTCACAAGTCATCTTTCTTCACAAGTCAACTTTCTTTACACGGCAATCTTCTTCATTACCCGGCAACACAGTGTCATACCTTTACACGGCAAGAAGATTTCTCTTTTACCCGGCTGTATAGTCAACACTTGTCACCCGGCAAGATATCTATGACCTTCACCCGGCTGTATTTGACATGATCATTGCCCGGCTGTACAGTGGTCATAATATCTTCACCTTTTCCTCAATCACCCGGCAAGTATCAGACTTACAACATTACCCGGCTGAACAGTTCTATACCCGGCAACATAGTTACATCTAATATCTTTGCCCGGCTGTAACACTTGTTCACTTTTCTTCA
Source organism: Tagetes erecta (assembly GCA_030867185.1). Lineage (NCBI taxonomy): Eukaryota > Viridiplantae > Streptophyta > Magnoliopsida > Asterales > Asteraceae > Tagetes > Tagetes erecta. Next base: position 2,641,137 of record CM061486.1, on the reverse strand, counting down.
TTTTTCTCATCTGTTGACTTTATCAACGTCATTTATTGCACCTGCAAACATTCTCTGACATATTAATTAGACAAGATATCCTTAAAAAGAATGTTTGTCATATTAATTATCAAACAATATTAAACATTGCGACAAATTTAATTCCAATTAAATTCATTTTTCTTTTTCTTTTTCAAAATGTTTTTGCACAACCAATTTTTTTTATATCCCGAAGCAATTTTTTTTTTTAAAAAAAAATAAATTACAAGACCTTGGGTTTGTTTTTACCACATCCAATACTCTTGCTTTTCATACCACATAATCTTGTTCATTCAAAAACACACTTATTCAAAACAAAATATTTTTGGATTTTTGTAGATATTTTTCTTCTTCCATTTATTCTCCCCCTAAACTTGAAATTTCTTGAAATTTTTAAGTTTAACAGGATGTTGATGTATCAATAATGATTCCAAATGCCTGCACACACAAAGCACACACAGTAAAATAAAGACATATGCAATGCAATGAATCAAAATATCGCAGTGAGATCATACCACACATTATCTGAACATGTTTTGCAAGTTTTGAATAGACATTTGACTTATGCTTGATTGAGTGATGATATGAAACCATATCAATTAGCTCGAGTTGACACACTTACTTTTTCAGTATCATGATGATATTTAAGGTTCGATTAGAATGACTTATGTGACCCACATGTATACATATGTCAACATATTTCCTTATCAATCACTACCTGAATGCATATTGCACAAAACCTGGTCACTTACAGTCATACACAGTGTGGAATCTGGGTTCTATTCGGATTTGGTCCACTTTGGGACTTCTTTTTAATTCCATCTTTGGGAATTTTTCTTTCCTATCGTTCCCCTTGGGAATCTTCTGAATTCCTTTTTGGAATTTTTGTTTGGTGTTGGTCCACATTTGGGACTCTTTTTGTTCCATTTTGGAATCTTTTGCTGCACCTTGAAGCTCAAAAGAGACTTCGTGTGAGACTTCAGGTCTGTGGGTACCACAACAAAGAAGCTCACGATGCGGTTCATCACACTGAATACACTGCATCGTTACCCGATCATGCACAACTATCATCACAAGAAATGTATCAAAAGATATATATCTAGACATGTATAACAATGGAACTTAACACAAAGATCATTAAGTTTATGTTTGTCAACAATCAACTTACTTTTTCAGTCTAATTGTCTGAGCTGTCTAGCACATCAACTAACGTTCATCAGTCTTTATTAAAAATGATGTAACACATAATGTCTAGTGTAACTATCATCTCTCACTTTGTGCAATATAGATTCTTATGACATGAATTTTTCTTTTCTTTTTGCTTTTATCTTTTGTTTTTGCTTTTCTACTTTTTCTTTTTCACGCAAGCACACACAATGCAAAACATAAAGTAAAAGACAAAGGAATCAAAATATAACATCAACTTATTATATTTTTGGCTTTTATAATTTTCTGATTTTTGTTTTGGTTTTTGAAAAATAGAATCAATCATGATTGATTAATCCTATGGATTGAATTAAGAATTCAAACCGGCCTGACAAAAAAGATTTTGTGAAAAGATCTGCCAGTTGTTTGTCGGTATGAACCTTAATCAAAATTATTAACCCCTTTTCAGAGTTATCTCTTAAAAAATGATATCTAATTTCGATGTGTTTGGTTTTAGAATGTTGAACAGGATTAGCAGTTATAAACATAGCAGCAGTATTGTCTATGTAAATAGGAGTTTTTAGAAAGTTAAACCCGTAGTCCAGCAACTGATTTTGTAACCATAAAACCTGAGAACATCCTGCAGATGCAGCGATATACTCTGCTTCAGCTGTGGATACAGAAACATTGGTCTGCTTCTTGCATTGCCAAGAGACAAGCCTTGGACCCAAAAATTGACATCCACCAGTTGTCGATTTCCTGTCAAGAGCACAACCACCAAAATCACTGTCAGAATAGCTATATAATTCAAAATTTCCTTCGTAAGGATACCATAACCCAAGATTTGGTTTCCCTTTGAGATATCTGAATATACGCTTCACAGCAACAAGATGCGACTCTTTCGGATCTGACTGGTATCTGGCGCATACACACACAGCGTACATGATATCTGGTCTTGATGCAGTAAGATACATCAGAGAACCGATCATTGATCTGTATAGTGTTTGATCAACTGCTTTGCCCTTTGGATCCGGTTGAATCTTGCAATTCACATCAGATGGAGTTCGAATTGTTTGACAATCTAGCATCTTGAATTTCTTCAACAACTTCTCAACGAATTTTGATTGATTGATGAAAATTCCGTCAGCAGACTGTTCCACTTGTAATCCAAGAAAGAAATTAATCTCCCCCATAGAACTCATCTGGAATCTAGACTTCATGATTTCTTCAAATTCTTTGCACATTGACGCACTGGTCGAACCAAAGATAATATCGTCCACATAAACTTGAACACACAATAAGTCGTCATTCTCCCTCTTCATAAACAAAGTTGGATCAATCTGTCCTCTTGTGAATCCATGTTCTAGTAAATGCTTGGATAATGTCTCATACCAGATTCTAGGAGCTTGGTGTAGACCGTATAGAGCTTTACTCAACTTGTATACACGATGAGGATAGTCAGGATCTTCAAAACCCGGAGGTTGTCTGACATAAACGTCATCTGTAATTGGTCCATACAAGAAAGCACCTTTAACGTCCATTTGGAATACTTTAAACTTCATGAAAGAAGCATATGCAAGAAAAACGCGTATGGCTTCAAGTCTTGCGACCGGAGCAAACACCTCTTCGTAATCAATGCCTTCTTCCTGAGTGTATCCCTGTGCAATCAGTCTTGCTTTGTTTCTAACCACGATGCCACGTTCGTCTGGCTTGTTTTTGTACAACCATCTTGTACCAATTGCGTTCTCTCCTTCAGGTAAGTCCACAAGTTTCCAAACTTCCTGTTTGCGAAACTGAAGTAATTCCTCCTGCATGGCCTCAATCCAACTGTTATCTTTCAGCGCCTCTGAAATATTCTTTGGCACCACTTGAGATAGAAAACACGAGTAAAGACACACATTTGCTTGCTCTGTCTGACTTCTTGTAGTTCTCTGATTCAACGGCCCAATAATCTGAGAGACAGGATGTTTCTTGTGAATTCGATGAATAGGAATATCACCTCCTTGCACTTGAGTCTCTAGATTAGAAGTATTCAGATTTGGTAGATCTTGTAGTATGGTCGAAGTATGCGGTGTGAAATTCGGGACTTGATCCGGTGAATTGATGAAGTAATCAAAGGATTCTGGAATAACTTCAGCATTCGGATCTGATGATGGTTGATTCTGAACAGATCCACCATCATTAGGAGAAATCACGTCTTCTTCATGATTGTTCGATTCTTGATCTTCATTAGAACCAGAAGGACCCAGAGCTTGACTGGATTTGACATGATCAGGATTGTGAAAAGACATAAATGGATATTCAGAGTTGAGATTTCCATCTTCGTCATTATCAGAATCGTCACTAAAGCATCCTAAGTCGCCTGATTCCTTCCTTGCGTTTCCTGAAAAATCAAATAAGTTAGAATTGAAGGATTTCGATAATGAATCTAAATCAAATAACCATTCGGGACCATGAGCCACTAAAGGAAACGAATTTTCTAAAAACTTGACGTTAATAGTTTCAATAACAGTATTTGTTTTGCTATTAAAAACCCGATAAGCTTTAGAAACAGACGAATAACCTAAGAAAAATCCATCGTCAGATTTAGACTCAAACTTCCCGAGATGATCATTCAAATTTAAAATCGATACCGGACAACCAAATGCTTTCAAGTAAGAAATATTTGGTTTCCTTCCAAACAACAACTCATAAGAAGTTTTCTTTTTATCATGCACTAATAATGTTCTATTTTGTACAAAACACGCAGTAGCAATAGCTTCGTCCCAAAAAGTGATCGGGATTTTGGCATCTGCGAGCATAGATCTTGCTGCTTCAATTAGTGTCCGATTTTTCCGTTCCGCAACCCCATTCTGTTGAGGCGTTCTTGGAGCACTAAACTGACGCGCAATTCCTTTTTCTGCACAAAATAAATCCACATTAGCGTTTTTGAATTCAGTACCATTATCACTTCTTAAAATTTTAACTTTGCATTCCAATTGATTTTCAACTTTAATGATAAATTCTTTTAATAATTCAGCTGTTTCAGATTTTGCATGCAAAAAATAAACCCACGAAAATCTGGTAAAGTCATCTATGATAACAAAACAGTATGATTTTCTCCCGATGCTTTGAACGTTGGTCGGTCCAAAAAGATCCATATGTAGCATCTGCAAGGGTTTTGAAATGGAGTTTTCGAGCTTGGACTTAAAAGACATCCGATGCTGTTTTCCCTTCAAACACGCTGGACAAAGATCAGTTGTGGAGAATTTCTTCGATGGGATTCCCACAGCGTGATTTCCAGTTACCAAACGGTTCATGTTTCTGAAGTTGGAATGTCCCAGCCGTCTATGCCAAAGCTGACTCTCATCATTTGAAGCATGGGCAATGAGACAGGTTGTTTCGGTTTCGGCATCAATCTGCGACATATCCAATTTGTATACATCACGATCTCTAGGCGCTTTAACCACTACCCACTCATTGTCAATCTTGAAACCTGGTTTAAGAATATAACAGAAAGAATCATCAAAAAGAGTTGAATAAGATTTATCACAGATTTGAGATACACTAAGTAAGTTAAAGTTCAACTGTGCACAGTAGTTGACTTTATCAAAACTAATGATCCCATTGGAAACAGTTCCTTCTCCTGTGATTTTACCACCCGCATCACCTCCAAAAGCTACATGAGTGCCATTCTTTTGCTTGAAATCCTGAAGCAAGGCATGGTTGCCTGTCATGTGCCGGCTACACCCACTATCAACGAACCATGAGTTGATAGGTCTTCTTGGGCGTACCTGCAATTCAAACATTTTCAGTTAGTTTGGTCAACCCAGGCCCACACGGTCTTGGGTTTTCCGAATTTATCTGCAATTGTAACTTGTTTATATTGAAGATTTTGAAAATTTGTTTCATTCATGAGATTTTGATGCTGATAACTGTTGTTTCGCCCATTGGCGTTCATTGACTGCTTTCTTCTTAAAGCCCTGAACCTTTCCTCCAACTGAGGATCAAGGTTGTTTTCAAAATTTTGGTTTCTTACCAACAAAGCTCTTGGCTTAAAATTGTTAACCTGCACACTTCTTGACAGGTTAGAAACAGAATTGTTCCGATTGAAATTTCTCAAAACCGGAGAATGACTTTGACTCAAATTTTGAAAACCATATGAATTATTTCTTTGAAAGTTTGAATATGGAGTCATTTCTCTAGTCGAGTTTGATCGAAAGAAACAATCCTTTGTGTCATGGTTTCTTCTTTCACAGATATCACAAAATTTGTTAAAATAACATTCTTCTGAAGAATGATTTCTTTTGTCACAGAAACTGCAGTACCTGTTAAAGAAACATTCAGCAGTTGCATGATTATATCTATCACAAATTTCACAATGTTTCTTGCTAATCCTAAAGAGCCGATTGTTAACTTTTGATGTTGAACCAAAACGTGATTCATTATCTTGGTTATTCGGTTTTAGATTAACGTTCTTTTGTGGAGTTTTGGTTTGCGATTTTGATTGCATGGGACTTTGGTTCGATTTTAAACTGTTCTGTTTGGTTACCTTTTTGTTTTCAATTCTCTCATCATTGACAGCGGAAGACTTAGGACCTGAACCTGTTTTCAGACCAGAGTTAGATTTGATTTGAGCATTGATTTGGTTACCATACGAACCGTTCATGTCGAAAGTACCTGCAGACACAAACTTTATTGTCTTACCTTTTGACACTTTCTTGACAGGTTTTACGTTTTGAGCTTTGGTATTTTCATTTGATTTTAAGACACTTTTGCCTTTTGACTGTTTCGTTTCAGATTGATTGTTCATGATTTTCGATTTCTGCTTCTTTGCATTCGAAACTTCAGTCTTTTTCACTTCTTGCTTCTTGATCAACTGATCAGCAACTTGCGCCTTTTGTTCTTTCTTCCACTTGATGTACTCAGGATCATTGTATCCTGAAAATTCACCTTCTTCCTTCACCGTTGTTTCTGGTTCGGAATTAAGTTTTGGATACTCAACAAGTTGAATTAGAACAGGCTCTAATTTGTTGTCAGATTTGTTGCTTGCTTCATTGTCAGCTTCAGTTGTCATTCCTTCTTCTTCTCTCAAACTTTCAATCAACACCTCAGATCCTTCGGACTCGGATTTACTTCTTTGAATTTCTTTGAATTTACGTTCATTTTCAGGTGAATGATCAAATTCATTAAAGTTTTCCGGTAAGGTTTGAGTGATTGAATTTGGCATCGGTTCATGAGTAAAACCCAACCCGGTTTTGTTTTTCTTACCTCTTTCATTAATGAGTTGTTCAACCATTGTTTTACAACTTTTAACTTTCTTTAATTCAACTTGTGTGACAGCATGTTCAACTTTTTCTTGTTCAAAGTTCTTTGTCATCTCTTCAAGTTGTTTGGTAACAAGTTCCAGTTCTTTCAAAGTTTTGTTCCATGATTCAGTTAGTGACAAAATCTTGTCATCAGAAATTTTGTGATCAATTTTAAGTTGTTCATGAATCTTTTCATGTTTGCTTAATTTGTCACCTATTTTAAATGAATGAGTTCGATAATGTTCTACTTGTTGAATGCACTGTTCAGAACACAACCTTTCTTTCACATCAGCAGGTAGGGGAACATAATTAGGGGGTAAGTTATTACTAACCTTTCGTTGTTCAGTAGAAGATGAAGATTCATTTTCAGTAGCCATCAGCGCAACTTCGGTTTCAGTCTCTTCAGTAGGATCTGCTTTTGCGCTCCAGTCATAATCTTCAGAATCTTCACTCACATCATTAACCATCTTTCCATCCCCTTCTTCAGACCAGTCTTCTTCTTCAATTTCACATATCAGTGCCAGATTTGATGTAAGATCAGATGTAAACTGTTCTGCATATGCACTCCAGTCGTATCCGTCTTGTACACTTACAACCAATGCTTTAGTCTGATCTTCTGGCTTCTTTCCTTCATCCTTCAACTCAGGCATAGGAAGACTTTGGTACGGCTTTTGGAAGGAACGCTGATTTCTTTGCTGGTAACTTGAAGACTGTTGAGAACTTTGACCTTGACCTTGATTGCTTGAACTAGCTTGGTCATTAAAATTCTTTGGAGCTTTGCATTCTCTTGAAAAATGACCATACTGGTTACAATTAAAGCACCTGGCCTTAGATTTGTCAAATCCAACTGTCTTGTTAGCATGAGGTTTGTAACTTCGGTTAACATATGCATGCTTTTGAGTTCGATATGCAACCATAACCATTTGCCAATTCAGATCCATTTCTTCAACATCAACTGGATCCATTTCAAATAAGTCTTGAAGGACCACGTCCATTTGACTTAAATGACTTCCTTGATACGCTTGAAAACTTGCCATAAAAGCAGTAAAGGCAGTTTTAGTCTCGTCATCTTGCAACAGAATATTCATTACGTCTTTCACCTTGGCTTGAACATTTGAACTCTGATTTTCTGATTGACTTTGAACTTGCGCTCTTGGTGGAGATTGAGGTTGAGAATAAGTTGGTGAATTTGGAAAATATGCTGAATCAGTAAAGAAACTTGCACCAACAAATAAGTCACCCTCATCTTCAAACTTTGTTACATCTTGTGCAAGAAAAGTGTTATCCACAGTATTGGCAGGATTTACCACATACTTATACTGAGTTTGTGAGCTTGATCTATCAGTATTTCTTGATCCTTCATCAATCTCAACTTCTTCAATTTTTCCAATAAGCAAATCAAGTTCCATTGGAAATTTCTCAGTATGTTTCAACAAGGTAACAGTTTGTTTCCATGATGATGGTAAGGCACATAATAATCGATCATTCAAATCTTGAAGTTCAGTCTTTACTCCGAGATTTGTCATCTCAGTAGTTAAGTGAACAAACCTGTTCATCATCTGGTGTACTGTCTCTCCATTAACATGTTCAAAAAGTTCCAATTGTCTCTTTAATTTCGACTTCTTCAGGCTTCTCAATTGTTCTCCTCCTTCACATATAGACTTCAATGCTTTGAAGCATGCATAACCAGTCTGATATGCATCCAATCTAGACAGAACTTGAAGTGGAAGTCCCTTGCACATTAAAGAATAAGCCTTGCTATCATTCTTTACTTTTCTCAGATCTTCTGCTGACAAATTATCTTCTGGATAAGGTTCAGTAGAGTCTTTTGTGTAGGTACTAGCACTGTCTGGAGCAATCTGAGTTGGAATATGAGGACCCTTCTCAATGGATTTCCATAAGTCATTGTCAATTGAACACAAGTGATGTCTCAACCTGATAGTCCAGTTCTTGAAATCTGCACGATTCAAAAGTCTAGGAACACGGTTATCAGAATCATCATTAGGAGCCATTTTTAACAATTTTTAATGAAAATATTTTTGGTTTTTGTTAATTTTTGAAAAGAAATGATTAAAATATTAAAATAAAGACAAGTAATTAAAGACAAGATAAGAAACTAGTATTAATAACAACTAAAATGAGTCACACGGCAAAACAGTGAAAATCCTTCTTCACCCGGCTAAACAGTGTCTTTGTTCTTCACCCGGCAAGAAAAAGTCTTTACACGGCTGAACAGTTACCCGGCTCAACAGTTGTAATAAGTTTGTTCTTCACCCGGATGAACAGTTACCCGGCAGCAAGAAAAACTTCACACGGCAATAAGTCTTTGACCCGGCAGAATCTTGACACGACAAAAAGCTTCCCCGGCTGAACAGTACTCGATCACACGGCAGAGTTGTTTACCCGGCAACACAGTTGATGATTACCCGGCTGTATTTTGTTTATCACCCGGCGTAACAGTGTTTTACCCGGCAAAACAGTGTATCACACGACTGAACAGTAACACTTTTTCAAGTCAAATTCTTCACCCGTCTAGCACAAATTCCTTTACACGGCAATACAGGACCTAATTTCTTCTCAAATCTAAGTCCAAGGAAATTGTCTAAGTCAAAAATAATCACCCGGCAAGTTAATCTTCAACCAACATCATACTGTTCATCATTTTCTCCATGAGAATTTTCTGGGTTTTGTCTAAAACTTGTCCAAATTGTCCAAAATTCACACACAAGCTGTGAAATAGTCCGATTATCAATCCCTTTTATCAATCAATCCAAAACATGATCAAATCTGATGAAATTGAGCAAAAATTTGATCGAACAGTAACTTTTTCTATTCTTCTTAATTCTTCAGATCTGATGATGATCTGATAGAATCTGCACAATCGTTGTGTATAGGAGTGATTGCGATGATAAATCACAACTAAAAACACCAACAATTCATTCAGATCATGATATTTGAGCAATATTGATGTGTTTTGCTTAAGAACAGCGAAGAACACAATACCGAAAGCTCTGATACCAATTGATAGGTTCAATTGGATCGATAATATCACTCAAATGATCTGAATAACTCGCACAAACAAAACGATTCAATCACAAACACAGTTCATACTCATAAATTCTCTTGTATATTGATGATCAAAGCAATTCGTAGTACAAGTGCAGGAGAAACAAAATCACACACAGTTAATTCTCTCTCTAACAGTGTAAAAGTGATCTAGCCTCTTTTCTAACACACGCACACTACATGCTTATAACAAACAAAATGCAAGTTTAAGGAAAATACATAATAAACCCTAAACTATACAAACATATAAACAAACATACAAAGTAAATCTTAACAAGGAAATAACCCTAACATAAGGCAACCAAAGCCCCTGAAGGGAAGCGTGGGAGAAAGCCCACAAAGAAGAATGTTGAGACCGATCCCGAAATGGAAGCTGAAGTTGCACCTACCTCCGAGCTTGAACAGAATTTGAAGGATGCTGTTCCACACGAAGTGCACTAGGTCCTGACTGACGTTACGGCTACGGTTCTGAAGGAAATGATTAAAGAAATGAAGAAAGCTGAAAAGAAGAAACCCGCTAAGGAGGGTGCTGAGGGCGATGATAAGGAAGACGAGTCTGAGAAGGTAGAGAGAGAGGTCGAGTCATCTGATGACTCAGATTTTGAGAATGATGGGAAGAGGTGCAAGTATGGTGCCTTTCAGAGGTGCAGGCCCCCTACTTTTGATGGGAAGAAATTTTCAGCTGCCACTCTAGAGTGGTTGAGTGAGATGAAGGCTGTGATTGATATCAGTGAGTGCAGGGCTGACAAAGCGGTAAAATTTGTTGCCCACTCGTTTACTGGGGCTACAATTTATTGGTGGACTACTGTGAAAAAATCCAAGGGAAGAAAGGCGATCAATAAGATGGCATGGGAGGATCTGAAGAAATTGATGGTTAAAAGATTTTGCCCGCAGTATGAAGTTGATCGAATTGAGAGGGAATTCCTGAATCTGACTGCAGGAAGTATGAGCCCCCTGGAGTACACCAAAAAGTTCAGTGAGATGGCACAGCTGGTGCCTTATTTGATTGAAACTGAGGGAATAAGGATTAAGTGTTATGTCCAAAGGTTGCCACCTAGGGTGCGCACGCATGTGAATGCCCACAGGCCGGGAACTTTTGAGTCGGTTGTGGATTTGGCTGGGATTGTATATGACAATGTGGTTGCTGAGGAGGTAGTTGAGGTAAAAACAAAGCATTGGTTTAGGAATGCTGGAAGAGGGTATGACAACAAGAGGGTGAAGGTCGAGAAAAATCAGGCGGTGGTTAGTGACCAGAACGGTGGAAGAGACTGTGGAAAATGTGGCAAACCCCACTCGGGGGAATGCAGGATGGGGTCAGGACTGTGTTTTAAGTGTGGGAATCCGGGTCATCATTCCTTTGAATGTAAGGAGGCTGTTAATTGCAGCCGATGCGGTAAGCAGGGACATATGAGTAGGGATTGCCGTGTGAACATTATGGACAACAAAGGGGAAGATAAGCCGAAGGCTACTGCTAGGGCTTTTACTATGACCAGGAAAGAGGCAAGGAAGGATCCAGAGGTCGTTTAAGGTACGTTTCTCATCAACAACAATGGTGCATCTGTGTTATTTGATTCTGGTGCTAGTAGGAGTTTTGTATCTGCTTTGTTTTCTACGACCTTAAAAGTTCCGTCTAGAAAAGTAGAACGGTCTTTTAATGTAGAAACAACTTAGGGGAAATTCATTAGAGTCAATCAAATGATAGAAGGTTGCACTGTTACTCTGTTAGGGCATAGTTTCCTTACAAATTTATGCATTATGACCTTGGGTAGTTTCGATGTGATATCGGGGATGGATTGGTTGTCCAAATTCGATGCCAACACAGGTTGTCATGAAAGGTTAGTTCGTCTAAAAGCTCCCGATGGAAGCCCCGTGACCGTGTATGGTGACCAGGAAAGTAAGATTATGCGCGTAATCTCGATGATTAAAGCAAACCGATTGATCCAGCAACGCTGCAATTCGTTTCTAGCCTACATTAAGGATGCAGAGGTACAACCGAAGCAGTTGTCAGATATGCCGATAGTTTGCAACTTCCCTGATTATTTCATGAAGATTTTCCCGGAACACCACCCGACAGAGAGATCAAATTTCATATTGACCTAGTGCCAGGAGCGCAGCCCGTGGTGAAAGCACCGTATCGTTTAGCTCTGAGTGAGAAGGAAAAATTGTTGAAGCAACTAAAGGAGTTGTTAGACAAAGGTTTTATCCGGCCAAGCACTTCTCCTTGGGGAGCGCCAGTGTTGTTTGTTAAAAAGAATGATGGGAGCATGAGAATGTGTATCGACTATAGAGAATTGAAATAATTGACTGTGAAAAATCGTTACCCTTTACCCCGGATAGACGAGTTATTTGATTAGTTGCAGGGCGCGAGTTGGTTTTCAAAGATAGATCTTCGTTCCGGTTATCATCAGTTGAAGATTAGGGAGCAAGATATCCCGAAGACAGCGTTCCGCACGAGGTACGGACATTATGAGTTCTTGGTCATGTCCTTCGGACTGACAAACACGCCAGCCGCATTTCTGGATCTGATGAATCACGTGTGTTGACCTATGCTGGATAGGTCCGTAATTGTATTTATCAACGACATTTTGATTTATTCTAGGAACGAAAGCGACCATGCGTGTCATTTGAAGGAAGTGTTAGAGATGCTGCAGAACGATAAATTGAATGCTAACTTCTCGAAGTGTGCCTTTTGGTTACGAGAAGTTCAGTTTTTAGGTCATGTCATAAACCACGAGGGAATCATGGTTGACCCAATTAAGATTGAGGAAGTTATGAAGTGGGAAATTTCCAAGACGCCATCTGAAATCCGTAGTTTCTTGGGTTTGGTGGGTTATTATAGAAGATTCATCCAAGATTTCTCAAGGATAGCCTACCCGCTAACGAAGTTGACAAGAAAGAAGGTAGTATTTGGTTGGGGAAAAGATCAGCAAGAAGCTTTTAATAAATTGAGAAAAAGGTTAACCAAAGCCCCCGTGGTAACGTTACCTAAAGAGAATGATGATCTAGTGGTATATTCTGATGCGTCACGACAAGGTTTAGGATGTGTGCTTATGCAGCGAGGAAAATTAATCGCCTACTCATCGAGGCAGTTGAAGAAGAATGAGGTGAACTACCCGACTCATGATCTTGAGCTCACGACAGTTGTTTTCGCTTTGAAGATATGGAGACATTATCTGTACGGAACGAAGTGTACATTATACACCGATCATAAGAGTTTGAAGTATTTCTTTGAGTAGAAAGATCTAAACATGAGACAGAGAAGGTGGTTGGAGTTGATCAAGGATTACGACTGTGAGATTCATTACCATCTAGGAAAGGACAAGGTAGTGGCCGATGCTTTGAGTAGAAAGGAGAAACATGAAACGATTCGGGTTAGAGCTTGCCAGCTGATTATTACACCCGGAGTTATGGAAGAGATCTGGAGGGCTCAAGTAGAGGCCCTAAAGGAGGATCGGATTAAGACAGAAAGAATGGTTGGGATGGAAATAGAATTGACCGAGAACACATATAGTGTGAAGACGTTATACGGTCGGGTATGGGTACTTCGATTCAGGGAGATATGGAAAGGTATACCTAATGAAGCACACAAGTCCCGATACTCAATCCATCCGGGAGGGACAAAAATGTACCAGGATTTGAAGAAAGATTATTGGTGGCCTTGTATGAAGAGAGAGGTAGAAACATATGTGAGCAAGTGCCTGACTTGCCTTTAAGTCAAGGCAGAACATCAAAAACCATATGGTAAGATTCAGCCATTGGAAAAACCCGAATGGAAGTGGGAGCACATCACCATGGATTTTATTACGAAGTTACCACGAACTCCTAAGGGGTATGATGCTATATGGGTGGTCGTGGACAGGTTGACAAAGAGTGCTCACTTCCTACTAATCAAGGAAGCGATAAGTTCAGAGAAATTAGCCGATGTATTTATCAAAGAGGTTGTGGCGAGGCATGGAATGCCGGTGTCCATTGTTTCCGACAAGGACACTCAGTTTATGTCAAAATTTTGGAAAAAATTTCATGAAGAGATGGGAGCAAAACTCCATATCAATTCAGCTTACCACCAACACACCGACGGACAGTCGGAAAAAACGATCCAGACGCTGGAAGATATGCTTAGAGCCTGCCTACTCGAATTTTGTGGAAGTTGGGACAACTATCTGCATTTGGCAGAATTCTCCTACAATAAAAGTTATCATGCTAGTATAAGAATGCCGCCGTATGAAATGTTGTACGGTAGAAGATGTAGGACTCCCGTATGCTGGGGAGAAATTGGCCAGAGAAAGCTCGGAAGTTTGGAGGTAGTCGAGGCCATGAAAGCGTCTAAATACAGACAAAAGTCCTACGCCGACAAAAGAAGGACATTGAGTTCCAAGTGGGGGACAGAGTCATGCTAAAGGTGTCCCCATGGAAAGGAATCATTCGATCCAAAAAGAGAGGAAAGTTAAGCCTTAGATATGTTGGGCCGTTTAGAATAATTGCACGAGTGGGAGATGTTGATTATCGATTGGATCTCCCAGAAGAATTGAGTGGGATTCACCCCACCTTTCATGTGTCGCATTTGCGTAAATGTCTAGCTGATGAAAGTATGGCAGTGACGTATGATGATTTAGAAATTGATGAGCTGCTGAACTACGTAGAACAGCCAGTAGCCATATTAGATGAAAAGGAAAAACGATTACCTAATAAAATCGTGAAGCATGTGAAAGTTCAATGGAGACATAGAAAGGGTTTGGATGTTACATGGGAGTTAGAAAGCGAAATGAGAAAGAATTATCCCGCGTTATTTAGTGGTTAGAAGGTTTCGGAGACGAAACCTAAATAAGGAGGGAGACTTGTAACACCTTGATTTTTATGGTAAGACATCTTTTCGTGATTATGTTTATAAAGACGTGCATTTAAATGATTATGATTAAAATGATACATGACGATTATGATATATGCTAGGTTTATGATAAATATGATGATTATGATAAGTACGATGAAAAACGAAAATGATTATGAATGTACGAAAACGTAAAAACGTGATGACTAATTACTTGGTAATTAGAAAAAGAGAAAGGGTTAATGAAGAGGTTATGATGTAATTATGGGCCATTAAGGATGAAAGAGTGAATTAGGCCCAAACAGGTAAATGAATTAGTTAAAAACCTTCCTAAAATAGCCTAATTACCTAATTAAAGCCCACCTAAAACCCTACCCAGTTGGGAAAACACTACTATATTAACCCCCATTTCCAGCCACAATCCACTCTTCACCATCTTCACTACATCAAGCACACACAAACCCTAATCCTTTTGAAGAAAACTAAGGCAAGAAAGAAGAAAACCAAGACTTTTGTAAATCAAAGAGTAGATTTGAAGTTAAAAGGTGTTAAACAACAGGAAATCAAGGTAAAATCATCCCCTAAAACATGTTTTCATAACCCAAAACGGATCTGGCCATTAATGGAGTTTTTATGGTTTCCAAAAGTTTCAAAGAAATTAATAAAGGTTGCATTTTTATGTTTGGAATCATGTAAAAAGCTTAGATTTGGTCATATAAATGATAAAACAAGGTTTTGGACATAAAAAGTTTGAGATTTGGTTGAAAAATAAAGATTTTGGGTTGAAACCAAGCTGAAACCCCGTTTTGCGAAACTGTGTATTCATAATGCGAAACTGCTGTTCTTTTTCCGAAACTGTGATGTCTGGATCTTAGGTCGTGTGTCTAAGTGTGCTTGCGAAAGTAGTTTAAGTCCCAACGAAAGTTGGGCAAGTGCCTTGCGAAACTGCATGCGAAGGTGCTGCTAACACAGCATGCGAGACTATAGTTCGTCTTTGCGAAACTGTTTGCGAAACTATTTGCGAAACTAAAATAAAAATGACAATTTTCCATAATAACTTAAATGCATATCGTGCACCATTACCACTACCTTAACCTTGTCCAAACAAGCCAGATTTTCCAAGAATCATGTGAGTTCTAGACCTCACTTTTGTATCATTCAAACACGAGGCGAACATGCATACCGAGATGTTTCCATGAACTTTTAGGCGGTAATACGTGAAGTACATGAAGTATGATGATGATGATGTGAGAATAAGTAACTATATACTTATATATAAATGAATGTATGCCTTAACAAAATTAAGAATCCTACTGGGGATCTGATAAAACTAGCTAAGAATCCTACTAGGATCTGATAAAACCAGCTAAGAATCCTACTGGGGATCTGATAAAACCAGCTTAGAATCCTACTGGGGATCTGATAAAACCAACTAAGAATCCTACTGGGGATCTTATAACATCAGTTAAGAACCACTAAGTGGGTCTTTTGTGATCAAAGAGAGCATGATGGCTTACTAACCGGCAAAGATATTACGTTTATGTACTATATAAATGTGAAGTAAAATGTGATGATACTATTTACGTGTAATACATGGAAGACATGGAAAGTTCTTAAAAGAAGTTTTAAAACTAGAACTCACTCAGCGTGGCTGACTTTTGTATGCATGTTAGAATGATGTGCATGTCAGAAGATTTAGAGAGCTGCTTGGCATGGGCAAGAGCTAGAGGCTTGTTGAAGACTGACATTAAAGAAAAGAAGTTTTAAGATCGAACTTATATTTTGTTATGTTTAAGAAGTTTTTAAGACAATTTAAGATGATGTAATGATATTTTAAACAAGTATTCCGCTGCATTTAGATTTTATTAATTATATGGTTGTTTTTGTGCTTATGTATTCCAACTGTGGTGCTTGCCGAAAGGCGGGCGTTACACATTTCAACTTCAGAAACATGAACAAATTGGTGTCGGGAAATCATGCTGTAGGAATCCATCGAAAAATTTCTTTACAACTAATCACTGCTCTGGATGTCTGAAAGGAAAACAGCTTAGAGAGTCTTTTAAGTCCAAGCTCATAACTCAATCTCCAAACCTCTAAAGATGCTACACAAGGATATATTTGGACCAACAAATGTCTAGAGTGTTGGAAATAAATCTTACTGCTTAGTCATCATTGACGACTTTACTAGATTTTCTTGGGTTTATTTTCTTCATGCAAAATCTGAAACCTCTTAGTTGTTCAAAGAATTCATATTTAAAATTGAAATTTTATAGGATTTAAAAGTTAAATTCTTGAGAATGGATAATGGAACCGAATTTAAGAATGCTAATGTCGATACGTTTTGTGTAGAAAAGGGGATTGCGCATCAGTTTAGTGCACAACTAACCCATCAGCAAAGTGGAGTTGCTGAACGGAAAAATCAGACACTAATTGAAGCTGCAAGATCCATGACAGCAGATACCAAAATCCCTATCACATTCTAGGACGAAGCCATTGCTACCACCTGCTTTGTACAAAACAGGACATTATTGGTTCAGGATAAACGTAAAAATCCTTACGAGTTATAATTTGGAAGGAAACCAAATATTTCTTATTTGAATGCTTTTGGTTGTCCTATTACGATTTTAAATCTTAGTGACCAACTTGGTAAATTTGTGTCCAAATCTGATGACAGTTATTTTCTCAGATATTCATCTATGTCTAAAGCATATCATGTTTATAATAGACGAACAAATGTTGTCCTTGAAACTCTAAATGTTCAATTCTTAGAAAACTCCTCTCCATCAGGGGCTCATGGTCTAGATTGTTTATTCTATTTAGATTCATTATTCAAATCTTTCAACTCTAACTTTTTTGATTTTTCAGGAAAATTAAAGAAGCCATCTTGAGATTTAGGATCATTTAGTGATGAATCAAACGATGATGATGACGATCTTAATCCCAAGTATCCATTCATGTCTTTTCACGATCCTCATGTTGAATCCTTTAATCAATCACAAGGTCTGTCAGCTTCTCAAGAAGATCAAGAATCAAATAATCAAGCAGATATTCAAAGTCAGCAAAATTCTCCTAATGATGGTGGATCTATTCATTCCAATTCACAACCATCATCTGATCCGAATAGTGAAACTGTTCCAGAGTCGCTTGACTACTTTATCAATTCACCAAATCATGTCCCTAACTTTACACCACACTCTTCGACAACCATGCAAGATCTACCCAATCTAAATCAGTCAAATCTAGAGGTAAAAATACAAGGAGAAGGTCATCCTATTTCGCGTATTCACAGGAATAATCCTATCTCTCAGATTATCGGTCCTCTGAATCAAAGAACTATGAGATGTCAGATGGAACAAGCAAATATCTGTCTCTACTCATGTTTTCTCTCTCAAGTGGTTCCAAAGAACATTTCAGAAGCGCTTCAAGATAACAGCTGGATAGAAGCTATGTAGGAGGAGTTACTTCAGTTCAGGAAATAGGAAGTATGGAAGTTAGCGGATTTTCCTGAAGGAGAAAATGCTATTGGCACAAGATGGTTGTATAAAAACAAGCCAGATGAACGTGGAATTGTGATAAGAAACAAAGCAAGAGTGGTTGCACAAGGATACACTCGGGAGGAAGGTATAGACTATGAAGAAGTGTTTGCTCCGGTGGCTCGACTTGAAGCAATTCACGTTTTTCTTACTTATGCATCCTTCATGAAGTTCAAGGTCTACCAAATGGAAGTTAAAGGCGCATTTTTGTATGGACTGATTACCGATGATGTGTACGTCAGGCAACCGCCAGGATTTGAAGACCCTACGTATCCGCATCGCGTATACAAACTTAGTAAAGCATTGTACGGTCTACATCAAACTACAAGGATTTGGCACGAGACGTTACCAAAACATTATCTGGAACATGGTTATACCAGAGGTCAAATTGATCCAAATTTAATCATGAAGCAGGATAATGGTGATCTTTTGTGTGGTAAAGTGTATGTTGATGATATCATCTTTTGATCCACAAGCCCATCCATGTGCAAAGAGTTCGAGGAAAACATGAAATCCAGATTTCAGATGAGTTCTATGAGGGAGATCAATTTCTTCCTTAGATTGCAAGTTAAACAGTCTGCAGATGGAATCTTTATCAACCAATCAAAGTTCGTTGACAAATTGTTGAACAAATTCAAGTTGCAAGATTGCCAGACTATTAGAACTACATCTGATGTGAACTGCAAAATCCAACCTGGTCTGAAAGGCAAATCTTTTTATCAGACACAATATACAGAGTAATGATCGGTTAACTGATGTATCTTCTTGCATCAAGGCCTTACATCATGTATGATGTATGTGTGTGTGCCCGATATCAGTCAAATCCTAAAGAGTCCCACCTGATCGCCGTCAAACATATATTCAGATATCTCAAAGGGAAACCTAATCTCGGTTTATGGTGTCATTATGATGGCAGTTTTGAATTATATTGTTATTCTGATAGTGATTATGGTGGTTGCGCTCTTGACAGAAAATCAACCACAGGTGGATGTCAGTTTCTTGGTCCTCAACTTGTCTCTTGGCAATGCAAAAATCAGACCAATGTTTCAGTATCCACTGCAGAAGCAGAGTACATTGCGGCATCGGCAGGATGTTCTCAAGTTTTATGGCTTCAAAACCAATTGCTTGACTATGGGTTTAATTTTCAAATACAAACAAACATACAACAAATGCAATAAACCAAGCCCTATCTGAATCCACTAAATGAGTAGTTGCAACAACCAAAAATGCTAAGTTTAGGTGCAAATTTTACAAACTAAAGTAACAAAACACCTTACAAAAACTAACAAACACAATTTAACCATAGTAAACTAAGATATCAATGTGCAATTTACTATAAGAACATTGGACATTACTACGCTAGAATAATAAACAAGTTCGAGCCCAAGTCACCCATTCATGACCAAATCGTGAAGAATTATAAACGGAAGCACCCCAGAACCATCGATTATCAATAATCTTGTTTTCCAATTTTCCTACTGCGAAACTTTGAATGCCAAATGAATAATTAGTTCCAATAATCATGTTGTGAAATATCCAAGCAACAGCTAGATATTTAAACATAACTAATGTTTAAAAATAAAGATCTATTGTAGTTAGATATTCAAACACGTTCCACCCATTGGTAGCTGCCCATTCTGCTATTAGCATAAATCAATAACAAAATTAGCTCATCCAACAAATGTTGTGACTTTAATATAAAGTATGTGATAGTTCATGTATAGGTTGGACTCACCGGCATGTCGGTGTTACTTGTTTTTGTTATGTATTTAATAGCTTTTGTTCTAGCGAACCTACGGAGATTCGCCTGGATGTCCTGATTAGTTTAGTGTTATAGTTTAGTACTGTCACCGGGCGAATCTGTTTATGCCCGGCGAAGCTGATAGTTTTGCTTGATAGATTCGCTGTCAGCGATAATATCAGCGAATCTATTGCTGCACTATATATTGTAATGTTTTCTCATTTCAATAGAAGTTTTGCAAATTTATCAAACCCTAAATTGTGTGTGTGTGACGGCTGAGGTGCTAGGAGCTTATTATAATTATTATCATCTTTGTAGCTTGATTACCTCTGTTGTGTTGATTTGATCTTTGTTATTGGTTGTTAAGGGTATTTGGACTATATTTAATTGAATCTAATTGGGTTTTGTTGTTTACCAATCATTCTAGCACTGAAATCTCGATCTGATGGACCAACAATATGGTATCAGAGCCTTAGTGCTCTTGATTGTTTGATCATTGAGATTTTTTGTGAAGTTTTTGGGGTTTTAGATTCAAAACACTGTTTGATTCATTTCGGAACTGTTTGTTGAGTTTTTGAGTTGGAATTTGTTTTGGGATTGTCATATTTGGTACTAGGAAGCTACAGAAACAAACGGATCTTCAATTGGTTGTGTTTTGAGGTAGTTTTGGTTGATTTTGGGTTGAGAATGTTTTTCTCGTAAGTTAGTGAACCTAGACATTCATCCAGCGAACCTATGGATCATCCAACGAACCTATTCAATATTTGTGATTTGGAAATATCAATTTTTTGATCAGCGAACTTACTATTTTTTTGAACGAAAGTTCACCTGTTTGGTTCTGTGAGCAAGAGAACCTACGAGAGAACCTACGAGAGAACCTGCGAGAGAACCTACCAGAGAACCTGCGAGAGATCCTGCGAGAGAACCTGTGAGAGAACCTACGACCGAACCTACGAGCGAACCTGCGAGAGAACCTACCAGCGAACTTACCAGAGAACCTACGAGAGAACCTACCAGAGAACCTACAGCGAACCTACCAGAGAACCTAATTTCCAAAAAAAAATTGTCTATATCAACAATGAACATGCTTAAACTGGATGGAAAAGCTTAGGCTAAAAATGAGTTCAATTCATTCGTTGGATTCAAGCATGAAAATCTGACTGATATAACGAATCGCTTTCTATCTGTGTCAGGCAATCTCAAAAAATATGATGAAAAATTGGGAAATCATGAGCAAGTGACAAAGCTTTTGGATTCTCTTCCTCCTCAATGGAGTCTTCAGATCAAAAAGCTGAAACAAGAAAGAAATTTCTTTGACTTTAAACTAATGGACGTGATAAACAACTTGAAGTCATTTGATCTGGATGTAAAGAGAAGAGAATACAATCAATCCATGATGCTTCCCAATGTCTCTCCTCAGAATGCTGCACTGATTACATTCGCTGCAAACTCACCTGGTGCAGTCTCTGGAGGATCATCAAGTTATGGGTCTGTCAAATCTGGTGGTGGTTCCACAAGAGTAGGTGCTGGCTCAAATGCATCTGTCACCACTCAGATTCCATCTGACACTACGGCCTTATCCGGGATGCTTGTTCATAATTATGAAGGTTCAATTGCTGAAGTTGTTGAAGAATCTGTTCTCAATAACAATTACATTGATTGCTTTGATCCTTTTAAAGAGTTTTATGGTGAAGATATTGAGATGTTGGTGTGATCGATGGGGTTGAGGAGGGAACGAATACTGGAAAGGTTGCTGAGTCTGAAGTTGTTTTGATTGAAGAAGGAAAGGATGCTGGTAAAGTTGCTGGATTAGTGTGTGAAGCCGTTGCTAAAAAGGAAGAGAAGGTCACAATCAACGTTGGTAATAGGGCAGAAAATGCTGCTACCGATGCTGACAATGTTATGGAGACAAAGCTAGATATAGAAGCCATGATTGAACAGGCCAAGCATGAAGCTGTGGATGAATACAAGAGGAACACTCCTTAATGCCAGTGTGATCGTGCTCTCGCGGCTGAAAAACTGGTAGTGGGCCTTCCTTATAAAATTGTTGAAGATATGTGTTCATCCGCATACAAAATTCGTTTAATTGGTATTTATAAGGCTAATAAGTTATTAATGACAAATGAAAACGAATGAAAGAAAACTAACAAAGAGCTTAAAGAGAATGAATCCAAATTTTTTGTTAAGTTAAGAGAAGCTTTGAAAGAAACAAAACAGGGTTGGGTTTCACTCATGAACCAATGCCTAAATCAATCACACAAACTTTACCTGAAAACTTCAATGAATTTGATCATTCACCTGAAAATGAACGAAAATTCAAAGAAATTCAAAGAAGTAAATCCGAATCAGAAGGATCTAAAGTGTTGATTGAGAGTTTGAAAGACGATGATGCCGTGACGACTGAAGCTGATGATGAAGCTAGCAACAAATCAGAACCTGTTCTGATTCAACTTGTTGAGTATCCGGAACTGAATCCGAAGCCAGAAGAAACGGTGAAGGAAGAAGGTGAATTTTCGGGATACAATGATCCTGAATACATCAAGTGGAAGAATGAACAGAAAGCAAAAGTTGCTGATCAACTGATCAAGAAGCAAGAAGTGAAAAAGACTGAAGTTTCAAATGCAAAAATGCAGAAATTAAAATCGAAAGTCAATCAATCTGAAACGAAACAATCAAAAGGTAAAAGTGTCATAAAATCGAATGACAACACCAAAGCTCAAATTGTTAAAACTGACCAGGTCAAACCTGTCAAAAAGAAAGTGTCAAAAGGAAAAACAATTAAGTTTGTGTCTGCAGGAACTTTTGATTTAAACGGATCTTATGGTAAACCAATCAATTCTTCAATCAAATCTAACTCTGGTCTGAAAACAGGTTCAGGTCCTAAGTCTTCCGCTGTCAATGATAAAAGAATTGAACCAAAGAAGGTAACCAAACAAGATACTTTAAAATCGAACCAAGTTTCCAAGCAAGCAAAATCACAATCAAAATCTCCACAAAAGAATCAAGTTAATCTAAAACCGAACAAAACTGATAATGAATCACGAGTGGGTTCAACATCAAAATTTAACAATCGGCTCTTTAGGATTAGCAAGAAACATTGTGAGATTTGTGATCGTTATAATCATGTTACTGCTGAATGTTTCTTTAACAGGTACTACAGTTACTGTGACAAAAGAAATCATTCTTCAGAGGAATGTTTTTATAACAAATTTTGTGATATCTGTGAAAGAAGAAACCATGACACAAAGGAT
Source organism: Tagetes erecta (assembly GCA_030867185.1). Taxonomy (NCBI): domain Eukaryota; kingdom Viridiplantae; phylum Streptophyta; class Magnoliopsida; order Asterales; family Asteraceae; genus Tagetes; species Tagetes erecta. The sequence continues at coordinate 2,618,269 of CM061486.1, read as the reverse complement.
TGTTTCTTTCGGAAAAACTCATCAAGAGAAATGACTCCGTTTCCAAACTTTCAAAGAAATCAATCATTTGGTTTTCAAAATGTTAATCAAAGTCATTCTCCTGTTTTGAGAAATTTCAATCGAAACAATTCTGGTTTTAATAACTTTTCATCAAGAAATGTGCAGGTTAACAGTTTTAAACTGAAAGCTTTGATGGTAAGAAACCAGAAATTTGAAAATAACCTTGATCCTAAGTTAGAGGAAAGGTTCATTGCTTTAAGAAGAAAGCAAACAAATCAAGTCGTTGGGCGAAACAGTTTTCAACCAAATCTCTCGAATGAAACAAATGTTCAAAGCATCGTAAAGAAGTCTTATTGTTTTGTCATTATTGACGATTTCACTAGATTTTCTTGGGTTTATTTCTTGCATGTTAAATCTGAAACTGCTGAGTTGTTAAAAGAATTTATTGTCAAAATTGAAAATCAGTTGGATTGTAAAGTAAAAATCTTGAGAAGTGATAATGGAACAGAGTTTAAGAACGCTAATGTTGATTTGTTTTGTGCAGAAAAAGGAATTGCTAGACAATTTAGTGCTCCAAGAACGCCTCAACAAAACGGGGTTGCGGAACGGAAAAATCGGACACTGATTGAAGCAGCAAGATCCATGCTCGCAGATGCCAAAATCCCTATCACATTCTGGGACGAAGCTATTGCTACTGCGTGTTTTGTACAAAACAGGACATTATTGGTTCAGGATAAAAATAAAACATCTTATGAGTTATTGTTTGGAAGAAAACTAAATATTTCTTACTTGAAAGCATTTGGTTGTCCTGTATCGATTCTAAATTTAAGTGATCATCTCGGTAAATTTGAGTCAAAATCTGACGATGGATTTTTCCTTGGTTTTTAATAGCAAAACAAACACTGTTATTGAAACTATTAACGTAAAGTTTTTAGAAAATTCGTTTCCATCAGTGGCTCATGGTCCCGAATGGTTGTTTGATTTAGATTCGTTATCAAAATCTTTCAATTCTAACTTGTTTGATTTTTCAGGAAATTCGAGAAAGGAATCAGGAGACTTGGGATGTTTCAGTGATGATTCTGACAATGACAATGACAGTAATCTCAATTCTGAGTATCCGTTCATGTCTTTTCATAATCCTGATCATGGTGTATCCAGTCAAGCTCCGGGTCCTTCTGGTTCTCAAGAAGATCAAGAATCAAATATTCTTGGTGATGATGTTAATCCGCAAAATTCTCCTAATGATGATGGATCTGTTCAAAATCAACCATCATCAGATCCGAATGTTGAAGTTATTCCAGAATCATTTGACTACTTCATCAATTCACCGGAACAAGTTCCTAATTTCACTCCGCATGTATCTACAATTCTACAAGATCTACCGAATCTGAATCAATCTAATCTGGAGAGTCAAGTGCAAGGTGATGTTATACCAACTCATCGTATTCATAAGAAACATCCTGTCTCTCAGATTATTGGGCCGTTGAATCAGAGAACTACGAGAAGTCAAACTGAGCAAGCAAACGTTTGTCTTTATTCATGTTTTCTTTCTCAAGTGGTACCAAAGAACATTTCAGAGGCAGTACAAGATAATAGTTGGATTGAAGTCATGCAAGAGGAGTTACTTCAATTTCGCAAACAAGAGGTTTGGAAATTAGTGGACTTACCTGAAGGAGAAAATGCGATAGGTACAAGATGGTTGTACAAGAACAAGCCAGATGAACGTGGCATTGTTGTGAGAAATAAAGCGAGACTTATTGCACAAGGTTACACTCAAGAAGAAGGTATTGACTATGAAGAAGTGTTTGCTCCGATCGCTCGACTTGAAGCTATTCGCGTTTTTCTAGCGTATGCCTCTTTCATGAAGTTCAAAGTGTTCCAAATGGACGTTAAAGGCGCTTTTCTGTATGGACCAATTACCGATGATGTATATGTCAGACAACCTCCGGGTTTTGAAGATCCTGATTATCCACATCGTGTATACAAATTGAGCAAAGCTTTATATGGTCTACATCAAGCTCCAAGGATTTGGTACGAGACGTTATCTAAACATTTGTTGAAACATGGTTTTACAAGAGGTCAGATTGATCCAACTTTGTTTATGAAGCGGGAAAATGAAGATCTTTTATGTGTTCAAGTGTATGTGGATGATATCATCTTTGGATCAACCAGTGCGTCCATGTGCAAAGAGTTTGAAGAAATCATGAAGTCAAGATTTCAGATGAGTTCGATGAGGGAGATTAATTTCTTTCTCGGATTGCAAGTAAAACAATCAGCAGACGGAATTTTTATCAACCAATCAAAGTTTGTTGAGAAGTTGCTGAAAAAGTTCAAGATGCAGGATTGTCAGACTATTCGAACGCCATCTGATGTGAATTGCAAGATACAGCCGGATCCGAAAGGAAAATCTGTTGATCAAACACTGTACAGATCAATGATTGGTTCACTGATGTATCTTACTGCATCAAGGCCAGACATTATGTATGTTGTATGTGTGTGCGCAAGATATCAGTCTGATCCAAAAGAGTCGCACCTGGTTGCTGTTAAACGTATTTTCAGATACCTTAAAGGGAAACCGAATCTCGGGTTATGGTATCCTTATGAAGGCAATTTTGAATTATATAGTTATTCTGATAGTGACTTTGGTGGGTGTGCACTTGACAGGAAATCGACTATGGGTGGATGTCAATTTCTGGGTCCTAGACTTGTTTCTTGGCAATGCAAAAAGCAGACCAACGTTTCTGTATCCACAGCTGAAGCAGAGTATATCGCTGCATCTGCAGGATGTTCTCAAGTTTTGTGGTTACAAAACCAATTGCTTGACTACGGGTTTAACTTTCTCAAAACTCCTATTTACATAGACAATACTGCTGCTATGTTCATTACTGCTAATCCTGTTCAACACTCAAAAACTAAACATATCGAAATTCGATATCACTTTCTCAGAGACAACTCTGAAAAAGGTTTAATAATTTTGATTAAAGTTCATACCGACAAACAACTGGCAGATCTTTTCACAAAATCCTTTTTGTCAGGACGGTTTGAATTCTTAATTCAATCCATAGGGTTAATCAACCATGATTAATTCTAATTTTTTAAAATGAAACAAAAATCAGAAAATATAAAAGCCAAAAAGATAATAAGTCGATGTCAAGTATTGATTCCTTTGTCTTTTATTTTTATTTGTTTTGCATTGTGTGTGTGCATGAAAAAGAAAAGCAAAAACAAAATATAAAAGCAAAAAGAAAAAGAAAATATCATGTCATAAGAATCTATATTGCAAAAAGTGAGAAATGATAGGTACACTAAACATTATTTGCTACATCATTTTTAAATAAAGACTGATGAATGTTAGTTGATGTGCGAGACAGCTCAGGCAATTAGACTGAAAAAGTAAGTTCATTGTTGACAAATCTAAACTTAATGATCTTTGTGTTAAGTTCCATTGCTATACATGTCTAGATATATATCTTTTGATGCATTGCTTGTGATGATAGTTGTGCATGATCGGGTAACGATGCAGTCTATTCAGTGTGATGAACCGCATCGTGAGCTTCTTTGTTGTGGTATCCACAGACCTGAAGTCTCACACGAAGTCTCTTTTGAGCTTCAAGGTGCAACAAAAGATTCCCAAAGTTGGAACAAAAAGAGTCCCAAATGTGGACCATCACCAAACAAAAATTCCAAAAAGGAATTCAGAAGATTCCCAAGGGGAACGATAGGAAATTAAATTCCAAAATGGAATCAAAAGAAGTCCCAAAGTGGACCAAATTTGAATAGAACCCAGATTCCACACTGTTTATGATTGTAAGTGACCAGGTTTTGTGCAATATGCATTCTGGTAGTTGTTGATAAGGAAATATGTTGACATATGTATACATGTGGGTCACATAAGTCATTTTAATCGAACCTTAATCTCATCATGATACTGAAAAAGTAAGTGTGTCAACTCGAGCTAATTGGTATGTGAGGAGGTCTTTCAAGAATTTCGCATACTTGGGCTTCTTTTTGTTTGTGAGACAGCTCCTCGAGCTTCTTTTTGTTTGTGAGAAGGTCTTTCAAGAATTTCGCATACTTGGGCATTTGAGGAAGGGCTTCAACAAATGGTAAATTGATGTGAAGTTGCTTAAAAAGCTCGAGGAATTTTCCATAATGTTCTTCCATTTTCTGCTTTTTAAGTCTGTCCGGATATGGAACGGGAGGATTGTATGGTTTGACTGGCTCCTTGGACTGTGCTGTACTTGCTGGGCTTCGCCTTAGTTGCACCTCATCCGAAGACTCAGTCTCTTCTTCTTCAACAACCGGCTGTGAAGAAGGTGATGGAACAGGCTCAGTGGTTTTGCCACTTCTTGTAGTGATGGCTTTGACATGACCTTTTGGATTCGTCTCAGTGTTGCCTGGAAGGCCACCCTGAGGTCTCTCAGAGAGAAGTTTGGCAATTTGCCCGACCTGGTTTTCAATGTTTTGCAAAGAAGCTTTTTGATTTCTCAGTTCAGTTTCATTTTTCAGGAATCGATCTTTAGTATATCGATTTTGTTTCTCAGAATTGGCTAACAGTCTAGCCATCATGTCCTCCATAGTAGCTTTCCCTTCTTGTGAGGGTTGTGAGCTACTACTAGGTCCCTGATTATGGAGTTTAGCTTGTGGAGGACGGGACTGGAAGGATTGAGTTTGAGTCTGCTGAAATGGGGGACGCTGATTGAATCCGGGTGGTTGCTGGTTTAGGGAACCAGACCTCCAACCGAAATTTGGGTGATTCCTCCACCCAGGATTATAAGTATTGCTGTAGGGATTGTTCTGGGGAGGAGTCTAGTTACCCATGAAATCAACCTGCTCGTGCATCATTTCCCCCATCTGACAATCACTACCTGGATGCGGCCCCCCGCATAACTCACAGCAGGTAGGAGTCAACTTGGTGAACTCCATGACGAGATGTCCTAGATCGCGGCGCGTGACTAGAATAGCTCTTCGCGGCTACCCTTTCGAGCATATCGTATGCTTCTTGCGGTCTCTTTTTGCCGAAGTCCCCATTCGCGTGCATGTCGAGAAGTTGCTGACTCTGCGGTTCTAAAGCATTGTAAAACGTGTCGCAAAATTTCCATAATTCTAAACCGTGGTGTGGGACCTTTCGAGCAAGGTCCTTGAATCATTCCCATGCATCGTGGATGGACTCGCCATCATCCTATTCAAACGCATGAAGTCTAGCCCTAAGCTTTGAGGTTTTTTCAGCAGGAAAATACTTCTCCAGAAATTTCTCGGCCATCTGAGTCCAAGAAGTAATGGATCCGGAGGGAAGTGAAACCAACCAGGCTTTGGCTTGGTCCCGTAAGGAAAACGGAAACAGCCTAAGCCGGATAGCATCATCAGAAGCGCCATTGATTTTGAAAGTAGCGCAAATTTCAAGAAAGCTATTGAGATGGGCGTTAGGATCCTCGTGATCCTTACCGTCGAACTGACACATGTTCTGGACCATTTGAATGGTACTGGATTTGATTTCAAAATTGTTCGCTTCGACAGTAGGCCTCTCGATACTCCAGGCCAGATCATTGAGTGATGGTTTGCCGAAGTCGGCGATCGTTCTTTGATCGTCGGGTTCCGCCATTTGTTCTTCCTCCTCACCGGATGTGTTGTCTTCTAACGTGTCGCCCTCGATTGCAGCGGCTACGAGGCGGGACCGCACCCGCAGCCTTCGATGTAAATTTCGCTCCGGTTCTGAAGATGGTTCGACGATATCGGTGACCGGAGTTGTGGACATACACGATTGAAAATAAAAGAAAAGACGATGACGAAACTATTCTTAAAAAATAAAAATAAAATAAAAATGAAAATCAAGTCGAGAGAAAAAATACACACAAGGTATCAACAATGGTCAAATCACTAACTCGAATCGTTCTCGAAATCACCGTGTCCCCGGCAACGGCGCCAAAAACTTGATGTGCGTGAAAGTATATATATTTTTTTATAAAGATTTTTCACACAAATTTAGTTTTAAAAGGGGTTTTCACCTAAAAATACTAAATCACACACAGAAAGGCAAGTGTACCTATCGGCTAGTAATATAGTAAAAACGGTAAGAACCGGATATCAATCCGTGGACACGGTAGCTCTCGATACTAAACGTTTGTTAATGTTTGTCCGAATAAAGAGCGAATTTTGGGTTTTTCTTAAACTAGCATACAAGGAAAATATTAAACTAAGAGAATTTAAACTAGAGGAATAAAACTATGGAATTAAGATATTATCTAGACTAAGAATCCACTTAACCTTGATGATGAAAACTATTAATGGTGAAGTCAATTTTTCTTATAGGAATAACTAGACTCCGATTAAGGAAATCTAACTAAAATGATTCTTTGGAAAACTAGAACGATAAACACATCCCAATCACCTAAAATCATACAATTAAGTCCAATTGATGTCTTTTATGTCAAGAACTAAAGGTAAACTAGTCATCCGCTAAAATGTCCTAGTTTCATAACTAAAGGAAAACTAGAACGATAATCACATCCTAATCACCAATAATTACGTAAAGTAGACAAAATCATGAAATATTCCAACATGTAATTCTCAAACTAAGTCATGCAAATCTAGATATTGTGGCCACAATTCCAAACCTACACATCTAACATGTCTAAGAAATTACAACATCACAATCATCTTTTCAAATATCTTGTGAAAGAAAGCACACTTGTCTAATTTCATGTCATCTAACATTCCAATCATCATTTCTAATATCATGGCATAAATCCTACAAAATTTATTTATAAGATTTACAAACAAATATCAAGAAGATGGGTTTTTCAACATGTCAACTTCCTAACCTTCATCAACATCATATGACAATAAAATTTGACAAGCATACAACATCATTGAAATATTACCATAACTTCATCATTGATCTTAACATAAAACATCACCAAAATATTCAAGTTTCATTCATCATCAAGGCATAAGTATCATCCTAATCTAGATAATATGAGTATTTAGCCCATAAGGCTTACAAAAACTACAAGAAACATGATTAAACTAGCTAAAAACATAATTAAACTAATTAAAACGTTCAAACCGAAAACAAGCAAGGAGAAGGAAAATGGTTGGTTGATGATTCTTGAGTCTTCTATGGCTTCCAATGGCTTCCAAAACACTCAAAATCAGTGAAACTTAGTGTAATTTTGCTCCAAAAACTGAACAACCCGTAATGAACGAACACAAGGCTTTTTATAGCAAACAGCAGATGTGCACTACCTGGCGCACGGTCGTGCTCCAGGTCGTGCTAGTAGCTACAATGTTTTCTTTTTCGCCCAGGCATTTCGCAGTTTCCATTTTCAGCAAAATCTCGATTCCCGTCTCGAGGTAGTAGGCGCACGACCGTGCTTAGACCAAGCACGGTCGTGCTCGAGTCAAAATCACGGGCACGACCATGAAATGTGCGGCACGAGCTGAAGACGATCTCGGAAATGATTTGAGCACGGGCGTGCTTGGCTGGCGCACGGGCGTGCTCGTCTCAAGATCACGAGCACGTCCTTGTGCACAGCCTGTGCACCCGAGTGGAGAACACGAGCACGACCATGCTAGGTCTGAGCACGGTCGTGCTTTTGACCTATTTTCTTCAATTTCTCTTGAAAATGCGTCTTTTCTCCGTTCTTTTCTTTGGTGGTTTGTCTTGGCTGTAAAATCACAAAAATCACAATTTAGTACTTAAACTAATGAAATTACAACCAATTAATAACCAAATCCGGGTTAAATGTGAAGAATAAATATGTATATTTCTATACATATCAAACATCCCCACACTTAAACTTTGCTTGTCCTCAAGCAAACTTAAATGAACAAGATCTCCAATGGCAACAGTAAACAAATTAACAACAGGCAAAATAGCTTCAAAAGGGGTGAAAACAAATAGTTGGCATCAAAGAAGCAAATGATCAAAAATGTAATGACCACTATTAAGACATGTTTCACCTCTTGAATCCCAAGCAAGCATTACCTTACCCTCTCACAATGTTCACACACACTCGGATGATTTATGGACATACATGTAAGGAGTATGTTTAGAACACTCAACGCCAAGTCAATGAATCATACATTATCATAAGCTTGTGCAAAAATCAAATCGCCATCAACTAGTATAAAACAATTGCATAAATCAAAAGGACTTGGTTTGGGTTTTGGTTCGGTGGTGGTAGAGGTGTGGAATTTGGAATGAGAAAATGGGTAGAAGGCGTTAAAAACTCGGCGGTTAAATAACTAACTAATTCATACAAAACTAACAATAAAACCATTATGGTTTTTCCGGACGGAGAAGGGATTCCATCATAAAGTACTCAAAACTTCCTCTTCTTTTGCACAATTTCACCTTAATTGTGGTGAATGCCTCTTTTCGATTTTTCGATTTTTTTTTTCTTTTTCACCTCAACTAAACATATGCTCATGTTTAGCAAAAATTTACTACTTGAATAGGCTAAATAAACGATGAGATAATACAAGAACCGACCGAGTTTTAAACAAAAAGAATTTGTGAAGTATAAGAGGTTTCGGGATGGTGAAGTGGTTAGATATGATAAAAGCATGAAAGCGCGCATGGGGTTATCTAGCGGTTAGGTTTGGATGGGTAAATACATGAAAATGGTGGTGAAGATTGGGTGTCCTAATGCCTCAATCATTTTTACGCAATGTCTTAAATTGTGATCTTGAAATGTATATATAACACAAGTTCTAAAATGTATAAAACATCCATCACACTCAATTCCAACAAAAACAAGAGCAACAATGTGATATAAAGCTAGAAAGGCTAAAAAAAATTACTCTCGCAAATGGAAGGGGTGGGGTGTGTAAGGCATGACATGTAGTTCATCATTTAGCTCACACGCTTAATGGTTGCCACAAAAAATTTAACTCATTTACTTCCCCTATCAACTATTTCTTTAATTTGCAAAAACACCCTTTTTTATTATCTTGCTTCATTGGTTGATTTGTCAAAAATGAGTTTTCTAATTGCCACAAAAATTAATGTTGGAGATTTTGCAAACATAAATTAGCTAAGGACAAGAACAAGTTTCCATTCAAGCATATCCCTCCCCACACTTGAATTGCACATTGTCCCTAATGTGCAACAAAAAATGCAAAGCAAATTGATATCAATAAGAATGCATGGAGGTAAGGAAGAAAAATGCTCCCCTGTTAGAATCGGAGCGCGCGTGTGCTTTAAAATTCACGAGTGCCATGTTCATCCACCTGCAACCAAAAATAAAACTACACCAAACGTTTACACTACTAAATCATCAACTCATCACCAATCATCCAACCAAATTAAACTAAAATAAAAGCTAGATTAAACAAAAATATTAAAATCTAAAAATCTGTACGCATGAATCACAATAGTAACAATTCAGTCATGACATCAACAAACAAAAATACCAACAATCAAACAGAAAAAGTGCATCAGATCTTCAAACTGGAACATCAACTAATTATCTTGATTTGCCCCTGAACCGCTTGCTCCGTCTTGGCGTGACCGCTTCTGACCAGGATTTTGCCCAAAAGATGTGTACGTGAAAGGAGGGGCAGGCAGGTCGTAGTGATGGTAGGCAGCAGCAACCTGATGAGATGAGAACAGCCAGTCAAACCCTCTCCGTGTCTCATCTTGAATGGATTCGAGCATGGTGCCTTGTCGCTCCTGCTCAAGGCTGAATGCATCCATTCGTTGCCGCTGCAACTCGATATCACTCTGTATTGCGTTTTGGGCGGTCTCAAATTCTACGAAACGGTTCCACATCTGTGGAACCGTAGGGATCGCGGCAGCATCAGCAGCATCGAGATTGTCCATAAAGCGCATAAAGTCATCATGCTGAGTCCCCCCAGCTGCAAACGTGGTGCCTCCTATATTCTCTGGCTCCCTATTGTCAGCAACATCCTCCTCTTCATCTTCAGGCTCCTCCTCAGCTGGGATAGGATCCCATATCCGTCCCTCCTTGTCTTTCAAACGCCAGCCAGCTGGAGTTTGAACGACAAAGGTCATGTAGCGAAGAGTCCGAAGGTCGAGGGCCGGTGTATCGTAAATAAGTGTCAGAGTAGCAACATTCTCTGGGGCTAACAGCCCCAAAGACTCTGCCATCTAAGTCACGTAAATCCCACCGCAAATCTGGCTGCTATGCAGTTTGCCAGAAGATGTGACCAAATAGTTTGCCAGGCAATGACCGAGATTAATATTCTCCCTGCGAATGAAGCAGAACAAGAAGAATAGATCTCGGGTAGAGACGTTTCCTACGCTATCATCACATAGGAAGATGGTTCCCACCAGGACTCGATGAATGAATCGATGCAACGGATCCCTCAACTTCGTAGCCTTAGCGGTTCTTGCCGCATAAGGACCCGATGCGACCTCTTCCCAAAACCCTGCCTTCTCAAAATCACTTCTGAAGTCATGCAACCCATCAAACAGCTCGGTCTGTAGCTCTGATTCGGTGTATAACCCCATTCTTTGTGAAAATTCGGCTACAGACATCTTTCGCCATATTCCCCCCAGACGAAATCGTACTCCGTGACGTTTCCTGTAGATGTCCCGTGAAGGAAAACTAAATTGGAATGTCGCAAAGAACTCTATGATCAATTCAGTATATTGTGGATGCTGAATTGAAAATAGTCTCGTCCAGGGAGGGGTCATCATGGGTTGCATACGGCCGCTTTGGTTCAGGCTCTCGACTAAGTCCCAGTCTAAATAACGAGCGCACTCAATCTGATGTCGGCGCTCCCACAATGAATGAAGAGTGGGCATGCATGATCGGTCATGTTTGTCTCTAGAATCGAATTGTAGCCACTCGTGATCCATCTGTTCAAACACAGCTAAAAAGTCAGAAAAAATGACGGGAAAATGAAGAAGAAAAACACAAAATTTGGGCAAACAGAAGAGATGCACGACCGTGCTTTGACCATGCACGGTCGTGCTTAGGTCGGAGTTCTCGGGAACACAGACAGTGCGCCAACCAGCACGACCAGTGCGTTCCTCGGGAAGCACGGTCGTGCGCAGGTCGAGCACGGGCGTGCTTGAGCCAAGTTGCTCGGAAGCACAGACAGTGCGCCAACAGCACTACCTCCATGACTAGAGCACGGTCGTGCGTCTGAGGAGCACGGTCGTGCTCTGTACCTGCTACAGTTATGACGAAGAAAAATCCCAAAAAACTCAGAAAAATCACTACTATTTGCCACAAACATCAAAATCTAACAAAGGGGAAAGGATCTAGACGACAATAACAAGAAAAACAACCCTAAAAACTAAGATTTCAAGCAACAATCGGACAAGAATGGTGTTCATCTCCATTCAAGCCCTAGAAATCTAAAAACTAGGAATTAAAACACAAAAAGAGCAGATGGATCGAAGTTACATACCGAGATTGAGAAGGAATTTGGAAGAAACGAGTGGAATGGAGTGGAATCGCGTTTTGGTAATGTAGATCGAGTGGGTGGCTGCAATGGAGGTTTGGGAAAAGTGAAAGTGAATTGTGGAGAAGAAGATAAATGTAAAAACCTAATTTCCCGTACAGACGCACGGTCGTGCTCTGTTTGGCACGGTCGTGCCCTTCTGGCCCAGCACGGTCGTGCGTTTCCTTGCACGGTCGTGCTCCTCATCAGTTTTTACATTTTTCGACATTTTTACTCATTTGGGCACCAAAACGTCAATTCCCTTCGATTATACACTCGCAAAAACAACTGAAACAAGACAAAGGATGTTTCGGATCTTCACATGTCACCCTCTCTCCTTCGAGATGCAAACAAAGATTTCAAAAAAAACTCGTACAAAAAACAACAACAATAAAAAATAACAAAGTAAATAAACACACGAACATCCGGGCTCCCTCCCGGCAGGGCTTAGTTTATGGAGTCCTTAGCTAGACTCATGATCCCCGAATTTATTTGTTCTTGGGGTGGAGTGCAAGAACCTCCAAAGCCATGTCAATCGGTCCTTCAACATAAACTTTCAATCTATGACCATTGACTTTAAAGACTCCTCCGTCATCGTGTGAAATCTCAACGGTGCCATATGGAAACACTTTCTTCACCGTGTATGGACCGGACCATCGAGATTTCAACTTACCCGGAAACAAACGCAACCTTGAATTGTATAGCAACACACGATCCCCCACTTGGAATTCTTTGTGGTCCTTCAAGCGGCGATCGTGTAAACTCTTGGTTCGTTCCTTGTAAATGGTGGAATTGGCATAGGCTTGATTTCTTAATTCCTCCAGCTCGTGAATCTGGAGAAATCGAGTGTCACCTGAGTTTGTCAGGTCCAGATTAACGGCCTTTAATGCCCAATAAGCCTTATGTTCCAATTCCACAGGAAGATGACACGCCTTTCCATAAATCAACCTAAAAGGAGTGGTGCCTATAGGTGTCTTGTATGCAGTTCGAAAGGCCCAAAGCGCATCATCTAATTTCTCCGTCCAATCCTTACGGTTTTGACTAACCGTTTTCTCAAGAATTCGTTTGATGCCCCTATTAGTGACCTCAACCTGTCCCCTGGTTTGTGGATGATATGGCGTTGAAAATCTATGGTTCACTCCATAGCGTGACAACGCCCTTTCCAATTGGGAGTTGCAGAAATGCGTCCCACGGTCACTAATGAGTGCTTTGGGGGCACCAAAGCGAGAGAACAACTTCTTCAAAAACTTGACAACTACCCTGGCGTCATTAGTGGGCAAGGCCTGAGCCTCTGCCCACTTGGAAACATAATCAACCGCCACCAGGATATATTTATTGCCATAAGAAGTTGGGAAAGGTCCCATAAAGTCAATACCCCAGACATCAAAAATTTCACAGACTTGGATACTGTTCTGGGGCATCTCATTTCTGGAAGAGATGTTGCTTGCCCTTTGGCAAGCATCACAAGCACGGATCATATCATGAGCATCACGGAAGATGGTGGGCCAGAAGAAACCAGCATCAAAAACCTTCTTCGCAGTGAGAGTCGCTCCATGATGTCCTCCTATGGGTCCTTCATGGCAGTGGTGTAGGATTTTAGAAGCCTCCTCTCCATACACACATCTGCGTACAATCTGATCTGCTCCGACTCTGAACAGATAAGGATCCTCCCACAGGTAGTGCTTCACGTCAGCAAAGAATTTTCTCTTTTGCTGGTGAGTCAAACCCTTCAACACAATACCACTTGCCAAATAATTGGCAAAGTCGGCGAACCAAGGATGCTCATCTTCATGCGTCTGTATGTGCATGAGGGACTCGTGGGGAAAATTGTCATTTATGTGTAACCCCACGTGTTCCTCTGAAGCTGGGCACTCAAGACGTGAAAAATGATCTGCTGCAACATTTTCAGCACCCTTTTTGTCACGGATCTCAATATCAAACTCTTGCAGCAACAAGATCCAGCGTATCAATCGGGGTTTAGCATCTTGTTTGCTGAAAAGATAACGAAGGGCAGCATGATCCGTAAACACAATGGTTTTGGAAAGGACAAGATAAGATCTGAATTTATCGAATGCAAAGACCACAGCCAAGAGCTCTTTCTCAGTGGTGGTGTAATGCTCTTGTGCGTCATTCAGGGTCTTGCTCGCATAATAAATGGGATGAAAATGCTTATCTTTCCTTTGCCCCAAGATCGCCCCTACTGCAAAGTCACTCGCATCACACATCAACTCGAATGGTAAAGACCAATCGGGGGCTACCATGATAGGAGAATTGACGAGTTTTTCTTTCAGAAACTGAAATGCTTTTAAGCATTCATTGGAGAAGACAAAAGGGGCGTCTTTCTCAAGGAGCTGTGTCATAGGCCTGGCGATTTTAGAAAAATCCTTGATGAATCGCCTGTAGAAACCAGCATGGCCTAAAAAGCTCCGAATGGCTTTCACTGAGGTAGGAGGGGGTAGCCTAGAAATAGTATCAATTTTGGCTCGGTCAACCTCAAGACCCTCCTGTGAGATCTTGTGCCCTAAAACAATGCCCTCCTTCACCATGAAGTGACATTTTTCCCAATTAAGCACAAGATTGGTTTCCTCACACCTCGTCAACATTTTCTTCAGATTTGTGAGACAATGATCAAAGGAGCTCCCATATACAGAAAAATCATCCATGAAAACCTCCATGGAGTCCTCGATCATGTCATGGAAAATGGCTACCATGCAGCGCTGGAAGGTAGCTGGGGCATTGCACAGTCCAAAGGGCATCCGTCGGTAGGCGAATGTGCCATAAGGACATGTGAATGTCGTCTTCTCCTGATCAGGAGGAGAAATGGGGATTTGAAAATACCCCGAGAAACCAAAGCTATACTTCACTTGAACTAAATGCTATTGATTATAATTTGGAACCTATATGCATCATTTTTATCCTAAACTCGGAAATTTTGTGTACATCTGACTCGCACGTGATCAAATGAGTTGTGGGGTTCATGCAAAAACTAAAGTAATTAAGGGTGCACACGGAATTATGAAAGTTGGTGCATGGAAACCATAGCAAGTTTGTCATGTGCTCGAGGACAATGCGACAAATGTGGTATGACAAGAGCATGGTGGATACGCCGCTGGTACTTTCTATATAAAAATGCTTCTGTCATACTGTCAAATGAAGCGTTGTTTCGATCTGTGAATTTTCGTGTTGTTCTAAACATCCTATTCATATAATAAAAACCTATAGAACATCATCGAATGAGGTAAACTATACATATTTTAAGTTGATCTAAAATAACAAACCTATTACCATTTGAAAATTCATAAATCATTTCTTATCATATATAAATCCAAATTTAACAATTGTTCTCGCAAGTTACCATTTATCATCATCATCATCTTGTGCTTAGTTGGTGAATTCTATTTCAACTCATCGAGACTAACGTAACCTTGTTCAAATCAGAGAAGCTAAATAACATGTGTACATTTATAGTGAAAACTAAACAATCGCATATTTTCGTTTCATCTTCTATATCGGTCTGAGCAAATTTCGGGACGAAATTTTTATAAGGAGGGAAGACTGTGACATCTGCCCCAAAACCGAACCCGAATGCCCGACTCGAACCCGAATCTATTGACATTTATTTGTATTCGTATTTATTTTTCTTTAAATGAAACGCTTGGTTATTAAAAATATATATAAATATGTCGAGCCGTACGTCATTCTCTTCTATAATATATAACGATTGAATTGAATTGTTATCCAACGTTTACCAATTAAATACTAAATTACAATACTTAAACCTCCAAAGTATATATATATATATATATATATATATATATATATATATATATATATATAGGGGCATCTTCATTTGAGAACTCATTTTTAGGAAAGAACTGAGTGAGAACTGATTTAACTGTTATATTTTTTATTATCTAAATTGACAAAAATGCTTGTAAACTTACCAATTATAAGATGTATTTATAAAAAAAATGATTTGCATCGTTTTTTGTTGAAATGCATATATGCACCCACATTATATATGCAAATATGCACACGTTTTAGTTTCTAAAAAAAACGAGGAGAGAGGTGATAAAATTCAAGAAATAATGAACAATGGTAATAAAACAATACCTTTTTACTTTACCATTGTTATTGAAGCAAAAAGTACATGGCTTATATGGTTCTCACTAGTTCTTTCCAAATATTTGGTTCTCATTTGAAGGTAACACTATATAGGGTATATATATATATATATATATATATATATATATATATAAAGTGTATTTTTGTAAATAAAAATACATATAAATTCTTAAAGATATAAACTATTAAAGTTTCAAATTAACCATTTATCGCCCAAACGACGTAAACATATAAGAACGTCAATTATATATACGTAACGAGTTAACGAGGTTAAGCTAGTTAATTAATGTAATATATAAATTTAACTTTGGGCCATTTATGTAAACTTTGAAACTTATAATAAAACTTTTCACATCTTAAAAATAATAACTGAAGTAGAAGGGCCGAATGTGTAATATTGAATTTTAAAACCCAAACCATTTTTCCCAGCCCCGCTTTTCCGATCCAAATTCCGGCAGCACTCCGGCGACTCCGGCAAGCCCCTATTCACGCGTATTTATCAATTTTAAGCAACTAAAATCACGCAAAAACCTTCTTTTGCTAGTTTCGAACCCATATTAATGTTAATTACGCGTTTTAACAGCTCGATTAGCGCGGATTAATTTCGTGATTCAAAATTGAAAACTCCAATTCCGTAAATAAACCCGTAATCGACGTTTTAATCATTCCTTACACAACATTAGCAGCCAAATAACACATTTCAAACACCAAATTATTCTGTTATTTCTCCGCAATTACAAAATCATTCGACCAAAACTATTCTCCGGCGACTTAGTCGTTTTCTACCTTCCGGGCTTCGTTACAGGTAACGTTTGTGTTCGTTTGAATCCTATTGATCATATATAACTCCTAAACTCATCAATCTCATCTCATTTCATCCAGATTCGTGTGATTTGATCGAGATCAGTCGACTCTTTTTCCTTCTTAATCCGTATCAATCCGTCAATTATCAAGTGAGTTTAACATATCAAAATACTCTTGATACAATGAGGATCAAAAGCCCTATGTTTGATTTGGCTTTGATTAACATATTGGAATGAATTTGTTGGTTCTTGATTCTAGGGCTTGTATTGGAAATGAGTATTGTTGGATTATAACATATAAAACTATTAAAAGGTGAACCTGAATAACAAAAGTGAATCTGGTCCAACGGTTTGTTTCTTCGGCTGCGAATGAAATGACTCAGGTTCGAGTCTTACTGCCCCCATTTTCTTTAATTTCACATTTTACTACTTTATACATTAAATTATATTTACTAATAATCTAAATAACACATTTTAAGTTAAATACATTTTTTTAAGGATTAAAACATGTAGTTTTAATACTATTAAGAAAAACTAAAATGGTTTATTGTAAAATATACACAATACGAAAATACAATAATGTTTCGTACAAATTCCCAATTTGTATTTCAAAACCTAATTCCCAATTTGTATTTCAAAACCCTAAAATCCCAAATCTGAAACCCTAGATTTTCTGGTTTTGATTCTTGTTGCTATGTTATTGTTTCGTTTCTAAGTTAGGGTTTTTCCAATTAATTAGGTGATACTAATATTTGGGCAACCCTCGGTTCGTATTGTTGCGTTTCTATTTCGGTTATCTGTTGCATTTCAAGGTGAGTAAATTCACTCCCCTTTTTTACTTTTTCATTTTGGGGCTGAAATATGTTCAATTACTATACAATGCTTTCGGTTTTCGTTTCTTTGTTTCTATTTTCAAATGAGATCATTTAATATGTTAATCTAGTTCGCGGCTTGATGCAATCTTATGTGATAGTTTAAAGTAGTATATTACTTGTAATTTCCACCGGTACAATGTTAGCGCTAATGGTCTGACAAACCCAGCTACACTTTACAACATCGATAGGTGATTTAAACCCGGCGATTCTATTCAATGGTTACTAGTTACTATACTGTGATACTTGTTGCTATGTTACTATGACCCTTCGATGCTAAAACAATTTTTGATAACTTACATTCGAGACGGTTAAATGACAGTTATCACTAATTGCACCATGAGTTGGTTCCTCATGACAAATGATTACAAGTTGCTATACAATGATGGTGTTCAATGTGTGTTCAATGTGTTCATGTGTTCTATGGTCAAAGGTTGAGTAATATGATGAAATAGCTATGCATGTACGATTGCGCAGCATATTATGATGATCTCGGATTTTCAATACTATTATTTATCAATGTGGTTTACTCTCTAGCTTTAAATAGCTAACTTTATTTTTACATATTTCAGGTGATGTTGAGCGTTTAGGCTTTCGAGACATTTAGGATGCTTATTGGACCTAGAATAAATCGGAATTAAACGATATTAATTGTTGGTTTTTACTTCTGTTTTAATGCTATTTATTTCTCATTTATGTCACAACAATTAGTGCTTAATGATATTAAAATATTCTTTTAGTGTGCCATGTGCTTTGTACTATTGATGTCCAATTCCAATGACAGCCCGGTGTTTCCGCCGCCGGGCGGGGTGTCATATTTCCTTCCCATCAAAGAAACTTATTTGGCTGAAAAGCAAGCTCAACCGTATGGTGTACCATTAGATATTATTTCCGATGGGACAGTCGTTTTATGTCTCGTTTTTGGAAAGGTCTTCAAGATACCATGGGCACTGAACTCAATCTAAGTACAGCCTACCATCCTTAGATAGATGGCTAAACTGAGAGAACAATCCAAACTCTTGAAGATCTTCTAAGGGCTTGTGTAATCGATTTCAAAGGCAATTGGGAAGCTCATCTTCCATTGATCGAATTCTCGTATAATAACAGTTATCATGCCAGCATTGTTATAGCACCGTTCGAGGCTCTCTATGGTCGCAAATGCCACTCTCTTCTGTGTTGCCCTGAGGTCGGTGACACTCAAATCACTAGACCTGAAATGATTCAAGAGATCACCGATAAAATCTATGAAAATATTCTAGCGGACCGAAATAGCCAAAAGTACTATGCTGATAGAAAGCGAAAGCTTATGGAGTAGGAAATTGGTGATATGGTCTTACTCAAAGGGTATGTTTGCTTCACCTCTTAGTGGTTCAGTTCGGTGCTTAATCATTCATCATTCAGCATTCAGAGCGTTTGTTTCATAAAAAAGAGCCCATGAATGGTTCAATTAAGTGCTAAATCGTTAAGGGACAGAGAGATGCCACATGGAACTGAATGGAGCATATACCAACTTTATCCTCATCTTCAATTCTACCCCAACATCCCTCCAATTGGTAGAACCTCTTAAGGGTTTAGACCTGATAGGCTCGAACGAACCGAGCTATGGATCTAGATCTAAGATTGTTTGGGGATGTTGTTTGTAATCAGTGATGCGGAATCTCAATAATCACGTATTGATGAATATTCATGAATATCAATGCAAGGTATGATGAAGATGTTGATAATAAGAATAGGTTCTTGTATTCGTTCTTAGAGAGGTTACAAAGGATATGGATAGAAATGCAGGCAACTCTCCTCAACAAATGACCTAGGGGATGGTATTTATAATCCATACCATTCACCTAAACACGTGCACTTAAGCACAAACCGATTACACAAATATTCTAAGACAAATACTATTAAACAACGTCTTCACCCATGCTTGCTCGTGTCGATGCTCGATATCTTCACTCGCTTATATTTGTAAAGTAACATGTTCAATTGGACCTAACAATACTCCCCCTAAGATGATACTTTACAAATGCGACTGATAAACTTAAATCTTTATGTGATGAGCATAGAGAGCAACCTAAAGTTTTGGTATGCATTATCTTTGAGAGAACTTAACAATACCTCTTAACCATTCCTCAGATTTTGCCAAACAACCCCAAAGTGTCACCATGGAAATGATTTTTCCGTTTTGGCAAGAAGGGAAAATTACGTGACACTCCACCCGATGGCGGAAGGACCGGGTTTGTCAAGGAAATGGATATCAATAGTAAGTAAAGCACATGGTATACTTTTATTAAATTCTAATAATGAAAAACATAAGTTTTGAGTTAATTGTCTAGGGGAAACCTTTAAAAGTAATAAATAAGAACACAGTAATTGCAAATAGTCTTTATTGTTTATTCTAGGTCCGATGCATCCCTATATCTTGATACGTAGAAATAATAATCAACATCATGCACGACCTGAATGACATGTAAAATAAAGTTAGCTAAAATAGCTAGTGAGTAAAACACAATTGATAAGTATGAAAATCCGATATCATCATAAATATGTTGTGCAATCTTACATGTAATGCAATTTCGTAATATTACCCTACCATGACCCCTAGAATAGAATAGAACACCACCACTTAGAAACCCACAATATACCGTTTAGCCATTTATCATGAGGAACCACCCGTGTAACAATTAAAGATAACTTTTAACAACCGTCTCGATCTATAAGTTATCAATAATCAATTAGCAACTTAGAGATATGGCATAGCAACAAGCATCATACTATAGCAATAAGCGTCATAACACAGTAAACATGGAATTAGAATGACTGTGTTTAAATCACATATCGTTGTTTTATAAGAAGGTGCGCTTGTCAAACCATTAGCGCTAACATTGTACCAATGAGATTACCAAGCAGTAAACTACTTTAAACTAACACATAAAGTTGCATCAAGCCGCGAACTAGATTAACACATTTGTATGATCTATTTTGGAAAGTATAAAAAAATGGAAAACATTGTATGGTATAAACACATATTTCCACCTCAAAATGTAAAAGTAAAAAAGGAGAGTTAGTTTACTCACCTTGAAACAAGAGCACGAAAAAAATAGAAAACAATAAGTAGAACCAAGGATTGTCTAAATATTAGAATCACCCAAGTAAATAGCAATCCTAACTTAGAAAAACGAACAGTATAGAAAACTAGAATAGGAATCTAAGGTAATTTAGAATTTTAGGGTTTCAATTGGGCTTTGGGGGTTTTGGTAAATGATTAAAAATATAAAAATTAATTTAATCGTAACGCCAGAAAATAATAATAATAGTAGTAACGACAATATTTTTAATAAGCTATTCAAATAATATACTTTTTAACGAAAACTATTTAACGTCAAAATATGTATTATATACCTAGAAATACTTAAAAACATGAAGCACATTTTTAAAAGTATTTAAACGCCTACAAAGTCCATATTTATAAACTATAACTTATAAGACTTTTATATATTTTAGAAGTATTAGAAGTGTATTTTATAGTATTTTTAAAGTACTAAAAGTATTTATAATAGTTCAATTATAAAACTAGATTTATATAAAACCATGGTTTTGATATATTTTATAAGATTTTTAGCATTTTACAATATATATGATATAAGTACTAGTATTAGTATTAGATTAGGATAATTAGTAAAAAATTGTTATCAATGTAATTAAAACTAAATTTATATAAAATCATTGTTTTGACATATTTTATAAGATTTTTAGCATTTTACAACATTGCACCCCCTGGTTTCGAACCTGAGGCTCCACCCTCACATCCCACACACTAAACTAGCAGACCAAAAGTTAATTATTGATCAAATCTCGAATCAAAATGGTTTTAACATATTTTAAACAAAAACCACTCAGTTTCAATCAAGAACCATAACCTTAATTCCTAAATTACTTCGAATCGAATAAATGAAACATGAATTTGATTTAGGGTTAATGATCTAGACGTGATAACAAGAATTTTAACATAGATAACTTACATGGTTTCGAACGAATCAAGAAGCGAATATGTGAGAATCAAACTTGTATCTAGTGGTTATTAAAATCCAATTGGAGTTCCAGATTCCTTCAACGTGCTTAGATGAACGAAAGCCCTAATGCATTTATGAATTATATCAACTATTTGATGATGATTGGAGATGTTACTGGTTCGAGAAAAATGAGAATCACTTACTGAGTTTTGGAGATTATTGCTTGAAATTGAGATATCAGAGAGTGAACTTGAAGCCGGAGGAGTGTTTTTACCGATTGAATTGGATTAATTTTACTTGTAAACCGATGAACACGTTCGAGTTTGCTTTGCGAGTGAAAGAAGATTAATTAGTGATGAATAAATACGTTAAACTCAATTAAACATCACAATCCGTTTCTAATCATTGAAAGGACTAGTGTTGTTAATTCAATTTATTTTGGACGGTTTTGAATCGATTGAGATTATTTGGGTTTTAGGATACGAACCGGGGGTTCTTATGATTGGATTAAATAGGCGAGTTAGTGTGTTAAACTCAAATAAAAATTGTTTGTGACTTCAAGTCTAGCACAAGGGTCATTTTATTGGTTTTTAATCGAGTTGAAACATGTATAAAATGGGACTTTTGGACCTCACCGGTCTCCGGCCAACTTGCCAAAGCTCCGACAGCCAGAAATACAGGTGCAAAAAAGGGGACACATCCCTACGATTTAGATTTTGTAATATTTACATGTTTGGTCCTTGTGTTTTCATTTGCTTATTAATTGGTAATATAAGTTTTACTTTAAGTTTTCAATTTGATACTTTTATCCCAAAGTTAATTAAATCTCTGTTTTAACTAGCTAACTTAACCAGCTCATCTTGTAACGTTTATAAAGTTGACCTTTTTATAGAATTGTAATGTTTTTGGCGACACATGGTTATTTTTAGACTTATTAGTATTTAATTTTGATAATATTTATAAAATATCTTTTGTAAATTACAATTTATATATTTTTTAGATTTGTTTATTTTAAATATTAATTAAATAGTATACTTAGATAATGTTGGGGTTATTTGAAGATGTCACTTTCCAAATATAAGCGAGTGAAGATATCGAGCATCATCACGAGCAAGCACGGGTGAAGACGTTCATAATTTGTATTTGTCTTAGAATATTTGTGTAATCGTTTCGTGCTTAAATGCGCGTTTGTGCTTAACTGCACGTGTTTAGGTTACATTGTAAGGTGAATGGTATAGACTATAAATACCATCACCTAGGTCATTTGTTAAAGAGTTGCCTACATTTCATTCCATATCTTTTGTAACCTCTCCATTGATCTAATACAATTCACCTATTCATATTATCATCATCTTCATCATACCTTGCATTGATCTTCATGAACATTCAAGCATCAATACATGATCAGTGAGTTTCCGCATCACTGATTGCAAACAACATCCCCAAACAATCTCAGATCTAGATCCAAGCTCGGTTAATCTCGAACTATCAATTGGTATCAGAGCTGTTGGTATTGTGTGTGTTCTTCGCTATTCATCAAACAAAAACACATCAATATTGCTCAAATCATGATCTGAATGATCTGTTGCTGTTTTTGGATTTGATTCAACATCGGAATCATTTCTAATTCACAACGTTTGTGCAAATTCCATTAGATTATCATCAGATCTGAGGAATTAAGAAGGAATTGAAAGTTACTGTTCGATCAATTTTTTGCTCAAAATCATCAAAAATTGATCATGTTTTGGATTGATTGATATAGGAGATTGATAATCGATATAAAATACTGATTGGGTGTGATTTCTGGACAAATTGGACAAGTTTCATTAAAATTCAGAAAAATTCGATTGACGAAGATGATGAACATGATGAACTGGTTGAAGATTAACTAGCCGGGTGATAAAATTTGACTTAGACAATCTTTTTGGACTTAGATTTGTGAACAAATAGGTCATGTGCAGCCGTGTAAAGGAAAATTTGTCTAGACGGGTGAAGATTTGCAAGTAAAAGTTGTGTACTGTTGTGCCGGGTGAGTGTACTGTTTAGCCGTGTGAAGGTACTATTCAGACGGGTAAAGCAACTGTTCAGCCAGGTGATCAACATTACAGCCGGATCAACTTGTTACTATTCAGCCGGGTCATTAACTCTTTCAGCCGTGTCAAGTACAGCCGGGTGAAAGTGTTGATAACTGTTTAGCTGGGTGATAGAGTGTTTCAGCCGTGGCAAGTTTCTTTGCCATGTGAAGTTATATCTGATTCAGACGTGTAACTGTTCAGCCGGGTAATACTGTTTAGCCGGGTGAAGATATCAAGTGTGAAGTTTACAACTGTTTAGCCGTGTCACTGTTCAGACGGGTGAAGAAGTTTTTCTCAGCCGGGTGAAGAAGAAACTACACTGTTCAGCCGGGTGAAGAACAACATTTCACTGTTCAGCCGTGTGACATTGTTTTAGTTGTTTTAAACATGTTATCTTAATTTGTTACTATTTAGTTGCATTTAGTTTAACATTTTTAACTGTTTCTCTTCAAAAAAACAACAAAAAAACAAAAATATTTTCTTTAAAAACTTTAAAAATGGCACCTAATGATGATTCTGATAACCGTGTTCCTAGATTGGTTAATCGTGCAGATTTCAAGAACTGGACAATCAGATTGAAACATCATCTATGCTCTATTGACAATGATCTATGGAAGTCAATTGATAAAGGTCCTCATATTCCTACTCAGACTGCTCCTGATAGTGCAAGCACCTACACCAAAGATTCAACTGAACCTTATCCTGAAGATAATCTATCAGCAGAAGACTTACGAAAGGTCAAGAATGACAGTAAGGCTTACTCTTTGATGTGTAAAGGGCTGCCACTTCAAGTGTTGTCAAGATTAGATGCTTATCAACTGGCTACACATTGTTCAAGGCATTAAAATCAATTTGTGAAGGAGGAGAACAGTTAAGAAGTCTCAAGAAGCAGAAATTGAAGAGACAACTGGAATTGTTTGAGCATATTGCTGGAGAATCTGTGCACCAGATGTTGAATAGATTTGTGCATCTAACTACTGAGATGACAAATGTTGGTGCAAAGACAGATCTTCAAGACCTGAATGACAGATTATTGTGTGCTCTTCCATCTTCATGGAAACAAACAGTGACTCTACTGAAGCATACAGAAAAGTTTCCAATGGACTTAGATCTTCTTATTGCAAAGATTGAAGAAGTGGAAATTGATGAAAGTTCAAGAAACTCTGACAGATCAGGTTCACATGCTTAGTATAAGTTTGTTGTGAATCCTTCTAACACAGTGGAGAATGCATTTCTTGCTCAAGATGCTGCTAAGACTGATGATGACGGTGATCTATTTGTTGGTGCTAGTTTCTATACTGATTCGTCATATATATCAAGTTCACCAACTTATTCTCAACCTCAATCTCCACCAAGAGCTCAAGTTCAAAGTCAGTCTGTGAAATCTCAATCAGAAAACCAAAATTCTACAGTTCAAGCCAAAGTAAAAGATGTGATGAACATCTTGTTACAAGATGATGAAACTAAGAATGCTTTTACTGCATTCATGGCAAGCTTTCAAGCTTATCAAGGAAGTCATTTGACTCAACTGGATGTTGTGCTTCAAGATTTATTTGAAATGGATCCTGATGACGTTGAAGAAATGGACTTAAACTGGCAAATGGTTATGGTCGCATATCGAACTCAGAAACATGCATATGTGAACCGAAGCTACAAGCCTAATGCAAACAAGACAGTTGGTTTTGACAAGTCAAAGGCCAGATGTTTCAACTGTAACTGCTATGGTCACTTTTCAAGGGAATGCAAAGCTCCTAAGAATCAGAACTATAATGATCAAGCTGGTTCAAGTGGACAGAATCATGGTCAAAGTCAGAACTCGCAACAGTCTTCAAGCTATCAAAACAGGAATCAACGTTTCATGCAAAAGCCATATCAAAGTGTTCCCATGCCAGAACTAAAAGATGAAGGAAAGAAACCAGAAGATCAGAACAAAGCACTGGTGGTTAGTGTAAAAGACGGATATGACTAGAGTGCTTATCTGGAACAGTTTACATCTGATCTTACATCGAGTTTGGCACTGGTATGTGAAATTGAGGAAGAAGATTGGTCTGAAGAAGGGGATGATCAAGTGACTAATGCTATCAGTGAAGATTCTGAAGAGTATGACTGGAGTGCAAAGTCAGATCCTGTTGAAGAATCTGAACCAGAAGTTGCTCTTATGGCTACATTTGAAGAGTCTTCATCATCTGTTGAACAACCAAAGGTTAGTACCGAACTACCCCCTAACTATGTTCCTTTACCTGATGATGTGAAAGGTAGGTTATATTCTGAACAATGCATTAAACAAGTGGCACATTATCGAACTCATTCTTTTAAAATTGGTGACAAATTAAGCAAACATGAACGAATTCATGAACAACTTAAAATTGATCACAAAATTTCTGATGAGAAGATATTGTCACTTAAAGAATCATGGAACAAAACCTTGAAAGAACTGGAACTAGTAACCAAACAACTTGAAGAAATGACAAAGAATTTTGAACAAGGAAAGGTTGCTCATGCAGTCACACAAGTTGAACTAACAAAGGTAAAAAGTTGTAAAACAATGGTTAGACAACTTGTTAGTGAAAGAGGAAACAAAAGTAAACTAGGTTTGTGTTTCACACATGAACCAATGCCTAAATCAATCACGAACACTTTACCTGAAAACTTCAATGAATTTGATCATTCACCTGAAAATGAACAAAGATTCAAAGAAATTCAAAGAAGTAAATCTGAATCCGAAGGATCTGAAGTTTTACTCGAAAGCTTGAAAGAAGATGACAGTGTGACAGTTGACGCTGATGATGAAGCAAGCTACAAATCTGATCCTATTCTGGTGCAACTTGTTGATTATCCGGAACTGAATCCTATGCCAGAAGAAACGATGAAGGATGAAGCATAATTTTCTGGATACAATGATCCAGAATACATCAAGTGGAAGAATGAACAGAAAGCAATTGCTGCTGATCAACTGCTCAAGAAGAAAACAGTGAAGATGACTGAAGTTTCTGATGCAAAGATGCAAAAATCAAAACTGTCAAACAATCAATCTGGAACAAAACAGTCAAAAGGTAAAAATGTCATAACATCAAATGACAACACCAAAGCTCAAATTGTTAAAACTGACAATGTCAAACCTGTGAAAAAGAAAGTGTCTAAAGTTAAAACAATCAAGTTTGTGTCTGCAGGAACGTTTGATATGAATCCATCTCATGGTAACCAATTAAATTCTAAGATAAAATCTAACTCTGGTCTGAAAACAGGTTCAGGTCCTAAGACTTCCGCTGTCAATGATAAAAGATTTGAATCAAAGAAGGTCACTAAGCAAGATGTTTCAAAATCGAACCAAGTTCCCAAACAATCTAAACTTGAGCACAAAAAATCAAAGTCACAATCAAAATCTACACAAAAGAACCAAGTTAACTTAAAACCGAACATGTCTGTTACTGAATCACGAGTGGGTTCGACATCTAGAGTTAACAATCGGCTCTTTAAGATTAGCAAGAAACATTATGAGATTTGTGATCGTTATAATCATGTTACTGCTGAATGTTTCTTTAACAGGTACTGCAATTACTGTGACAAAAGAAATCATTCTTCAGAGGAATGTTTTTATAACATGTTTTGTGACATTTGTGAAAGGAGAAATCATGACACTGCAGATTGTTTCTTTCGGAAAAACTCATCAAGAGAAATGAATCCTTTTCCGAATTTTCAAGGAAATCAATCTTTTGGTTTTCAAAAATTTAACCAAAGTCATTCTCCTGATTTGAGAACTTTCAAACGAAACAATTATGGTCTTAATGAATATTCATCTAGAAATGTGCAGGTTAACAGTTTTAAGCCAAGAGCTTTGATGGTGAGAAATCAGAAATTTGAAAATAACTTTGATCCTAAGTTAGAGGAAAGGTTTACTGCTTTAAGAAGAAAGCAAACAACTCAAACCGTTGGGCGAAACAGTTTTCAACCAAATCTCTCAAATGAATCAAATTTTCAAAATCTACATTATCAACAAGTTACTGTTACAGATAGATTCGGAAAACCCAAGACCATGTGGGCCTGGGTTGACCAAACTAACTAAGTAAATGTTGAAATGCAGGTGCGCCCTCGAAGACCTATCAACTCATGGTTTGTTGATAGTGGGTGTAGCCGGCATATGACAGGCAACCATGCCTTGCTTCAAGATTTTAAGCTTAAGAATGGTACTCATGTTGCATTTGGAGGAGATGCTGGTGGAAAAATAACTGGAGAAGGAACCATGTCAAATGGGGTTATTAGCTTTGATAAAGTCAACTACTGTACCCAATTGAACTTTAATTTGCTAAGTGTATCTCAAATTTGTGACAAATCATATTCAACATTGTTTGATGATTCTTTTTGTTACATACTCAAACCAGGTTTCAAGATTGATAGTGAATGGGTGGTTGTTAAAGCTCCAAGAGATCGAGATATGTACAAGCTTGATATGTCTCAGATTGATGCTGAAACCGAAACCACTTGTCTCATTGCGCATGCATCAAATGATGAGAGTCAGCTTTGGCATAGACGGCTGGGCCATTCAAACTTCAGAAACATGAACCGACTGGTGACTGGAAATCATGCTGTGGGAATACCGTCAAAGAAATTCTCAACAACTGATCTCTGTCCAGCATGTTTGAAAGGAAAACAACACCGAATGTCTTTTAAGTCCAATCCAGAACACTCCATTTCAAAACCCTTACAGATGCTACACATGGATCTATTCGGACCAACAAATGTTCAAAGCATCGAAAAGAAGTCTTATTGTTTTGTCATCATTGATGATTTTACTGGATTTTCTTGGGTTTATTTCTTGCATGTTAAATCTGAAACTGCTGAGTTATTAAAAGAATTCATTTTCAAAGTTGAAAATCAGTTGGATTGTAAAGTAAAAATCTTGAGAAGTGACAATGGAACCGTGTTTAAAAACTCTAATGTCGATTTGTTTTGTGCAGAAAAAGGAATTGCGCGTCAATTTAGTGCTCCAAGAACGCCACAACAAAACGACGTGGCAGAACGGAAAAATCGAACGCTAATTGAAGCAGCAAGATCCATGCTTGCAGATGCCAATCCCTATCACATTCTGGGACGAAGCTATTGCTACGACTTGCTTTGTACAGAACATGACATTATTGGTTCAGGATAAAAATAAAACATCATATGAGTTATTGTTTGGAAGAAAACCAAATATTTCATATTTGAAAGCATTTGGTTGTCCTGTATCGATTCTAAATTTAAGTGATCATCTCGGTAAATTTGAGTCAAAATTTGACGATGGATTTTTTCTTGGTTACTCTTCGGTTTCAAAGGCTTATCGGGTTTTTAATAGCAAAACGAACGTTGTTATTGACACTATTAACGTAAAGTTTTTAGAAAATTTGTTTCCGTCAGTGGCTCATGATCCCGAATGGTTGTTTGATTTAGATTCGTTATCAAAATCTTTCAATTCTAACTTGTTTGACTTTTCAGGAAAATCAAGTAAAGAATCAGGAGACTTGGGATGTTTCAGTGATGATTCTGATAATGACGATGATAGCAATCTCAACTCTGAGTATCCATTCATGTCATTTCATAATCCTGATAATGGTGTATCCAATCCAGCACCGGGTCCATCTGGTTCTCAAGAAGATCAAGAATCAAACAATTTTGGTGATGATGTGAATTCGCAAAGTTCTCCTAATGATGGTGGATCTGTTCAAAATCAACCATCATCAGATTCGAATGTTGAAGTTGTTCCAGAAACATTTGACTACTTCATCAATTCACCAGAACAAGTTCCTAACTTCACTTCGCATGCTTCTACAATTCTACAAGATCTACCGAATCTGAATCAGTCTAATCTGGAGACGCAAGTACAAGGTGATTCAATTCCAACTCACCGAGTTCACAGGAATCATCCTCTCTCTCAGATTATAGGACCTTTGAATCAGAGAACTATGAGAAGTCAGACTGAACATGCAAACGTTTGTCTTTATTCCTGTTTTCTTTCTCAAGTGGTTTCGAAGAACATTTCAGAAGCGTTACAAGATAATAGTTGGATTGAAGCTATGCAAGAGGAGTTACTTCAATTCAGAAAACAAGAAGTGTGGAACTTGGTGGACTTACCTGAAGGAGAAAATGCGATTGGTACAAGATGGTTGTACAAAAACAAGCCGGATGAACGTGGCATTGTTGTACGAAACAAAGCCAGACTTATTGCACAAGGTATCGGCTATGAAGAAGTGTTTGCTCCGGTTGCTCGACTTGAAGCTATTCGCGTTTTCCTAGCGTATGCCTCTTTCATGAAGTTCAAAGTGTTTCAAATGGATGTAAAAGGGGCATTTTTGTATGGACCAATTACCGACGATGTGTACGTCAGACAACCTCCAGGTTTTGAGGATCCTGAGTATCCACATCGTGTATACAAATTGAGCAAAGCTTTGTATGGTCTACATCAAGCCCCAAGGATTTGGTACGAGACGTTATCTAAACATTTGCTGGAACATGGTTTTACAAGAGGTCAGATTGATCCTACTTTATTCATGAAGCAGGAAAATGATATCATCTTTGGATCAACAAGTCCATCCATGTGCAAAGAGTTTGAAGAGATTATGAAATCCAGATTTCAGATGAGTTCGATGGGAGAGATTAATTTCGTTCTCGGATTGCAAGTCAAACAGTCAGCTGAAGGAATTTTTATCAACCAATCAAAGTTTGTTGAAAAGTTGCTGAAAAAGTTCAAGATGCAGGATTGTCAGAACATTCGAACACCATCTGATGTGAACTGCAAGATACAGCCAGATCCAAAAGGCAAATCCGTTGATCAAACACTGTACAGATCAATGATCGGTTCATTGATCTATCTTACTGCATCAAGACCAAACATCATGTATGCTGTATGTGTGTGTGCCAGATATCAGTCTGATCCGAAAGAGTCGCATCTGGTTGCTGTCAAACGTATCTTCAGATACCTTAAAGGGAAGCCGAATCTCGGGTTATGGTATCCTTATGAAGGCAATTTTGAATTATATAGTTATTCTGATAGTGACTTTGGTGGGTGTGCTCTTGACAGGAAATCGACTACGGGTGGATGTCAATTTCTGGGTCCTAGACTTGTCTCTTGGCAATGCAAAAAGCAGACCAACGTTTCTGTATCCACAGCTGAAGCAGAGTATATCGCTGCATCTGCAGGATGTTCTCAAATTTTGTGGTTACAAAACCAATTGCTTGACTACGGGTTTAACTTTCTCAAAACTCCTATTTACATAGACAATACTGCTGCTATGTTCATTACTGCTAATCCCATTCAACACTCAAAAACCAAACATATCGAAATTCGATATCATTTTCTCAGAGACAACTCTGAAAAAGGTTTAATAATTTTGATTAAGGTTCATACCGACAAACAACTGGCAGATCTTTTCACAAAACCATTTTTGTCAGGACGGTTTGAATTCTTAATTCAATCCATAGGTTAATCAACCATGAGTAATTCTTGTTTTTACAAAAACCAATACAAAATCAGAAAATATAAAAGTCAAAAATAGAATAAGTCGATGTCAAGTATTGATTCCTTTGTCTTTTTATTTTATTGCATTGTGTATGTGTGCATGAAAAAGAAAAAGCAAAACAAAAAGAAAAAGAAATGCAAAAGAAAAAGAAATTCATGTCATAAGAATCTATATTGCAAAAGTGAGAAATGATAGTTACACTAGATATTATTTGTTTCATCATTTTTAAATAATAAAGATTGATAAATGTTAATTGATGTGCGATACAGCTCAGGCAATTAGACTGAAAAAGTAAGTTCATTGTTGCAACATCTAAAACTTAATGATCTTTGTGTTAAGTTCCTTTGTTATACATGTCTAAATATATATCTTTGGATGTTATGCTTGTGATGATAGTTGAACATAATCGGGTAACGATGCAATCTATTCAGTGTGATGAACCGCATCATGAGCTTCTTTGTTGTGGTATCCACAGACCTGAAGTCTCACATGAAGTCTCTTTTGAGCTTCAAGGTGCAGCAAAAGATTCCCAAAGATGGAACAAAAAGAGTCCAAAATGTGGATCATCACCAAACAAATTCCAAAAAGGAATTCAGAAGATTCCCAAGGGGAACGATAGGAAATGAAAAATTCCAAAAAGGAATTCAAAAGAAGTCCCAAAGTGGACCAAATCCAAATAGAACCCAAATTCCACACTGTTTATGATTGTAAGTGACCTGACGTGTTGAGATGTTCTCAGGATATTTAGATGAAGTGTATAACTTTCTAATGTGCAAGGTATGGGTCACTCAAAACTTATTCCTAATCAACCTAATTGATCATCAAGAATAGAAAAAGTAAGTCTGTCACTTCGAGCTAATTGATTTGTTCAACAATTCATCACTCAATTACTTCACAATTCAAATGTCTATTCTCAAAACTGCAAAAAAATGTGTTGGATAAATTGCTGGTATGATCTCATTGCAGGTTAAAGATTCAGAATGTAAAGAGAAAATTCCAAAAATATATCAAAAACATTGAAAAATTCAAAAAGAACAAAAAGATTGTCATTTTAATCTTTTTCTTTTGTGTTGGCAGATTAACATATGTTATTGATGTAGAAGTTGTTCATTAAGCAATATCTCATCCGATTGAGAACTTAATCTTTACATTGATGATAAATGCACATTATTGCCTGAGTTTTAATGTTTTTCTTTGAGTTGCAGGAACAGTTTCCATTGCAGAACAAGCTTCCACGCGACTTGAAGATGTTCCTGTTCAAGCCTGATTCTAGTCCAAAGATCTCCAAGTCAGATTGTTGAGTGTTAAGAATCCTCCTCTTAATATCTCATACACAGATCCCATTAACCTCTAAAGCAAAAGTTGAGGGGGAGTATTCTAAGTCAAAGAAGTTGTTAGGGTTATTTCCTGTTAAGATTTACTTTGTATTTTGTTTATTGTTTATATGTTTGTAAATAGTTTAGGGTCTATTTTGTTATATTCCTTAAACTTGTAATTGGTTGTTATAAGCATGTAGTGTGTGTGTGTTGAGAGGCTAGATCACTTTTACACTGTTAGAGAGAGAATTAACTGTGTGTGATTTTGTTTTCTCCTGCACCTTGTACTACGAATTGCTTTGATCATCAATATACAGAGAATTATTAGTATGGATTGTGTTTGTGATTGAACTGTTTTGTTTGTGCGTGTTATTCTGATCATTTGAGTGATATTAACGATCCAATTGAACCTATCAATTGGTATCAGAGCTTTCGGTATTGTGTTCTTCGCTGTTCTTAAGCAAAACACATCAATATTGCTCAAATATCATGATCTGAATGAATTGTTGCTGTTTTTAGTTGTGATTTATCATCGCAATCACTCCTATACACAACGATTGTGCAGATTCTATCAGATCATCATCAGATCTGAAGAATTAAGAAGAATAGAAAAAGTTACTGTTCGATCAAATTTTTGCTCAATTTCATCAGATTTGATCATGTTTTGAATTGATTGATAAAAGGGATTGATAATCGGACTATTTCACAACTTGTGTGTGAATTTTGGACAATTTGGACAAGTTTTAGACAAAACCCAGAAAATTCTCATGGAGAAAATGATGAACAGTATGATGTTGGTTGAAGATTAACTTGCCGGGTGATTATTTTTGACTTAGACAATTTCCTTGGACTTAGATTTGAGAAGAAATTAGGTCCTGTATTGCCGTGTAAGGGAATTTGTTCTAGACGGGTGAAGAATTTGACTTGAAAAAGTGTTACTGTTCAGTCGGGTGATACACTGTTGTGCCGGGTAAAACACTGTTACGCCGGGTGATAAACAAAATACAGCCGGGTAATCATCAATTGTGTTGCCGGGTAAACAACCTTGCCGTGTGATCGAGTACTGTTCAGCCGGACAAAGACTTTTGCCGTGTCAAGATTCTGCCGGGTCAAAGACTTATTGCCGTGTGAAGTTTTTCTGCTGCCGGGTAACTGTTCATCCGGGTGAAGAACAAGATTATTACAACTGTTGAGCCGTGTAACTGTTTAGCCGTGTAAAGACTTTTTCCTGCCGGGTGAAGAACAAAGACACTGTTTAGCCGGGTGAAGAAGGATTTTCACTGTTTTGCCGTGTGACTCATTTTTGTTGTTTTTAATACTTGTTCCTTATCTTGTCTTTAATTACTTGTCTTTATTTTAGCATTTTAATCATTTCTTTTCAAAAATTAACAAAAACCAAAAATATTTTTCTTTAAAAATTGTTAAAAAAATGGCTCCTAATGATGATTCTGATAACCATGTTCCTAGACTTTTGAATCGTGCAGATTTCAAGAACTGGACTATCAGGTTGAGACATCACTTGTGTTCTATTGACAATGACTTGTGGAAGTCCATTGAAAAAGGTCCTCACATTCCAACTCAGACAGCACCAGATAGTGCAAGTACCTATACTAAAGATTCTACTACACCTTATCCGGAGGATAATTTGTCAGCAGAAGATCTGAGAAAAGTAAAGAATGATAGCAAAGCATATTCTTTGATGTGCAAGGGGTTGCCACTTCAAGTTCTGTCTAGATTGGATGCATATCAGACTGGTTATACATGTTTCAAGGCATTGAAGTCGATATGTGAAGGAGGAGAACAATTGAGAAGTTTGAAGAAGTCGAAACTAATAAGACAATTGGAGTTGTTTGAACACATTAATGGAGAGACAGTACACCAGATGATGAACAGGTTTGTTCACTTAACTACTGAGATGACAAATCTCGGAGTGAAGACTGAACTTCAAGATTTGAATGATCGATTATTATGTGCCTTACCATCATCATGGAAACAAACTGTTACCTTGTTGAAACATACTGAGAAATTTCCAATGGAACTTGATTTGCTTATTGGAAAAATTGAAGAAGTTGAGATTGATGAAGGATCAAGAAATACTGATAGATCAAGCTCACAAACTCAGTATAAGTATGTGGTAAATCCTGCCAATACTGTGGATAACGCTTTTCTTGCACAAGATGTAACAAAGTTTGAAGATGAGGGTGACTTATTTGTTGGTGCAAGTTTCTTTACTGATTCAGCATACTTTCCAAATTCACCAACTTATTCACAACCTCAATCTCCACCAAGAGCTCAAGTTCAAAATCAGAATCTGAAGAATCAGTCAGAAAATCAGAGTTCGAATGTTCAAGCTAAGGTGAAAGAAGTTATGAATATTCTGTTGCAAGATGACGAAACTAAAACTGCCTTTACTGCTTTTATGGCAAGTTTTCAAATGGACGTGGTCCTTCAAGACTTATTTGAAATGGATCCAGTTGATGTTGAAGAAATGGATCTTAATTGGCAAATGGTTATGGTTGCATATCGAACACAAAAGCATGCATATGTTAACCGAAGTTACAAACCTCATGCTAACAAGACAGTTGGATTTGACAAATCTAAGGCCAGGTGCTTTAATTGTAACCAGTATGGTCATTTTTCAAGAGAATGCAAAGCTCCAAAGAATTTCAATGACCAAGCTAGTTCAAGCAATCAAGGTCAAGGTCAAAGTTCTCAACAGTCTTCAAGTTACCAGCAAAGAAATCAGCGTTTCTTTCAAAAGCCGTACCAAAGTCTTCCTATGCCTGAGTTGAAGGATGAAGGAAAGAAACCAGAAGATCAGACTAAAGCATTGGTTGTAAGTGTACAAGACGGATACGACTGGAGTGCATATGCAGAACAGTTTACATCTGACCTTACATCAAATCTGGCACTGGTATGTGAAATTGAAGAAGAAGACTGGTCTGAAGAAGGGGATGGAAAAATGGTGGTTGATGACAGTGAAGATTCTGAAGAATATGACTGGAGCGCAAAAGCAGATCCTACTGAAGAGACTGAATCCGAAGTTGCGCTGATGGCTACTGAAAATGAATCTTCATCGTCTACTGAACAACCAAAGGTTAGTAATAACTTACCCCCTAACTATGTTCCATTACCTGCTGATGTGAAAGAAAGATTATGTTCTGAACAATGCATTCAACAAGTAGAACATTATCGAACTCATTCATTTAAAATAGGTGACAAATTAAGCAAACATGAAAAGATTCATGAACAACTTAAAATTGATCACAAAATTTCTGATGAGAAGATTTTGTCACTAACTGAATCATGGAACAAAACTTTAAAAGAACTGGAACTTGTTACCAAACAACTTGAAGAAATGACAAAGAACTTTGAACAAGAAAAAGTTGAACATGCTGTCACACAAGTTGAATTAAAGAAAGTTAAAAGTTGTAAAACAATGGTTGAACAACTCATTAATGAAAGAGGTAACAAAAACAAAACCGGGTTGGGTTTTACTCATGAACCGATGCCAAATTCAATCACTCAAACCTTACCGGAAAACTTTAATGAATTTGATCATTCACCTGAAAATGAACGTAAATTCAAAGAAATTCAAAAAAGTAAATCCGAGTCCGAAGGATCTGAGGTGTTGATTGAAAGTTTGAGAGAAGAAGAAGGAATGACAACTGAAGCTGACGATGAAGCAAGCAACAAATCTGACAACAAATTAGAGCCTGTTCTAATTCAACTTGTTGAGTATCCAAAACTTAATTCCGAACCAGAAACAACGGTGAAGGAAGAAGGTGAATTTTCAGGATACAATGATCCTGAGTACATCAAGTGGAAGAAAGAACAAAAGGCGCAAGTTGCTGATCAGTTGATCAAGAAGCAAGAAGTGAAAAAGACTGAAGTTTCGAATGCAAAGAAGCAGAAATCGAAAATCATGAACAATCAATCTGAAACGAAACAGTCAAAAGGCAAAAGTGTCTTAAAATCAAATGAAAACACAAAAGTTCAAAGTGTTAAAACTGACAAAGTTAAACCTGTCAAGAAAGTGTCAAAAAGTAAGACAATCAAGTTTGTGTCTGCAGGTACTTTTGACATGAACGGTTCTTATGGTAACCAAATCAATGCTCAAATCAAATCTAACTCTGGTCTGAAAACAGGTTCAGGTCCTAAGTCTTCCGCTGTCAATGATAAGAGAATTGAAAACAAAAAGGTAACCAAACAGAACAGTTTAAAATCGAATCAAAGTCCCATGCAATCAAAATCTCAAACC
Source organism: Tagetes erecta (assembly GCA_030867185.1). Taxonomy (NCBI): domain Eukaryota; kingdom Viridiplantae; phylum Streptophyta; class Magnoliopsida; order Asterales; family Asteraceae; genus Tagetes; species Tagetes erecta. Next base: position 2,581,902 of record CM061486.1, on the reverse strand, counting down.
AAGTCTCCACAAAAGATCGTTAATCTAAAACCGAATAACCAAGATAATGAATCACGTTTTGGTTCAACATCAAAAGTTAACAATCGGCTCTTTAGGATTAGCAAGAAACATTGTGAAATTTGTAATAGGTATAATCATGCAACTGCTGAATGTTTCTTTAACAGGTACTGCAGTTTCTGTGACAAAAGAAACCATTCTTCAGAAGAATGTTACTATAACAAATTTTGTGATATTTGTGAGAGAAGAAACCATGACACAAAGGATTGTTTCTTTCGATCAAACTCAACTAGAGAAATGACTCCGTTTTCAAACTTTAATAGAAATCATTCATTTGGTTTTCAAAATATGAGTCAAAGTCATTCTCCAGTTTTGAGAAATTTCAATCGAAACAATTCTGTTTCTAACTTGACAAGAAGTGTGCAGGTTAACAATTTTAAGCCGAGAGCTTTGTTGATAAGAAACCAAAATTTTGAAAACAACCTTGATCCTCAGTTGGAGGAAAGGTTCAGGGCTTTAAGAAGAAAGCAGTCAATGAACGCCAATGGGCGAAACAACAGTTATAAGCATCAAAATCTCATGAATGAAACAAATTTTCAAAATATTCAATATAAACAAGTTACAATTGCAGATAAATTCGGAAAACCCAAGACCGTGTGGGCCTGGGTTGACCAAACTAACTGAAAATGTTTGAATTGCAGGTACGCCCAAGAAGACCTATCAACTCATGGTTCGTTGATAGTGGGTGTAGCCGGCACATGACAGGCAACCATGCCTTGCTTCAGGATTTCAAGCTGAAAAATGGTACACACGTGGCTTTTGGAGGTGATGCTGGTGGTAAAATCACAGGAGAAGGAACTGTTTTGAATGGGGTCATAAGTTTTGATAAAGTCAACTACTGTGCACAGTTGAACTTTAACTTACTTAGTGTATCTCAAATCTGTGATAAATCTTATTCAACTCTTTTTGATGATTCTTTCTGTTATATTCTTAAACCAGGTTTCAAGATTGACAATGAGTGGGTAGTGGTTAAAGCGCCTAGAGATCGTGATGTATACAAATTGGATATGTCGCAGATTGATGCCGAAACCGAAACAACCTGTCTCATTGCCCATGCTTCAAATGATGAGAGTCAGCTTTGGCATAGACGGCTGGGACATTCCAACTTCAGAAACATGAACCGTTTGGTAACTGGAAATCACGCTGTGGGAATCCCATCGAAGAAATTCTCCACAACTGATCTTTGTCCAGCGTGTTTGAAGGGAAAACAGCATCGGATGTCTTTTAAGTCCAAGCTCGAAAACTCCATTTCAAAACCCTTGCAGATGCTACATATGGATCTTTTTGGACCGACCAACGTTCAAAGCATCGGGAGAAAATCATATTGTTTAGTTATCATAGATGACTTTACTAGATTTTCGTGGGTTTATTTTTTGCATGCAAAATCTGAAACAGCTGAATTATTAAAAGAATTTATCATTAAAGTTGAAAATCAATTGGAATGCAAAGTTAAAATTTTAAGAAGTGATAATGGAACGGAATTTAAGAATGCTAATGTTGATTTATTTTGTGCAGAAAAGGGGATGGCTAGACAATTTAGTGCGCCAAGAACACCTCAACAGAATGGGGTTGCGGAACGGAAAAACCGGACACTAATTGAAGCAGCAAGATCCATGCTCGCAGATGCCAAAATCCCTATCACTTTTTGGGACGAAGCTATTGCTACTGCGTGTTTTGTACAAAATAGAACATTATTAGTGCAAGATAAAAAGAAAACTTCTTATGAGTTGTTGTTTGGAAGGAAACCAAATATTTCTTACTTGAAAGCATTTGGTTGTCTGGTATCGATTTTAAATTTGAATGATCATCTCGGGAAGTTTGAGTCAAAATCTGACGATGGATTTTTCCTAGGTTATTCGTCTGTTTCTAAAGCTTATCGGGTTTTTAATAGCAAAACAAATACTGTTATTGAAACTATTAACGTCAAGTTTTTAGAAAATTCGTTTCCTTTAGTGGCTCATGGTCCCGAATGGTTATTTGATTTAGATTCATTATCGAAATCCTTCAATTCTAACCTATTTGATTTTTCAGGAAAAACAAACAAAGAATCAGGTGACTTAGGATGCTTTAGTGACGATTCTGATAATGACGAAGATGGAAATCTCAACTCTGAATATCCATTTATGTCTTTTCACAATCCTGATCATGTCAAATCCAGTCAAGATCCGAGTCCTTCTGGTTCTCATGAAGATCAAGAATCGAACAATCATGAAGAAGATGTGATTTCTCCTAATGATGGTGGATCTGTTCAGAATCAACCATCATCAGATCCAAATGGTGAAGCTGTTCCAGAATCATTTGATTACTTTATCAATTCACCGGATCAAGTCCCGAATTTCACACCGCATACTTCGTCCATACTACAAGATCTACCAAATCTGAATACTTCTAATCTGGAGAGTCAAGTGCAAGGAGGTGACATACCAATTCATCGAATTCACAAGAAACATCTTGTCTCTCAGATTATTGGGCCGTTGAATCAGAGAACTACAAGAAGTCAGACTGAGCAAGCGAATGTCTGTCTTTATTCGTGTTTTCTATCTCAAGTGGTGCCAAAGAACATTTCAGAGGCACTGCAAGATAACAGTTGGATTGAAGCCATGCAAGAGGAATTACTTCAGTTTCGCAAACAGGAAGTTTGGAAACTTGTGGCATCGTGGTTAGAAACAAAGCAAGACTGATTGCACAGGGATACACTCAGGAAGAAGGCATTGATTATGAAGAAGTGTTTGCTCCAGTCGCAAGACTTGAAGCCATACGCGTTTTTCTTGCATATGCTTCTTTCATGATGTTAAAGTATTCCAAATGGACGTCAAAGGTGCTTTCTTGTATGGACCAATTACAGATGACGTATATGTCAGACAACCTCCGGGTTTTGAAGATCCTGACTATCCTCATCGTGTATACAAGTTGAGTAAAGCTCTATATGGCCTACACCAAGCTCCTAGAATCTGGTATGAGACATTATCCAAGCATTTACTAGAACATGGATTCACAAGAGGACAGATTGATCCAACTTTGTTTATGAAGAGGGAGAATGACGACTTATTGTGTGTTCAAGTTTATGTGGACGATATTATCTTCGGTTCGACCAGTGCGTCAATGTGCAAAGAATTTGAAGAAATCATGAAGTCTAGATTCCAGATGAGTTCTATGGGGGAGATTAACTTCTTTCTTGGATTGCAAGTGAAACAATCAGCTGACGGAATTTTCATCAATCAATCAAAATTTGTTGATAAGTTGTTGAAGAAGTTCAAGATGCAAGATTGTCAAACAATTCGAACTCCATCTGATGTGAATTGCAAGATTCAACCGGATCCAAAGGGCAAAGCAGTTGATCAAACACTATACAGATCAATGATCGGTTCTCTGATGTATCTTACTGCATCAAGACCAGATATCATGTACGCTGTGTGTGTATGCGCCAGATACCAGTCTGATCCGAAAGAGTCGCATCTTGTTGCTGTGAAGCGTATATTCAGATATCTCAAAGGGAAACCAAATCTTGGGTTATGGTATCCTTACGAAGGAAATTTTGAATTATATAGCTATTCTGACAGTGATTTTGGTGGTTGTGCTCTTGACAGGAAATCGACAACTGGTGGATGTCAATTTTTGGGTCCAAGGCTTGTCTCTTGGCAATGCAAGAAGCAGACCAATGTTTCTGTATCCACAGCTGAAGCAGAGTATATCGCTGCATCTGCAGGATGTTCTCAGGTTTTATGGTTACAAAATCAGTTGCTGGACTACGGGTTTAATTTTCTAAAAACTCCTATTTACATAGACAATACTGCTGCTATGTTTATAACTGCTAATCCTGTTCAACATTCTAAAACAAAACACATCGAAATTAGATACCATTTTTTAAGAGACAACTCTGAAAAGGGTTTAATAATTTTGATTAAGGTTCATACCGACAAACAACTGGCAGATCTTTTCACAAAATCTTTTTTGTCAGGACGGTTTGAATTCTTAATTCAATCCATAGGATTAATCAATCATGATTGAGTCTATTTTTCGAAAAACAAACAAAAATCAGACAAATATAAAAGCCAAAAATATAATAAGTTGATGTTATAGTTTGATTCCTTTGTCTTTTACTTTATGTTTTGCATTGTGTGTGCTTGCGTGAAAAAGAAAAATAGAAAAGCAAAAACAAAATATAAAAGGAAAAAGAAAAGAAAATATCATGTCATAAGAATCTATATTGCAAAAAGTGAGAAATGATAGTTACACTAGACATTATTTGTTACATCAATTTTAAATAAAGACTGATGAATGTTAGTTGATGTGCTAGACAGCTCAGACAATTAGACTGAAAAAGTAAGTTGATTGTTGACAAACATAAACTTAATGATCTTTGTATTAAGTTCCATTGTTATACATGTCTAGATATATATCTTTTGATACATTGCTTGTGATGATAGTTGTGCATGATCGGGTAACGATGTAGTCTTCTCAGTGTGATGAACCGCATCGTGAGCTTCTTTGTTGTGGTACCCACAGACCTGAAGTCTCACACGAAGTCTCTTTTGAGCTTCAAGATGCAGCAAAAGATTCCAAAATGGAACAAAAAGAGTCCCAAATGTGGACCAACACCAAACAAAATTCCAAAATGGAATTCAGAAGATTCCCAAGGGGAACGATAGGAAAGAAAAATTCCCAAAGATGGAATTAAAAAGAAGTCCCAAAGTGGACCAAATCCGAATAGAACCCAGATTCCACACTGTGTATGACTGTAAGTGACCAGGTTTTGTGCAATATGCATTCAGGTAGTGATTGATAAGGAAATATGTTGACATATGTATACATGTGGGTCACATAAGTCATTCTAATCGAACCTTAAATATCATCATGATACTGAAAAAGTAAGTGTGTCAACTCGAGCTAATTGATATGTTTTCATATCATCACTCAATCAAGCATAAGTCAAATGTCTATTCAAAACTTGCAAAACATGTTCAGATAATGTGTGGTATGATCTCACTGCGATATTTTGATTCATTGCATTGCATATGTCTTTATTTTAATGTGTGTGCTTTGTGTGTGCAGGCATTTGGAATCATTATTGATACATCAACATCCTGTTAAACTTAAAAATTTCAAGAAATTTCAAGTTTAGGGGAAGAATAAATGGAAGAAGAAAATTATCTACAAAAATCCAAAAATATTTGTTTTGAATAAGTGTATTTTGAATGAACAAGATTATGTGGTATGAAAAGCAAGAGTATTGGATGTGTGAAAAACAAACCCAAGGTCTTGTAATTGTTTTCAAGAAATTGCTTCGGGATATAGAAAAATTGGTTGTGCAAAAACATTTTTACATTTTTGAAAAAGAAAAAGAAAAATGAATTTAATTGTGTTAAATTTGTTGCCCTAAAAATGTTGATTGATATCTAATGTGACAAATTCTTTTTAAGGATATCTTGTCTAATTAATATGTCGGAGAATGTTTGCAGGTGTAATAAATGCCGTTGAAAAAGTCAACAGACGAGAGAAATGAAGAAAAATCGCAAAGTGTTATAGCCGGGCGAAGATATCAGATGCAACTATGTTGCCGGGTAAAGAACTGTTCAGCTGGGTAAAGAACTGTTTAGCCGGGTAATGGTGTATGTCTGATACATGCCGGGTGATTGAGGAAAAGGTGAAGATATTATGACCACTGTACAGCCGGGCAATGATCATGTCAAATACAGCCGGGTGAAGGTCATAGATATCTTGCCGGGTGACAAGTGTTGACTATACAGCCGGGTAAAAGAGAAATCTTCTTGCCGTGTAAAGGTATGACACTGTGTTGCCGGGTAATGAAGAAGGTTGCCGTGTGAAGAAAGTTGCCTTGTGAAGAAGGTTGCCGTGTAAAGAAGAAAAGCAAGCCGGATGATGAAGGAAAGCAACTGTGTTGCCGGGTGATGAAGAAATATTGCCGGGTGATGTTGAAGATAACTATTCTGCCGGGTGATGAATAAAACCCATCAGGTGTAGTTGTTCCTAACCTTTACCCGTCACTACAGTGACATACCCGTCTCTACAGTGCTTGACCCGTCAAGTGTTTTTCACATGTTTGTGACATGTTGTATGTACTTGACTCGTCACTACAGTAAATGACCCGTCACTACAGTACTTGACCCGTCACTACAGTACTTGACCCGGCAAGGCTTATTGGGCTTTTTAAGCTTGCCCGTCCTTTTGTTGACCCAGCACTTAATGTTTGACCTAAATTTTTGACGATACAAAAGACCGCCTCTTCACAAACACTTATCATTTCACACATCCACTTTCACACAAATCCTCTGAACGTAAAATCGCCGTGTTATCATATTCAATCGTTTGCTCTGTAACAAGGTTAATCGATTGAATAAGGTAGTGATTAAGTGTTTTTGACCTAAATAGACCTGCAAATCAACTGTTAAAAAGAAAAACGATGATGAACAGTGTTTTTGGGCATTGAAACGACACTTCGTTTTTGTGTGTTAAAACCTAAATCGAATGTTGTTTTAGGGTTAAAATATGTCGATCATCAACATTCAATCACTCATTTGCACTAAAACACCTTAAAATCAACTGAATCAAGTGAAATGGACATAACAGTTAAAATCGCCATTGATGACCTTTGAAAGTTCTTAAATGTTTCACTTCAAAATGATGAAATGTGTGTTAAATATAACAAATGCATGATAAAAATGAACTAAAACATGTTAAACAACTTCATCATACAAATGTCAAAATTTTGCCTAAGTGATTAACAGTTAAAATTGAAACATGAAGTATAATCTTTAAAATTCAAAATTGTTTGATTAAAATGATGAAAATCAGGTTATTAGAACAATTTAGGACTTAAAATGATTATGTGAATGTTTTGCTTTCTAACTTTTATTCTAACACTTAAGAAAATTTTGATATGTTTTAATGAAGAATCTAACACATTTGTCTTGTTTTGTGTTTGTTTGTGTTTTTTTAACAGATGGAGAATCTCAAGTTTGAACCTAAACATAATCTAGTGGCATGTTTAGATGAATCACTTCCTGAAACAGAAGGTTATAGGGATATGATCAAGTTCATCAAGAGGACTAAATATGTTTATGCTATATGTGCCAAGCCGGTCATATATGCAAGGTTGATCAAGAGTTTCTGGAGGACAGCTGAGGTTGTGAGAGATGAGAATGGTGTTGCTGTGGTCAGAGGGCATATTACTAGAGATTGGGTGTTGACAGTTTCAGAAGATGCTATTAGACATGCCCTGAGGATTGATGAGGATGAGGTTGGTATGTTGGATGAGTTGACCATGGAGGAATGTAAAGCTTGTTTTGTGAATATGGGACATCCACCTGTGTTTCCAAAGTCACAGTTTTACAGGGCAAAGTTGGGAAGAAAATATAAGCTGCTATGTTATGTTGTACATTAATGCATGTCCAGGAGGAGTGCAGGGTTTGACAACTTTCCATCCGATATTGCATCACCAATTTGTGCTATAGCAGAGAACAAGCCATTCAATATGTCAAGATGGATAATGAATGGGTTTGTATTCAACTTGGTCAAAGGCAAAAGGTTTAAGTTCCTCATGTACCCGAGGTTCTTACAACTGATGATCAATGTTGCATATCCTGTCATCAGAAATGAAGGATATTCTGGAGGCATTCTATACACCGAGGACATGAACGATCTATCTTACCGGAAGATGAGTATCGGGAATGTGCCTGATGTAGAATTGTTTGACTATATGAGAGATATAGTCAACAATGAAGAAGATGTAGAGGTTGTCTATCATCATATTTCGAATGGAGAGATTGTTAATCCAATGGATATTGTTGATAGAGAAATTGATGAAAGTGATGATGATCAAGATGATGAGAATGATGATGATGACAATGATGAAGATAGTGATGGTGTTTATGATCATGATTATGGTGGTGATGATGCTGAATCTGAATCTAATTCAGAGGAGGCTGAACCAATGGAGACTGAGATAGAAAATATTGAAGTTATTGAGCCTATGGTGATAGAAGAACCTGTTGAGGTTGCTTCAGGTGTTGAAGAAGTTATTGCTGAGATTCCTAAAGAAGTGTCTGTTCAGTATGTTCGAAGGAAGAGGTCGAAACCAGTAATTGTTGAGCCTGAAGAGATAGACGTACTTCAAATTGCACAGGAGGTAGTGGTCGAAGCTGAAACTATGGCACAGATAGTTGAGGAAGCTGATGCTGGCGCTACTGTTCCTAGTACTGTTGATATTCCCACCACGTCATCACCATTTGTTGAAAACATTGGACAAGATTTGGAGTCTTCACCAAATGTTGTGCCAAGTGTTGAGAAATCAGAGAATGAGAAGCGAATTGCAGAGTTAGAGGATATGGTGGCAAAATTGATTGAAGCGAATGATTTGATGAAAGCTTCAAATGAACGAAAAAGGAAGAGATTGGATGAGTACTGGGATATACATAATCAGAATGTGAAAATTTTCAAGAAGTTGGATGAGGATCATGTGAAATTAGTTGATGAATATGTGAAGTTGAAAGGAGATTATGAAAAACTGAAGGATGAGCATGAAAATCTGAAATATGATTATACTGATCTGAAGGCTGAGTGTAATACGCTGGAGGCAGAAAAAGAAATGTTAGAAAAAGAGTTGGAGGAAATGAAACCGAAAAAGGCTGGCTCATCATCAGACAAAGACTTTTCTGATGAAGTTGTAGTGACTGAAACGCATGTGCCAAAGGTTTATCTGACTAGAGCTCGAGGCACTTCAAATGTTGGCATTAGAGTGGAATCACCAATTATCATTCCCGATGAAGCTGCTGCTGACACTGTCAATATGGACAAAGCTGAGGGAAAGAGAAAGATAGATGCGATACCGGAGATTTTTGGTGATGAAGAAAGGTCAAAGAAGGCAAAGATAGATGAAACAGTGCAGATTGAGCCGATTCAATCTGTAGCTGTAATTGAGACTGAGAAGGTGAATGAAGCTGAGATTGCCAAATCAGGTCAGATTGAGCCGATTCAATCTGATTCTGTAGCTGAAACTGAGGTATTTGCAGTGACTGATAGTGAGAAAGAAGTGGGCTCTGAGGAAACAGTTCAGGTTGAGCCGATTCAACCTGAAGCTGGTGAAGTTGAAAGTGTGCCTGTAACAGAAACTGAAGTTGCAAGTCAGTTTGAGCCGGTTCAAACTGACGATGCACCTATGATTGAAGCGTTAGATGATCTAGATGAGATAGATTGGACTGAGTCTGAAGGTGAAGCTGAGCCAGTACAGAATGTTGTTGAAGAGATACCTGATGATTTGGATCGAAGGTTTGCAGGAAAAATGAAGAGTACGAGAAATGCCTGATTCATCAAGATAAAGCTGAAGCCGATAAAAAGGAGTTTGTTACTGAGATGGGTGAATGGACTCCGATGCAGGAAAGTCTGAATATAGAAGATCTGCCACCGACTGAGCTTTATCATCCAAATCCTGAGGAAATGACTAGCAGAGAGATGCGTGATTGGTTATGTTCAAGGAATTATCCATACAAGACTTTGCAGAGATTGAAGTCTGTATCATTGAAGAAAATTGTAGTGAGTTTCATGAAGACTGAGAAACTGCACAACCGGATGTTTTATTTGGACTATAACAATCCGCAATACTTTGAGCTGACGAAGAGATTCAAAATTCTTGGACCAAGAGAAATTCCAGTGATGGCGCTTCCTGAAGATGCTCACAAAAAGAGGCACGAACTGATTGATATGTTTCCGAGTGAAGTTAAATCTTACAACATACCAATGGAGGTGCGTGAATCTTGGCATAAGTCAGCAACAGCAGGTGACGTGGTGAGGTCACTGCTAAGTAAAGGTCAGTCGATTGCTGAGTTGCTTGACTCGATGATTGTGCCAGAGAAAAATAAGAAGGTGAAAATAATTGCTTGGAAATATGATGAAGTCTTTGATGCGTTTATGATAAAGAGAGTAAATGGTTTATGTGACGTATATCATTACTACTCAAGCATTTTTAAACTGGAGGTTCAGGATTTGAAAGAGCTGCACAAACTGAGGTTAATTAATCACACGCATGCTGAGCGTGGTGATAAATGTGTCATGCTGTTGGATGCCGGGATTGGTAGATCATCGAAATTTCTTGATTTTAGAGGCCAACAGGAAGATACAGCATATGTGCAAGCTAAAAAGGAAAGGAAGAAAAAGAAATTGGTTGTAACTGAGGATATGTACCTTGAGGAATTTTCGGACGAATATTTTGACAAGGTGACAGATCCTGGATTGAAGGTGATAGATGGTTCACAAATGACGAAACCAATACTCAGAGTGTTCTATAATCAAGAAACGTTTGAACTGAAGCTTGTTCGGAATTTGGAGGATTGGGATAAAGATATGATTACTCTTTTCAGTACTTTTGAGTTGAAACTGTTGCATCCTTCATACATCGACTTTTTGAGAAGCATTAAAATGGAGAAATGTAAGGATAAACTAGCTGAAGCTGACAGAAAGTTATTTGTGGTGATGATTGAAGTTATAGCTGCAGCAACTGAAAAGATACGAGTCAGAAAAGCATTACTAAACTCTAATCTCGTGAGGGTTGATTTACCAGAGATAGAGTACATGAGGATATCTAGGAAGGGTACTTTGGAGGTGAAAGTTCAAGGTCAAGAGATGCCGTTTGAATTTTATGCTAATATTGACTTTGCAGGTTTGAATCTAGATTCGCTCAGACGCATGAATGCTTTACCAATTCTGACGAATGAATCAAAGCCTCGACAAGCCAAGATTGCTGAAAAATTCAAGTCCTGTATTGAAGAAGCTTTAAAGGAACAAGAAGAGTATAAAGGACGAGAGTTGCTGAACGTCAAAGATGAACCAGAAGAATGGTAGAAAAAGATTGGTGCTGATCAAAGAAGAAGAAAAAAAATAGAAGATTTTGCTGAAGATCCAAAGATAAATCTTAGGGGGAGTACTGTTAGGGTTATTTCCTGTTAAGATTTACTTTGTATTTTGTTTATTGTTTATATGTTTGTAAATAGTTTAGGGTCTATTTTGTTATATTCCTTAAACTTGTAATTGGTTGTTATAAGCATGTAGTGTGTGTGTGTTGAGAGGCTAGATCACTTTTACACTGTTAGAGAGAGAATTAACTGTGTGTGATTTTGTTTTCTCCTGCACCTTGTACTACGAATTGCTTTGATCATCAATATACAGAGAATTATTAGTATGGATTGTGTTTGTGATTGAACTGTTTTGTTTGTGCGTGTTATTCTGATCATTTGAGTGATATTAACGATCCAATTGAACCTATCAGAAGTCTTCTCATTCTACTTCAACTGTTGAAGAAGATCCTGTTGCTGATATATAGATTCACCGGAATCTACTCTCTGCTTATTTCTTTCCATAACCTCTGATGTTACTCAAAAGGGAGAGAAGGATGCAGATTGCTTGTTGAAAGACAGATTTTTGGCAGCATCATCTTAGGGGGAGTATTGTTGGGTCCTCTTGAAGATAATGCATACCAAAACTTTAAGTTGCTCTCTATGCTCGTCACATGAAGATTTAAGCTGATATGTCAGATTTGTAAAGTGTCATCTTAGGGGGAGTACTGTTGGGGTTATTTGAAGATGTCACTTTCCAAATATAAGCGAGTGAAGATATCGAGCATCATCACGAGCAAGCACAGGTGAAGACGTTCATAATTTGTATTTGTCTTAGAATATTTGTGTAATCGTTCCGTGCTTAAATGCGCGTTTGTGCTTAACTGCACGTGTTTAGGTTACATTGTAAGGTGAATGGTGTAGACTATAAATACCATCACCTAGGTCATTTGTTAAAGAGTTGCCTACATTTCATTCCATATCTTTTGTAACCTCTCCATTGATCTAATACAATTCACCTATTCATATTATCATCATCTTCATCATACTTTGCATTGATCTTCATGAACATTCAAGCATCAATACGTGATCAGTGAGTTTCCGCATCACTGATTGCAAACAACATCCCCAAACAATCTCAGATCTAGATCCAAGCTCGGTTCGTCTCGAACTATCAGATAATAACTCATAATAATTTCGACTGTTTTATTAATAACGGAAATAACATAGAATCCGGCATACTCTTTCATATTAATAATGAAATGTTACATTTTTTAGAAAATAAATACAAATAAATAAAAGGTAGATTGATTCGGGTTCGAGTCGGGCATTGGGGTTCGGGTTTTGGGCAAATGTCACAGTCTACCTTCCTTATAGAAATTTCGTCCTGAACTTTTCACGAATCAAAGTAGAAGATGAAACGAACCTTAACTATCGGTATCCTGTTACGCTTGAGTTGCTTGACTTCACTGTCCATGATTTCCAATGGCCGCTCAATAAATTTCATTGATTCTTCGATTTGGACTTCATCGAGAGGCACAAGGAGATTTTCAGTGGATAAACACTTCTTGAGGTTAGAACATGAAAAACAAAATGAACACTACCCAATTCCTCAGGTAGATGTAAGACACTTTCCCATTCATTTTAAGAACTTTGAACGGTCCCACATATCGAGGAGCTAGCTTTCCCATTTTACCAAAACGGAAAACTCCTTTCCATGGAGACACTTTAAGCAAGACCATATCACCAGTTTCATATTCCATAGGCTTTCGCTTTTTATCGGCATAGTACATTTGGCGATTTCGAGCCGCTAGAAGATTTTAACGGATTTTACGGATTTTATCGGTGGTCTCTTGAATCATTTCAGGTCCAGTGATTTGCATGTCACCGAACTCAATCCAACACAGAGGAGAACGACATTTGAAACCATAGAGAGCCTTAAACGGTGTCATATCATTGCTAGCATGATAATTGTTGTTATACGAGGATTCGACAATGGAAGATGAGCATCTCAGTTACATTTGAAATCAATCACACAAGACGTTATTAAATCTTCGATCATTTGGATTGATCTCTCACTTTGACCGACTGTTTTGAGGATGGTAGGCTGTACTGATATTGAGTTTAGTGCCCATGGCATCTTGGAGACCTTTTAAAAAACGAGACATAAAGCGACGATCTCGATCAAAAATAATATCTAATGGCACACCATGACGAAAAATGATTTCTTTCACATAGAGTTGAGCTCGCTTTTTGGCCGAATAAGTTTCTCTGATAGGAAGGAAATAAGCTGCTTTTGTCAAACATTCAATAATAACCCAGATACTATCATAACCATTACAAGGAGGAAGTTTAGTAATAGAGTCCACGGCTATGCTTTCCCATTTCTAAACTAGAATTTCCGATTGATCGAGAAGACCAGATGGACGTTGATGCTCGGCTTTGTCTGTTGAACAAGCTAAACATTTAGAAACGCACAAAGCTATATCTTTCTTCATACCAGGCCACCAATAACGAGGACAAAGATTCATATACATTTTATTTGCAGACGGATGAACTGAATATCGTCTTTTATGATTCTCGTCCATGATAAGAGTACGAAGATTCTCACGAGAGGGCGCCCAAATACAATTCATAAAATAGAGTAGAAAACCGGATTTAGTTTTGTTGGTCCCAATAACAGTAGTGAATCAATAATTTCGAAAAGATTTGGATCAAAAAGTTAAAATAATGATGAACTAGATGAAGAACACAATGAAAAACTCAGATTTGATCTTTATTTGATTGCATCAGATTTATAAAAATGAAAACCCCAATCAAATGCTCATTCAAGCTATTTAAACCCTAATTGACATTTACTATTTATAGCCTAATGACACTTTGGACTAATGATAATTAGGACCCTATACTTAGACTAAAACATGACAATTAAAAATAATACAAATAATACCCTAGTGTTTAGTCTAATATATATTTTGTCATAAAGACAAAATATATATATTACATAAAATACTAAAATGACGAAAACGATTAAATATATTTTGTTGACACAAAATATATTTATTAACAATAAAACTCCGTCGCCTTCAACGTCTTGTCTCTAATCTTCGTCTCGAAACACGTCGTGTTGACTTTTGCATTCACTTTGACCGTTGGTGTTGACTTTTGTTGACTTTGACTGTGTTGATAATATTAGACTACAATTCAGGTCCAACAATACTCCCCATAGTCTATTATTATCAACGTCTTGCATCGTGTTTAGCACATATAAGTCAATACAGTTGGATCTTCAATTTGGTAAGCTTCAGTCTTAATTTTAGATCCAACAAACCTATCACCTCACATTTACTAGGCTAGCGTGCACATTTGTACCAATTCGCATCAAAACACAATTCCTATGAAAAGTATATATCCAATTCATAAACTAGTCAAAGAACACAAAGTAAATTGACCTAACAAAACCCTATTATATGACATAGACAATCTTTAAGGATCTCATGGAATTATTGACAATAAAAAAAATCAAACCAAACATTCAATATCGCATCAATTGAACGAAAACAAAGTTTACTAAATCATAAATAATTCATAGTTCAAAACAAAATCACCAAACATTCAAGACATTAACACTTGTTCATCATTAGCCTAGGTGGTCTAATGAAGCTTAGCCAACTACAATATTAACCAAAATTAAACACAAGTTTAAAAGTGATAAACATGATAAAAAGAGGTAGAAACGAAAGAACAATGGAACACGGAAGAGCTGAGATGTAATCTTAGATCCTACGCATTCCCGTTGCTTAGATTTCGTCTTCTTGACCCTACGAAACCTTAAAATATGCCTTCTTCCATCTCCAAAATCGTCCCAAAGTTTCATAGGAGGCTAGGGTTGAAGAAAATGTGTTTATATAGCGAACCGGGCCAAAAAAACGTCGAAACTTTCTGTTAAAAACGCGTCGTCGCGTCGCGTGGCGACGAAATCAAGTTGTGGCCGCGTGGTGCACGTCACCACACCCCCACCAGCAGCCTGCCATGCCACGCCACGTTGTGACAATCCATAATTTTAGGTTAACAACATTAACTCATTCTCGCTTTTCTTCTGTTAAAATACTTATTATTAGTTACTCGTTCATTTTGTAAACTAAATATACGTAAAGTTCAAGGTTTGTTTCGTAATTACCGAAAGTTAATTTTATTAACTATGTTCCCCATTTAAATATAAGAAGTAAATATGAGGACCTAAATGCAATTTCACTAAAATGGAAGTTATATAAACCAACCCCGTCCCCATACCCGTCTCCTTCTTCGCAGCCATCCGACAAACCCTAGCAGCCACTCCAATTAAGTTCCGGCAGCCACCACAGCCACCAACTACCGCCGTGTCAAAAAGAACATCACCACCATCGTTGATTTGCTTACCGGGACTCGCCGCCTCCGCCTTCATCGTTGTTCCAGCCGCTGCGTTTGTCTCCGGCAAACTTGCAACTCCAGCAACAACCGTTGTCATCATCACTCGTCACCGCTACCTTCACTGTCACCCACCACGACATCCGGTATGTTCAGGTTTCATTGTTGTTGCGTATGTTCGGTTGGTTTCGTTCCGTTTACGGGTTCAGTTTCGGATTACGGCTTGAATTCGTTTCATTTTGGGCCTGCAATTAATGGATGTCATATGTCGATTGTACGTTGTATGTGTTGATGTTGATATATAGATGTATATGCAGCGATGGTTTTATGTGTTGAGGTTGATGTTACATATATATATATATATTGAATGAAACAGTAACGTGTGTACATGTATATATAGATTTGTATATAGGCTTGCATGAACCAGCATGTATGTACTGTATGTATGTATAAAATATAATGTAATATGTAGGCTGGTAGGTATATGTTGCATGATATATATGTGAATTCAAATGCATACATTTTTTTTGTGTTTGTAAATCAATTGGAAGCAGCAACATTTTTGTGTGTATGCATGATCAGTGTATCTAATGTGTGTACGAATAATGTGTAGTAGCCGTAGATGTTGCGTGCATTATGGTATGTGTATGGTGGGTGTAGGTCATGTATATGTAAGTCGTATATATATGTATGTACGTACATATAGATTGTAATGTAATATTATAAGTGTTTGAAATTTCATAGGTAAAGATTCATGTGTGTTATGTGTATATGTATAAGAGTATGAAAATAAGTGTGTAAGTGTTGTGATTTCTAATTGACCATAATGGTTATGGTATGTTAATAATGATAATGTGGCATGGTTCTTAGTAATGATGATAGGATTGTTAAGTTATGGCTATGGTTAAATGATGATGTTTATGTGGTGTTGTATAGATGAGGTTGCTAGATGATGTTGTTTTGATAATAAGAACGATGATGTGTGTATTATGTGGTCATGGTAAATGAACATAGTTTTAATATTTTGATGACTTAATTGTAAGATTGATGATAAATGTATGGTATGATGATGTTGTAGGATAGTACATTAGTTGGTGAATTGATGATAATGTTAGTTTGGTAATTATGGTAATGCTACTTGATGGTAACATTTTAGGTATGATTCAAATGTGCACATGATGAATTAATATATGCGTGTTTTATGTAGTATTTCAGTTTACCAATCACATCGTAGCTTGATGTCGCGCATGCGTAGTTGTCATGGGTACGCATTGCAAGAAGTTTAAATGTAATAGGATAATTTTATAGCTTGTGTATATTAATAATTAAAGTGTGCATTAAATACTTGATCTTACTTGGGGAACGAAACCGAACCGAACACGTGAAACCCTAGGTGTAACATGATCCGCATGAGAACCAGACTCATGTACAATTATGTTGTTTATTCTTAGTTAATAATTAATATTAAATTATTAAGTAGGCCATAGGGTGATCTAGGATACCTGTTTGCATTCTCGTTGTTACTTTTGCTGTGCGCTTCAAAGGTGAGTTCCTTGCCCGCTTTTAAACCTTTTCGGGGAGAAAACATACAAATATTTTACAACGCCTTCGGGCAACCATTTTTCAGCGCCTTCGGGCGGACTGCAGTTTTATACCTTCTGGTAGGGCCTTCGGGCAGGATTTTAAACAACCTTGGGCTGAGGTTTACGCCTTCGGGCAACGGTTTTGATAAAACAAAGTTCTATTGTCTAACTGTTTATTTTACTGAGCATGATTCCACCCAACCCTGAAGTCCTTTCCTTTTTATCGAGATTATTAATATACAGTGGGTATAACGGGGAAATTTGAGTAGTACTACGGGTTCGGCAGACCCCATCATGCTGGATTGGTTTCCAGGTGGTGCAAATTGTCCTTTAACTTTTGGTCACCCGTCGTGGTGGTAACAAGGCAACGTTATCGTATCGTTCAGTTTAATCTCGACGTGCTCATGTAGTAAACGAGGTGGTCTAGCTAACCAGCAATAGTAATGATGTTTATCGGTTAAACGGTTTCAGTATTTTTATATACTCTTGTTACTTAAACTCATTGAACTCACCAACATTATTTGTTGACTCGTTTTAGTATGTTTTCTCAGGTGGCTAAGAGCTGTGCACGTAGGACATATCATGCATGAGTCGTTTAATTTGTTTTGAAACTTTATTTACCTTGTTGGTTTTATTGAAAACAATTACCAGTTTTGTGCTAGACTGTTGAGCACAAGTTTATTTACATAGTTGGTTTGTTTAAAAGCTTCCGCTAAAGTTTGAAAACCTATATTTTATATCCTGAGTTTTTGGTTAATGACTAAGTAAAACTTTTGTTAAAATTTAATAAGTCAGTGTTACTGTAACTAATGGCTTGAGATCCTGGTATGTCATACGCCTAACGGATACCCCGTTTGTGGAAAATTAAGGGTGTGACAGATTGGTATCAGAGACATAAGTTTTAGGGGCGAAATTAGTTACACTCACACTACACATTAGCTATATTAGCTTGGGCTTATACGTGTTCCTATACGTGCTACCTTATATGTGATTCCTTGTTTCCTCATTACTATATTATTGTGCCTTTAACCATAGGCCTGATTTCTAGTTTAGATTTTCTAATTCCGATTCTCATCATGCTACTTATTTATTTTCGGGGTCTGAGAAGCGGCATCTGAAGTTTATCGCTAACCCAGTGGGCATTGATCAAATTCTTCTTATCCGAACATTTGGTCTCTGTATTCCTTGGGAATTTATAGAATGACGGATCAGGGGAATATGCTTCCCCCACCCTCCTGTTAGTGGTGAAACATGTCTCTAAACTTTTAAACCTTCTCCATCTTGTCACAATTACTTTAGTTCGTCAAATCGGTGCTTACTGCACTAGTGAAAACTATTGACTCGAGAAGGCCTCTCGTGAAGATGAACACTTATAGTATTCTATTCTACATTACACGTATTACTGCAAGCAATTTTTGACACAAAAACGTCACCCGAGCTATAAGCTCACATTCTGGTTAATATTCCTTGGGAGATGAATCGACAACAAAGTGGAGGAATTTTTTTTTTCTAATACCTAATCGAAATCTGTCTTGTCTCGAGTAAAAGAATAACGTCATGCTTTTCGGTGGCTTATGGCAGTGGACGATTCCACCAACAATCCCTAACTCAAGTTAATACTTAAAACGATCAGTTCCTAACTACACTTTCTAAAATAACTCCTAGTTGATTCAGTTTGGAGTTGAGGATTAAGTTATAGATAACTTTTCATCCTCAGTATCTCTCGGTACTCAATATTAAAGTCTTTGAGACATTTTGACACCAGGTGGAATTAGGATGAACATACAAAACAAATTATCATCACGGGTGCACACAGGATAGTAATTTGTAGTGCATGTGAATCTTGGTGAGACTTGGCTCGCGGGTAAACGGTTCTAATGTGTAATTTATCACTTAAAATTTTTTTCCCACTGTTAGTGGAAATTCTCGTAAGCCACTTAATGAGTGGCTGGTGTAGTAGAACCTGGGCGTTAACTGTTAGACACAATTATACGGTTGGAGGGGATCATCAATAATATCTCTGTTGATCTGAAACGCTCTCATGCGAAATGAGTAACTCGAAGAATTGTTGTAACACCTAAATGATGTTTAGGCAATAATAAGGTAGGGGAAAACCGCTATACAGCTAGCCATTTATAACTTTCAGATTCCGATGTTCATAGTGATAGCAATTTTATTTTTGGTAACTGACCCTCCCCCGATATAAATTTGAATATTCTCAACGACTTTAAAGATTTACATGATGAATAATATTGTCTACAATATACAATTGATATCAACTAGCATTCTGCGCGAGCCTCATCCATTAAAGTTTAGAATAACAATCTCTTATTTCGTTCATCCCAATATACCTTGTATCTGCTGAGAAATATACTCATTGATGATCTCATTGTCATTTGAGACTCTAATCGTGCTATATCCTTCTTTCAAAGCTTATGTTAATTTAAGAGAATCCACCTTGTATGTAATTAACGGCCTTAATAAAAAAAAATATATTTAAAGCGCGATGAAAGCAATTGTTACCTAATCGTTCCAAACCATGAAAATCCTAATAGGGGAGACTGTTTGTTGAAAGAAATTAGTTAAGCTACACAATCCAAGTAATGAAATAACACGACGTCCTTATCTAATCCATTGGAAAACCGGACTATTATCTCATCATCTTCTAAACACCCTAGCGACGAATTCAAACACTACCACTCAATGAATCTCGATATCAAAGTCCCTTTTAGCATTTTATTGTTTTGAACCCTAAAAAAATCCATTCATTTACTAAAACCTATATCATGAAATGGGTACTGTTAGATCAACCCAAAGGACCTACATAATAAAAACTGATCTTCTATTGAAGTAGAAGGACAAGATTCCAGAAAACCCATCTTCTCGGTGTATCGTATCCCCCACGGCCCATTTGTGATCGTAAAACTTAGATTCCATCAAAGAGAACCAATTGTACTCCAAAGGATTAGAAACATCTTATGTAACCCAGACACTTTTATTTTTAACACTACTTCAGTAAGTAACCATTAATAGCATTTTACCCTATGTCATACAACCACTTGTTCTATCGATCACAACGAAACATATTTACTTTGATCATTCTTGCTTAAAACATGTACTTCCGAACACATAAATAGTATCAAAATTTATTCTTCATCTGTTTTTAGAATATCTATGACATCCTTGATGACCTCATTTTGACAACGGTCCTTTAATAAATTAGAGTACCTACACACGGTTGAGTCTATTTAATGATCTATAAGAATTAATAATTCTTTAGTTAAGACACAATCCTTCGATATCCGAATAAAAACTTCAAGCTCATTGATATAAGTATTTTGAAACATACTAAACATAAGACGTCCTTTATAAATGAAGAATTCCCCACACATTGGAAGTGCACTGACCCCCCCGCTATAAATTGTACCATTCGAAATCCAGCAAAGAATTGGTCAAATATTTCTCGTGTCACGAACCAAATGGGGTACCTCCCAGAGAGAAACTCGTTATGCCGCTTAAAATCTTTAAAGTGACGAATTATAATTTTTCTAAAAAAAAATACTAGTTGAATTGGTGAGCCGAGAATTCAAAATACTCAACATAGTTAGATTCTTATTATTAAAGTTCGTTGAATTAAAAGAGTAAATCAAATTTTACGTAAAAAGGTACACAATCTAATTATGTACGAACATCTTTGCCTATTTAAAACAACAACGTCTAACCGTTGGGTAAATTTCGGGGCGAAATTTCTTTTAACAAGTGGATGATGTGATAACCTGAAAATTGTTTTTCTTCTTTTCTTTTCTTTTCGTTGCAAACAACATGTGACACGACGTAATTTTCGGGACGAAAATTCTTTTAACAAGGAGATGATGTGACAATCCATAATTTTAGGTTAACAACATTAACTCATTCTCGCTCTTCTTCTGTTACAATACTTATTATTAGTTACTTGTTCATTTTGTAAACTAAATATACGTAAAGTTCAAGGTTTGTTTCGTAATTACCGAAAGTTAATTTTATTAACTATGTTCCCCATTTAAATATAAGAAGTAAATATGAGGACCTAAATGCAATTTCACTAAAATGGAAGTTATATAAACCAACCCCGTCCCCATACCTGTCTCCTTCATCGCAGCCATCCGACAAACCCTAGCAGCCACTCCAATTAAGTTCCGGCAGCCACCACAGCCACCAACTACCGCCGTGTCAAAAAGAACATCACCACCATCGTTGATTTGCTTACCAGGACTCGCCGCCTCCGCCTTCATCGTTGTTCCAGCCGCTGCGTTTGTCTCTGGCAAACTTGCAACTCCAGCAACAACCGTTGTCATCGTCACTCGTCACCGCTACCTTCACTGTCACCCACCACGACATCCGGTATATTCAGGTTTCATTGTTGTTGCGTATGTTCGGTTGGTTTCGTTCCGTTTACGGGTTCAGTTTCGGATTACGGCTTGAATTCGTTTCATTTTGGGCCTGCAATTAATGGATGTCATATGTCGATTGTACGTTGTATGTGTTGATGTTGATATATAGATGTATATGCAGCGATGGTTTTATGTGTTGAGGTTGATGTCACATATATATATATATATATATATTGAATGAAACAGTAACGTGTGTACATGTATATATAGATTTGTATATAGGCTTGCATGAACCAGCATGTAAGTACTGTATGTATAAAATATAATGTAATATGTAGGCTGGTAGGTATATGTTGCATGATATATATGTGAATTCAAATGCATACATTTTTTTTGTGTTTGTAAATCAATTGGAAGCAGCAACATTTTTGTGTGTATGCATGATCAGTGTATCTAATGTGTGTACGAATAATGTGTAGTAGCCGTAGATGTTGCGTGCATTATGGTATGTGTATGGTGGGTGTAGGTCATGTATATGTAAGTCGTATATATATGTATGTACGTACATATAGATTGTAATGTAGTATTATAAGTGTTTGAAATTTCATAGGTAAAGATGCATGCGTGTTATGTGTATATGTATAAGAGTATGAAAATAAGTGTGTAAGTGTTGTGATTTCTAATTGACCATAATGGTTATGGTATGTTAATAATGATAATGTGGCATGGTTCTTAGTAATGATGATAGGATTGTTAAGTTATGGCTATGGTTAAATGATGATGTTTATGTGGTGTTGTATAGATGAGGTTGCTAGATGATGTTGTTTTGATAATAAGAACGATGATGTGTGTATTATGTGGTCATGGTAAATGAACATAGTTTTAATATTTTGATGACTTAATTGTAAGATTGATGATAAATGTATGGTATGATGATGTTGTAGGATAGTACATTAGTTGGTGAATTGATGATAATGTTAGTTTGGTAATTATGGTAATGCTACTTGATGGTAACATTTTAGGTATGATTCAAATGTGCACATGATGAATTAATATATGCGTGTTTTATGTAGTATTTCAGTTTACCAATCACATCGTAGCTTGATGTCGCGCATGCGTAGTTGTCATGGGTACGCATTGCAAGAAAGTTAAATGTAATAGTATAATTTTATAGCTTGTGTATATTTATAATTAAAGTGTGCATTAAATACTTGATCTTACTTGGGGAACGAAACCGAACCGAACACGTGAAACCCTAGGTGTAACATGATCCGCATGAGAACCAGACTCATGTACAATTATGTTGTTTATTCTTAGTTAATAATTAATATTAAATTATTAAGCAGGCCATAGGGTGATCTAGGATACCTGTTTGCATTCTCGATGTTACTTTTGCTGTGCGCTTCAAAGGTGAGTTCCTTGCTCGCTTTTAAACCTTTTCGGGGAGAAAACATACAAATATTTTACAACGCCTTCGGGCAACCATTTTTCAGCGCCTTCGGGCGGACTGCAGTTTTATACCTTCTAGTAGGGCCTTCGGGCAGGATTTTAAACAGCCTTGGGCTGAGGTTTATGCCTTCGGGCAACGGTTTTGATAAAACAAAGTTCTATTGTCTAACTGTTAATTTTACTGAGCATGATTTCACCCAACCCTGAAGTCCTTTCCTTTTTGTCGAGATTATTTATATACAATGGGTATAACGGGGAAATTTGAGTAGTACTACGGGTTCGGCAGACCCCATCATGCTGGATTGGTTTCCAGGTGGTGCAAATTGTCCTCTAACTTTTGGTCACCCGTCGTGGTGGTAACAAGGCAACCTTATCGTATCGTTCAGTTTAATCTCGACGTGCTCATGTAGTAAACGAGGTGGTCTAGCTAACCAGCAATAGTAATGATGTTTATCGGTTAAACGGTTTCAGTATTTTTATATACTCTTGTTACTTAAACTCATTGAACTCACCAACATTATTTGTTGACTCGTTTTAGTATGTTTTCTCAGGTGGCTAGGAGCTGTGCACGTAGGACATATCATGCATGAGTCGTTTAATTTGTTTTGAAACTTTATTTACCTTGTTGGTTTTATTGAAAACAATTACCAGTTTTGTGCTAGACTGTTGAGCACAAGTTTATTTACATAATTGGTTTGTTTAAAAGCTTCCGCTAAACTTTGAAAACCTATATTTTATATCCTGAGTTTTTGGTTAATGACTAAGTAAAACTTTTGTTAAAATTTAATGAGTCAGTGTTACTGTAACTAATGGCTTGAGATCCTGGTATGTCATACACCTAACGGATACCCCGTTTGTGGAAAATTAAGGGTGTGACACACGTGGTGATGGCCCCCTTTGTGGCCGCGTGATGTGGTTAGGTCATCGGGTGCTCGGTTTTGTTTGGTTTCTTCGTTTTCGCGTACCGACTCGCTCGTAACTCCGTTTCGCGCCCCGTTTTCGCCTACAGATTCGATTTTCCGTAACCTTTCCATTTATTTATCAACATGGGACCTAAGAAATAGTAAAACATCAGTTGTATCTTAAACGCGATAAAAACCGACTCGAAACGTAAATAAACTTAGCATGTGAATTATATATATTTAACACACTATCAAAGATCCCCACACTTAACCTTTTTCGTCCCTGAAAAAGCATGCACATAGAATCAAAACTAATTAAAGCTTCAACATTTCAATACAGAATCACAAACAAGAACCGAATCCGATAAACAGTGGTGCGTTTAATTAAACACCCTAACACTAGCCAATTAAGTTTCCCCTTATGTTTAATTTAATTCAATTAAATCATTTATCTTCAAGGTCTCACACCTAGGAAAAACAAGTCAGTCCGATTAATTTGTTGCTTGACGAGGCACAGGTTAAACCATAAAGGTTTTTATACCAAAATAACCTAAAGAACTTAACTAAGTAAAGAACTAGTGTCATATTAGGGTGAACATTGGATGGATGATATTTACGGGTAAAGAACTATTTACATTTGAGATCGTTTATTTATTTAGCAGCTACTTTGAGCGCTTTCAGCCTACACCCTGTGGACATTGTTTATGGAAGCGCCACTTCTCTCACAAGAAGCGTGCTACAAATCCCAAAATGGCACTAACCCTTAACCTATCTATGTAAGCTCTAAAGCCTAAACTGGTGCCTAATGTTCTTTACTGTAAGACCTACATATTTCTCTGTTGGTCCTGGTAATCAACGGATCCGTGCTATGATACTGTAGATCTGATTACAATCAATTGATACCACTAGATCTAGCAATCAATTGATTGTAATTGATGATCAAACTCACACAAACCATGAAAACCCATTAAGAATGGTTTAATGAAGATGGATTAGATAATTGCAACAAAGATATATCAGATTCAATTCCTTGCAAACACACAGTGAGATTCGAACTCAATATCAAATGTAAATTGTATTCCAATAAGTTCCAAGAGTTGTGAACAAAATGCCCTAACAAGACTATATATACAGATCGTAGTGTCGCAGGCAGTGTCGCAGACCCGACATTGCCTGATCGCTATGCATAGACAGGCTGCATGCGACACTATAGTGTCGCATGCAGTGTCGCATGAACAAGCACAAATAACACTAAAACTAAGGCTAAACTAACTATTACATAAAAAACGAAATACGACTAAACTATTACAAGATAAACAAAATACACATAACAACAAGGTGAAGTACCACCCTTCATGTGGTCAACAATACTCCCCCTAGGGAGGTCTTCACCTGTTGGGTCTCCCTTTTCAGCTCCAGCTTTAGCAGCACCGAACATCTTCGTCAATTCCCGTACTTCTTCAGTGTCGCAGACCCGACATTGCCTGATCGCTATGCATAGACAGGCTGCATGCGACACTATAGTGTCGCATGCAGTGTCGCATGAACAAGCACAAATAACACTAAAACTAAGGCTAAACTAACTATTACATCGGAAACGAAATACGACTAAACTATTACAAGATAAACAAAATACACATAACAACAAGGTGAAGTACCACCCTTCATGTGGTCAACAATACTCCCCCTAGGGAGGTCTTCACCTGTTGGGTCTCCCTTTTCAGCTCCAGCTTTAGCAGCACCGAACATCTTCGTCAATTCCCGTACTTCTTCATTCAGATCTGTCTTCTTCTGTATCTTCTCAGCAAGCTCCTTTACCTCCGTTCTAATCCCACGAGCTATGTTAGCCACACGCTCAAACAGAGCGGCTTCTTTCTGTGTTTCAGCTCCAGCTCCAAACCTGATCGGGTTTTCACATAAAATCTTTAAATCATCATCCGAAAAACCAAAAACCTCCATTGGGTCAAACATCCTCCACTCAGTTTCATCTTTTATACGTACGACCGCCTCCCCCGTCTGATTATCATAGAACCATTTCTCAAATTCCTGCAGTCTCGACGGGCTAGGGTCTGGAACTCTCAATCTCAACACCGTCTTGATCGGCTTCATCTTCAACACGATTTTCCCTTTTCCGGTAACCCAATCTAAATCTTTCTTTGATATCTTGCGCTCCAACTTGTTGTACCCAAAACTAACAAAATTGTCTTTCAGTCCCGTCTGGATTTCCTCCTCCAAAAGTTTTGCACAATCATTTTGATCTGCATTAATTAGTGGGAGAACCGCCAAACGCCTCAAATCCCATTTAGGGAAGGTTTTGAAGTGTTTGCGGTTGCTGATATAGCTGATCCCTCCCCCTCTTCTTTTTATCATAAACTTCTGAAGCTCCATACTGTACTTCCAGCTAAATATTTTATTATCCGTGTCTTTAGGGGTAGGGGCATCCAAGTTCTGAAATAAAGGAGAGACGTATTCAGGTTCATCCACCTTCTTGAACCAATCTGATTTATCTAGTTCGGATACGTCACCCTCTGCTCCGCTCCTCTGAGCCACATAAACCATTTCCTTTTCGTCAACTTCATAGAATTCGGGCTCTGAATCGTAATCTATCAATTGCTCCTCTTCCACTTCTTCATCAACTAACTTCAGTTCGACCCCCTTTGTTTCCTCGGCTACCACCTCATCTCCCACCAAATCAGCATCAACATCGAAGCAGAAATCATCAGTAATTTCTGCTTCTTTACCAGTATCGCTCGCACCTGCACCGCTGAAGCCAGCCAAATCTTTTCGGCTCTTACTTGTCTGCACCATTTCCTTCAAGGTAGGGTACTTCCCAATGCTCACCATCTCGTTAATTTCTTCTTCAGTTTCAGTATTCCCAATCTTTACGCCTTTCTTAACCTCATTCAACTCCACAAGTAGTTTCTTGATAATAACTTGTTGATCCAGTACAATCTTCCTCAAATCCTCCATCTCTGATTCACGGTGCCTCTCCCTTTCCTCAGTGTTTATCAGTTTTGTCTTTATCATACTCAGCTCATTAGCGAGCGATGTATTCAACCCACGAATCACATCCTCGTCTAATCCCGCAAACCCCTTCTTTTCTGGCTTTTTCATGAATGATTTTGGCACAGCATCAGACACCTCAGGCTCCTTTCCTTTTGCCTTTTTGATTCTGACATCAATATCAGAATCATCAGCAACTTTTCGTTTCTTCTTTCCCTTTGATTTGAAAATCTCAGCTTCAATCTCATCAATTTGTTCTTCAAGCGGAACCGACCTCTTTCCCACGAACTTCTTTCTCTTCCTAATATCTTCTTTGATTTTATCTTTAAGCTCCTCAAACCTCTTCTCCTCAGAAATCTTCAGTTTCTCAATATAATCCTACCTTTCGTCCGTATACATATTTCGGAAAAGATATGTTATCTTTCCCGAAATATCGTGTCGGGGTGTGGAGCAATCAGCGAAGATCCTAACATTCATCTTTGTCAGTAACAGGGGATCACTCAACTTCTGTAAACCTAGCTTCAGCTCATCAACAAATATCTGAATAAATCGTGGATATAGCAACCATTTGTCTCGCTTTTCGGCGGAGATATTTTCAATCATATACTCAAATATCATTTGTGGGATATTTGCCTTATCTCCCCTGCACAGATTTAGCATTGCCCGACCATTCAAAATTCAGTCCATCAGTACCCCCCTTTCTGTGATCCAGACACACTATCATCACGTGCGCAATAAATCTCCATTCCTTTGATAGAAACGATTTCTTGATCTCTCGGTGAGATAAGAAATCGGTTCCCTCATAACCCATCTCTAAAAAACCTTCGTGCACGTCCTCCAAACTCAGTAACATTGGAGAGCCAACGTCACGTTCCATTCACAGCATACGAGCAATCGAGTCAACAGATAGCACGATATCCTCCCCCATAACTCTTGCTCTGATCTCTGCTGGTTTTGCATTGAGGTTGTATGTTGCTGATTCCCAGAAATCTCTGACGTGCTGTTGATCAATGATCAAATCTTTCATGACAGCATAGGAGATAGGGATGCCTTCAGCCAGAATATTGCGTCACGAAAGCCAACAGACTTCGGGTCCTTATCATTGAGATAAGCGACCACGTTCGACCGCTTGTCGAAATTCATCGGCTGCGGAGGCTCTGGTTCCATATTTGTACCTGAAACACAAACCGAAAATTTGTTAGTTATAAAGAAAAATAAAGATAAAAAAATAATGTAAAATAAAATAAAATAGAATAAAATAATAAAAAGATGTAGTGTCGCAAGAATGCAACATGGTAAAGTCGCGGCAGTGTCACATGACCAACGACATTGTAGTGTCGCAGCAGCAAGTCATGTGCATCGACACTACAATGTCGCATCATCCCGAGCTTCCGACACTACCAACAAGGCATGGTCAGCATAACCTTGGTAGTGTCGCAAGCTAAAGTTTGAACTTTCGTTCAATGTCGCAACAAGAACTAGTGTCCCATAAACAAGAAAAACCCAAAAGACAGATCAATCAAATCCAGATCAAAACGACACCAAAATCAAATCCATTGTAAACGAAGGTTCGAAACACGTAGATGAACAATTCTTACCGGTTGAAATCAACAAAAACACCCAAAAATGATGTGAATGAGATAAGTGTGTGTTTTTAGGGTTTAGGGTCGTGTTTAATGTCGTGGGATGAAAATCAGAGTAATGATCCACACGACCCACATTAGATGAATATTAACCACAGCGTAATGTCGCTGACCCGACACTATAGTGTCGCAAAGGATATAGTGTCGCCAACCCGACACTATAGTGTCGCAAAAATTAATTTTTTAGAAAAATAATAAAAGTCAAATCTATTTAAAATTACAAATATTTTAAAATAATGTCAAGCCAGACTAATGAGATAAATCCGAGATATCGACCCATTTTAACAACGAAGCTTCTTAAGGAATCAAATCAGTATAATAGGATGAATCACGAAGAAAAACAGAAACGAGTGTCTGGAAATCATCCAGAGGAACAAAGATTTGCAAAGATTGTCAGTATGTTTGTCCACTTAAACCCATGCCGTGTTCCTTTCAACAAACAACCTATGACAATCTTATCATTTTTGGTTCGATTTGAAGAAGCTCTGGCAACTTGGTTTCCACAAACATTCAGCAAAGTAACTTGTTTTGACCTTAGGACATATTGAGTTTAGATGATTCAGCAAGATTCTTGTAATTGTAAGGAACATAGACCCAGATCAAGTGATCGAGGTAAATGTATTTCGGGAGTGAAGTGGAGTGTAGGTTTGATATCAAGCAATTAACATGATGTATGAACATTTTTGAGCTATGCTTTAAAAGGGTTTTACAGATGACCAGAGCTCCAGGTCTATACTGACGTATACCAGAGGAGATGATTATCTGTACGTGCTGATGAGAGCTTCAGGTCTATATTTACATATAACAGAGAAGATCATCACTCCAGGTCAATGCTTCCGCATAGCAGAGGAGATTAACACGAGAACAAAAAAATTCTGAAGAGCTAACGAGAAGCGTCATTCTGGGCTGCGGCTAGGGGTGATTTGAGAAAGAAATCAAGCACGAAACAAATACTCTCAGTGATAGTCTTGTATAGGTCGGACTCACCGGTATGTCGGTGTTATATATTTTGTATGTATTTTGTATGACTTTTGTTTGTATTAGTTCTAGCGAACCTACGGGCGAATCTATAGATTCGCCCGTAGCTCAGATTAGTTTTTGATTTGGTGTCGACTGGGCGAACCTGTTTGTGCCCAGCGAACCTATGTGGTTCGCTAGATAGATTCGCTACAGCGAATCTATCAGCGAACCTATGACTGATATATATTGTAACCTTATCTTCAAGATAATAGAACTTTTGCACAACTTTGACAAAAACCTTATCTTACTGATTGTGTCGTGTAATTGTTCACTGGAGGTGCTAGGAGCATATATCACTCATCTTTGTAGCTTATATACCTCCAGTTGCGTGGTTTAATCTAGTTATTTTGTGTTTGGATATAATACACTTTATTTGTTTAAGTCAAGTGTATTTTGTTGTTAAACAAGTCATTATAGCACTGAAATCACGATCATTATGGACCAACAATATGGTATCAGAGCCTTAGTGCTCTTAATTGTTTGATTCTAGTGATTTTTGTGTTGATTTTGGGGTTTTTGTGTCAAAACACTATTTGATTCTTCTCTGGACTGATTTTGGTGTTTTGGTGTTGTATTTTGCTCAAGTATTGTCATATTTGGTCATAGGAAGCTTTTGAAACAAACGTGTCTACAAATGGTCAAGTTTTGAAGCTGTCCGGGTTGTTTTCGTACTGTTACAGGTCTGTTCGTAACTCAGCGAACCTATCTGTTCTTCCAGCGAATCTAGGTGTTCATCCAGCGAACCTAGTTCAAATTTTTGTGTTCTGTTGGTTTGTGTTGTGGCTAGCGAATCTGACATTTTATCGAACGAAAGTTCACTTGTTTGGCTCATTGTGCAAGCGAAACTGCTGCCAAAATCTGTTGAGCGAAACTGTGCTTGCTGGTCAGCGAATCTGTTTGTTTGTCTAGCGAATCTGTCTTCAGCGAATCTACCAGCGAATCTGCTGTGTTCTTTGAGCGAATCTAGCCAGCGAATCTATTTGTCTTCAGCGAATCTATAATCTGTTCAAATTATGGCTACATCAACACTGAATATGAATGATCTGGATAGTGTTCAACCTAACAGGCCACCGAGGCTTGTTAGTGGTGAAAATTTTGAAGACTGGAAAAGATGTTTGAAAGCCTTTTTCTACTACACTGACTATAACCAATGGGAATCAATTGTAAATGGTCCGCACGTGCCAAAGACAGTTGAAGGAACTGTCACTTCAATAAACACAGATCCAAGTACTTTTACTGAAGCAGATACCAAGTTACTTAATCGTGACAAAAAGGCATTCGGGGCATTGATACTTTGTTTGCATCAAGATATTTTCAACAGGTTTGCTGAACACACAACTGCAAAAAGCTTGTATGACGCGCTGTGCGAGTTCTATGATGGTAATGAGGATTTGAAACTGGATAGAAAAGCTCAAGCTGAAAAAGAGTTTAACTCTTTTGTGGGGTATTCGCAAGAAAACCTGACTGATATTACAAATCGAGTTCTATCTGTATCAAGTAATCTGAAGAAGTATGATGATAAGCTGGGCAATCATGAACAAGTCACGAAGCTGTTAGATTCTCTTCCCCCTCAGTGGAGTCTACAAATCAAGTTGTTGAAACAGGAAAGAAACTTTCATGACTATAAGCTGATGGATGTTATAAACAAGCTGAAGTCATTCGATCTTGATGTGAAGAGAAGAGAATACAATCAGTCTATGATGGTTCCAAATATTCCTTCTCAGAATGCTGCACATATTTCATCTGCTGCAAACTCTTATATCTACAGTGCTGCACCTGGAGGATCATCAAGTCATGTGTCTGCTAAACCTGTTGGTGCATCTACAAATGTTGGTTCAAGCTCAAATGCATCTGTCACCACTCAGATTCCATCTGACACTATGGCTTTATTTGGAATGTTTGTTCATAGCTACGAAGCTCTTGTAGCCGGTGAGTTAAAGGGAAAGGGTATGACTGTAGAAGATATGTATCAGGTGGATCCTGATGACCTGGAAGAAACCGACATCCAATGGCAAATGGCCATGCTTACCCTACGTGCTAGACGGTTTATGGAGAGAACAGGTAGAAGAAATTTTGGGAATCAGGGACAGAATAGCAAGTTGGGGTATGACAAAGGAAAGCTGAGATGTTATAACTGCAAACAATTGGGACACTTCAAAAGAGAATGTCCTTTACCAATTGTTACTGAACCAGTGAATTATGGAAATCCAAGATCTGTTCCAAATCAAGAAAGGCTTGAGGAAGCGAAGTCAAAGAATGAAACTGCACTGCTCACCAACTTTGATTGGAGTGCAGAAATTGAAGAAACCAAGGAGGAAATTAATCATGCCCTAGTTGCTGAAATTGTTGAGGTTGATGACAACTATATAAATTGCTTTGATCCTTTCAAAGAATTTTATGGTGAAGATGAGGAAGGTAAGGTGGAGAATGTTGATAAAGATCAATCAGATGCTATTGTTCAAGGGCATCTGAATCACTCAGGATTGGTTTGTGAAGCTGCGGTAAATGAAGTGAAGAATGAAGAGGAGTCAAAGCTTAATTTGGAAGCAATGATTGAGAAGGCGAGGCTTGATGCTGTTGATGAATTCAAAAGGAATACTCCCTACTGCCAGTGTGATCGTGCTCTTGCTGCCGAAAAACTGGTAATTGGTCTTCCTTATGATGTTATTGAAGATATGTGTTCATCTGCTTGCAAAATTCGTTTAATTGGCATATACAAAGCTAACAAATTGTTAATGTCAAACGAAAACGGATTAAAGAGAACTAACAAAGAGCTTAAATTAAATGAATCAAAGTATTTTGTCAAATTAAGAGAAGCTTTGAAAGAAAATGAACATTTAAAAAGAACTCTTTTGGAAAAGAACTGTGAAATAAACTACTTAACTGAGCAAGTCACTCTTGCTGAATTTAAAACAAGAAAACTCAAAAACAAACTGCAGCAGTGGACAATATCTAGTATGAAAAGGGAGGAACTCTGCAAGAAACAAAGGGGGGCCAGAGTTAAGACAGGTTTGGGTCTTAGTAACAATGAAACATATGCATATCCTCCACCTAGTACCTTCTGTTACTCTCCTACACCTATTCCTCATCCCTCAAATGAGTTGATACAAGAGATTATACAGAATGATGCTAACAGTTCTATTGCAGGTTTAAGTGGAGTGAATCTTAAAGAGGTTAGAGAGGATTACACCTATGGTGGGAGTACTGGGCTTGGTTGTTCTAGCAGTAGTGAATGTTCTAGTTCTGATTCCAGGAAGTCTGTTGAAGACATTAGTTTAATTAATTCTGTTTCTAGTAATGTGTTATATTCAGACAATTCCATGTTTAAAAGTAATGTAGGGTGCACTACTTCAAACCCTAATATGTTGAATGATGATTTGATTGAAAATGCGTGTGTGAATGACAAAGACAAACTTTCAGGTCATGTCTCTGAAAGTCAAACCAAAACAAACTGTTTTCAAAAGTTCTTTACTCATCAAATTCCATCTTTTACACCAGTGAGAATTTCAAAACCTAAATCAGAATCTGAAAAAGTAAAAGTCACAACAGGTAAGTCAAAAGAACCGTATGACTCTTACAGTGACTGCAATTCTCAACTGTCTGAATGTGATGAGGAAATTGAAATGGATAAAATTCACGTTAACAAAGTTCCCAATGTGGGTTTGAAGTCCCATTGCTTTAAATGTGGAAATACTGGTCATACTGTTAAACAATGCCCTAAGTTAATCAAGAACATTTCAAAGCAAAAATCTTTTGGAAAAAGATTAAACACATTTGTAAATAATTTCTTTTGTAATTCTTCATCCGTTCCACCACCCAAGTACACAAAGGCTTGGGTGCCAATTTCAAAGGTCTAACTTTTTTATATTTTTAATAAATGTCATGAACATTCAAATGCCGTTGTAAATAGTCATTGGCATATTGACAACGGATGTTCCAGACATATGACAGGGTTGAAGGACCTACTGACTAACTATCGGATCATCAATGGCGGATATGTTGCTTTTGCGGGAGACAAGAAAGGTGGTAAGATGATTGGTCAAGGAGAAGTCTCAAATGGTTCACTAACTTTAGAAGACGTCAACTATGTTCCTGAACTAGCGTTCAATCTTCTCAGTGTATCACAAATCTGTGATAAGAATATCCCAGTGATGTTTCTTCCAAATGAATGTTTGTTCTTGAAGCCAGAGTTTTCTATTCCTGAAGAATTGGTGATCATGCGAGCTCCGAGACGAAATGATACATATATGTTGAATATGGGATCAAAGGAATCAACTTCCACCGTGACCTGTCTCCTATCTAAAGCTTCATCTTTTGAATCGTTTCAGTGGCATAGACGTTTAGGGCACATTAATTTTAAAATACTGAATAAATTGGTTAAGAACAATTTGGTTAGGGGCTTAGCACTCAAAGATTTTTCAGTGGTTGAGAAATGCATGGCTTGTGCTAAAGGAAAACAGCACAAAAAGCCACATAAACTTAAAATTACAAATTCTATCTCTGAGCCCCTCGAGTTGTTACATACTGATTTATTTGGTCCAATAAGTGTCAAATCTATTGCTAAGAAATCTTATTGCTTGGTTGTCACAGATGATTACTCTAGGTACACCTGGGTGAGATTCATGGCATACAAGAGTGAGACTGCTGAAGAGTTGATGAAGCTGATTCCTCAAATCGAGGTTCTTGGAAAGAGAAAGGTTCAAGCCATCAGAAGCGATAACGGAACAGAATTCAGAAACCATATCTTCAACTCTTTCTGTGAACAACGGGGTATTCTCAGACAGTTTAGCGCCGCACGAACACCACAACAAAATGGTGTTGCTGAAAGGAAGAATCGAACTCTTGTGGAGGCTGCTAGAACTATGCTGATTGAGTCAAAGCTTCCAATTATTTTCTGGGCTGAGGCAGTTAATTGTGCAGCTTATGTACTGAACAGGGTACTGACTGTCAAAGAAAAGATGAAGACATCATACCAGCTGTTTCGGGGGATTAAGCCGTTGATTGATTTTCTGCGCCCCTTTGGATGTTCTTGTACTCTGTTGAATACTCAAGATCAGAAAATGAAGTTTGGTGCTGTATCGGATGAATGCTTCTTTGTAGGATACTCGAACACACAAAAGGCGTATCGTGTTTACAACAAGCGAACGCGGATTGTGCAAGAGTCCTACTATGTTGACTGGCAAGAGTCAAACACAACAAGTATTGGCAGTGAACCGGCATGGTTTTATGATTCCACCACTATTTTCAAATCATTTAATCTTCCTGACTCTAACGATGATGACATCATTCCACACACATCAGTTTCTATCTTTAACCATCCACCTACACAATCACAACCACAACCTTCAACTACACAATTACCCCCCACTTCATTTGACATTCCACCACCTCCACCACCTCAAAATACTGCAACTTTTCCATCAGATATTCCATCCTCATCCACTATCATTCAATCATCTTCCACTAATACAATTCCTCCAACATCACATACACCTTCACAACCATCTAATCAAAC
The DNA here is from genome assembly GCA_030867185.1 of Tagetes erecta. Classification (NCBI taxonomy): domain Eukaryota; kingdom Viridiplantae; phylum Streptophyta; class Magnoliopsida; order Asterales; family Asteraceae; genus Tagetes; species Tagetes erecta. Next base: position 2,547,109 of record CM061486.1, on the reverse strand, counting down.
ACCCTCAACCGAAACCAATCCTTTGCTCCTCAACATAGACTTCAAAACCTTAAAGAATCATCCTCATGATTACATCATAGGATCAATTACTGATGGTGTGCGAACTCGGAGTCAGAGTGGTTTGATTAATGAATGTCTCTATGCTGCCTTTCTATCTCAAGTTGTTCCGAAGAATTATAAACAAGCACTTGAAGATCCTAGTTGGGTTGATGCCATGCAAATGGAACTGCAGCAATTTAGGAAGCTTAAGGTTTGGGAACTGGTTGATCTTCCTCCTAATAAGTGTCCAATCGGCACTAAATGGGTTTTCTGAAACAAGCCAGATGATCGCGGTGTTGTAATCAGAAACAAGGCGAGACTGGTTGTTCAAGGATTTGCTCAAGAGGAGGGGATTGACTACACTGAAGTTTTTGCTCCAGTCGCTCGCCTTGAAGCCATCAGAATCTTTCTTGCTCATGCTGCGAATAAAAACTTTAAAGTTTATCAGATGGATGTGAAATGTGCATTTCTATTGGAGATATCGATGAGGAGATCTACGTATGTCAACCACCGGGTTTCGAGGATCCAGATTTTCAAAGGTGTACAAGCTTGATAAATCCTTGTATGGGTTACATCAAGCCCCACGTATCTGGTATGAAACTCTGACACAGTATCTTCTCAGCAAAGGTTTCTCTCGTGGGACTATAGATATGACATTGTTCAAGAAGGAGGTGAATGGGGAGCTGCTGATCGTTCAAGTGTATGTTGATGATATCATTTTCGGTTCGACTAATGAAGGGCTGTGTAGAGAATTTGAAAAAGTGATGATGGATCGCTTTGAAATGACGATAATGGGGGAGATGTGTTTCTTCTTGGGGCTGCAAGTGGAACAAAAGCCTGATGGAATTCTTATCCACCAAGAGAAATATATCAAAGAGATCCTCACGAAGTTTGGCATGGATGATTCTTCTCCTGAATTGATTCCTTTCACCGCTCAAACATGCCTTACTTCCGATGATAATGGGAATCCTGTGGATGCTCATCGGTACCGCTCGATGATCGGATCTCTCATGTATCTGACTGCAAGCCGACCAGATATTACATTTGCTGTGTGCTACTGTGCTCGTTTCCAAGCCAACCCAAAAGAATCACATGAGAAAGCTGTTAAACGCATTTTTCGTTACCTTAAGGGTTCCTCTCGTTTGGGACTTTGGTACCCAAAAGGTGGGAACTTTGATTTACATGCATTTTTCGTTACCTTAAGGGTTCCTCTAGTGATCATGCTGGTTGCAGGATTAACCGAAAATCAGTCACTGGCGGATGTCAATACCTTGGAGAATGTCTTGTTTCCTGGCAAAGCAAGAAGCAAACAACCGTCTCTCTGTCCACAGGAGAAGCAGAATATATTGTTGCGTCAAGTTGTTGTTGCCAAGTGCTCTGGATTCAGCATCAGATGATGGATTATGGCATCAACTTTCTTCATACGCCACTCTTTTGTGATAATGAAGCTGCTGTTGGAATTGCCAAGAATCCTATTCATCACACTCGCACCAAGCATATTGAAACAAGAATTCATGCCATCAGAGATGCACAGGAAAAGGGGTTCATTGATATTATTCCTATTGAAACTCGAAAGCAAAAAGCTGATGTTTTCACAAAAACTTTTGACAAACCACGTTTTTATGAACTGATCTCTATGCTGGGACTTATATCTTTTTGAAAACCTTTTTCTGTGTGAATCAATTTGTAAATAAGTAAATATGTAAATATCTCTTTCTTTTTCGTCTTTGAAAATTCCGTGGGTCACTCGTTTCCTCGCTCCTTTCTTTTATTTTATTTCCTTTATTTTTCTCTTTATTCTGTATATATATATATTAAGAAAATCTGAAAAACAAAAATTTCTTATTAGATAGCTATAATATAGAAATTATGGGGGAGATATTAAAGATTAACTATTTATAGTTTTTCAAATTTTGCTATTTCAGGATCTCCGTTTTGATTGATGTTGAAGAGACGTTGAAGGAGGTCAGAAGTATTGTGTTTGGGATATGTCAGATAGGCTCAGCCCGAAAACAAAGTAAACAGTGATTGTGCAGCCAAACATAACGTTCAAAATCTCGACCACAAGGATTATCCCCTTGACATGATTGGATTGCACAAAGATACGGGTTCTGTCAAATATGGGTTGAGAGCGTCAAATCTTTGCCTTGATTTCCCTAAACATCCCAAATCACCCTCGCCCTATCCCCGAATCGAGTTTCTAGTATGCAAAACAAATAAAATAAAAAGCTGCTAGTGATGCTCTTCGGAAAAACCTCTGAGTGAGTTACTTGTTAACTCCTCAGAACGTATTGAGTCAAAGTGCTTAACTCTGCTATACGGAAGTATTGACCTGGAGTTGGTGGATCTTCTCTGCTATACGGAAGTATTGACCTGAAGATTCACCGAGCATGCTCAAATGTTTATCTCCTCTGTTATACGTCGGTATAGACCTGGAGCTCTGAACTATTTGAGTTTCCCAAATAATAAGTCGCATTGTGTTTAAAAGAATCAATTGCTGACATGCTCCACTCACAAAAAGATGCAAAAATTGCACAAGTGTCAAAAGAAGCTAATGCATCGATCAATATTCAAAATTTGATCCTTGAAATTCAAGCAAAGTCAATCGTATTGCTCAGATATACCCTGATGACAGAACTTGTTCTTTCTACCTAGATGTCTGTGGGGACCGAGTTGTCTGAGCTTCTTCAATCAAACCAAAAACATGATAAAAGAAGCTGCTGATCTCTTGTTGAAATGACTAAGGCATGGGTTTAAATGGACAAACATATATGCAATCCCGCCAATCGATGATTCTCCGGATTCTGCTCAAAACATCATGAAAAATACATATATCCTTCTTTAGCTTTTAAAAATTCTTACGTTTTTCTTTATTTTATTTCCTTTGTTATTTTCTATCTTGTTATTATTATTATTTTTAGGTTAATGTATTTATTTTTTTGGAGCGTTGAAATCGTGGGACGGTTTCGTGGATTTACAAAGAATTTAAAATTTGAGAAAAACCAAAAATATTTTTAATTTTTGTGTGCTAGCGAACCTGCTAGCGAACATACAGGTTCGCCCGGAACCTCTTTACATCGCCGCCGTAGTTTACCTGACTTTTGGTCTTCGGGCGAACTTAAAGTTCGCTAGTCTGTCTGCCAGCGAACCTGTGACTGTATATATTTATGCAGTGACAGCGAAGCATTTCACACATTCGCTGTCACTATTACTGTAGCGGGCTTTTCAAAATCAAATTGTCGAACGTTCGATTCTCACTTTTCAACCGGTTTTTCACACCTTAACATCTCTAATTTGGTCTGGTATGTCATCGCCTCCATCTTAATCTATGTTCTAAACCTTTAATCGCACTTTTTACCCGTTAAATCCGTCGTTCTGTGATTGTGTGTAAATCAAATGTCTGATTTGGTGTTCAATAACTCGACTTCCAGCTTCTCACATTTTCTGTTAGGATTTTGCTTCATTATATCCTCCTTTGATGTTTATATTACCTGTTTGTTGCTTTGTATGCTTGATAATGGTGTATTGACTGTGATTTTGGCCGTTTTTCAGAAACTAGGGTTTCCAGCGAACCCATGTGTTCGTCTGGCGAATCTGAACGAAAGTTCAAAACTTCCAGCGAACCTATGTCGTTATGCTGCCCGTGTATCAACATAGATTCGCCCGACTGTTTCTAGCGAACCTATACATTCGCTCGACCAAATAACTGATTTTTCATGTCAGCGAATCTATAGGTTCTGGTGCCAAATCTCAGGTTCGCTCTATTAGCGAACCTATTCAACCAGCGAATCTATTAACTGTTTTTGAAAACCTTCGTTTCTGATCAATCTCCGTTTATTTTTCAGGCACGATTTCGACATTATTCTTCGAAAGAAAGCACAATATGTGTGCTTTGCTTGACGAGAATCACGAAAAGGCCGGTGGCTATAGAGATTGTATCAAATGGCTGAAGTCGTCTCACATACATCACGCCATTTCTCATTCACCGACCATATACGAGCTGCATGTTCGTGAATTCTGGAGAACTGCAGTGATGAACGTATCCGTACAGCCATCGCGTATTTGTGCCAAAGTCAGTGGCTTTGATTTGGAGTTTACTGAAGCCAATCTGGCTAGAATCTTGAGGTTAGAAGAGGATGTGGGTGAGGAGATTAGTATGACCGCTGAGGAGGTATATGGGACATTTCGGACTGCGGGTTATGAGGGTCCGATGCCTGGTGAGAAAAAGATGGAGTTCGTAAAATCCTATCTGATCCTAGAACGGAGATACATTGCACACGTCTTCATTATGTGCTTGGATCATAGGAAAGGGGGCACAGATGGGTTGAATTTAGACTGGGCTCGAGCAATGATGCTGTTTTGTCGGGGACAAAGGGCAAATCTTGCGAAGCTTATCTACAACTATTTGTTCGAGAACATCCATGCTACTAAAGCCGCTAAATGGTTGATGTACCCCAGATTCATTCATATGATTCTGAATGACAAATTGCCAAATCTGCCGGTAGTTGGCGATGTCCTGAAGATATGGGAGATGCATTCCAGAATTTTTGGGGACTGTAAATCGGTAAGGTCGGATTGTGTCGGTAGGACCTCATTTTTGTGGGAGAACATGTACCCGGCTGATAGATGGGTACAAATTCAGAGGTTAATGGAGCCTGAAAGAAAACGAGGGGGGCGAGAATATTGAGGTGGTTGAGAAAAGGGTGAGAAAAAGGAAGGCGTACGCTAAAGAAAAGGATTATTCTTTTGATCGAGAAGTGGATGAGATACAGGCAGAGGTTGATGCAAATAGGGAAAAACGGACGAAGAGGAAGTCTGATGCTCCAACTGAAACGTCAAAGAAGGTGAAGCATGATACCGAGGTACATATGCTGAATCTGTTAAGGGACTGAAGGGTGAGATTGACAGTTTAAAGGCTGAGTTGGGTGAACTGAGGAGTAAGTATGAAGAATTGGAGACCCAGGATGCTGAAAAGTCGACTGTTATATATGAAATGGGGAGAATGATGAAGGATCAACAGTGTCTGATGGTAAGGATATTCAAGGAACTAAACAGCCTGAAGGAAAAGGAGGGGTCAGAATCTGCGATGACTGAAGCTGAACTGATATCCTTAACGGATGCTACAAAGTATCCGTTAATGGATGTTGTATTTGGGGATCAAAACAAAGGGAAGGGTAAAGCTGATGAGGAGCCGTTTGATGAAGAAATGGGTATAGATTTGGATGTTTTTGAAGGGGCTGAAGTTGTCGGAGGATCTAGCGTGAATTTCAGTTTGATAGATGAACCAGAGGTCGACGTAAATGCTGATAGTGAGGAGGATTTAGATGATGAGCCGGAGATGTATAAGGTTGAGGAGAAAGGGGTAAGTTATCAGTTCGAGCACATCGATCTTGACAAATCTGAATGGTTCAAGAAAGATGTTGCTGTTATTCCCTAAGTCCCTATCTTTCAACACCTGGATGAACCCAACACCAAACAGATGGATAGACAGATCATTGCATGGAAGTACAACACTCTGATTGACGCTTATATGATTAAGCGAAGGGGCGGTGACATTTCTTATATCAAGAATAGGAAGCATTTCGCCACTTTGGCTCGGTGGGATTTGCGGAGGTTGGCTGAACTTCCTTTGCTGGGTAAAGAAGATAGTGGCAGGGCGTGTGCTTTCGAGGTAACTATCAGAAAGGCTGCTGAAAATAATTTCGTTGAGTTTGGATACCAGAAACCAAAGAGGATGAGGCAGAAAAAGGACAAGCACTGGGTATCTTGGAAAGGAAAAGTGGTGTTAAAGATTGTTGCGCCGAAGATTATGACAAGGGTTCGAGTTCCTGATTCGCAGCCACCCAGATTAGAGGATTTTCACAAATGGTTTTATGATAACAGTACGGGTGAAGCTGTTATCAGACTGAGAGGGGAAGATCGTCCTGAAATCCGATTGTTTGACCCAATGGAGATCTTTTCCTTTAGCGATGAAGATTTGAAGGTACTGTGTGAGAACAGGATTAAGCACGGGGCTGGAGATGACACAAGGATTGAAGCGAACCTGTTTGTGAAGGTCGCAAACAAAGCCCGGGGTATTCGTGCTGAACTCAGGAAGGACATGGATGACTTATCTAAACAGCTGGATCAAACGATTGAGAAGAGGTTCGAGAAACCAGTGGAGGTTGTAGATTTGGACGTAATTGGCGAGGAGGATACAGCAGAAATTCAGGCGGAAACGATTGTTCTACAAATGCCTGATACTGATGTCGCTGATGCTGAGTTTGTAGAGTCGATGCTGGTTTTTAGTGAAGATGAGGCCGGATCAGAAGATGTTACAAATCCGTTGGCCGGAATTGAAGAAAGGGCAGGAGCATACGTTGAATATATTTGAAGCCAACAGAGACGGAGCTTAAACAGAAGACTTCCCCAGGTGAGGTCCAACCTAGGGGGAATATTGATAGTCTTGTATAGGTCGGACTCACCGGTATGTCGGTGTTATATATTTTGTATGTATTTTGTATGACTTTTGTTTGTATTAGTTCTAGCGAAGCTACGGGCGAATCTATAGATTCGCCCGTAGCTCAGATTAGTTTTTGATTTGGTGTCGACTGGGCGAACCTGTTTATGCCCAGCGAACCTATGTGGTTCGCTAGATAGATTCGCTACAGCGAATCTATCAGCAAACCTATGACTGATATATATTGTAACCTTATCTTCAAGATAATAGAACTTTTGCACAACTTTGACAAAAACCTTATCTTACTGATTGTGTCGTGTAATTGTTCACTGGAGGTGCTAGGAGCATATATCACTCATCTTTGTAGCTTATATACCTCCGGTTGCGTGGTTTAATCTAGTTATTTTGTGTTTGGATATAATACACTTTATTTGTTTGAGTCAAGTGTATTTTGTTGTTAAACAAGTCATTATAGCACTGAAATCACGATCATTATGGACCAACACTCAGTCCATTTTTGTCAAAACTTATCACTTTGTGCAAGCCAAATATCTGTGAAAATGCTCCTCATTACCGAGTTCTTTTTGTTTTTTATTTGATCACAGAGTTGATGTCTAATAGTATTCAAGCTGAGCCTACTGACACATCAGTGCAAATCTTTTTCCTCCTTATGACGACATCAACTCATATCTGAATTCCTGCAAGAAACAAACATATATAACATGAGATGAAGCATAATTATGAAATTTGTTGTATTTACACCCCCAAAACTTTCAGTTTCGTAAAACTGAAATTTTTCACAAATTTAAGATCATTTTAGATCAAACACAGAAGAATGGCCGACATTATTAGAAAATATAAGTAAGAAAAACAGATTTTTTTTTCTTTTTTTTTATCAAAGAAAGAATTAAAAGGAAATTAGACCAAGCATGTTGATTAATTCATAAAAACGAGGTTTATCAAACGTTTTAGTGAACAAATCAGCCTTTTGATTTTTGGTGTCGATCGATATGATATTGATAAACCCTCTTTCCTGTGCATCTCGGATGGCATGAATGCGAGTTTCGATGTGCTTTGTTCGGGTGTGATGAACCGGATTCTTGGTAGTTCCAATGGCTGCCTCATTATCTCAAAAAATCGAAGTATGCAAGAAATTGATGCCATAATCAATCATCTGATGTTGTATCCATAAAACTTGACAACAACAACTGGAGGCAACATTGTATTCAGCTTCGCCCGTAGATAGAGAAACGGTGGTCTGTTTCTTGCTCTGCCACGATACTAAAACATTCCCCCAGATACTGACAACCACCAGAAACTGATTTCCGATCGAGTTTGCAGCCGCCATAGTCGCTATCAGTATATGCATGAAGATCAAAGCTCCCCCCTTTTGGATACCTCAAGCCGAGACGCAAAGTTCCCTTTAGATAACGAAAGATACGCTTCACGGCTTTTTCATGTGACTCCTTTGGATTGGAATGATACCTCGAACAGTAACCAACAGCAAAAGCTATGTCTGGACGACTTGCAGTTAAGTACATTAATGATCCAATCATCGATCTGTAGCGGTGAGCATCAACAGACTTCCCGGATTCGTCAGGAGTGAGACACGTTTATGCAGTGAATGGAGTTGGTTCAGAAGAGCTGTCGTCCATCTTGAATTTTACCAATATCTCCTGAATATATTTCTCCTGGTGAATAAGAATGCCATCGGGTTTTTGTACTACCTGTAATCCGAGAAAGAAGCACATCTCGCCCATCATGCTCATCTCAAATCTTTCCTTCATTACCTCCTCAAATTCGTTGCACAATTCTTCATTTGACGAACCGAAGATGATATCATCTACATATACTAGCACTAAAAGAATATCGTCATCAATCACTTTCTTGAACAGTGTCATGTCAATCGACCCTCTTGTGAATCCTTTGCTCAACAGGTATTGTGTTAGCGTTTCATACCAGATCCGAGGAGCTTGATGTAATCCGTACAGTGATTTGTCCAACTTGTAGACTTTGTCAGCGAAATTCGGATCCTCAAAACCTGGTGGTTGGCAAACATATATCTCTTCGTCGATATCTCCATATAAGAATGCGCACTTTACATCCATTTGATAAACCTTGAAGTTTTTGTGTGCGGCATGTGCAAGGAAGATTCGGATGGCTTCAATTCTGGCAACCGGAGCAAAGACATCAGTGTAACCAATGCCTTCCTCTTGTGCGAAACCTTAAACCACCAGTCGAGATTTATTACGAACAACCACCCCTCTGTCATCAAGTTTGTTTTTATATACCCATTTCGTTCTGATTGGATATTTGTTTGGTGGGAGGTCGACTAGTTCCCAGACTTTGAGCTTTCGAAATTGTTGAAGTTCTAATTGCATTGATTCCACCCAGCTCGGATCTTGCAATGCCATATTGATATTTTTGGGAACAGTCTGAGACAGAAAGCAGGAGAACAAACACTCATTGATCAAACCTGATTCATGACGCGTGCGAACTCCATCTGAAATAGATCCAATGACTAAGTCATGGGGATGATCCTTTAGCTCCTTATAGAAAGAATTCGAAGTGATGATATTTGAAGGTGATGATGTAGATGAATCATGAGGTATATCAGTAACAGAAGAAACCAGAGGATGAATAACAGGTGATGGCGGAGATGGTGATGATGGTATAGGGTCAGTAGTAATAAAAACATCAGGTAATGGTGAAGGTTGTTGAGGGAATATTGGAGATGATGGGAAAATGACGGGATCAGGTATGGGATCAGGGTTTATGCGAATGATCTCATCTTCTTCAAGAAACAGTGGTAAATTGAATGAATTAAACACAATTGTGGCATCATAAAACCATGAGGGTTCAGAGCCGGTATCAACCACATTCGATTCTTGCCAGTCAACATAGAATGATTCCTGAACAATCTTGGTACGCCTATTGTAAACACGATAAGCTTTCTGAGAAGAAGAATATCCAATGAAGAAACATTCATCAGAAACAACACCAAATTGTGATGTTTGAGCTCGGGTGTTCAACAAAGTGCAGGAGCAGCCAAAAGGTCGAAAGAAATCGATCAAAGGTTTCCTTTTGTGAAACATTTCATAAGATGTCTTCATTTTGTCCTTTACGATTAACACTTTATTCAACACATAAGAGGCACAGTTGACAGCTTTGGCCCAGAAGATGATTGGAAGTTTTGACTCTATCAACATAGTCCTTGCAGCTTCAATCAAAGTTCGATTCTTGCGCTCTGCCACTCCATTCTGCTGAGGTGTTAGTGCAGCACTGTATTGTCTTAAGATCCCTTTCTCTTCACAAAATGAGTCAAAAATGTGATTTTTTCTGAACTCCGTTCCATTATCGCTCCTGATAGCCTTCCTTTCTTTCCACTGATGGTTTCAATCTTGAGTATCAAGTTCCTGAATGCTCATGCGGTCTCCCCTTTGTTTGCTAGAAAACTCACCCATGAGTACCTGGAAAAATCATCTGTCACAACCAAACAATAAGATTTTTTAGCAATGCTTTTGACGCTTATTGGTCCAAACAGATCAGCATGTAATAACTCAAGGGGACATGAAATAGAATTGATTGTTTTAGATATGTGAGATTTCTTGTGTTGTTTTCCCTTAGCACATGCCATACATTTCTCAACAACTGAAAAATCTTTTATGGGCAATCCACGAACTAGGTTATGTTTAACAAGTTTGTTAATATTATTAAAATTAACATGACCAAGTTTCCTGTGCCATAAAAAAGCTTCTGAAGATGATGCCTTAGACAATAAACAAGTGACAATTGAAGAAGACTCCCTAGAGTTCATGTCGAGTAGATAGGTGTCATTCTTTCTAGGAGCTCGCATCATGATCAAATCTTCTGGGATAGAGAAATCCGGTTTCAGAAATAAGCATTCATCAGACTTGAAAAGAACCGGAATATTCTTGTCACAGATTTGAGATACACTTAGCAAATTGAAATGTAGCTCGGGGACATAGTTGACTTTCTCCAGAGTAAGCGAACCATTTGATACCTCTCATTGACCGATCATTTTACCACCTTTCTTGTCTCCCTCGAATGCCACATACCCACCATTTATTATACGAAAGTTAGTAAGAAGGTCTTTTAAACCGGTCATGTGTCGGGAACATCCACTATCTACATGCCATAAGCTGTTTGGCTTCCTTGGACGTTCCTGACAAAAACAACAGAAAATCAATTAATAACAGGAACCCATGTCTTGTTAGACTTGGGTTTAAGCAAAGAAAAAGAAGCAGGAAAATGAATATTTACAAATCTATTTAATCTATTTGAAAAGCTAGAATTAGTTACACTCTTTTGAACCAGTTCCGGACAGTTTTTGACAACATGAGTGTCCTTTCCACAGCGAAAGCAATGTGATTTAAGACATTTCTTTCTGGTTTTATTTAAAGGAATGGGATCACATGTAATTTCCTCATCACAATCCGACATGTTTGTGTCTGAATCACTAAAAGAAACATACATTACTTTTGTCTTACCCTTTGATGTACTTGTTTTGATACCTGTATCAATTTTTAAATTGTTTGTCTCAACGGATCTGGATATACGAATAGGTACAAAGGTTGGTATAGGTTTTGAGACAAACCTTTCCAAACAATTCTTTTCATGTAATACATTAATAGAAACATCATAAACATGTTCATCATTACAAAACATTTGAAGCAGTCATAACAGAATTAGTGTTTAATACAGACGATTTAAAGTTTGAACTACTTAAATCATTCAACAAAACATCTTAATTAACACTCATGTCTAAACTAGACTTCTTGGAATTAGAACTAATGCTTGAACTAGAACATCCCAGACCGGTAGATGCACCATAGCCATACTCCTCACGAACCTCCTGATGATTTATCCCTTCTAAACCTGCATATAAACTATTAGTATTTTCTGAAATTAAATCATTAGTGGGATGGGGTTTGGGTGTGGGAGAGTAACAAAAAGTACTCGGAGGAGGATACACATGAGGTAACTCATCATATCCTATACCAGATTTGATTCTGGCTCCTCTTTGTCTACAGTTTAACTCCTCTCTTTTCATGCTGGCAATGGTCCATCTATCAAGTTTTATTTGGAGTTTACTGCTTTCAAATTCAGCCAGTTTGACACGTTCCTCTAACAGATTAACCTCAACATTCCTTTCAAGAAGTTTTCTATTTAAATGATCTATTTCTTGCAAAGCCTCATTTAATTTTACATAATAGTTCACTTCGTTCTTTTTAAGGTCAGAGTTGATTGTGGTTAATTCGGCTTGGTTTGTTATCAATAAACGATTAGCTTTATATACTGCAAAAAGACGAACCCGACAAGCTGATGAGCACATGTCTTGTATTACCTCATAAGGTAGGCCCATGATGATCTTTTCGGTTGCAAGGGCTCTGTCATAGTTGCAAGCGGGTGTGTTTTTCTTCCTTTCTTCCTCTTTCTCCTCTTCAACCTCTTTTTCCTCTTTCAGACTCTTCACAGATTCACTTTTCTCATCAACCCCATTTTCTTCCTTCTTACTTCCTTCAATCTCCCAATTGTCCTTCTCAGACTCATTTCCCCCCATCTTTAATGTTTCAGCAACAAGGGCATGATTGATTTCTTCTTGAACCTCTGCTATCTCAGCGCTCCAATCAAAGTTTGTTATTAAGGCAGTTTCTCTTGTATTGTTTGGACTCTCCCTTTCATTCACTGTAAAATTCCTTGAATTGGGACTTGGTGGTTCAAAAACAGTTGGCATAGTACAATACCTCTTGAAATGACCCAGTTGTTTGCAATTGAAACATCGCAACTTTGACTTGTCGAAACCAACCTTTGATTTTGGTTTCCGAAGTTTCTCTGCCCAGTCCTTTCCATAAATCTCCTTGCACGTACAGTTAACATATCCATCTGCCATTGTATGTCGGGTTCCTCCAAATCATCAGGATCAACTTGCAACATGTCCTCCATGGTTATCCCTTTACCCTTGATTTCTCCAGCAACTAACGCTTCATAACTATTCACAAACATTCCAAAGAGTGTCATCATATCGGTAGGAATTTGAGACTGAACTTGATCTTTACTAGCACTTTTCACTTGAGAGGTAGCGCATCCAGCAGTGTATGGGAATCCTTTGTTGAGTAAAGGTGTTTCTGAAGTTGATGACAATAGAGCAGCATTGTGAGTTTGCATTGGTGGATACACAGCCTGATTATATTCTCTCCTCTTGATATCCAGTTCAAAAGATTTTAACTTGTTTATGACATCCATCAGTTTATATTCTGAAAATCTCCTTTCTTGTTTCAACATTCTAACCTTCAAGCTCCATTCTGGCGGCAGTGAATCCAGAAGTTTTGTCACTTGTTCCACAGTTGTTAAATCTTCATCGTATTTCTTCAGATTACTAGTCACAATCAGAAATCGATTGGTCAAATCTGAGATTTTCTCATTCCGAAGACCCATGAATGAGTTAAATTCCTTCTGAGCTTGAACACCCTTGTCCTTTTGTAAATCGGCATTTCCGTCATAAAATTCGCATAAAGCGTCATACAACTCCTTTGCATTCTTCTGTTCCCCAAAGCGATTATGAATCTCAGTGCTTAAACACAGAATTAGTGCACCGAATGCTTTGTTGTCACGATCAACAAGTTTTCTGTCACGTTCATTGAAAGTTTCTGGATTAGTGTTTTTAACCCGTTGCCTCTCCTACAGTTGTAACCGGAACGTGAGGACCTTTCTCAATCAATTCCCATTGAGTATGATCAGTATATTAGAAAACTGCCTTAAGTCTCCGTTTCCAATCGTCAAAATTGTCTCCATTAATAAGTTTCGGTGGTCTATTCGGTGCACCACTCTCCAAATCCGCAAGAGTAAAGGACATTGACATTTTAAACAGTCTATAGTGTCGCAGAGAATGATAATGTCGCAAGAGCTAGTGTCGCAAAACAAGCTAGTGTCACAAACAAGCACACACTTTGAACTTTCGTTCAGGCTAATGTCGGGTGTAGTGTCGAGAGCAATGTCAGGCACAATGTCGGGGCAGTGTCGTGCACAATGTCGTGCACAATGTCGAGCACAATGTCGTGCACAGTGTCAAGCACAATGTCGTGGACAATGTCGTGAACTTTCGTTCACTTAGGATGCAAGCCGGCCACACAATGATCAAACAACACGATTTCGGTAATGTCGCAAACACCCTAGTGTCGCAAGATGAACACCATAGTGTCGCAAAATATATAACCGGTAATGCCGGCCACACAATGATCAAAATATTTTTCACCAAAAATGACCAAAAATTTCCACAGAATATATAATACAATTCCAATTGCAAATCTGATGATTTCGGTTGTTTCTAACGGTAAAATAGATCAATACAAATCCAGAAATCAATCCATAACATCAACAAATAAGATCCAATTGATTGAAAATCCAATTTGCTTAAGAACTTATAAAAACCACTAAAATCACCACTATAATCTCAGATCTATATGAGATTGATAGATCTGATGATTTAGATTGATTCTTACACTAAAACACACACTACACTTCAATCCAGATCCATACCAATTCACACCAAGTCAGATCCAAATTTTGAGAAAAAGTGAAGATGAACTAAAACCCTCAAAAACCATAGATCATAAGCACAAAGGCTCTGATACCATATTGTTGGTCCTGGTAATCATTGGATCCGTGCTATGATACTGTAGATCTAATTACAATCAATTGATACCACTAGATCTAGCAATCAATTGATTGTAATTGATGATCAAACTCACACAAACCATGAAAACCCATTAAGAATGGTTTAATTAAGAAGGTTATTAGATGAAGATGGATTAGATAATTGCAACAAAGATATATATCAGATTCAATTCCTTGCAAACACACAGTGAGATTCGAACTCAATATCAAATGTAAATTGTATTCCAATAAGTTCCAAGAGTTGTGAACAAAATGCCCTAACAAGACTATATATACAGATCGTAGTGTCGCAGACCCGACACTGCCTGATCGCTAAGCATAGACAGGCTGCATGCGACACTAGTGTCGCATGAACAAGCACAAATAACACTAAAACTAAGGCTAAACTAACTATTACAGCGGAAACGAAATACTACTAAACTATTACAAGATAAACAAAATACACATAACAACAAGGTGAAGTACCACCCTACATGTGGTCAACATTCTCCTAAGATGACGACCCACGAGAATCAAGACAATTAAAATTCAATTAAAAACATTTAGGGAAACATCTTAGCTAATTGAGTTACCAAATGTTTATCCAAATTCATGCTTGTTTAAAAACCACAACTTATTTGAAAGCCAAAATTAATTTACTATCATTTTCTATTTAAAGTGCACAACTTAAAGAAAGACATTTTTCGAATTTTTTCAATTTTTTTGGATTTTTAAGACACCATAATAACTCAAAACAAACATCAGAAATGACCATTTCTCATCCTCACACTTAAGTTCTACATTGTCGCTAATGTAGAAATGGATAATATCTAAAAATAAAATAAAAAATGCAAAAATAAAAAGATAGATAGGTGAAATTGGAAAAGTCTTAGCTGGTAATATGCAGAACGCGTATGCTCCAAATCTTCATTCCAAACTTCACTTTCGATCGTATAGCATTTTGGTCGCGATCGAGCTTCCACCAACACTCCCGAGCTCTTCCTTCATCTTCACAAATACAAACTCACCCGAATGGAGATTGAGTACCGGTGAGAATGATTTAAACTTGCAAAAACAAACACAAGATACCCGAGTATAACACGACTCGACAAAAATAAAATAAAATAAAGATAAGTAAACTATACAAACTCTACAAAACCAAACCTCCGAATTCAACTAACCTGCACCTTGTGGGGTATCCTCAAACCTACTAGGATCCCCACACTTAAACCTAACCAACTGCTTCACTTCAACCCAATGCTTAGTGAAAAATATATCACCACTCTCGTTGTCCTCTACCTATATATCCTCAGCATCTATCACCTGAACTCTATTATCCCAGCACTTAACCTCTTCTATTGGTTCAAGGATCTTAAACACAACTATGTTGTTGGACCTGAATTGTAGTCTAATATTATCAACACAGTCAAAGTCAACAAAAGTCAACGTCAACGGTCAAAGTCAATGAAAAAGTCAAGACGACGCGTTCGGGGCGAAGATTAGAGACAAGATGTTGAAGGCAACAGAGTTTTATTGTTAATAAATATATTTTGTGTCAACAAATATATTTAATTGTTTTCATCTTTTTAGTATTTTATGTAATATATATATTTTGTCTTTATGACAAAAAAGACTAAACATTAGGGGTTTATTTGTATTAATTTCCATTTGTCATGTTTTAGTCTAAGTCTAGGGTCCTAATTGTCATTAGTCCAAAGTGTCATTAGCTATAAATAGTAAATGGAAATTAGGGTTTTGTAAGCTTGCAAGAGCATGAATTGGGGTCTTATCACTTATTGTAAATCTGATGCAATTCAATGAGATCAAAGTGAGGTTTTTTAAGAGTGTTCTTCATGTTCATCACAAGTTCATCTTATTATATGTCATTTGATCCAAATTCTTCACAAACTACTGATTCAAATCTGATATTAGGACCAACAAATGGTATCAGAGCCGGTTTGATAATTTTGCAGTTTTAAAGAATGAAAGGATGCCCGTGTTTCTCGGTCGATTTGTGATGGTGGCAAGTAACCTGAACAAGCATGATCCTGAACTCACAAATCATGAACAAATTCAAAGGCTTCTTGAATCTCTTCCACCATAATGGAGTCTTCATGTTAAAAATCTTAAGAAAGAGAGAATGTTTTCAGATTACAAGCTGTTGGATGTGATTGACAAGTTGAAATCTTTTGAGTTGGATATTTAGAGAAAGGAATTTTTTGAAGCAATGATCCAACCACAAACCAACACACCGAATGTTGATCTCATTTCATCTATGATTAGCAAATTTGATTACAAACCATTTAAGATGATGGAAAAATTGAAATCGATGGTAACCGATTCCGATTCGCCTGCTGAAAGTTGCAGGTTAGTTATGATGATGATATGGAAGAAGAGGATTTAAAATGGCAAATAAAATCATTAACTGTGAGAGCACATAGGTTTATGGAGAGGACTGGGAGAAATGTTTGTACTGATGATAAGATTGAGATTGGAGAGGTTCAGAGTCAAATCAACTATGCTTTAATGACAAAGATTGTGGATTTTCAAAAAGGGAAGAGTAAATGTGATGAGGAATGTGAAGAAAGTTTGAAAGATGATGAAGGAAAGAAGAAAGCTGAAGATGAAGAGATGCTGAAAGTAAAGGAAGAGGAACGCAAAAGAAACACAAGGGTATGCAACTGCGATAAAGCCCTTGCTGTTGAAAAAGTCATTATGGGACTTTCTTATGAGACAGTTCAAGACATGTGTTCATCTGCATGCAGAGTTCGTCTTTTTGGTGTTTATAAAGCTAATAAATTGTTGTTAACAAATTAAGCTGAATTAACCACCATAAGTACAAAACTTAAAAAGAATGAAGTTTCTTTTTCGATAAAACTCAATGAAGCTTTGGTTGAAATTGATCCTTTGAAAAGAAATCTTTATGAACGAAATGTGGAATTAAATCTTTTAAATGAAACACTCATATTAGCACAGTTTGAATCCACAAAACTTCAAACAAAACTTGATAAGTGGACTGTTGCTAGTATGAAAATGAATGAGCTTGCTTCAAAACAAAGGGGGGCTAGGGTAAAAGATGGGGTTGGGTATGACACAGAGGTTCAGACAGCTTTTCCGCCTCCATTCACTGTGTGTTATTCACCAACAGCTAAACCTCATCCTAAAAATGATTTGTTTGAACAAGAATCTAACAGTTTGCATGCCAGTTTAGAGGGAGTTAATCTGAAGGAAGTGCGAGATGATTATGATTCTTCGATTGGTATGGGATATAGTAAAGCGGGTACTGACAGTCAAGCTAATGATTGCTCAGTCCCTGTTGTTTCTAATCCTGTAACGGTTGTTACTTCTAATTTCTTTGATAAGATTAAAGCAGGTGAAATTCCTACTTTTGAGCCTGTCAAGAGCGAGAAGGAAAAGTTAATTCAGGAATCAACTAATCATCAAGTTGCAACTACATCTACACAATCAATTCCCATCAATCAAGATCCGCTGGAAGTAGAGGTACTTATTGAAGACTAGACAAGTTCAGATGATGAATCAAAGACAAAGGAGAGTCTCGGAGTTTCAAAGATCAAGATGTCATCTGCAACTGTCGAATCTGAAATGCTTCCAAAACCTGAATCAAGTCAAATCATGATCTCATTTCCAGCTACAAGACAAGTCAGTCATCGACCAAGAGCTCAAAAGAAGAAGCCTTCACATCTGTCCATCATATCTCAAGTTTGTAAAAGACTTGAGAACAAGCAAGTGAAGATCACCTCTCCTATCCAACAAAGCAAACACAAATCAGTCAACCCTCTGCAACTGAACATAAGAAGCCACAAGTCTCTCAACAAGTTGCATCAAGCTCAAAGAAAGCCTCACCCCCAGCTACTCCACACGGGCCAGTCAAGCATCAAAAGCCATTCAAGGCTTGCTTCAAATGTGGAAAGGATGATCATGTGCTCAAGAAATGCCCACAAGGACAGGCTTCGGACGGTAAAGGCAAAACAAATTGCTTCTCCGGATTAGAGTCTAGAAAGAATCCTCCACATGGTAAAGGTAAACAGGTTTGTTTCATTGATTTTCAAGTTAATAATCATCGGATGACGAACATTCCATCCCTACCTTCTCATGTGAAGCCGGTTTCACATGACTCAAAGATGAATGTGACAAAAGAACCAAAACTAAAATCTTTTTCCTCGGGACTTCAACAGAAAATGATTTCCAAATTTAATTCTTTCAAATCGAAGACATTTGAATCTAAAAAAATTTGGCAAATTAAAAGAAAACAGGAAATAGGAATAGATACAAGAACAGGTTATGTGCATAGACTGGTGTCTTACATTGATGAAAATGGAATGCCCAGGACTACGATGGCCTGGGTTCCCATTTCTCACTAATCTGGTAATGAGTGCAGGAACATTTCAGGAGGACTGTTAGTAATCCGGTTTACTGACAGAAAATGTTCCTTATTCAAATTTTGAGGCGGAACAAACAAGTCATGGTTTTAGTATCATATCTTATCCACAGTTTGGATTTTCTCTGATTTTCACATATATATCTTCACAGCCACTGCATTTTTCTTGATAACTCGTTATAATCTTTTGATATGGTAATCTGGAAGACGTTTCTTTGGTAATTTATGTTTTATATATAGTAGATAGTAAAAAAAAGAAAAAAGCAAAAAAAAACAAAAAAAAATTTTTAAAACAAAAAAAGGTGGGAGAGTCTAACTTTTTTACTTGTATTTTTTATCAAGTTTTCACATCTCTTTGAGTTTGCTCTTGAGTCTTTTGAAAATTTCAATTTTGTGCTGAAATATAAATTTTGGGGGAGTAATATCTCAAATGAAAATGAACTGAATATCATTAGTCCAAAATTCTTTTTTGAGTAAATATTTTGTGTATTTTGCAGGTTTTGGGTTTGTGTGGAAAGCGTCCAAAGGAGGACGTTGATTTGTGTGACGATATGTCAATAGGCTCAGCTGGAATACAAGTAAACAGAAACTTTGTGATCAAACTAAATTCAAAAGAGCTCGGTGAGAAGGATCATTTTCACAGACATTTGGCCTGCACAAAGTAATAAGTTTTGACAAAAATAGGTTGAGAGTATTTGATTCGTGCTTTATTTTTCCCAAATCCAAACCCCTTAGCCGGAGCCCTAAATGACGCTTCTCGTTAGCTCTTTAGAATTTTTTGGTTTTTCGTGCTAATCTCCTATGCTATGCGGAAGCATTGACCTGGAGTGATGATCTTCTCTGTTATATGTAAATATAGACCTGAAGCTCTCATCGGCACGTACAGATAATCATCTCCTCTGTTATACGTCAGTATAGACCTGGAGCGTTGATCATCTGTAAATCCCATATAAAGCTAAGCTCACAATGTTTTCACATCAAGTTTATTGTTTGACGCTTCATTCATTAAACTCAAACTCCATTTCACCTCCAAAAATACATTCACCTTGATCACTTGATCTGGGTTTATGTCCCTCCAAATTATAAAAAAAAATCTTGCTGAATCATCTAAACTCAATAATTCATGAGGTCAAAACAAGTCATTTTGCTGAATATCTGTGAAAACCAAGTTGCCTAAGTTTCTTCAAATCGAACCAAAAACATGATAAGATCGTTACAGGTTGTTTGTTGAAAGGAACAAGGCATGTGTTTAAATGGACAAACATATTGACAATCTAGCCAAGTCTGTGTTTCTCCCGATGGTCGCTCGAAATGCATTATCTGATATCGTTTCATGAAGTTTTATTTTTATTTTATTTTGTGTTTGGGTTCTTGAGTTTTGTTGGTCGTGTGCACCTTATGGGATGTGTTCTCTTTGTTTAAAATATTTGTGATCTTGTCAGACTCGTCCTCTTATTTTCGAATTTTTTTTATTTTTTAATTAAAAAAACAAAGCAAAAAAAAATGTGTGTGTTCGCTAGATTTTATTAGTTTATAAAAATAAAAAAAATCCAAAAAGATTTTTAACTTCAAATTATTTTCAAGTCCTCCATATTATGCTATTACTATGCTATCATTTTCATATGCATTTCACGGGAAATTGCACACACAAACGAACACGAGTTCGTTTGTTTTCATACACAAATAAACACGAGTTTATTTTGTTTAATGAAATGATCTAATGAGAGATATCGATATTTTGTTTGTGATTATGTTACAGATATTTGCTGCAAGTTATGGCCGATCATCAGTTGAGCAAAGCACCTGACCAGAGAACCTGTTCCTCAAAGTTTGCAGAAGATACCGAGCTAGGAATCCTCCTCCTACATCTTCTGAAGCACTCAAGAAGAGATTGTTGGAAAGCAGTTCCAGATTTTACAAATTGATGCACGCAAAATAGGGGATCATACAATATGGGAGAGCTTGTGAGATAAGGATCTTCAGCAACATAATTTGGCAAGCATCAGTCTTGGGGAGTTTTGTTGGATCAGAAATTAAGACTGAAGCTTACCAAATTGAAGGTCCAATAGTAATGACTTATCGGTGCTGATCCGATGCAAAACGTTGATAATAATAGACTATGGGGGAGTATTGTTGGACCTGAATTGTTGTCTAATATTATCAACACAATCAAAGTCAACAAAAGTCAACATCAACGATCAAAGTCAACGCAAAAGTCAAGATGACGAGTTCGGGACGAAGATTAGAGACAAGACGTTGAAGGCGACGGAATTTTATTGTTAATAAATATATTTTGTGTCAAAAAAATATATTTAATCGTTTTCGTCCTTTTAGTATTTTATGTAATATATATTTTTTCTTTATGACAAAATATGTATTAGACTAAACATTACGGGTTTATTTGTAGTAATTTCCATTTGTCATGTTTTAGTCTAAGTCTAGGGTCCTAATTGTCATTAGTCCAAAGTGTCATTAGCTATAAATAGTAAATGGCAATTAGGGTTTTGTAAGCTTGCAAGAGCATGAATTGGGGTCTTATCACTTATTGTAAATCTGATGCAATTCTATGAGATCAAAGGGAGGTTTTTTTTAAAAAAAAAAAGAATTTTGGACTAATGATATTCAGTTCATTTTCATTTGAGATATTACTCCCCTAAAATTTATATTTCAGCACAAAATTGAAATTTTCAAAAGACTCAAGAGCGAACTCAAAGAGATGTGAAAACTTGATCAAAAATACAAGTAAAAAAGTTAGACTCACTACTTGCAAAGAAATCTGTCCCTTAAAGACATCTGTATTCACGTGAGCAGTGCGAAGGAAATGACGACCAAGGATATGGGGACTTTGGCATCAGCCTCCATATCTAACACCACAAAATCCACGGGGAAGACAAACTTATCTACCTTAACTAATAGGTTTTCCACTATCCCCCGTGGATACTTAACCGACTTGTCAGCTAGAGACAATGACATCCTAGTGGGAGTCAATTCCTCTAGGCCTAGCTTCTCGTACAAAGAATAAGGCTTCAAATTAATGCTAGCACCTAGATCAGCTAAAGCTCGGCTCTCGAGGTTACTAACGAATAAGCAAGGAATCGTGAAGACTCCTGGACTAGAAAGCGTCTCCGGTAGTGTATTCGTGATAACTGCCGAACACTCACCACTTAAGGGAACTTAAGAGAGTTCTGCCAGCTTGCATTTGTTCTTGAGGATGTCCTTCAGGAACTTAGCGTATTTATGCATATGCTGGAGAACCTCGATAAATGGAATATTGATCTTAAGTTACTTAAGCATATCTAAGAAGTGCCCATATTCCCGCGTGTATTTCTGCTGCTTAAGGCAAGCGGTATATGGGAAGCAAGCATGATCAATCAAGGGGGAGGGCCTAACATCCACCAGATTCCTCCCCACACTTAACTCTAACTCAGGTTCACTCACGGGTTTTGGTTTACTAGACTCAGCCTCAATACTACCCGGACCCTATAACACTAACTCCTCATCCACTAACTCATCATCAGTTTTCTCACTAACACCTTTCCCACTGACTACAGGCTCACAAAACGACACCCACTTCTTAACCAACTCTAATACCCTACCACTACGAGTAGAGATGGCATTCAACTGAGCAGAAGAGTTCGTTTGAGTCGAATCCGAGAATTGGCCTGGGGACCTCTAACTAGGCGGCTGTTTCACTAACTCATCTACAATCCTCTGGATATCTAAGATAATGGATTGCCGATTTTGCAGGGCAAGGTCCTACTTTTTCAGCATGAGCTCATGTGTAGCTAAGGTTTCCTGAGTGACCTTATCCTTAGCTATTAACTACATTAACAACTGGTCGATCCTATCATTACTCACACCATACCCCTGACCACTAGCCTGTTCACCACTACCACTATTAAACGAACTCCCGCCCCTTGATTATTATTGTTATTATAATTAGAGTGATAACCAGGTGGGGCACCTGAAGAACGCCAATAAGAGTTGTTATTAAAATTTGAATTCTTGTTCCAATTAGAATTTGTATTGTTAGAATTAGGGAACCTACTCTGATTGGCCACAAACTCAACTTGTTCATCCCTAGACATCAACGGGCACTCTAAGGTAGTATGGCCTCCAAGACACATCTCACATCTATCTACCTTAGCCCTAAGGTCTTTCATCTCACGAGTCAGGTTTTCTAGTGCAGCGGCCACACTGGTTTCCATGCTAACATGGTGCACACCTCGAGTGGAAGAAGAAAGTGTGCTAGTGACAGGACTGGAATTCCTGTTAGTGGACCGCTGTTCTTTTTCAGCCTGGGCAAAACTTTCAAACAATTCGTTACACTGATCTACGCTCATTTTACCCATAAGATACCCACCTGCAGATGTATCAAACCTGGCCCTAGTTTCATAAGTAAGACCATTATAGAATATTTCAACCAAGGCCCAAGGTGTTAGCCCATGTTAGGAGCAACTAGATAACAAATTTTGAAAAAGCTCCCAAGCAAGATAGTAGGGCTTATCTGGTTCCATTCTGAATGAGTGGATCTAATCACGAAGGCGGGATGCCTTAGCAGGTGGGAAATACTTCTTCAGAAAAGCTGGCCGAGTGCTTCCCACGTCGTGAACGTCCCCTCTGCTTGCGAGTCGAGCCAGACGATAGCTCGATCCGCAAAACAGATGCAAATAGATTGCATCATCGGATGCACCTTGAAGTTTAAAAGTGCTCATGATTTGAGCGAGGCGCGATAAGTGAGCCAGTGCATCTTCATCATCCACCCACGAAATTGATTATTAGCAATGGCGGTCAGGATATATGACGGAATCTGCCACGAATTTGGATTCGTGATCACAGGCGTTGCGATAGACGAACGGTTCCTGGTGAAACCGTCGAACGCCTATTGATGGACAGTATGGTTCGCTGCCATCGAAAACCTTGGACTACTAGGTGGTGTGTTGTGCGGTGTGGGGTGCGAGGTGAAATCAAATTTCAAAGCACTTACCTTTACCTCCGCAGACGAGACAGCTACAACTTCAAGCTCGGCATCAGCTGCTCCAACCGTATGCTTCACTGGTCCGTGCGATCTCAAGTGTGGCATAAAACTGCATGCAACCAACAAAACAAATCACACTGCAAGAACAAGGAAATGAAAAAGAGTAAACACCATAAAACAATAATAGAGACAAAAGACTTTAGACCCCTATGACTCTAGCAAAGCAAACATAGCACGTGTATAGCAGTTTAAGGTGCTGTTTTTTTTTTTCAGAAAAGGTCTGCGCAGCCTCTTATGTCTGCGCCGCGCAGACCACGCGCAGGCATTGTTATTTGCAGACTGTTTGTTTTTTCGAAGGCGTTTCATCTACAGACATTGTCATCTGCAGCCTCTTATGTCTACGTCGTCCCCCCACTTACTATCTACTAGCACCACCCACCATCGTCCACCACCACCACCCACCATTGTCCACCATCACCCACCATCCCCCACCACCACCACCTACTGCCCAACACCGTCCCCCACCCACTACAATCCAGTACTACCACCACGGTGCCTCACCACCACCATCTCCCACCCACCACCATCCAGTACCACCATCAGTGTCCCCCGCCACCGTCACCACCACCAGTTTATTCCAGCAAACTGCAAAAGTTAAAAAAACAAACAGTCTTCTTGTTGAAGACTGCAAATGTTTAGTCCACCACTTCTTCTGCAGATGTAGTCCGCAGACTGCAGACATTTTCCTTCAGAAAAAACAAACAGCACCTAAGACTCAAAAAGTTAAAAAACTCAATTATCAAGAGTCCCTGGGAACGGCACCAAAAACTTGATCCTTGCAAATATATATATAAATTAAATAACATATAAACACCTAAGTTTTAAATTTATAAAACCAAGACAAACCGACTATTTCACACACAACCGACAGTTTTCCGTATCTAGGTCGATTACTTTGTGTCTTTGACTAGTTGGTGGTTTACTAGACGTAGTAACCATAGGAATAGGTTTGAATTGATGAATTGCATTAAATGAGCTACTTAACTTGAGGTCGAAAGAATAAAGTTAGTCAATTAGTCTTTGTAACTAAGCTTTAGGGTTTAAAAGGTCCGAAAGGAGGTTTACCTAGATTACTTTCTTATATTGTTAATTGTGTCTTTTAATTCATCTACATGTTACCCCTTGCATGAAAGTGTATTGTGCTAGTTAGATCTAGAGATTAACTATTATTAGGGTATGCTAGTTTCGTCAGTGAGATCGAGAGATAATCTGACCAACCCGATAGCTTTAACACGTGCCTATAGGATTTATTTTGGTCCACACGGAGAATGATCTAGGATCCTTTATGTTCCTTTAGGTTCGTATTTTTAGAAAATCGGTTCCATCAACGCTCTTTTAACCAAACCAAATCCAAGTGTTACAACTAGGATTCACCTAGATAGTATCCTTCTCATCTTTGAATCTCTCAAACGTTCTAGTTTTGTCTTTGATTAATTTATTAATTAAAATTTATTTTATTGTCCTTAGGTTATTAGAACCCCCCCAATCAATCAATATTCCTTTTCAGTTTAGTTTTCGTTATTCATAGTGTGTTTGGGTTCGATATCCGGTCTTCCGTAGACTATTCTCCAGTCGATAGGTACACTTGCTTGTCTGCTAGGTATAGTTTAGGGTTAATTGGTTTTTAACTTGAGTGTCTAGATAGAGTCTTAGGTTAGTTATTTTTATAGACCGTTTTTAGCACATCAAGTTATTGGCGCCGTTGCTGGGGACACTTAGCAATAGCGAAACTAGCTTTGATTAGGATTTGTTGGTATTTTAGGGTTCTTTTTCTTAAGTTTTTAGTTTTCTCGTGTCAGTTTTCTATTCTTAGTTTCCGAGTCTAACGTCTAGGTTCTTTTCTAGTTTACGCCACGTACTCGCTCCTAAGGCCCATATGAATATCCACCTTCTTTAGAGCCCGAGAGAGAGTTTCACGAACGTATTCGTACGCTTATGGAACGTGCGCGATTAGTTCCCCTTCTTGTTGCTATGATGGTGACCAAATTCCTCGTCTTACAGTTCACCAGCAAGCCAGAGATGGTATTACAGGGTCTCGATATGCTATAACTCGTCCTGTTGTGGCCAACACCAACAAATGGCAGATTCCATCTTACGTGATGTCCACCATCACTTCTGCAGTCCAGTTCCACGGATTGGACGATGAGGATGCCATCGGGCATCTCTCTCGATTTGTTCGTACCTGCGATATGTTGAATATCACTGTTGTGACCGGAGATGCAGTATATCTCCGGTTGTTCCCGTTCTCTATCTGGCCGAGCCTCTACTTGGTTAGATTCTCTTCCCCAGGATTCCATCACGACATGGGATGATCTTCAATCCAAATTTCTGAAGAAATATAACCCGGCGTCCAAAACTGCTCGTATGCGCAATCAAATTCACTCTTTCCACATGGATCCTGATGAGCGCTATTGTGATGCTTGGGAACGTTTTTAAATGATCCTAAGTCATTGTCCCCAGCATGGTCTTACTCAATGGGCATTAGTTGAGAAGTTCTATAATGGACTCACCTACCAGACTCAACGTATGTTCAATACATCTGCTGGAGGACACCTAATGGAGAGGAAGAGCGTGGCGGAGTGCACTGAAATTTTTGAGAGCTTCGCACTGGCTGAACATCAGAGTCCACAAAGTGGGAATTCCATTCCTACTGCTAGAGCTTCCACCTCGACCGCTCGAAGTGTTTATCAGGTCACTCCAGATACTAGTGTGGCTGCTGCACTTGAGGCACTACAAAGAGAGATTAGAGAGCTTAAGGTGGGTGGTAATAGGTGTGAGATTTGTAGAGGAGGTCACGACACTAAGGAGGGTTTAGTGAATAGTCAGAAGCAGGTAAATTGGGCATTTGGGGACAGAGCGTAGGAGGTACTGGTGCATTTGGGGGACACAACGCAGGATGGAAGGGTAAGCCAAACTCTGGTTGGAAATCGAGAGGTTTCCCACCACGTCAGAGTTTGTTCGATAGTTGTCCGGTAGGTTCTAGTTCGGGTGGTAGAGAATTTAAGGAGATTAAGGATATGATAATCACCCAAACTCAGTTGATATCTCAGATTGTGAGTAGAGATAAGGAAACCCAACTTAGGTTGCAGGAGCATGATCTCTTACTAAAAAACCAACAAGCTGCATTTATAGACCTGTAGAGGATGGTAGGTGACATGTCTAAGCAGTTAGAGGCAGCTCAGTCTAGTTCATCCTCTTATAGTGGAAAGCATCAGGCCAATGTTAGTGAAGCAACAGGTTGAGGAGGAGGTTGAGTTAGAGGTCCCTGTGAGTGTTGAAGAGAGTAGGATTCCGGTGAGCCCTGAGCCGAGTAAGCTTACGCATGAGAAAGTGAGGGAGAAGAAGAAAGGTAATAGATCTGATGTGGATGAAGACTTTAGTAAGGGCCCATATCTTGAGCGTTTAACTCGACAGTAGTATCTTAGAGAGTATGGTCATTTCCTGGAGTTGTTTAAACAACTCAAAATCAATCTCCCGTTCGCTGAGGTACTCTAGCATATGCCTAAATATGCTAAGTTTCTTAAGAACCTTCTTTCCAATAAGAAGAAACTGGAGGACCTCCCCAATGTCGTTTAGAGCAATGAATGTTCTTCTATAGTGCAAAACAAACTACCAGAGAAACTTTCTGATCTGGGTGTTTTCACACTCCCATGTATGTTTGGTAGTTCCTCAGTTCATCATGCTTTAGCTGATCTAGGTGCTAGTGTGAACTTAATGCCTTATTCATTGTATAAGCATCTAGGCCTAGGAGATCTTGTTCCTACACGCATGACCATATCTTTAGCTGATCGTTCGTTTAAGAAGCCACGGGGAGTGGTGGAAAATGTCTTGATTAAGATTAATAAGTTTGTTTTCCCCATGGACTTTGTCATTTTAGATATGGAGGCGGACCATAGAATCTCGATTATTTTAGGTCGTCCACTCTTGCGTACAGCTCGTGCTTTGATAGATGTGTTTGCAGGTAAGATAATGTTGCAGGTTGAGGATGAGAGTGCTACGTTTAGGATCCTTGACCCAATTAGAGAGACGAATAAGTGGGATGATGAGTTATATGTGATTGGCTCGGATCAAGTGCTGAAAAATAAGTGTGGGTATCCTAGGAAGGATGCGGATGTTCCAAAGGAACCAGGATAGGATGTCGAGGGTTGAGAGTCTCATGTCAGATCCTGAGTGTATAGTTTTATAGTTATTTACATGGTTTTCATTACTTTTATTTGAGTCCTTTGTGTGTCGATTCAGTCCTACGTGTTTTGACTCTTTTATTTTACACTTTGATGTCTTCTTGGGTATGTTTGTGTGTTTATTTTGCAGGTTTGGATCGATCCGTTCGTACTCAATCTCCATTCGGACGAGGATGATCTGAAACTCAGTCGGAAGTTTGTAAAGGGCATCTCAAGCTAATTGATCTTAGAGGACGATCGCGAATGAAATGATATACGATCGTCGGGAACGAGACTTCTAGTGCAAAGCTACATTATTATCAGGGGAGTCTGTTCCTTTTAGTTTCTATTTTTAGTTTAGTATTCTTGTTCATTTTTCTGTTTTTATTTTGAGTCGTCTTTCGGGCCACATTAGGGACAATGTGTCGTTTAAATGTGGGTATGGGAGACTATCGTCTAGTCTAGTTACTTGAGTCAAAATAGTGTCAGAAAAATAAAAAAAATTAAAATTTGAAAATGGTTTTGAAAAAGTGTTGCAATTAAATGAGAAATGATAGTAGAATTGGGAATTGGTTTTCAAAGAAAAAAATATTTTTGTTTGAAAACAAGTGATTAAGACAATTGGTAATTAATCGGTGACCCAATTATCTTTGAAGGTTTCTTTAGTGTTCTAATAATATACCTAATTAAATCAAGATATCTCGTGGGTTTTCATCTTACGAGAAATAAGGAGGCCTTAACTAAGAAACTTAGGCACCATTGTAGGCTTTAGAACTTACACTAGTTAAGGATAATTGCCATGATAGGATTTATAGCACGCTTCTTGTGAAAGAAGTGGCGCTCCGCATACAATGTTCACAGGGTATAGACTGAAAGTGCTCAAAGTAGCAATTCGAATAAAAGAGATCAATGTAGCCAAATAAAAAAACAGAGAGAAAATAAAACAAGTGATTCCAAGACCTCATGTGCTCTACCTCTGGGATAGCGACTTGGAGCCGACACCCCTGGGTGAGGTGATCTTGTTTTGAAAAAAAAAGAATAAAACAGTCTATACCCGTAAGTATCATCCATCAAATTATCACCCTAATATGGCAATATTTCTTAACTAGGTTAAGTTCTTAAGGTTATTTTGGTAAGAAAAATCTATATGGTTTAATCTACGCCTTGTAAAGAAACAATTAACAGGTTGAACTGTGGCTTCCTAAGTGTGAGATCCTGTAGATGAATTGATATCACTTAAAATAAAGCAAACACAAGGAGAAACCCGATTATCTAGTGTTAGGGTTAATTGGAAACAATATCGATGATTACTGTGACTTGTTGCTTGTTTGAGAATTGCTTAAGATCTCTTATTATGTGTTAAAAGCTAAATTCTTAATTGTGATTCCATTTGTATACTTTTTCGAGGACAAAAAAAGGTTAAGTGTGGGTATTTTGATGTGTGGCTAACACATCATGGTTTAGTTAATCGTTTTCGTCTAATTTTCAGGATTAATGCATGTGTTTTGCTTAGTTTTTATATGTTTATTGAATGACACATGGATCATAATTACATATTACTTTTGTAGGTGTTTTGGTGCTTAAAAATGTGCAAAAGACTTAAAGGAATGAAGTGGAGCACAAGAGGAGACTTGGAGTTGAAAGGCAAGAAGCGAAACAAAAGTTTCTGGACAGAGGGGTCCTAAGCGATACTCGCAGGAAGACCATCAATCTGCGCATATCTCCAAGGAAAACATTACAGGATTTTTTTATGGTTTTCCTATTTAAACACATTACAAACCCTAGTCGAAGAGAGTTGATTCCAGCTATCCCATAGCATAAAAAACAAAACTTTTAGAGGTTTGAAGAATTAGAGAAGCAAGGGAAAAGATGGATTGAAGATTGGATCGTCGATCAAGTCACGAACGTTGCTCGGTTTATGCTTTCATCTTAAATCTCAGTTTTTATACTTTGAACTCATGTTTTGTTTGATGTTTATGGTTTAGTTAGTGATTTCAAACATGTTAATGAGTAACTAAATCATTCGTGCTATCTAGGATGATGAATAGTTGTTAATCTTGGTTTTGGTTTTGGTTAATTGAATGTTTGATGGTTTTGACTCTAGTATAAAGTGCATGTTGATGAGTTAATGGATGTGTGATGCTTGTTTAGTTCTTATCATTGATTAATGCTATATTCCATACGTGAATGTTTAATGTTTGTCGTTAAATTTTTCGTATCTAGGTCGATTACTTTGTGTCTTTGACTAGTTGGTGGTTTACTAGACGTAGTAACCATAGGAATAGGTTGGATATGAAGAATTGCATTAAATGAGCTACTTAACTTGAGGTCGAAAGATTAAAGTTAGTCAATTAGTCTTTGTAACTAAGCTTTTGGGTTTAAACGATCCGAGAGGAGGTTTAGCTAGATTACTTGCTTACATTGTTAATTGTGTATTTTAATTCATCTACATGTTACCCCTTGCATGAAAGTGTATTGTGCTAGTTAGATCGAGAGATTAACTATCATTAGGATATGCTAGTTTCGTTAGTGAGATCGAGATATAATCTGACCAACCCGAGAGCTTAAACACATGCCTATAGGATTCATTTTGGTCACACCCGGAGAATGATCTAGGATCCTTTATGTTCCTTTAGGTTCGTATTCTTAGAAAACCGGTTCCATCAATGCTCTTTTAACCAAACCAAATCCAAGTGTTACAACTAGGATTCACCTAGATAATATCCTTCTCATCTTTGAATCTCTCAAACGTTCAAGTTTTGTCTTTACTTAGTTTATTAATTAAAATTTATTTTCTTGTCCTTAGGTTATTAGAAACCCCCCCAATCAATCAATATTCCTTTTCAGTTTAGTTTTCGTTATTCATAGTGTCTTTGGGTTTGATATCCGGTCTTCCGTAGACTATACTCTAGTCGATAGGTACACTTGCTTGTCTGCTAGGTCTATTTTGGGGTTAATTTGTTTTTAACTCGAGTGTCTAGATAGAGTCTTAGGTTTGTTATTTTTATAGATCGTTTTTAGCACATCAATCAACAAGACTTACCTATTAACCTATCACCTCACATTTACTAGGCTAACGTGCACATTTGTATCAGTTCGCATCAAAACACAATTCCTATGAAAAGTATATATTTATCAATTCATAAACTAGTCAAAGAACACATTGTAAATTGACCTAACAAAACCCTATTATATGGCATAGACAATCATCAAGGATCTCATGGAATTACTGACAATCAACAAATCAAACCAAACATATAATATTGCATCAATGAACGAAAACAAATGTTTACTAAATCATAAATAATCCATAGTTCAAAACCAAATCATCAAACATTCAAGACATTAACATTATTTCATCATTAGCCGAGGTGGTCTAATGAAGCTTAGCCAACTACCATGTTAACAAAAATAAACGCAAGTTTAAAAGTGATAAACATGATAAAAAGAAGTAGAAACGAAAGAACAATGGAACCCGGAAGAACTAAGATGTATCTTCGATCCTACGCGTTCCCGTTGCTTAGATTTCGTCTTCTTGACCTTCCAAAACCTTCAAATATGCCTTCTTTCATCTCCAAAATCGTCCCAAAGTTGCATAGGAGGCTAGGGTTGAAGAAAATTTGTTTATAGCGAACCGGGCCAAAAAACGTCGAAACTTTCTACTAAAAACGCGTCGTCGCGTCGCGCGGCGACGAAATCAAGTTGTGGCCGCGTGGTACACGTCACCCACACCCTCACCAGCAGCCTGGCACGCCATGCCACGCGGTGAGGGCCCCCTTTGTGGCCGCATGACGTGGTGAGGTCACCGTTTGCTCGGTTTCGTTCGGTTTCTTCGTTTTCGCGTACCGACTCGCTCGTAACTCCGTTTCGCGCCCCGTTTTCGCCTACGGATTCGATTTTCCGTGAGCTTTCCATCTCTTTATCAACATGGGACCTACGAAACACTAAAACATCAGTTGTATCTAAAACGTGATTAAAACCGACTCGAAACGGCTCGAAACGAAAATAAACTTAACATGGGAATTATGTATATTTAACACACTATCAACCCTCTGCCTTGAGCCCAGTCTCTCCAATATATCCCAGTTAATCCCCCTAAATGCCCATAAATCTGCATTCCAGAGATTTTCTAACTTGCCATATGGCTCGATGCCCATTTGGAACCTTAGCATTGCGTGCCGTTTGATATCTTGGATTCTGTAGGTTGGCACAATTTCAGGCCCCTCATAGTCTATGCTTCTCCTTTTCCTTCGATCGACCGGTTCTTCATTCTGTACAATAATACCTCTAGGGCGAGGAACTGGACCCCGTCGCTTTCTTGACTGTCCTTCACGAGACATTCTGGAAGCAAATTTAAAAAGTAACCAACAAAGAAAGACAATTAGCTACAGACTTAGTTAAACTATTGAAATACAAATAAACTCGAGACTAAACTTAGACCAAAGTGCTTCCGAATGGAGATTGAGTATGGAAGCGCTCTTGTATAAGTTAGCCGACAAAAGGAACTAAAAATATTTTACATTACTTAAATTACTGAAAACCAACAAAGACTCAATGTACACTACCCCTCCTAGCACTTTAGTTGTCCCTAATTATGTGCTACCCAAAGATCAAACATTTAGCATTATATGTATAAAAAAACTTTAAATATAGAAATCCATGTTCTTGACAAAACTTGTGTTTCCAATTCAAGTGATGATATAAATATAATACCCTAATGTTTGTGTCAACCCATTCGTTCCAACATGCAATTGTAACTAGATCAGGTAAACAGGCTACCAGCAAGGTGATATTCTAAACCTACCCAACCACATCCTAGCATTGTTACCCCTAAACCTAATTTAGCCTAATAATTGTACTAACCTAAAAAAACTACGACATTACCAAACAAAACGGAAGGAAAAAGACTAAAAATTAAAGAGCATTGTTGCAAGAAAACATATCTTGTGATTGAAGAGTGGTGGTGAAAAATAAAGCTTAAAATCTTCAAAGAGCTTAGAGCTTTGGTGAAGAAACACACAATTGAAGCACAAAGGTTGATGATTGTGGTGAATAACGGTGAAAAATAGGGGTTTTTTTATGGAAGTGATGAAAATTGAGTTAGGGTTCGTGAGAGTGGAAGAGGAAAGGTGAAAGTGGTGGTTGAAAAGAGTTGCAGGTGAATTAAAGTGGAAAATTACGTCAGGGTTCTCACCACTTCATGTGGCCAAAGTATATGGGCTCACCGCGCGACGCGGTGTGCTTGCTTTACAGCTCGCGTGTAGCGTGGTCACGCTACGCGGCCTCAAACTCTATTCCTCACCGCGCGGCCCGGTGAGGGGATTTTAACAGAATGTTTTTTTCATTTTCTGGTGTTTCAACACTTCGAAAAAAATTTCAAGTTTAATTAGTGTTCAAAACTGAAACGACTATTTTGTGTACCACTTAAAACTTACCTTGTGATCTCTCTGTTTCCTCTGATTTCCTCCACGCGGTGATGATTCCTGTAAAAGTTACTTGACACACAAAACAAACAAAACACAAAAACTAAACGAATACAAGTTAGTAGACCGACAAAAATATAAAAATGAACAAAAATTTATACAAACTCTACACTTGAGCTAAAATCGCTCAAGTTTTTGAAAGCATACTCTTAGGTAGTGATTAGAGACGAGTTTCCTCCGTCTCTGTTAATTCTAAATGGTCCTCCTAAGTAGTGTTTCAACCTATGGCCATTCACTTTCCACCTACTCCCGTCCGCGGGATTCTCTAACTCAACTGTTCCATAAGGAAACACCTTGCTCACCACATAAGGTCCCGTCCACTTAGATTTCAACTTACCCGCAAACAACTTCAAACGAGAATTATAAAGTAGGACCTTATCCCCCTCACTTAACTCCTTTCCACCTTTCAACCTTCGGTCATGCAACATTTTGGTTTTCTCTTTAATGCCTAATGACCTAGAATATGCGGCTTCCCTAAGTTCTTCTAACTCATGGATTTGAAAGAACCGCTTCCTAGCTGCTTCGGTGAGATCTAAACTCATGGTTTTCAACGCCCAAAGCGCGCGATGTTCTAATTCAACCGGGAGATGACAAGATTTACCATAAACAATCATGAAAGGGGTGGTTCCTAAAGGTGTCTTGTGGGCGGTTCTAAATGCCCACAACGCATCATCAAGCTTATCGGACCAGTCTTTTCGGCTCTTCGCTACGGTCTTTTCGAGGATCTTTTTGATTCCCCGGTTAGCATTCTCAACTTGACCATTTGTTTGAGGATGGTAAGTGGTGGAAACACAATGAGTGACAGCGTAGTGTGCTAATGCTCGTTCCATGACGGCATTGCAAAAATGAGTACCACAGTCACTAATTAACGCTCTAGGAGTACCGAAACGAGTGAACAACTTCTTCAAAAACTTCACAACTTCTAGGGAGTCGTTGGTGGGTAAAGCTTGGGCTTCAACCCACTTAGAAACATGGTCAGTGGCTACCAATATCTACCTATTCTCGTTGGAGAGCGAGAATGGTCCCATGAAGTCTACATCAAAGATTTCAAGAATTTGGATTGGGTTTTGGGGCATTTCATTTTTCAACGAGATGTTTCCGGTGTGTTGACATGCATCACAATTCCTAACAAACTCTAACGCATCTTTCACGACCGATGGCCAATAAAACTCGGAGTCAAAAACCTTTTGGGTTATGACGTGAGGTCCATGGTGACCCCCCGTTAAACCTTCATGGACATGCCTAAGGATTCCTTAACCATCCTCTCTAGTCACACACCTTCTAAGGATCCTATCTCCTCCTATCCTAAAGAGATACGGGTCATCCCAAACAAAAGCGATTCACATCTCGGAAGAACTTCCTCTTTTGCAGAGTGGTCATTCCTTTCAAAATGACTCCATTAGCAAGGTAGTTCGCTATGTCAGTGAACCACAACATACCTTGCTCCTCAGCAAGAACAAAAGCGATTGATTCGTGAGGGAACTTATCTCTAATCTCCTCCCACGAGTCTCCTCTCTTCCCGGATCTTCCAACCGAGAGAGCTAATCACCTACCACATTCTCTGCTCCTTTCTTATCTTTGATCTCAATATCAAATTCAAAAAGCAAGAGAATCCACCGTATGAGACGAGGCTTTGCATCTTTCTTTTGAAAGAGAAAACGCAAAGAGGAATGATCAGTGAATACGGTGGTTTTAGAAAGCACGAGATAGGAACAAAATTTATCAAACGCAAACACGACGGCTAACAGTTCCTTCTCGGTGGTGGTGTAGTTCTCTTGGGCATCAATGAGCGTTTTGCTGGCATAGTAGATTGGGTGGAAATGCTTGTCCCGTCTCTACCCCAAAACCGCTCTAACTGCGTAGTCACTCGCATCACACATGAGCTCGAACGGTAGACTCTAATCGGGTGAAATAAGAATAGGCCCGCTAACAAGCTGATCTTTCAGGAAAACAAAGGCCTTGAGACACTTCTCATCAAAGACAAAAGGGATGTCTTTGTCAAGAAGTCGGATCACTGGTCGGGTGATTTTGGAAAAGTCCTTAATGAAACGCCTATAAAAACCTGCATGACCTAAGAAACTACGAACGGCCTTGACATTTGTGGGTGGGGGAAGCCTACTAGTAGTGTCAATCTTAGCTCTATCAACCTCTATCCCCATCCTAGAGATCTTATGACCTAACATTATCCCCTCACTAACTATGAAGTGACAGTTCACCTAGTTAAGCATCAACTTAATTTCTACACAACATTTCAACATCCTATCCAAGTTGGACAAACTCTGATAAAATGAGTTGCCATACACAGAAAATTCATCCATGAAGACTTCCATTGACGTCTCGAGCATGTCTTGTAACCATGCACCGCTAAAAAGTAGCTGGAGCATTACATAAGCCAAATAGCTATTGGGTTTCAGTGGTATATTTAGATTTTAATTATATCAAAACGGGTTTGACAATAGTAATAATTAAACCGGTAATTATTAACGCAGCGGAAAGTTAACATTAAAACCTTTACCAAAAGTGAAACCGACAGGATCCGGTTACAGACATGCAAATACGGTTAATAATAATTTAATCTACCGATGAGATAAAGTTATACCTTTGGTTAATAAATAACCGTTTGAGACACCGAGGTACAATGAACAGTTGCTAGAAACGATCACAAACGACGACGGTGATGACCGGTTGATCCGCGACCAAGGAAGGGACGAGTCACCTACTTGCTTGGTTGCTTGGTTGCTTGGTTGCTTGTATCAAAAATACTTCCTTTTTCTTTTTTTGGCAGTTAAATGTCAAAACAAAAGAAAAGGTGAAAAACCTATTTGTTTTGTTTTCTTCAACGGCAGACTTAAGAAAAAGGGTGAAGGGATTAATTCCCTTATGATCCCTTTTAACCTAAACTAATATTTCTAGTGAGCCCTAAGCCTACTTAAATTAGTTTGAGCCCAACACAATCATAAACCCGTTATTCATTTAATTAAGTTAAATTTGTAAATATAATTTATAAACCGTATAAATTATAAACACATCTTTCGTTCGTGATTACCAATTAAACGAGTTAAGTGGATTTTATGTTCGTTGCCCTTGGTGTAACTCTTACGGGTCATAACTCGGTTAGTCACGTTAATTTATCGGGTCCGGACATATTAAATCCAACAGTCTCCCACTTGGTCGGACCACGATAAAATCTCAACGCAAACAGTCAGCGGCGCTCTAGCTACACATGACTGCCCCTAACAAGTTATGATACTTTAAAGTCATTAACCAAGCAATATGTTAATAGTAACAACTTACTATGACAATTTAATAGACTTACGGTATTCGTCGCGATTTATCCTTTCTGTAAAAGACATTAATTGAAACATTGAGACATGGATTAAGTTCATTCTCATATAGGGTTCAATCATTTCAGTTCTCGATCAAGATTCAAAATGGTCCATTCAAACACATAGTCTGTTTGGGTAAGGCCTTACACTTCTCCAGTTTGAATCAACGAGGGCGCCAAGATGTCTAGCTGTTCCATAGAATTTAAGAGTACAAAATCTCTTATTGAATACATACAGCTCCCACTGAACTTCAGAATTATTCCTAATTAAAGCCTTTATGACTGGCAGTTACGAGACACCGGTTGACATTAATTAAAGAATATTTCTTTGGTAAATAGGAGTTCCAGTATATATCTCAGGTCAGAGGATACTAAATGAGTATACCAATATATCAAAAACATCTTATGATTACAATCCATGAAGATGATTTGAAGCGAGTTACTTCCAACGTCATTCACAATGAGGTCTGTGAATTTGGATGTCAACTACTTGAGCCCAAATTAAGAATTGTCTTAATTCAAAAATCATTCCCATGAGTCTAATCGACTACGGATAATTTAGAATACTATATTCATGGATTAAACATATTAAAATCGAACACAGTTATAAACATTAGAATTCAAAATAAAAAATTCAAACGAATTCAGAAACTGTTAAAATGTTCGTACATCCAAATACTAAATCAAAACTCAAAGTTAGCTACTCTAAGCCCGATGGCATTCCTAAGCTCATCATGTTTGTCCTGTGTCATGGGCTTAGTAAACGGGCCTGCTAAGTTTTGATCTGTGTTTACTTTGCTTATCATGATGTCTCCACGTTCCACAATTTCCCATATCAAGTGGAACTTCCTATGAATGTGCCTTGCCTTTTGATGAGATCTGGGCTCTTTGGCTTGGGCAATACCACCAGTATTATCACAAAATATCTCGATTGGTTTTCGTATACTTGGAACCACATCGAGATCGGTTATGAATTTCTTCATCCACACTGCTTCCTTAGCAGCATCCGAGGCAGCAATATATTCGGATTCGGTGGTTGAATCCGCCACTACACTTTGCTTGGAGCTTTTCCATGAAACAACTCCTCCATTTAGAGTGAACACGAACCCTGATTGTGAGCGAGAATCATCTCGGTCAGTTTGAAACCTAGAATTAGTGTAACATCTTACAATGAGCTCCTCTTTCACTCCTCCAAAGATTAAGGACATATCTTTAGTTCTTCTCAAGTACTTAAGAATGTTATTGACAGCAGTCCAATGGTCCATGCCAGGACTTTGCTGGTAACGATTAGTCATGCTTAAGGCACACGAGACGTCAGGTCTTGTACATAACATTGCATACATGATAGAACCAATCGCCGAAGCGTATGAAACTTCTTCCATTCGCTTAATTTCAA
Source organism: Tagetes erecta (assembly GCA_030867185.1). Lineage (NCBI taxonomy): Eukaryota > Viridiplantae > Streptophyta > Magnoliopsida > Asterales > Asteraceae > Tagetes > Tagetes erecta. The sequence continues at coordinate 2,509,153 of CM061486.1, read as the reverse complement.
TGTCCGTAGAAGGAGATTGTGATTTGTTCAACACAGTTCCTTTAGTCATAGGAACACCTCCTTTCTTGGAATTTTCCATCTTAAAGCGTGTCATCATTGTGTCAATGTATGTGCTTTGATTTAGCCATAAAAGTCGCTTAGATCTATTTCTGTAGATCCTGATTCCTAGAATGTAAGCTGCTTCTCCAAGATCTTTCATTGCAAAGCAAGATCCCAACCATTGTTTAACTTTATTAAGCATAAGGATGTTGTTTCCTATGATCAGTATATCATCTACATACAAGATGAGGAATGATATAGAGCTCCCACTAGCTTTTCTGTAAACACAAGGCTCATCTTCATTTTTGACAAAACCAAACTCTTTAATTATTTGGTCAAAGCTAAGATTCCAGCTACGAGATGCCTGTTTAAGTCCATAAATGGACTTATTCAGTTTGCACACCCTTTTAGGATATTTTAGATCGACAAAACCTTTAGGCTGAACCATATACACATCTTCAGAAAGATGTCCATTAAGGAAAACAGTTTTGACATCCATTTGCCATATCTCGTAGTCATAGTACGCAGCAATGGCAAGTAATATCCTGATCGACTTGATCATAGCAATGGGCGAAAAGTTTTCTTCATAATCAATACCCTCAATCTGAGTGTAACCTTTCGCAACTAGTTGTGCTTATAAGTGAGTACCTTTCCATGCATGTCGGGTTTTCTTTTGAAAAGCCATTTGCTTCCTATTGCCCGAGAGTCGGGAGGTAACTCAACCAAGTCCCAGACTTGATTGTCACGCATAGATTGCATCTCAGCATTCATGTCTTCCAGCCATTTCACAGATTCTGGATCTGAGATAGCAAATTTGTAGCTAGCAGGTGTGTCATTAGAGTCAGCTACTACCAGAACTTCAGCAACCTCAAGATTCCAAAGATATCTTTCAGGTTCCTTACGAGTCCTGCTACTTCTACGAATGCTAGTGTTCTCATCTGATTCATTTGCAACGACTTCTGGTGCATCAGACTTTCCGACTTCATCAGCGGTAGTTTGTGATTCTCAAACTTCTTCGAGATCCACAACATTGTTTCATGTTCCTCGATCAAGAGTTTCTTTCTCGAGGAAGTGTCCCCTCCTTTTGATGGAAATAATGTTTGCATCTGCATGGTAGAAATATAATCCGCTTTTGTTACAGTATCCGACGAAAACAACTTTTTCGCCTCGAGGATTGAGCTTGTCATCAGAATCGATGGTGACGTAAGCATCACATCCCCATACTCTAAGGTAAGACAAATTGGGTTTATGCATATGCCATATCTCATATGGGGTTTTGTTTACCTTTTTAGTCGGTTAGATTGATAATGCGAGCGGCGGTCATAAGAGCATAACTCCACAAGGAGTGAGGCAAGCTTGTCCTACACATCATCGATCAGACCATGTTTAGCAAGGTTCGATTTCTCATCTCGCGCACGACATTGAGTTGGGGTGTGCCAGGTGGAGTGGGATGTGAAATTATTCCACGTTCCTTTAGATGATTCAGGAATTCTGAACTGAGATATTCACCACCTCGATCTGATCGAAGTGTGTTTTGCCGATTTGTTTTTCTACTTCGTTTTGAAACTATTTGAACTTTTCAAAAGTTTCATGCTTGTGTTTCATCAAATAGACATAAGCATATCGACTGTAATCGTCGATAAATGTAACAAAGTATCTTTCATGATTTCTAGACATCGTTCTAAAAGGACCACATACATCAGTATGTATGAGTGCTAGCAGATCGTTAGTCCGTTCACCTACATGGGTGAAGGGTTGTTTAGTGAGTTTGCCAGCTAAGCAAGACTCGCAGTCATCAAAGGAGTCAGGTCCAGTGGATTCAAGAATTCCATCAGATTGAAGCCTTTTCAAACGTGCCTTGCTTATATGGCCAAGTCTACAATGCCATAGATAAGTATCATTCGTACCAGATTTGGCACGTTTAGAAAGATTATAAATGTTATTGTTTGTGTGAACATCTACCTTGTAGATACCATTTCGAGGATTAGCCTCAAAATAAAAAACATCATTCAAGTAATCAGAAATAGAAATCCCATTAAAAACGTACTTGAAACCTTGTTCAAACAATAAAGAAACTGAAATAATGTTTCTGGTTAAACCAGGTGCAAACAAATAATTATTCAAAATAACTACAAGGCCAGAAGGACATGAAAGATGATATGTTCCAGTTGCAAGAACTGGTACTCTTTTCCCATCACCAACGATGAGCTCCATGTCGCCTTGTTTCAGCTTCTTCCATTTTTCAGGCTCCTGCAAGACATTAACGATGTGGTAACCACATCCAGTATCAAATACCCATGTGTTTCTAGAGACAGTAAAAAGTTCAATAACATAAATAGAAATACCTAAAGTGCCTTCTCCAGAGGCCTTCATTTTCCTCAGCTTAGCCAGATATTCAGGGCAGTTTCTTTTCCAGTGCCCCATCTTGTTGCATTCAAAACACATACGCTCTTCAGGAGGGGGTGGTTTTGGTTTTGCAAGAACCTTGTTATTGTTGGTGGCGCGATTGACAGCAACATTAACTTTATTCTTACCTTCGCTGTTATGACCCCTTTTCTTGGGGTTTGGCTTCTTAACACCACCAGATCTGACCATCAAAACTTGTTTTGCTTTGGAATATTCATCTCGGCTGTTTTGAGCATACTATGTAGCTCGGCAACAGGCTTCACCCATGCATTCATGTTGTAATTCATTACAAACTCGCCGTAAGAGCTAGGGAGGGAGTTCAAGATGAAGTCACCTGCCATTTCATCTTGCATAGGGTTACCAAGTTTGGCCATCTGGTCAATATAACCTTTCATCTAAAGCACATGAGCACTAACTGATGAGCCCTATTGCATTTTATAGCCGATAACCTGCTTCATGGTATCATGGCGTTCTTGTCGTGCCTATTTCTGAAACATGCCTTTAAGTTGCTCAATCATGTCAAATGCAGCCATGTCTTCCATGTTCTTCTGGAGATCAGGAGACATGGTGGCTTGAATAAGGCAGGCTACCTCAACGACATCCTCGTTATGCTTATCCCAGGCCTTACGCGCAACAGCGGTATTAGCCTCGGGCTGATCAGGAACTGGGGCTTCCAGAATATAGAGCTTTTTCGCAAACTTGAGAACTATTTTCAAGTTGCGGTGCCACTCGATGAAATTGGTGTTATCGAGCTTTTCTTTCTCAAGAATGGACTTGAGAGCGAAGGAGTGATTGTTTTCAGAAGACATCTAACAAATAAGCAAAATAATATAGTTAGTATTATCGATGTATAATTCCTAATTTTACTAATGAACCACTAACAGTAATAAGAATAAGGATTGAGAATCTAGCTTTGTCAATTGCTAAAGGCCGTTGGGGCATACAACATTAGCAATTGGTAGGTAGACCGACAACGATTTTCAATTGCGAAAAATGTGCAACTCTCCAATATGAGGCCGCTATGACAACTTTTGTCAATGCATTTATACGTTTAGCCTCATCTATGCTCACTTTTACTCTCTAGACAGCTAGGGCATGTAGCAAGAGAGGAAAAGTAATAGTCGTCCTAAAACTAGACACTTGTGGTAGAGTCCGGATGTGTCGACGAAACTCTTGCACCTTGGAAGGATACAACTACACATCAAATGTGGTGCTGTGGCTCCAAACATTGATGTTTCGTTTTATGCTCCAAGTGTTCCTTATAATAGGATAGCATAGACTATTGATTTTAAATATGGGTTTCAATTTTAGTAATTACCGAATAGGGTCGAGATCCAGTTTTACTAAATCAATTCGTGACAATTAGATGAACCCTTTCATCTCTCAGGACACTTAGTTTAAATAACCTATTAAAACTAAGTCTTATCGCGACTTAAATAACCGATTAAAAGTTAATAGTTAAACTATTAAGTTACAAGTATTAGAAAGTCAAAATTAGTTTAAGTTTCCAAAACGTACTGGCTATTTTAATTATAAAACAAACTTGTCGTTTTATAAAACTTTTCATAACTTGTAAAAAATATGTTTAGAACTTGTTTTTATCTGATTGTGAAATTATTTTAAAACTCTTTTAAAAAAATGGTTTGGTATTAGGTTGGTATGTTACAACACTTATAAAATAAAGCAACCACAATAGCAAAAACAAATAAATATGTAAACCTTTATGGCCAAAAATTTGTTTGGTCTTGCCAGAGCCTTTTAGCAAGACCAAACTAGGTCACGTGGTCACAACACATAAACAACCACAATGATGGACTTGAGTGCATCTTGTTGTCTTGAGTACCTCCCACTGACTCCTAGATCCGTGTTGTCTTTAGTCTTTCTTCCGGGTCTTTAATGTTACAATTTTACAAAAAAATATATAAAATAAAAGAACCCTAATCTATTACAAGTTTGAACCATCAAAGTGGCCAAAACCATAAAACCAAAAACTGAATTATATTACAACACAACCACAAGGTCTGCCAGATTTACATATTTTTATCATAATCACAATAATCATTCGGGCAAACTATTGGTCTAGAATAATAAAATTGTTGACCATAATTTTGTTGCCCAATATTATACATAGATCGGAAACTTAAAAAAAACTTTAAAGTTTGTGATCTATAACCGGTTAAAAGGAGACCGGTACCGATTTGCATGTTGTAAGCAAGTCTCTGATACCACTGTTGGGTTTCAGTGGTATATTTAGATTTTAATTATATCAAAACGAGTTTGACAATAGTAATAATTAAACCCGTAATTATTAACGCAGCGGAAAGTTAACATTAAAACTTTTACCAAAAGTAAAACCGACAGGATCCGGTTACAAACATGCAAATAAGGTTAATAATAATTTAATCTACCGATGAGATAAAATTATACCTTTGGTTAATAAATAACCGTTTGAGACACCGAGGTACAACAAACGGTTGCTAGAAACGATCACAAACGACGACGGTGATGACCGGTTGATCCGCGACCAAGGAAGGGACGAGTCACCTACTTGCTTGGTTGCTTGTATCAAAAATACTTCCTTTTATGTTGCTTTTTCTTTTTGCGGCAGTTAAATGTCAAAACAAAAGAAAAGGTGAAAAAGCTATTTGTTTTGTTTTCTTCAACGGCAGACTTATGAAAAAGAATAAAGGGATTAATTCCCTTATGATCCCTTTTAACCAAACTAATATTTCTAGTGAGCCCTAAGCCCAGATAAATTAGTTTGAGCCCAACACAATCATAAACCCGTTATTCATTTAATTAATTTAAATGAGTAAATATAATTTATAAACCGTATAAATTATAAACGCATCTTTTGTTCGTGATTACCAATTAAACGAGTTAAGTGGATTTTATGTTCGTTGCCCTTGGTGTAACTCTTACGGATTATAACTCGGTTAGCCACGTTAATTTATCAGGTCCGGACATATTAAATCCAACAATAGCATGCGGCGGTGCGCAAACGTGCCATTGGGGCATGTAAAAGTGGTCTTCTCCTGATCCTCTGGTGCGATAGGGATCTGGAAATAGTCCGAGAATCCATCGAGGAAACAATAAAATTTTTGCCCGTCTAGACGCTTCAACATCTGATCGATGAACGGAAGAGGGAAATGGTCCTTTCGGGTGGCATCGTTTAACATGCGATAGTCGATGCACACACGCCACCCGGTGACCGTACGCGAAGGAATGAGTTCGTTCTTCTCGTTCATAACGGCAGTCATGCCCCATTTTTTGTGACAACTTGGGTTGGACTTACCCACTAAGAATCAGAAATGGGATAGATCATCTCGGCATCCAATAACTTCAACACCTCCTTTGTCACCACCTCCTGCATGATCGGGTTCAAACGCCTTTGCGGTTGCACCACTGGTTTATACTCATCCTCCATTAGAATTCGGTGAGTGCAGAACGCGGGGCTTATGTCCTGAATTACCGATAACCTCCAAGCTATAGCATTCTTGTTTTCTTTCAAAACCCCTAATAGCCTAGACTTCTCCTCCTCACTTAACTTCGACGAGACTATGACCGGCAAACTAGACACTTCTCCTAGATAAGCATACTCTAAATAGGAAGGAAGGACCTTAAGTTCTAAATGGGAAGGAAGGACCTTAAGTTCTCTATAAGCATACTCTAAATGGGAAGGAAGGACCTTAAGCATACTCTAAATAGGAAGGAAGGACCTTATGTTCTCCTCCTCATCTCCCACCTGAAGAGTGATTTTCCCGTCAAAGACATCAATGAGTGCCTTCGCGGTACATAGAAAAGGACGACCAAGAATGATGGGGACCTTGTCATTGGCCTCCATGTCAAGAATGACGAAATCTACAGGGAAGACAAATTTGTCAACTTTGACTAGCAGATTTTCAATGATCCCAAGTGGATGCTTGATGGAACGATCGGCTAAGGACAAGTTCATTCGGGTGGGGTTGAGTTCGCCTAGGTCTAGCTGTTCGTAAAGAGAGAACGACATAAGATTGATGCTAGCTCCTAAGTCAGCCAATGCTTGGCTTTTTGTGTCACTACCAAACAGACACGGGATTGCGAAAACCCCGGGATCATTCAACTTCTCAAGTAGCTTATTGAGGAGTACCGTAGAACAATCACCTTTCAGAGGAACGGTTGAGATCTCCCCCAGCCCATCTTTTGGCTTTAGGAGGTCTTTTAGAAACTGAGCATACTTTGGCATATGCTGGAGGGCCTCGATGAACGGAAGGTTGATTTTCAACTGCTTAAACATGTCGAGGAAATGGTCATACTCCCTAGTGAACTTCTAATGCTTAAGGCAGGCAGGGTATAGGACACTAGAATGATCAACTAAGGATGAAGGTCTAAACTCTACAGGTTTCTTTCCCTTACTTCCTCCTAACTATGGCTCGATGGTAGGTACAGTACTTTGTGGGATTAGCCTATCTTGCACCTTCCCAGGAGCCTCTAACTCTATCTCTTCCTCAATTAACTCATCCTTCTCTACCTCTACCTCTACCTCTCTCTCCCTCACTTCGGGACCTAGAACTCTACCGCTACGAGTGGAAATTGCTTTAAGATGAGCGGCGAGATTTTGTTGAGTGGTGGCTAAGAATTGGCCTTGAGGCCTTTCCTCTAGACAACGAGCAATGTCGCCTACGCTTTGCTGAAGATCAAGGAGAACAGATTGCTAATTTTTCAAAAGAAGATCCAGATTTTTCAACATAGCTTCATGATCAGCCAAAGATTTCTGGGTGCATTGGTCCTTAACAACTAACTGTGATAACAACTCTTATATACGCTCTAGCCCACTACCTGACCCTTGGCCACTATTGGAATTCTGCCCACCTTGATTATTACCAAAAAACTGACCCTACCCCCGATTGGATTTGTAATTGGACTGAAAACCAGAGGGTGCACGGGAATAACACCAGTTAGGATTGGTATTAGAGTTCTTAAAATTGTTCCAATTTGAGTTATTATTATTATATGAGTTTTGGAATCTATTCTGACCACCTACGAACTGTACATGTTCCTGATTCATCATTGGACAATCTAAAATACCATGCCCACCCCTACACAGCTCACACTTATCGACTTTAGCTTTCAGGTCTTTCACCTCTCGGGTAAGATTCTCGAGAGCAGCAGCAACACTAGTTTCCATGGCGACATGGTGCGCACCTCGAGTGGATGAGGGTGCGCTAGTGACGGGAGTGAAATTCCTGTTAACAGACCTTTGCTCAAATTCGGCTTGAGCGAAACTTTCTAACAACTCATTACATTGATCCACATTTCTTTTACCCATTAAATGACCCCCCGCTAAAGTGTCAAACCTAGCTCTAGTTTCGTAAGTTAACCCATTATAGAATTTTCTAATAAAGCCCAACGAGAGAGCCGATGCTGGGAGCAGCGAGATAACAAGTTTTGAAATCCCTCCCAAGCTAAGTAGTAAGGCTCATCAAGTTCCATTTGAAAGGAGGAAAGTACTTGTTCAAAAATGCAGAACGCAGTGCCTCCTACATGGTGAAAATGCCAGCTGCTTGCGAGTTGAGCCAAGTGCTAGCTCGCCCCGCAAGTGAGAAAGGAAAAAGGTGTAGAAAAATTGCATCAGTTGATGCACCCGTCCTGGAGATTGAAAGTACCCACGATTTGCGACAGACTAGAAATGTGACCGGGTGCATCTTCATCATCCCGCCCATGGAATTGGTTATTAGCAATAGCGATCATAATGTCGGATGGGATTTGTCAAAAAATTTGGTTGTTGATGGCAGGCACAGTGATTGGTGAATGGTTTCTAGTGAAACCACCAATTGATTGTTCGTGCATAGTTTGGTTATTTGCCATATGGACGCTCTTAGGACTAGGTGCTGAACTAAAAGGGGAGTGATGTGGTGTAGGAAAGGGTGTAAAATCGAAATAGAGAGACTTACCTTCTAGAAATTGCAAGTCCTGCTCTGATTCTAAAAACGAGCTTGTCTCAACCCTGACCGGTGTGGTTCCGCAATTCTTTGGTGGTGGTCCGTGCAATCTAAGATGTGGCATAAACCTGTAAAATGGAACACTGTACAAAGTTAGTGGACCTCACTTAAAAGTTGAAATATAAATAAATGAAATACTTAAAACACATGGAACTAAATAAATAAAGACGCAAACTTTATACTCCTATGACACAATATAACTATCAAATAGCACGTATGTAGCAATTAAGTCTAACAAAAGCTAGTAACGCAGTCGCCAAGAGTCCCCAACGGCGCCAAAAACTTGATGTGCACAAAGTAATTATGTTTTAAAGTAAACAAAACTATTCTATATCGAACCCACAACACTCTTTGGATTACGTTTACTAGCAAATAAGACTCAATTAAAGACACGACTTTTATTAATTATAATGTGACAAAAATAGGGGTCAATTAAACTAATTTGAAATTAAATTTAAATATCAAATTAAAATAAATTCGAGCGGAAGACAATTTGGAAATGATTATTCAAATGACGACGAGTAAAACCAGCTAGGCCCGAATCCCCAGTAGTTTGATTATTAGTTATTTGAAACTTGCATAAGCTATGGAACTACGATCTTATAATAGTCACCTATTAGAAACCCAACTAGGACCCTCGACCCTTTTAGAGAAAACCCTATAAATCTCTAGCAATTTCTTAAGAAAACTAGTTGATTGAGTTACGCTTCTTCACAGTCGCTAACAAAATATGATAAAGCAAATAACTTGACATTATACCTCACAGTTTAAACATCAAATGCTAGTTTAAAGACCTCAGTTGACTTGATAAGAAAACTTGACCAACTAAATCTAAACGGACTCCTCATGAAAAACTAAGTTTAGCTAATTTACCAAATAGGACTTACCAACATACTTTTCACCTCACGGTTACTAGGAAAGCTACACACTTTTGTTCATTTGGTTTAAAGCACTTGTTTTTATGATCATATTGCAAATCAATCACAAGAGGCAAACATTGCAACATATTTGACTCAACTAAGCCCTATTATATGAAAGACATTCACATAGGCTACCCATTGATGAACAAACTCAGATTGAAAACGAATCACTTACAGAATGTCGATGATTGATGAGAGAAATTGAAGTTGCAGATAGCGAAATCGAGTAATGAGGGAGGTGCAGGTAGATTGAATTGCGATATAGTTAACCGATTGATGTCGATTGGTTTAGAGTTGAGTTATGAACCGAAAATGGGTAATTGATGGATGAATCAGAGGATTAAAGTGAAATCAATTACTACCAGTCGATTCAAGATGCCGAGACTAACATTTTCATTAACTTCACTTGTCGTTTGGTACGTTTTTAGGTCGATTGAGATGGTGGGTTCTTGAACCGGTTTGACAAACGGGTTTTGACATGAATTGGATGGAATTAAATGGATTATTAAGTTGTTAGGAGGTTCGAAACTCACCTAGGAACATATTACGTAGCTTGGATTTAGTCAAAACGGATCAAAAATAGGTACAAAAGGGTCGCCGGAGTTGCGGCTTTTTCCGGCCAATGTGGCCGGATTCCCTGTCGCCGGAAGTACGGGGCAAAAAGGGGGGGGTTGGATTTAAAAATTCAAGTTACACAAACAGCCCCTGTACTTGTATTGGTTTTATCTTTTGCCCAAAACTTTCAAAACAAGTTTTAATATTTACAATATTGACCCAAAGTTAGTTATAAATTATTTCGACCAACTAATTTAACCGGGTTGAGACGGAACGATTAATTAAGCGACGATTATATATGTTTAGTTTGATGGTGACGTTGTAGAAAATAACTTGGTCGGATACATTGCACAACATATTTATTTAAATGATTAACTATAAAGACGTTACATTTACAAATAAAAGAGTACGGATACATTTAGGATAGAACTTCGGGTTCGAGCCGGGTCATTCGGGTTCGGGTCCGGGGCAGATGTCACATTAGGAATAAGCATTCGGTGGATTTGAAAAGAACCGGAATATTCTTATCACAAATTTGAGACACACTCAACAGATTGAAGTGCAGTTCTGGAACATAGTTCACTTTCTCGAATGTCAACGATACATTTGATACCTTCACATTGACCAATCATTTTTCCCCCTTTCTTATCTCCAACAAACGCCACATACCCACCATTTATTATACGGAAATTAGTAAGCAAATCTTTCAAACTAGTCATATGTCGAGAACATCCACTATCTACATGCCACAGACTGTTTAGCTTCCTCGGACGTTCCTGACATATCATAAAACAAAATTAATTTGAAACAGGAACCCATGCCTTGGAAGACTTGGGTTTAAACAAAGAAAAATTAGCATAAAAATGATTATTTACAAACCTATTGAATCGATTAGATAAACTAAAATTATTCACACCCTTTTTATCAAGTTCTAGACAGTTCTTAACAATGTGAGTGTCCTTACCGCAACGGAAACAGTGTGATTTAAAACATTTCTTTCTAGAATTACTGTTGATCATGGGATCAATCACAATTTCTTCATCACATTCAAACATGTTTGAGTCGGAATCACTAAAAGAAACATACATTTCTTTTGTCTTTCCTTATGATGTGCTAGCTTCATGACCTGTTTCTTTAGCATGACTCATCTCAGAATTGTTGTTTGTCTCAATAGGTTTGGTTATGCGAATTGGGGTAAAGGTCGGTATAGGGGTTGAGACAAACTTTTCAAAGCAGTTTTTATTTGGCAACACATCATTAGATTCAATAAAAGAAACATGATCATCATTAACAGCATTCAGAGCACACACATCATTGTTAATGTTTAGTACAGACGATTTAAAGTTTAAGCTACTTGAATTACTTAACACAACACTGAAACAACTACTATTGTCTAAAATAGACTTCTTTGAATTTAAACTACTGCTTGAAACAGAGCATCCTAATCCTTTTGTAGCACCATATTTGTAATCCTCTCGAACCTCCTCACGATTAACTCCTTCTAAACCTGCAAATAGATTGTTAGTGTGTTCTGCAATTAAATCATTTGTGGGATGAGGTTTGGGTATGGGAGAATAACAATATGTGCTAGGTGGAGGATAAACATGAGGAAGCTCATCATATCCTAAACTAGTTTTGATTCGAGCTCCTCTTTGCCTACAGTTTAGTTCCTCCCTTTTCATACCAGAAATGGTCCATCTATCAAGTTTAGTTTGAAGTTTACTGCTTTCAAATTCAGCAAGTTTAACACGTTCATCAAGCAGGTTAACTTCAACATTCTTTTCAAGAAGTTTTCTATTTAGATGATCTAATTCTTGTAAAGCTTCGTTAAGTTTTACATAATAATTTGCCTCATTCTTTTTAAGATCTGAATTGATGGTATTTAGTTCAGCTTGATTAGATAGTAACAGACGGTTGGCCTTATATACTCCAAAAAGTCTAACCCGACATGCCGATGAACACATGTCTTGGATTACCTCATAAGGAAGGCCCATGATAATCTTCTCGGTGGCCAGAGCCTTTTCACAGTTGCAAACAGGTGTATTGTTCTTCCTTTCATCCTCCTTTTCATCTTCCACAGTTTCTTCATTTTTGCTTTCTTCAGTTGCCTGATTGATAGTTTTCTCAGATTCCCTTCCAGCATTCAGTATGGTCTCAGCAACAAGAGCATGATTAATTTCTACCTGAACTTCTGCAATCTCAGCACTCCAATCAAAGTTTGTCAGCAAGGCAGTTTCTCTTACGTTACTGGTGTTTCCTCTTTCAACAACAACAACATTTCTTGTGTTAGGAGATGGTGGTTCAAACACAATTGGTGATGGGCAATCTCTCTTGAAATGTCCGAGTTGCTTACAATTGAAACATCGGAGTTTAGATTTGTCGAACTTAACCTTTGCATTCTGATTACCGAAGTTTCTTTTTCCAGTCCTCTCCATGAAACGTCTTGCCCTGACAGTCAGCATAGACATTTGCCATTGTATATCTGCTTCTTCAAGATCGTCTGGGTCAACTTGCAACATATCCTCCATTGTGATACCTTTTCCCTTGACATCTCCGGCAATTAGAGCTTCATAACTGTTTACAAATATTCCAAACAGGGCCATCATGTCATTAGGAACTTGAGATGTAACAGATTCCTTTTCAGCACTCTTTTGTTCCGATGAGGCACCACCTGAGATGTATGAAAAACCAGAGTTCTTTACTGAGTGTTCAGATGTAGATGAGAGTAGTGCAGCGTTCTGGGTTTGTAGTGAAGGATAGACAGCCTGATTGTACTCTCTCCTCTTGATATCAAGCTCAAAAGACTTCAGTTTGTTAATAACATCCATGAGCTTATATTTAGTAAACATCTTTTCTTGCTTCAACAATCTTACCTGCAAACTCCATTCAGGAGGGAGGGAGTCCAACAACTTTGTCACTTGTTCCAATGTGGTCAATTGCTCATATTTCTTTAAATTGCTAGTGACAGTTAGGAAACGGTTTGTGATATCAGTGATTTTCTCATTTCTAAGACCCATGAAAGAATTAAACTCTTTTTGTGCCTGAACTCCCTTGTCTTTCTGTAGATCAATGTTCCCATCATAAAACTCACAAAGAGCATCGTACAAATCCTTGGCAGTTTTCTGATCTCCAAAAAGATTGTATATTTCTGAACTCAAACACAATGTTAGTGCACCAAATGCCTTGTTATCACGATCAATAAGTTTTCTGTCACGTTCATTAAATGTTTCAGGATTTGTGTTTTTGACAGTTGCTTCTCCTACAGTTGTAACCGGAATATGAGGACCTTTTTCGATTGAATCCCACTGAGTATGATCAGTATATAAGTAAAATGCCTTTAATCTTCTCTTCCAATCCTCAAAGTTATCTCCATTGATCAGTTTCGGTGATCTATTCGGTGATCCACTTTCCAAGTCAGCAAGGGTAAAAGACATTGACATTTTGATAAACACACAGCAGTGTCGCAGGAACTATAGTGTCGCAAAAGAGCTAGTGTCGCAAACGAGCTAATGTCGCAAACAGGCTAATGTCGCAAACAGGCACAAGCTTTGAACTTTCGTTCAATCTAATGTCGGGTACAATGTCGGGTGTAATGTCGGAGGCAATGTCGGGCACAATGTCAGTCACAATGTCGTTGATAGTGTCAGGGACAGTGTCGAGTACAATGTCAGTGACAATGTCGTGAACTTTCGTTCAATCAGGATTCAAGTCAGCCAAACAACGAACAACAACAAAAACAGTAGTGTCGCAAACACACTAGTGTCGCAAGATGAACAGAAACACCTTCTTCTCCAAGCAAAACACACATAAATTACCACAGAAAACACCAATCAGATCCAAATGATGATCTGATGATTTCGATTGAAAAATAATACAAAATAAGCCAATCCCAAACCAAATTCAGTCCATAATAACAGCAAATAAGATCCAATTTGATTGATTAAGTCTTTAGTCCAAAACCCTATGAATAATATCTCTAAATCACACCTAAATCACATATCTATATGATGATGATAGATCGATTGATTTCGATTGATTCTAACACTAAAAGAAAGCAAATCTCAATCCAATTCCATAGCAATTCACACAAGATCAGATCCAGAATTGATGAAATATGAATATTATCTAAAAACCCTCAAAAACCACAAATCATGATTACAATGGCTCTGATACCATATTGTTGGTCCATGAAATTAGTAATTCGTGCTATATATGATTTAGATCTAATCACAATCAATTGATACCACTAGATCTAGCATCAATTGGTTGAGATTTGTGACCAAAACTCACACAAACCATTATAACCCATTAACAAATGATTAATTAAGAAGATTAGTAGAAGAAGATGGATTAAACAATTGCAACAAAGATATAACAGATCCAATTCCTTGCAAACAATCAATAAGGTTCGAACTCAGTATCAAAGAGAGAATAGTATTCAATTAAGTTCCCCCGAGTTATGTACAAAATGCCCTAACAAAACTATATATACAGGTCATAGTGTCGCAGGCAGTGTCGCAGACACGACACTGCCTGATCGCTAAGCAAAGACAAGCTGCATGCGACATTATAGTGTCGCATGCAGTGTCGCAAAAACCTGCATCAAACACACTAAAATAAAGCTAAACTAACTATTACATTGGAAACAAAATACGACTAAACTATTACAAGTTAAACAAAAATACAAATAACAACAAGGTGAAGTACCACCCTACATGTGGTCTACAGATGCTAGTCATAAGGTGTGTTTGTGCTATATGTTTACCTTGTATGATACACTTTGCTTTTATAGTTTTTACATAACATGAGCATTGGATTCATTTATTCATTTTAATCATTTCAAATATTTTAATCATTATCTATATCTATATCTAATGCAAACCTATGTTTACTCACCAGCTAATTCGTTAGCTGAACAAATACTATTTTCACATGATTTCAGGAAATGCACCTTAGGAGGATTTTGAGATGCCTTCACATGTAGGATCTTGGACCTAGTTTAATTAAATAAACTTTAACTAAGTTATGTTTGTTTATTTATGTTTGAAACGATACAACTTGTTATTTGGTGTTATGAAAAAGGTTGTTAATATATATTCAAATTATTTTAGTGCCATGAGCTACGAGCAATCTATCCACTTTCGTCCGCCACAATGTTTCCGCCATCGGTTGGGCTGTGACACAACAACCCACAGCTATACAAGATAGTTTGTATGTTTTCTCCCCGAAAGGATTTAAAAGCGGGCAAAGAGACTCACCTTCGAAGCGCACCAAAAAAATATGAGATATGCAACACAAAATTCCTAACACGTCCTATGACCCGTTTAAAAATAAATCGCTATTTAATAACTACAACTTGCATGTATACATACGAGTCCACATACGCCTACGTTCATACGGTCATACCCACATTTGCATATATATATCTACACATATATTAATCGCATCTACTTACATACATATTCATACGCATACATCCATATAACATACACATACTGTAAATCTCTAATCTACAAATTTGCCTCTAGATGTCATACATGGGTCACGTATACATACTTATATAGTTCTAGTGCTACTGATTTTGTACTTATGTTTGTTCATATAATACATACAATACTTGCAATACACACAACACATACACCTCATATACATATTCATCCAGATATATGCTGCTCATACACACATTGCATATATGCATATATATGCATGAGTAATATATATATATATATGCTCCTCATATACCTATATCTAAAATTCGAGGTACATGGATCACCCCATTCTACAACTCATATATATATGCATGACTAATATATATATATATATATATATATATATATATATATATATATAGGAGGGATTTTGTAAAAAGGCAAAAAACTCTAAAAAGCCTAAGAAGTAATCTGTGACGTCGGATTATGATGTTTTATGGCCCAGATGGATTTGAGGGTAGATTTGTCATTGTGCGTTTTTAACACCATAATTCAAACGCTATGGTGTTTCTTAGATCCGTGTCTTTTGAATCTTGGTGTTTTTTACTGTTGGACCTGAATTGTAGTCTAATATTATCAACACAGTAAAAGTCAACAAAACTCAACGTCAACGGTCAAAGTCAACGCAAAAGTCAAGACGACGCGTTCGGAACGAAGATTAGAGACAAGACGTTGAAGTTGTTTATGTCTAGGATCGTTAATGTAATAAATATATTTTGTGTCAACAAAATATATTTAATCTAGTTTTAGACATGTTTTAGCCTTTTATTTGTATTATTTCTATTTGTCATGTTTTAGTCTAAGTTTAGGGTCCTAATTGTCATTAGTTCAAAGTGTCATTAGGCTATAAATAGTAAATGGCAATTAGGGTTTCAAAAAGCTTGTATAAGCTAGAATTAGAGTCTTAACACATTTTGTAAATCTGATGCAATTCAATAGATCAAAGTGAGGACTTATTGAGTGTTCTTCAATTATTCATCCATGTTCTTTATATTTTTGTCACTTTGATCCAAATCTTCACAAAATTACTGATTCAAATATGATATTGGGACCAACAAATGGTATCAGAGACTAATAGAGATCCATCTGAATCATGTTTATGAAGATTGATTACCGATTTTAAAGAATGAGTAGAAGATTTAGAGAGAGAAAACAAATCTGGGGTGTTTCTAAAGAGAGACACCAGATCTGAATGTTTAGATCATCAACAAATCTTCAGATCTACAACAATCTGTTGAAGATCTACTCTTGTTACCATCAAAAACGTCATCTCCAAAACAAATTTTACCAAAAATCAAAAGAAAAATCTCAGATCTGAGATTTTCTCTTACACACAGTTGTGTGTGTGTTCTTGGTGTTCTTGAGGCTTAAAATCTTCTTTTTGCGACACTAAACCACATACCGAACGAAAGTTCAAAAACCCATGCGACAGTACTGCTTCGACATGGTGTCGAAAGTACAGCTTCGCGTATTTGCGACACTAGATCAGATCTATGCGACACTACCTTTCTTGACATCATTCCTACACCAACAATCAACCAAACAAACCCAAAATCATTCACCGAGACAGATCTGTGCGACATTATTACAGATCTGTGTAAAATCACTTAAAAAAAATTCAAACCAAAACCAACAAAGAACAACCATTACTTACCAAACATCAAACAAGTTCAGATCTGTTAAACCAAAACGATTTCGAACGTCATTTCTTGACACTCAAACCCAACACTTAACCAAATAACCATTTCTTGACACCTAAACCCGATCCAACACCCAAAACTCTGATCCATTAACCAAAACCCACATCCATAGCCGATCTAAACATTTAAAAAAAAACAAAACCAACCAAAATCAAAACAATTAAAATAACCAAACCATAACCTCAACCATTTCCACATCATCAACAACAGCCAGCCATTCTTCCTCTCATCATACCATCACTGAGCAATAACCATAACCACACCCATTCGGTCACATACATACCTTCAACCATAACCATCAGATCTGAACACCATCACCATATCCATCCCACCAACACCACGCCACTCCATTTAAAAATGGAAACACAAAAGAAAACGAAAGAAAGATCTGTTGAGCAGTGAAGATGTGGTGATGTTTTGGTTGCCGGTGACAAAAAAAAAAGGAAGTGCTGTTGATACTGTTGCGTCGTGATACAAAGAGACCAAAGAAAAAGCAAATCGATATGTGACATGTTTCGAACAGAAAAAGAAGAAGAAGCAGGTGTTTGTGTTTATGAAGACGAGAGAAAGGAGCTGGTGATGTGTTCTTGAGCTCGACCAGAAGCAACAGCAGATTATTAGATGTTGTTGAAGAAAGAGATAGAGAACATGTTCATGTGTGTGTGTGTTCGATTGAGAGGTTGAGAGATGCGGTTGTGTTTAAAAAAAACAGCAGCTGATGTTGTGTGTTTGAAAAGGAAATCGAGAGAAAGAAAGTTGCGATGTTGTGTTGTTGTTAAAGCATTTGACATCGAGAGAAAGAACAGTTTGTGTTTTTGTTGATAAGAAGGAGATATGGTTGTTAGTGGCTAGTGTATAAAGTGAAGTAGGGTTCACTTTCACGTTTTGTGATTTTGAAACTCATGTATACATGAACTATCAACAGCCCATGTGCCTTTGACATTATAATGAACTAGACGAGATTTAGACTAATAAAACAATCATCAATTTGGGTTAGACTTCATTAGGAGTGGGCTGCTGATAATCTTGTCTAAAGCTATCATCTACGACAGTGGGTCTTATTTATTTTGGCCGGGTGTTAACTTCGTAAAATTTTTGGGCCATATTTGTTTGAGTGGACGCTAAAATTTTTCAAACGAAACGTCTTTTGGCCAGGAATTAGCGTTTTAAATTTTATGGGCCAAAGTTTTGTCAGTTGAGACCAAAATATTTTATCTTGGCCGGGTATATTTGTGGTTATTCTTTGGGCCAAAATTTTGTCATTTAAGTTGAAATATTTTTGTCTGTGGCCGGGTACTTTCAAATTCATTTTTTTGGGAAAATTATTTTTGGGAAAATTAATTTTTTTTGAAAAAATATTCTTTTTCAAGAGTGGGATTTAATTGCAAAATTTTTAAAATTTTAAAAAAAAATGGCTTATGCAGAACTTTTTAACTCCTTTAAATCTGATGATCTCACAATGGCACAAAGCCGGTTTATTAATTTTGCAGTTTTAAAGAATGAAAGGATGCCCATGGTTCTCGATCGATTTGTGATGGTGTCAAGTAACCTGAAGAAGCATGATCCTGAACTCACAAATTATGAACAAATTCAAATGCTTTTTGAATCTCTTCCACCAGAATGGAGTTTTCATGTTAAAAATCTTAAGAAAGAGAAAATGTTTTCAGATTACAAGTTGTTGGATGTGATCGACAAGTTGAAATCTTTTGAGTTGGATATTAAAAGAAAGGAATTTTTTGAAGCAATGATCCAACCACAAACCAACACACCGAATGTTGCTCTCATTTCATCTATGATTAGCAAATCTAATTACAAACCGTTTAGGATGATGGAAAAATTGAAATCGATGGTAACCGATCCTGATTTTCCTGCTGAAATCGAGGAGACTGTGAAAGAAAATAAGTTGCAGGTTAGTTATGATGATGATATGGAAGAAGAGGATTTAAAATGGCAAATAAAATCATTAACTGTGAGAGCACGTCGGTTTATGGAGAGGACTGGGAGAAATGTTTGTATTGAGGATAAGATTGAGATTGGAGAGGTTCAGAGTCAAATCACTTATGCTTTAATGACAAAGATTGTGGGTGTTCAAAAAATGAAGAGTAAATGTGAAGAGGAATGTGAAGAAAGTTTGAATGATGATGAAGAAAAGAAGAGAGCTGAGAATGAAGAGATGCTGAAGGCAAAGGAAGAGGAACGCAACAGAAACACAAGGGTATGAACTGCAATAAAGCCCTTGCTGTTGAAAAAATCATTATGGGACTTTCTTATGAGACAGTTCAAGACATGTGTTCATCTGCATGCAGAGTTCGTCTTTTTGGTGTGTATAAAGCTAATAGACTTTTGTTAACAAATCAAGCTGAATTAACCACCATAAATACAGAACTTAAAAAGAATGAAGTTTCTTTTTTGATAAAACTCAATGAAGCTTTGGCTTTGATCTTTTGAAAAGAAATCTTTATGAAAGAAACATCGAAATAAATCTTTTAAGTGAAAGACTCATATTAGCACAGTTTGAATCCACAAAACTTCAAACCAAACTTGACAAGTGGTCTGTTGCTAGTATGAAAATGAATGAACTTGCTTCAAAACAAAGGGGGGCTAGGTTAAAAGATGGGGTTGGGTATGACACAGATGCTCAGACGGTTTTTCCGCCTCCATTCACTTTGTGTTATTCACCTACATCAAAACCCCATCCTAAAAATGATTTGTTTGAGCAAGAATCTAACAGTTTGCATGCAGGTTTAGAGGGAGTTAATCTGAAGGAGGTGCGTGATGATTATGATTCTTCGACTTGTATGGGATATAGTAAAATGGGTACTGACAGTCAAGCTAATGATTGCTCAGTCCCTGTTGTTTCTAATCCTGTAACGGTTGTTACTTCTAATTTCTTTGATAAGCTTAAAGCAGGTGAAATTCCTACGTTTGAGCCTGTCAAGAGTGAGAAGGAAGAGATAATTCAGGAATCACTTAATCATCAAGCTGCAACTACATCAACACACTCAATTCCCATCAATCAAGATCCGTTGGAAGCAGAGGTACTTATTGAAGACTGGACAAGTTCAGATGATGAATCAAAGACAAAGGAGAGTCTCGGAGATTCAAAGATCAAGATGTCATCTGCAACCGTCAAATCTAAAATGCTTCCAAAACTTGAATCAAGTCAAATCAGGATCTCATTTCCAGCTGCAAGATAAGTCAATCTTCCATCTAGAGCTCAAAAGAAGAAGACTTCACCTCTGTCCATCATATCTCAAGTTTGTAAAAGACTTGAGAACAAGCAAGTGAAGATCTCATCTCCCATCCTACAAACCACAACTCAACAAAAGAAGCCACAAGTTTGTTCCTCTTTCACTGCTCAACATAAGAAGCCACAAGTCTCTCAACAAGTTGCATCAAGCTCAAAGAAAGCCCCACCCCCAACTGCTCCACACGGGCCAGTCAAGCTTCAAAAGCCATTCAAGGCTTGCTTCAAATGTGGAAAGGATGATCATGTGCTCAAGAAATGCCCACAAGAACATGTTTCGGACGGTAAAGGCAAACAGGTTTGCTTCTCCGGATCAGTGTCTAGAAAGAATCCTCCACATGGTAAAGGTAAACAGGTTTGTTTATTTGAATTTCAAGTTAATAATCATACATCTTTGAATGGTCGGATGACGAACATTCCATCCCCACCTTCTCATGTGAAGCCGGTTTCACATGACTCAAAGATGAATGTGACAAAAGAATCAAAACCATATTCCTATTCCTCGGGACTTAAACAGAAAATGATTTCCAAATTTAATTACTTCAAATCGAACATGTTTGAACCTAAACAAATTTGGCAAATTAAAAAGAAAGAGGAAAAGATAAGTGATACAAGAACAGGTTGTGTGCATAGACAGGTGTCTTACACTGATGAAAATGGAACGCCCAGGACTACGATGGCCTGGGTTCCTCTTTCTAACTAATCTGTTGATGAGTGCAGGAACATTTCAGGAGGACTGTTAGTATTCCGGTTTACTGACAGAAAATGTTCCTTATTCAAATTTGAGGCGAAACAAACAGGTTATGGTTCTGGTATCTTATCCACAGTCTGGATTTTTCTCTGATTTTCACATATCGATTTTCACAGCCACTGCATTTTTTCTTGATAACTCATTTATCATCTTTTGATAGAGTAATATGGAAGGCGTTTCTTTCGTAATTTCTATTTTATATATTGTAGATAGTTAAAAAAATATTTAAAAAAAGGGGGGGAGTCTAACATTTTTACTTGTATTTTTGATCAAGTTTTCACATCTCTTTGAGGTCGTTCTTGTGTCTTTTAAAAATTTCAATTATGCGCTAAAATAGAAATTTTGGAGGAGTAATATCTCAAATGAAAAGGAACTGAATATCATGAGTGCAAAATTCTTTTCTGTGTAAATATTTTGTGTCTTTTGAAGGTTTCAGGTTTGTATGGAAAGCTTCTGAAGGAGGATATTGATTTGTGTGATGATATGTCAATAGGCTCATCTGGAATACAAGTATACAGCAAATCTGTGATCAAACTAAATTTCAATAAGAGCTCGTTGATAAGGATCATTTTCACAGAAATTCGGCTTGCACAAAGTGATAAGTTTTGACAAAAATGGGCTGAGAGTATTTGATTCGTGCTTGATTTTTCCCAAACTACCCTTAGCCGCAGCCCTGAATGACGCTTCTCGTTAGCTCTTCAGAATTTTTTGTTCTCGTGTTAATCTCCTCTGCTATGCGGAAGCATTGACCTGGAGTGATGATCTTCTCTGTTATATGTAAATATAGACCTGAAGCTCTCATTAGCACGTACAGATAATCATCTCCTCTGTTATACGTCAGTATAGACCTGGAGCTCTGGTCATCTGTAAAACCCTTATAAAAAAGCTTTGCTCTAAAATGTTTATACATCATGTTAATTGCTTGATATCTAACCTACACTCCACTTCACTCCCGAAATACATTTTCCTTGATCACTTGATCTGGGTCTATGTTCCTTACAATTACAAGAATCTTGTTGAATCATCTAAACTCAATATGTCATGAGGTCAAAACAAGTCACTTTGCTGAATGTCTGTGGAAACCAAGTTGCCCGAGCTTCTTTAAATCAAACCAAAACATGATAAGATCGCCACAGGTTGTTTGTTGAAAGGAACAAGGCATGGGTTTAAATGGACAAACATATTGATAATCTAGCCAAGTCTTTGTTTCTCTGGATGATTGCTCGAAATGCATTATCTGATATCCTTTCATGAAGTTTTTATTTTATTTTATTTTATTTTATGTTTGGGTTCTTGAGTCTTGTTGGTCGTGTGTACCTTTTGGGATGTGTTCACTTTGTCTAAAATATTTGTGATCTTGTCGGACTCGTCCTCTTATTTCCGAATTTTTAAATTTTATTAGATAAAAAAAAATCCAAAAAGATTTTCATTTCAAATTATTTTCAAGTCTTCCATATTATGCTATTAAAATGTTATCATTTTCACATGCATTTCACGGGAAATTGCACACACAAACGGACACCGGTTCGCTTGTTTTCATACACAAATAAACACGGGTTTATTTTGTTTAATGAAATGATCTAATGAGATATCTAGAGATTTTGTCTGTGATTCTTGTGTTACAGATATTTGCTGCAAATGATGGCCGATCATCAGTTGAGCAAAGCACCTGACCAAAGAACCTATTCCTCAAAGTTTGCAGAAGATACCGAGCTAGGAATCCTCCTCCTACATCTTCTAAAGCACTCAAGAAAAGATAGTTGAAAAGCCGTTCCAGATTTTACGAAATGATGCACGCAAAATGGGGGAGCATACAATATGGGGGAACTTGTGAGATAAAGGATTTTCAGCAACATAATTTGACTTATCGGTGCTGAACACGATGCAAGATGTTGATAATAATAGACTATGGGAGAGTATTGTTGGACCTGAATTGTAGTCTAATATTATCAACACAGTAAAAGTCAACAAAAGTCAACGTCGACGGTCAAAGTCAACGCAAAAGTCAAGACGACGCGTTCGGGACGAAGATTAGAGACAAGACGTTGAAGTTGTTTATGTCTAGGATCGTTAATGTAATAAATATATTTTGTGTCAACAAAATATATTTAATCTAGTTTTAGACATGTTTTAGCCTTTTATTTGTATTATTTCTATTTGTCATGTTTTAGTCTAAGTTTAGGGTCCTAATTGTCATTAGTCCAAAGTGTCATTAGGCTATAAATAGTAAATGGCAATTAGGGTTTCAGAAAGCTTGTATGAGCTAGAATTGGGGTCTTAACACATTTTGTAAATCTGATGCAATTCAATAGATCAAAGTGAGGTCTTATTGAGTGTTCTTCAATTATTCATCCATGTTCTTCATATTTTTGTCACTTTGATCCAAATCTTCACAAAATTACTGATTCAAATCTGATATTAGGACCAACATTTACGCTTGAACTAATCACAGTAAAAACATTTGACATTTTTGGTGTTTTATTTTCACACATCTTTTCATGACGTTTCTAACTTTTCTCACGATGTTTCTTAGCACTCAAATGGGATCTATGTCTTCTAAATCATGGTGTTTTTAACATTCGAACTGATCACTAAAAACACCATGACTCAGAATGTTAAAAACACAATGATTTAGAAGAACAGAACATTGATTGGAGGTTCGTAATTAGTAAACGAAAACGTCAAAAACAAACAAAAACATCATCGCTTTCAGTATTCGCCATATATGAATGATTATGGATTCAAAATTAATAAACGTCAAAAAAACACCATAACTGAACATCGAGAGTGATAACCAGGAAGTGCTAAGAAACACCATGAGAACAGATCTCATATCGCAGCGTCAACGCGTAAAATGACGATAACGCCCCTCCGTGTTTTTTCCCCTCATGGACACGTGTTTGTTTGTCAATGCTTCCTAACTTCTTAGAGTTTTGAGCCTTTTTAGAAAATCTCCACTCTCTATATATATATATATATATATATATATGTATATGTATATATATATATATATATGTATATGTATATATATGTATATATATATATATATATATATATGTATGTGTGTGTGTATGTATGTATACATTGCAGTTGTTTGCTTTCATACACATACATATGTCAACCTAGTACTTTGCACACGTACATATACATACGATATCACACACACAGATTACATATACATCAAATTGCATACATACACCATCGTTCATACCGAAGCAAACCGTATTCGGTAGCGAAACCGAACAAAACCCGGAACACATAGCGAAACACCATAACTTGATAACTTGTTGCTGTACAACGAAATACATGTATACACACGTACTGATATACGAATCATGCATTACACTTCATCGTGCACACACACACACACACATATATATATATATACATATATATAAGTCCCTACTTTGATGTTTACATATATACATATACAACCCGTCGATACACAAACATACACATACATATTGTCGATCATAACGTATACATACATACATACATACATACATACATACTTACATACATACATACATACATACATACATACATACATACATACATACATACATACATACATACATACATACATACATACATACATACATACATACATACATACATACATACGTACATACATACATACATACCGTAGCTTATAGTTATTACAACGCCCGATTGAACATACACAC
The DNA here is from genome assembly GCA_030867185.1 of Tagetes erecta. Lineage (NCBI taxonomy): Eukaryota > Viridiplantae > Streptophyta > Magnoliopsida > Asterales > Asteraceae > Tagetes > Tagetes erecta. The sequence continues at coordinate 2,484,379 of CM061486.1, read as the reverse complement.
CTATATATACAACGGTTTCTGCTGTTATCATCTCCTAGTTTACACGGACACACCCATGAACGACACATATACATACAATACATACTCTCGAATACAAGTTTACTGATTGCGAAACTTACCGAAGATTAACAAGGAAGATGATCGGTGATGGGGATGAAACCGAAAACACAATGTCAACTGTGGGGGGGCTGTTGAGTTGGTTGCGATGAGTTGTTATGACTCGAACAGCAGCAGGGCTTGACAATGATGCAATAAAGGTTGTATTTGTCGGAGATGATGGTCGATGATTGATTTGGAAGTGATAACAGCGCCGATAATTGTATTAGGGTTATGTGTGTGTGTGTGAGGGATATATCGTAGACGAAGAGGAAGGAAAAGAGGGGAGACGGGTTGGGTAACATTAATTTAAATTTTACATTCAGGCCCCCTCAACTTTATTAGTTTATTTATTTCACTTCTAAATTCATTTAAACTAACTTTTGACAACTACCAAATGACCCCTACACTTGTGTCATTTAATTTACAACAACAAGCCAGCAATTCCTAATGAAAATTTAATAGAATTTAAAGAAAATGAGTTAACGATGTTAACCTAGAATTACGGGTTGTCACATCATCCCCTTGTTAAAAGAATTTTCTACCCGGAAATTAAGTCGTGCCATTGGTTAACTGCAACGAAATAGAACAAATGAAAAGAAAAATTTTTAGGTTGTCGTATCATCCTCTTTTTAAAAGAATTTTCGTCCCGAAATTTAGATCGTACATTGGGATCATATGTAGACGTTTTGAACAAATGCGGATATTTCTTCATCATTAGGTCCTCATGTTCCTAGGTATGCTCTAGTCCACGTTTAGAGTTCCATTTGACTCGAACGATAAGAATCTTGCTATGTTAAAGAGTCTTTACTTCCCGATCCATGATCTTTACCGGTTCCACGACAAAGCGTAGTTGTTCATCAACATGAAGTTCATCCAAAGGAACAACCAGTCTTTAGCCAAGCATTTCTTCATATTTGAAACATGGAACACATTATGCACCCCACTGAGTTCATCTGGAAGATCGAGTTCATAAGCTATAGGGCCAACCCGTTATGTAATCTTGAATGGTCCCACATAGCACGGATTTAATTCCTCACGCTTTCTGAAACGAATAACACCCTTCCAAGGCGACACTTTCAAAAATACCCGGTCGCTAACACTAAATTCCAAGGGTTTCCGTATCTTATCTGCATAACTTTTCTAACGGTTACGAGCTGCCGCCATTCGACTACGAATCTGAACAATCGCCACAGTAGTCTCATGAACCAGTTTTGGACCTGTGATATGACTATCACCCACTTCTGCCTTATAAATCGGTGATCTACACTTACGCCCATAGAGAGCTTCGAAAGGAGCCATTTTGATGCTGGTGTGATAACTGTTATTATAAGAAAATTCGATCAACGGTAGATGAGATTCCCAACGCTACCCAAAATCAAGCGTACAGGCTCGAAGCATGTCCTCTAAGGTCTAAATAGTACGTTGAGTTTGACCATCAGTCTGAGGATGATAAGCGGTGCTCAAATTAAGGCGAGTGCCTAGAGAATTCTGTAATGATCCCCATATGGCAGATGTAAATTTTAGATCACGATCAGATATAATAGGTAATGGCACTCCATGCCGAGAGACAACTTCCTTCAGATAGACTTTGGCTAGGCTTCTGTATTATCACCTTCCTTAACAGCTAGGAAACGAGCGCTCTTAGTCAACCGATCTACCACTACCCAAATCATGTCACAACCACTCTAAGACCTAGGAAGTTTTGTAACGAAGTCCATGGAAATTTGTTCCATTTCCACATCGGAATTTCAGGTTGTTGCTATAGGCCATTTGGTTTCTAATATTCTGCTTTTACCCTGGAACATGTAAGAAATTTTGATACGTACGTAGCAATCCCCGCTTTCATACCCGACCACCAATAAATCACTTTCAGATCATGGTACATCTTATCTAAACCCGTATCCGGTCATTAAGGTAACAAATATCGTCCTACTTGATTTCAAATTGTTGATCCAACCCACGCAAGGACTTAACTTTCACATTTTCTTCCTTAACAGCCTCTAATTGATCATTCCGAATTTGCTCAGGCAATCCAGTGTGAATAGTAAGCTGCAAAGATCTATCCCAACGAGGTTTGAGGGTTTCCTTTCTGCTCAAAGCACCGGCCACTACGTTTGCTTTACATGGATGGTATCTGATAGCACACTCATAATCGTTCAGTAGTTCTACCCATCACGGCTGACGCATGTTCAAATCCTTCTAATCAAAAATATGTTGCAGACTCTTGTGATCAATATAAATTGTACACTGCGTACTGTAAAGATAATGCCTCCAGATTTTAAGTACAAAGACCACTGTCCCTTACTCTAAATCGTGGGTGATGTGTGGCGAACACATCATGGGTTAGTCTATAGTTTTCGTCCAATTTTCGGGTTTAATGCATGTGTTTTGCTTAGTTTTTATATGTTTATTGAACGACACATGGATCTTAATTACATTTATGTTTTGTAGATGTTTTGGTGCTTAAGTTCACACTAGCACCTAGATCAGCTAAAGCATGATGAACTGCGGAACTACCAAACATACATGGGAGTGTGAAAACACCCAGATCATACAGTTTCTCTGGTAGTTTGTTCTGCACTACAGCGGAACATTCCTTGTTCAGAACAACATTGGGGAGGTCCTCCAGTTTCTTCTTATTGGAAAGAAGATTCTTAAGAAACTTAGCATATTTAGGCATATGCTGGAGTACCTCAACGAACGGGAGATTGACTTTGAGTTGTTTAAACAACTCCAGGAAATGACCATACTCTCTCGGATACTTTTGTCGAGTTAAACGCTCAGAGTATGGGCACCTACTAAAGTCTTCATCCACCTCAGCTCTATTACCTTTCTTCTTCTCCCTCACTCTCTCATGCTTAAGCTTACTCGGCTCAGGGCTCACTGGAATCTTACTCTCTTCAACACTCACAGGGACCTCTAACTCAACCTCCTCCTCTACTGGCTCCTCAACCTGTGGTTTTACTAACTCCGCTCCTCTACCACTACGTGTTGTAACAACACTAACATTGGCCTTAAGCTTTCCATAAGAGGATGAACTAGACTGAGTTGCCTCTAACTTCTTAGACATGTCACCTACCATCCTCTGCAGGTCTACAAATGTAGCTTGTTGATTTTTCAGTAAAAGATCATGCTCCTGCAATCTAAGTTAGGTCTCCTTATCTCTATTCACAATCTGAGATATCAGCTGAGTTTGGGTGATTATTATATCCTTAATCTCCTTAAATTCACTACCACCCAAACTAGAACCTGCCAGACCACTATCGAACAAACTCTGACGGGGTGGGAAACCTCTCGATTTCCAATCAGAGTTAGGGTTACCCTTCCATCCTGCGTTTTGTCCCCCAAACGCACCATTACCTCCTATGCTATGTCCTCCTGCCCAACTTACATGCTCCTGACTATTCACCAGACACTCCCTAGTGTCGTGACCTCCTCTACAAATCTCACACCTATTGCTACCCATCTTAAGCTCTCTAACCTCCCTTTGGAGTGCCTCAAGTGCAGCAGCCACGCTAGTATTAGGAGTTACATGATAAACACCTCGAGCGATCGAGGTGAAAGCCCTATCAGCATGAATGGAATTCCTGCTTTGGGGACTTTGTTGTTCGGCTAGTGCGAAGCTTTCAAACATTTCAGTGCACTCAGCCACACTCTTCCTTTCCATGAGGTGTCCTCAAGTAGATGTGTTGAACATACGCTGAGTCGGGTAGGTGAGTCCATTATAGAACTTCTCAACTAATGCCCATTGAGTGAGACCATGCTGGGGGCAATGACTTAGGAGCGTTTGAAAACGTTCCCAGGCATCACAATAGCGCTCATCAGGATCCATGCGAAAAGAATGTATTTGGTCACGCATACGAGCAGTTTTGGACGCTGGGTTATATTTCTTCATAAATTTGGAATGAAGATCATCTCATGTCATGTGGAATCCTGGGGAAGAGAATCTAACAAGTAGTGGCTCGGCCAGATAGAGAGAATGGGAACAACCGGAGCTATACTGCATCTCCGGTCACAACAGTGATATTGAATGTATCGCAGATACGAACAAATCGAGAAAGATGCCTGGTGGCATCCTCATCGTCCAATCCATGGAACTGGACTGCAGAAGTGATAATGGACATCACGTAAGATGGAATCTGCCAGTTGTTGGTGTTGGCCACAGCAGGACGGGTAATCACGATCGAGACCATGTTACACCATCACTGGCTTGTTGGTGAACGGTAAGACGAGGATTTTGGTCACCCATCGTATCAATAGGAAGAGGAACTAAGCGTGCACGTTCGATAAGGGTACGAATCCGTTCGCGAAACTCTCTCTCGGGCTATAAGGAAGGTGGATATTCAGATGGGCCTTGGGAGCGAATGTGTGGCATAAACTAGAATAGAATCTAGACGCTAGACTCGGAAACTAAGAATAGAAAACTGACTCCAGAAAAAACCAAAAACTTAAGAAAAAGAACTCTAACTTACCAACAAATCCTAATCAAAGCTAGTGTCGCTATTGCCAAGTGTCCCCGGCAACGGCGCCAAAAACTTGATGTGCTAAAAATGGTCTATAATAATAACTAACCTAAGAATCTGTCTAGACACTCGAGTTAAAAACCAATTAACCCTAAACTAGACCTAGCAGACAGGCAAGTGTACCTATCGACTGGAGTATAGTCTACAGAAGACCGGATATCGAACCCAAAGACACTACGAATAAAGAAAACTTAATAAAAAGCAATTAGTTGATGGGGGGTTTCGAATAACCTAAGGACAAGAAATTAAATTTTAACTCATAAATTAATTAAAGATGAACACAACGAACGAAGACTTTGATTAACTTGAAAGATTGAAAAGAATATACCACTAAGATGAATCCCGGTTATGACTTATGGCTTTGGTTTGGTTAATTAAAATGTGATGAAACCAAATTTCTAAAGATGCGAACCTTAATAGACCTAAGGGATCCCGGATCATTCTCCGGGTGTGACCGATAAGAATACTTAAGGAACGAATTAAACTATCGGTTGGGTTGAATCACCTTTCGGTCTTTTCAACAATTCTAATATACCCAAATGACAACTAACCTTTCGATCTAGCTGACACAATACATTATCATGCAAGGGGTAACATGCAAAGGAAATATTGAACACAATTAACACGATAATCACGTATTAGGCAAACCTCCTCTCGGACCGTTAAAACCCTAATTATTTAGCTATCAAGATTTATTGTCTAACTTACTTTTTCAAGCTAAATTAAGTAGTTCATTAAATTTTCAATTCAAGTTTTACCAATCCTAATGATCACTACGTCTAGCGATTCATTACACAAATCAATAACACAAGGTCAATGACTTAGCTACGAGAATCTATATGATCAATTCAACCACTCAATTCAAGTAAGAACATGGTAAAACAATAAAAATCAACACTTTAACAACCATATACATTCAGCATACCAAGAACATGCAATTTATGCTAGAATTCAAAACATCACATAAAAATAACCAAAACCAATTCCACAATCAATAACTGTTCATCATCTAGGTAGTAATATGAGTTTAGCTACTCATGATCATATCAAAAACATCAAAACATTCTGAGTTTAAAGCAAACATGATCAAAAGTTAATTAAAACAAGAGTTCAAGAGGGTTAAAAACCCGAAACAACGATCGTTTAGCGTCTCGATGATCCAAGCTTCAACTTCTTGCTTCCAACCTCTTTGAATCACCAAAAATCTCCCTTCTTTATGCTCTAAAACGGCTGGAAAGAACTACCTTATATGTAGCCAAACCTGTTCGGATTATACCCAACCCAAATACAATAAATAATAGTCCCTTAACCCAAAGTGGGCTAACGTGCTCTGCTATGCACCAACATTTCATTGAACATGTGGCGTAATGGTTTTCAACCTCAGTAGGGGGTATGCCACTGTACGCGGGGGATTCCCAAATAGTACTATTCACATATCAAATGGCTCCTGCAAGAAGTTAATGGCTACCGAAAGTTGTACCAACGTTCGGGGACAAGTAGCAGATGTGTTACACCATGAAAAACAATTTTTATAAACAAGTTTAGTAGGTATGTATCAGCCCCAAAAGTATTACATAAAAAGGGGGTTCATGAACTCACCTGTAGCTTTGCTCAAGAATTTCCTAGATAATGATTTGTGTGAGAGTCCTACCTCCTAGCGGACTTCCTATGTTTAGTTTAATCAAGTTAGACTTCTAAAATATATAAGTCTATGTGCGTTCCATAACGGGTGCGTTTGTCTTTCGGTTTTATAGTCGTTTTAGTGTTCTCGTTTGTTTGTTCTCGTTCTAACACTTAAATTCTTATTATTTCAGTTTAATTAAGTAAGTATTTAACTTATTTTTCAAAAAAATCAGAAATTTTGAGTGTGGTCACATTTAGTCCCTCAACTTTGTTATATTGACACTTTTAGCCCTAAAGTTAGGTTTTTAGTTTTAACTTCCCATCTATAGGTGTGTTAGTGGTGTGTATTGGTCTTATACATATTTTAAGGTTAACCTACCGGTTTTAAAGTGTTTATCAAGTTCGGGGTAGATTTCGAGTTCACTGGTTTCTCCGGTTGCGGTAAATCGTTACGTGTTGGGTTATGATTTGGGTTTTTGAGCTTATTTTGATCTTGGGCTCTTATATTAAGTTAAAGGGGTCTTAGTTACTGTAATATATGGTGTTTCATGGTTTTTAGGTGCTTCAATTATTTTCTACAAATTATTTTAGTAGTTGTCGGTTTACGGGTTTTTAAACATAAATAATTTGTATAAAATAATTGGTACTTCCTAAATTGTTGAAACTAGATATATGCGAGTTCTCGCGCGATGCGCGAGATATTTTTGTGTATGTTTATAGAGAGTTATATAGGGTTATATATATTGCATCAGAACGGTGGAACAGCTTGTTCAAAACACGTACATAATGTGGAATTATTGTTTATTTCCACTTTACAAAATGATATGTGGCATTACTGTTTATGGCCACCATACAAAATATTGATATGAGATCATATTAGACTTGGATTTGTAGCTGCTCGTGTTTAGTTATTTCCATATGCCTTTGGCAGTGTGGCATCAGCATTTTCATCAACTTTTGAGGCAGATGTTTCACTGTTTTTGGCTTCTGTTTCTGGTGCTGGTGTGTTGATCTTCTTACCAGTTGTCTCGAGGATGGATTTTGCTTTCTTTGTAGTTTCACTTGAGCTCTCACCTGTTTAAGTTTGTATTTTAGATAGGAATCGGATGGTATAATATGAGTGTTACTTGTGGTATTACCGTAGTTTAGTTTGAGTTGACGTTTGACTAATGGTGATGGCTGGTATGCTGATTGTTTGAGTTGTTGTTGTGGTGTAACTGGTGCATTTGAGTGTTGTTGTACTGTTGTTGCGGGTCTTGGGTTAAGTAAAACAACTCTGTTGATGGTGCACCTTATGCTTCCATTGCGTTCATTTTTGTTTGCCTGAAGATGGAACCTTGCATGTGTGCCAACTGAGCTTTGTATTATGCTTGGTAGACGATGCATATCAATGTTTGGATCGGACTGTATTATGTTGTCACATGGGAGTTCTATCAACTGGACAACAGCGTCATTGAAGAATGTTGCATCAATACTTCCAGTTCCATCCGAGATTACACCAGAGAGTCGGTAGCTGTTAATTAAATAGCATTAGTGTACTTGTGTATAAACATGAAGAAAGTAGAGTGTTAAGTTTTTTATTAACTCTGGTGTTTAATACCTGTACAGTGCGTTGTCAATGATGTCGTCTTTTGGGCAAAACCATTGTTTCAAGACTCGAGTAAGGGTTTTTCCACATAAAGGACAAGTTATGTAGCACCACTCCTTGTTAACTATGTGAGAGATTTCACCAGTGACAACGAAAGTTTTGTTCTGCAGAAAGTTGATATATTGTTAATACATGTGTGTAGAGATTATATAGTTGGTTATGAGGTCATGTACCGCGAGTTGTGCTGAAGACCTAGTGAGTATATCTTGAATTGAGATCATTGTGTCTGGTCCAGCATTTTGAGGATATGAGCGCAAACTGACTGAGTTTTCTGGTGGGATACCACTGGCATGGCTGCAATAATAGCATGTAAGCTTTCTAGGGGGAATTTATTTGTAAAGTATTTTAATCTTACAGTTGTAGTAAGGTGTCGGTGTGAATTGAAAGTGGATTTTGGTAGATATATGTTGCTGCTGTTGACTGTAGTCTGGGGCCTTCTATTAAGTGTAATAAAAGTTAGTATAAAGTTTTGTTAATTTGTAAGTTAAAGATGTTGACTTACGACTGAATAATTTCACTTTCATAGAGGTGAATGCAACTATTCTTGGTGGATTAGCCATCTGGATGGCATGACGATTGTAACGTTCAAGCGAGTTTGCAATTTCCTCCCAAAGGATAACATTGATCAGCTTGTTGATGTAGTTTACATGATGTTAGTGGTTGTAAAAGGAGTCATTATTTTAAAGTTTGTTATTTCATACTTGCAATCTCTCAAGCTTATGAATAGATATGGTCTTTTGTCAATTGTACTTTTTTTCTTTTGCATCCTCCCATATGCCAATATAATCTATGTAAAAATGGTTGTTAGTTAATATATGTATATATATTTAGAGTGTAGATGATAATGTACCTATGGTTTCATTATCCTTTTCACACGCTGCTTCCATTCTATCTCTAGATGCAAAGTCAAAGTAGTATCTTGGTATTTCTTCAACATCTGCTATTGGAGTGAATTGGGTTGCACCACCGATTACTAAATGAGTAGAATGACCGAGGGTGTTGCTGTATGGGTCAACGTTTCCGCATCCGTATTTGGTGATTATGTAGCAAGAGCCCATTCTTAACCTGTTTTCAACAATTCTTTGTTCACTTCCTTTAGCATTTGCTTGGATTGCAGTTCCCTGTTTAGCAGAGTTTTTTAGTGTAGATAATTATGTTAGATGCAAAGTATAGTTTGAGTATTAGTGTCTGTTTAGCAGAGTTTTTTTAAACATGTATGTTTATTGGTTACAAACCTCTTTATCTATGAAAAGAAAAGTTGTTTGTGTTGTACGAAACGTTGGATTCCATTTGCGTATCAGTCTTATCTTCAAAGGAGGTGTTTCTCCACCCGGTGTCAGGTCCGATAGCTGGCTATCTTCTGCTTGTGCTGCCATACTAATGAAAAAAGAACACATGTATTCAGGTGTAGTTAGATAAAATTAAATTAAATGGCAAAAGATAAATTGACATATGTGTTTTAATAACAGATGTAACATAAAATAGAGTTGTAAATTAAACCTCTCCTAGTTCAACAGATTTCAACAAATCAATATAAACTATATTTGTTGTGGTGTTGTATTGCAGCTGGTCATCTGGTTTTATTAAGACTTTTAAGGATTCTGGAGAAGTAGCTCTTGACAGAGCGACGTATAATTGACCATACCCAAAAATCGGTTCAGCTAAATATAAGCCAATCTTTTTAAGAGATTGACCTTGACTTTTATTTATACTCATAGCATAACAGACTTTAACAGGGAATTGTCTACCTGTTAAAACAAATGGTAGTTCTTTATCATTATGCACAAAATTAATCCTAGGTATAAACACTCTTTGACCAATTGAGCTGCCACTGATGATATGCGCCTCTATAACACGATTTAAAAGCTGAGAAACTAACAACCTAGTTCCGTTACATAAACCTGATTTTTGATCTAGGTTACGCATTAGCATGATAGGTGTATTTTTCTTTAGAATCAAATTGTGATTTGGAACACCTGTGATATTTAGCGTGTTCAAGTATTCTACTGGGTATAAGACATCTACATCACCACCATTATGAGCATGTGGAACCATAGAATCAGTACTTAGAAATGAAGTAGAGTCACCAGGACAAGTGTCTAGAATTAAGTCGTTAATATGATCTACGGTTTCATTCTTGGGACATATAATGGCTCTATCAGCAAATGAATGAATAGTTGGATGTTGTAGGATGGAAGAATCGTATACGAAACTGATTAATTTTGACATCCCATCTTGTTCATAATCTAACAAATAGTGAGCCGGTATAAGAACTCTTTTGGAATCTGATGTCGAACAGTTTGTAAGTTCACCTACATTACCATCACCAATAGCAAGCAACCATACAGAAAACCGTTCAATTTCAGCCTTTTTGTAATTTCTAGATTGGGAGATGATAGTCGCATGTTTTCAAACAACTTATAGACACGAAAGTGAGGCCACAAATATGAACTTGGTAAGCATGAAGAAATGATTTGTGATTTTGTGGCACGACGTTTAACTGGCAGCGTTTGTCTAAAGTCTCCTCCTAAAAGAACAGATTTACCACCAAAAAGCTGGTTCCCATTCTCTGTAATATCTCTTAATGTTCTATCTAAAGACTCGAAATTTCTTCAATCACTCATTGGAGCTTCATCCTAGATGATTAAACTGGTTTCAAGCAACAATTGGGAAAGCTGGGTATTTTTTTTCACATAACACACAGATTCCTCATTTAGATCTAAAGGCAGTTTGAAGCGAGAATGAGCTGTTCTGCCTGATGGTAACAATAAAGAGGCAATGCCAGAGGTTGCAACAACGAGCACTATTTGTTCCTTTGACCTCAAACCAGCGATCAACGTTCTCCATAAGTAAGTTTTTCTAGTACCTCCATGACCATAGATAAATAGCAATATCTGCCTATCATTAAAATTTGCATTCATGACCTCATGGTAAATACTTTGTTGTTCTACATTCAAAGCGCTTGATAATATAGCATGGTCAGAGGCTAAACTTTTAAGGTCGTATGAACGTTCTTCTAAAATAAGACGATTTGTAACACTACTAATAAAAGACATATCTGGAAGGGGTAGACTAAATTCCGCTAGTGTTCTTGAAGTTGAGCAAGAATTCAGCAGTTGTTCGAGTTCTAGTAATATATGCTGCCGTAAACTATAACCACTGATTGATGATGAGTTGGTTGAAGACAAAGTTGTAAACTTGTAAGATATGTCTTCTCCCATTAAACGCCAGTGATCTTGCCACAATTTTAAAGGGTTTGTTACATCACAAAACAGTAATATGTGTGCAAAAAGAGCCCGCAACTCCTTAGAGGTTGCCCATTGCCCAGCCTCTTGCAATGTGGTTGACCACTCAAAATCATCACCTATCAAACCCAACTTCTCACACGCCATTCTGTATGTGGGATAAACAACCCCATCTACCTTTCGTATGTCATCAAATGAACAACAACCAGTTTGTTTGTTTAACAACAACCTCAGATAAAACAGTTCACCACATGAAGGATGGACGTAAGCAAGTCTGCCAACAGCAGGCGTACGCCGAGTCTTCCTACGTAACCAACATTTGTTTTCCCAACGATATTCAGACAAGTAGTCTACGTATCTTAAATGTAAACCATTAGTAATTCCATTGAAATTAGATGCGCTTTCTTCACCATTTTTTGCAAGCCACTCAGTCAATGTTGTCTTACCCTTATCATCATTTTCAATTATTTCAGCAAGATATTCACCATCTCTAAATGTAATATTCTGCATCCCCTCTAAGTGTACAGCAAGAACCTGGACAGAAGGATTTCGATGATGAATAGTGAAACCTAAGATTCTCCACGCAGCCTCATAAGGACAAATGTAACGACCACCAACAAAATTGCTAATGTCATCAACAACAGGATTAGTTGATTGAGATGCTGAAGCAACAGTTGTACTATGTTCAACAACAGTAAATTGAACTCTATCAGCACCTTTAGAAATGTACTTAAATAGATACTTAATAAACATGCTCCAACCACAATATTCGACATTTATATGGGCATCAAAATGAAGAAGCAAATCTTTATTATATGGAACCACAAAACTGTTATCAAGTGGAGCTCCATTCTTTATAAAAGGATCTACACCAGCAGACCTTTTGTAACGAACATACCCTTCAGAATCAAAACTGGTTGCATCCTCATACGGCTTAGGAAACTTTTTTGTACAAACACCATCCTTCATACATGATGACGATGAGTTAATTGTACCACAGGGACCATGTAGCATGCAGTCAGTCACAATCCTATATAACACTGGATCGGTGGATTTATCAGGCAACTCAGCACTAATATATCGATCTAAGTCAACCGCCTCTTTTATCCTGAACTCAGCAAAAACCCAAATAAGAAGATGACAATGTGGCAGCCCCCTTTTTTGAAACTCAATAGTATAAAGCTCTGCAAAAAAGTAAAAAGAAATTAGGTACTAAAGCAAAAAAATATAATAGCACATATAATTAAAAAAAGTCAGATACACGATCAATGAGAAGCACATACCAGCATCAACATGTCCAAATGGCTTAGTAGTTTTCAAATACTTTATAAAATCCTTTACTTTCATATCGAACACACGTGCAACAATATCAGGTCGGTCATTAGCAGCATTACAGCCAGCGCGCAAAAGCTCACGTTTAATTTCAGGCCAGTGTGCATTACACGTTAAAGTAATAAAATATTGAGGGTTGCCATAAACTCGACACAGAGCTAATGCATCTTGATAATGTTTGTACATATATCGAGGGCTGCCAGTAAAAGAAGATGGTAATATTATACGTTTACCAATACTACGACCTTTGATATCTCCTCTATCAATTGCATCATGAACCCCACTCAAATATTCACATCTAAATGTGTGTTGATTTGCACGAATAAAATCAAACCGACACTGCTCGACACAAATATAAGCATCTACTAAATAATGTTGATAAAGGCGACCCGAATTCAAAACATGTGTAGAAACATTAATCCGATCATGAATCTGATACGAATAATACATAGCCGGAGACAAATTACGATCAGGTGAGTCACTGCCTGCTACCAATTGCATATCAGGAGTCCAACCTTGTTCACCATATGGAAACAAAAGTGGATATTGCAGTGGCATATTAGAGGGATCCAAACGACTGATACGACGAGGTTGATTACTCTTATTATGAACAATAACATCAAATTGTTGAGAAGAAAGATCGCCACCACATATAATAGCTCCAACAGAACCAGAAGAAGGACTTTCATAGCGGCGATCATTAACACGACTATATAATGCAACAGCAAAATCTGGAACCTCAACACTATTACAAACATCACGTGCACTTCTAAACAACCGAACATAACGATTACAAACGTCCAACATTGCAGTCAAACTGATAACAACACTTTCATCAAGTTCATTATCACCATCACCAGAAGAAAAAAATCTCATTCTATTTGATATCTCATTAAGTGGGTCATAAATATACATTTGTAAAAACCGTGGCTTCTCGCCATCCTCTGGACATAACGAACCTATCCAATGAGAAATCTGACCTGAAACTTTAAAAACATATGGCGAAAACCCACGATTAATAGAGTCATCAACACGTGCCCCAAAAGATGTCATCGAAAACATAGCATTATATGCCCTAATATTGTTTTTAAAATCAACTCTATCCATCAAATCCACTAACACAGAAGGAGGATCAACTGGATATCGTAACACAACTTTTCCCTTCTTACAACAACCACTATACTGCGGTTTCAAACTAAGAGCAACCGATTTAACCCGCTCCGAAAACCAAAACCTAGCGCCACAAAATTCACAAATCTCATTGCATTCACCCAAGTCCATATAAAAACTTGATAACAACAAATCCACCACAGGCCCTTCAACATCACCAGTGCTACCATCAACAACAGAAACAGCATTGCGCCTAGCTACAGAACGCAACATAGACGCCCTACGGGTAAGTTGGCCAGCGGACGAAGAAGATGCCTCAAACACCGTACCACAAACCCCTTTACGTTTAGGCTAAGAAACATCACATATATAATAACACCAATAAACATAAAACAGACAATCATAAACTAAGATAAACAAAGACAAATGACAATTCAAAAGACATACCGCCATAAAAAAAAACCTGTAAAACAACTTTCATCAAGATCAAACAAAAAACCACATTATCTAAACAAACAACACATCAACATAAACCAAACCAACAACAAAAACATAAAATCTAAATGACATACCTGTTATATGAGACAGCAATCCAAACCAAGCTGTTATATCAGACAACAATCGAAACAAAGTAGCAAACACCAAAAGCAAGCCTGTCAAAAAAACATACAACAACATTACAAACAACAAACAACCATAAAGATAAAACAATCAAACAAACAGAAAGTCATTAATACGAAAACAACTCACTAACAACAAAACCATCATCAGAATCGCAAAAAAACATACCAATTCAAACACAAAAACTACATCACATCTAAAGAACACTTCAGAGAAAAACAAAATAACTCACTAACAACTAAAGCATCATTAGACAATCGCAAAAAAACATACCAATTCATACATAAAAACTACATTACATCTAAAGAACACTTCATAACCCAAATTGAAAAACAAACTACACTACAACTAAAGAATCACACACATGCAAAACAATCAGAATACACATAATAATATGAAAACATCAAACCTACAATCCAACACAACAATACGAAAACAACTCACTAACAACAAAACCATCATCAGAATCGCAAAAAAACATACCAATTCAAACACAAAAACTACATTACATCTAAAGAACACTTCAGAGAAAAACAAAATAACTCACTAACAGCTAAAGCATCATTAGACAATCGCAAAAAAACATACCAATTCATAGACAAAAACTACATTACATCTAAAGAACACTTCAGAACCCAAATTGAAAAATAAACTACACTACAACTAAAGAATCACACACATGCAAAACAATCGGAATACACATAATAATATGAAAACATCAAACCTACAATCCAACACAACAATCACCCACATGCAAAAGAACTGAAAAAATTTAACAACAGGAAGCAAACCTTAACAAAAGAGAAGATGCAGCAAGAAATGAGAACAAAAAAAATTTTAAAACACCTATAAAGATATAATCAAAAATAAGAGAACACGTGTTAGGCAATCAACAATAACAACACACGTGTTGGCAAAAAAAAAATGCAGCAAAAAAATTTTATTAGGACAATTAAATAGCAAAACCATTTCATTACCATAATTAATTATGCAGCATATAAAATATACATAACCCCACAACACCAAATAAATAATAAAAAACTTATAAACAATATTAAAAAACTAAAAAACACTATTCATCAACTTCCCTTTTTATTAATAGATAATTTTGGTTATAGCTTATTTAATCAGTAACTAAGTGCATTATAGTCCAAAAGTTGAGTTTTAAGGTTCGTTGGTCATTTTCGTATTTTAATGCGTGTGTAACCGACGTATGAACGATTTATTTACAAAACATCCTTTAATTATTTTTATCCGTCAAAAATTTTTAGGTCATATCCTACTGTTTAAAAGTGGTCTTTTAACTTAAAATGTATTTTTCTAATTTTTGTGCTTTTTACCATTTACTTAGTCTTTTATATTCAAAAATTTATAATAAATAGGTGATGCTTATAAAAATTATGAAACTTCTAGGGCTTAAAATAGTTATTATATATCCATATTAGACCATATATGAGTTTTTATTTTGTAAGTTTGGCCCTAAGTGTCCCTATTTATTTTATACGAATTTTTGTATTTTAATCCTATTAAACATTCAAAAATTCATAGTAATTACATTCTTTTTAGAAAAATTATGAAATTTATTTTCTAACTTATTTTTAACATATTTAAGCTACTGAGATAATAAAAATTTGGTATTTTTACATTTTTGGTATTTTCGTTGTTTTGTACGTTTTAGTTTCGGTTATTGTTCGATTTTTATGTACACCCATCAACAATAAATCATATTCAGTCATATTCACTTATACACATATTTATAACAGTAAGATAAGAAATTTTTTGTATTTTTGTACTCCCCATTCGTTTTTGTGAATATTAGTGAATTGATCCATTTTTAATATTCAAAAATGCATAATAAATAATGTACAACTCCAAAAATCATGAAATTTATTTTGTAACCATATTTTATTATAAAGAATCTCCAGAAAATATAAAATCAAGTTTTCAAGGTTGTTAGTTAGGTGTTGTTGTTTTTCTCAAAACAAAGTGTATAGTTTGACTATTTTAGTCAAACTTGTATATTTTTATTTAGAAAATGGTTTTATGGTTTTTAATACTTTTGTTACTGAAAAATGAGTGTTTGAAGGTGTTTAAAAATATATGGGAAGTGTTGGTATTCGTTGTTTGTAAAAATGGACGTTTTGTGCACATATAGTGCATTTTCGGGTGTTTTCCCGTTACCTTGATGTTGAGAGTGAATGTGGGTGAACTTGGGGTGTTATGAAAGTCACAAGAGGGGCTGGAACTCGGCTGGAAGTGGGCTGGTCTCGACGTGCCTTCCCGTGGTGACGAACGGTTCTTGCTTCGGTTGCTCGGTTGCGGTTTCTTTGGACTCGTGGCACCTCTTGGCTTGTGTTTGATGTTGTTGGTCGAATTTTGAGTCTTGTAGATGCTGAGTTTTCTGAGTTTTGTAGTAAAGAAGATGTTTGAAAGTTGAGAGAATGTTTAGGAGAGTTTGTAGGTGAGTTGTAGAGTGTATTTGCAAAAATGAATTGGATGTGATGTGTTGTGCTGTGTGTTGGAGATCAGCTAAAAAAAGAAAAGAGAGGAGAGATAGAGATCTTGCTTGGATTGTGGAGAGATCATGGGGAGATTTTCAAGCAAGGTGGTGGTCTCCAAGGTGTGCATGCATTGGTGTAGGAAAGGGTGTGTTGTGTGTGTAGGGGACAATAGGTATTAGGGTGAAAGTATTATTTATTTTAATTATTTTGTTATTTAGTTTCTATAAATCTTGTATTTTAAATAAATTAGTTGTGTTGTATTTTATAAATTTTAGTTAGTTTCTATAAAAATATATATGTATATGCGTACGTATGGATGTATATATATATATACATGTGAGTGTTTATTATGTAATGTAAATAATGATGGTTGTGTGGTGGTAAATATTGTGTGCTGGTTGTAGGTGTAATTGTATATAATGTGTGGGTGTTTATTTAATGGATTTGTTAATATATATTCATGTATGCATGTATATTTACGTATGCATGTATGGATATATATATTGAATGGGTAGATTTTTATAGTGTGGGTGTTGGTTTTTATAAGTTTGGTGATTAGTGTGTAAGTATTTATTTATGTATAGTACTTTTCCGTCAAGAACGAGCTAAAGATACAAAAAAACGTCACTTATATAAACATTACAAGCTAACTTAGTTAATTTAGTTAGTTATTCTTATTTATATAGTAACTTTGGATCAAAATTGTAAATTTTGAAACTTGAGTTAAAAGTTATTAACTTAAATTAAACAAACTAAAATCCACAGGGGCCATTACTGAAAAATCTACAACCCAGCCCCACCTCTTGTTGCAACCCGTAAATCAGGCAGCCTCGCCGGCATCCTTTTCTTTCCGGCCAACTCCCAACTCCGGCGTCATCAATTTCACGTGTTTTCGTCTTTACCAATCGACCAAAACTTTCCTAAACTGTTCTTTACTATGTTTCGAACCCAGTAATCGTTCAAAAACGCGTTGACAGCTCGATTTATGCCTGACTTGATTATGATTTCAATTCAAAAACACCATTTCCGTTTATAGAACGCAATTGACAATTAAATCTTTCCTTTTTACTCTTTTACAACCGACTAACACTTTGCAATTACCAAAACACCTCATTTCATCCTGCAAAATAACAAATCAAAGCAACCAAAACATCTTTCCGGCGAGCTAGGCGTTTTCCATCTTCAAGATGCCAATTCGGGTAATTTATGGTTTCGTTTTAATCCTCTTGATCACCTCCGTCTTCCCCAATCATTAATTTAATCTCATTTCAATTCCAGATTCACTAAAATCAATCAAGAAAAGTCGACTATTTCATCTTTCTGAATCCTTATCAAACCTTAACTAACAAGTGTTATACATCAAAATGATCGTGATTTCATGGGGATGAAAAGCCCTATGTTTTGATTTGGATTGGATTAACAGGTTGATCGAATTTGATGGATTCTTGATTCTAGGGTTAATAGTTTTGATGGGTTTTGCTTATTATAAAAGGACAAAAGATTTAAAAACGGGTTCAGTAACCAAAAAACGCTTCTGGTTCAGTGGGTATGCGCTATTGATGTGTTCATGATGGCTGTGGGTTCGAGTCCCACTGCCTCATTTTATTTGATTATTTTTACAGTTTACACGATTTACACATTAATCTATATTCTTCTAATCAACCTAAGTAACACCTTTTCTATTAAAATACATTTCAAGGATTTAAAAAAACTTATAAAAATACTAATGTTACATGTCTATAAGTATTTTGAATATGTACAATGATCTAAAGAACTATATATATATATATATATATATATATATATATAGTGAGGTTCACCTACATAGTGTTATAAATCTAAGGCTGTGTTTGTTTAGATCTGAACGACCTCTGAATCTGACCGATTCAGAGGTTTCGTTCAGATAAGAGCGTTTGGCTACAAGCTTATGTCTGACCGAATCAGACAAGTAGCATCTGACCGAATCAGACATAGAAGAGCATCTGAATGAGCGTCTGAAAGGGAGGGCGACCAAGGTTACGACGAGAAGCAACCAAAAATCAAAGGAGATGCAAAGAAATGAAGTAAGAATGGCGAAGAAATGAACTTACGATGATCCAAAGTCGAAGATCTGTAAAAAATGAATGAAAGAGAAAGGGAAACGCAGGGGAATATCAAAACAAATAGAGAGAGAGAGAGAGTTCTCATTGTTTTGTTGATGACAGCTTGTCTCCAGCAAAAAAATGGATGAATGAATATAATAATTGAACTAGTAACAACATATTTTTAATACATGGAATAGAAACAAACGAATAAATACTTTTTTTATACTTTTGAATAACTAAAAATACATGACTAAACAAACGAAGAAATTTTTTAGAATCTCATTCAGATGTCCAACCAAACAGGTTCTCTTAATCATTCAGCACTTAATCATTCAGACCTCTTAACCATTCAGATCTCTTAACCATTCAGCACTTAATCATTCAGCACTTGCCAAACAGCCCCTAAGAAGGCTAAGAAGCAATAAGAGATTGACATGTGGCATCTAGGAAAATTAAGAGAGGGGGTATTTTAGTCATGCCCACTTTTTTAAATATTCTCTCTCCACATGCAAGTCACATGTCAATTCCCCCACTTTTTTAAAACGTTTATAACTTTTACATACGACATTATTTTTTAAAAAAAATTACACCATAAAAACGAGAATTTTTTTCTCTTTAAAACGCGTATAATATTGATATATAAAAAACGAACTTTTTTTTCACAATTTTTCAGCTCATTGTGTCTAACGTCAGGTCATTGTGTCTTCCGTCAGATCATTGTGTCTTTCATCAGGTCATTGTGTGACTGTGTCATCTGTAAGATTGTTGTGTCATTCATCGGGTCATTGTGTAATCTTATTTGACAAGTATTACACAATGTTCTAATAATAATTACACAATAACACAAAAAGTATTTCAAATATCTTGCTCTCACATCATCCTCCTTAAAAAATAAATAAACAAAACTTAAAAAAACTACTATTTTCTCATTGTGTCTTTTTTCATTGTGTCTAATTTAAAAAATAAAAAAAACGGTAATTTTTTTAATTTTTTTTAATTTTTCGTTTATTTATTTTCTGAAAGAGGATTACATGGGGAATAAGGTCTCCGAACCACTTTTTTCAAATTTGATTTATATTGTGAGTTATAATTTTTTTAAAAGTGTCATTGTGTCTTTGTTTACCATTGTCTCTTTGTTTACCATTGTGTCATTCTCACACTTTGTAACAAAAAATGACATTGTCTTTGAACATTTCTCAAACACATATTAATAATTTGTGACACGGTGATAATTTCTAAACACATAATATGACACAACAAATATTTATAATAAGATAACAATGCATGAACATTGCATATACTGCATATATGTAGTACTTGGATACTACATATATGTAGTATACGATACTGCATATATGCAATACTATAAAATTTAAAAGGTATAGTGAATATGGTGATGTTATGCACCTAAGTTACCCGTAAAACCATTAAAATTACGTAGCTTTGATAAATTAACTTAAATTTTTTTATTAGAAAACTTAACTCATTGATCTTTATTCAATGTTTATGGACGACTCAGTCTTCTCCTCTTAGATCATAATTTTTCTCTTTCTCATTTACTCAATAATCGTCATTCATTTTAGTAAATTATTATCCGCTCTTTAAAAATCGATCGTAACTCAATTTGGCTTCTCAATTCCAACTAACAAATTAATATAACATGACTCATATAATTGGTATTATGATATGCGCATGCTGCACATATTCATGCCACATCACATAACATGAACCAAGTTATTGCTAGCAATGTCAATACGATCATATGAGAAAATCCAAATTTGGAATTGAGGCATGATAACGTTGTTTTTTTGTGATAACGTCATCAAAATCAATGTCATTGAACTTTTGATATTTTATCAAAGTATGTAGTTTTGATGGTTTCTTGGGTAATTTAGGTTCATAACAACACCGTATTCATTTCCCCAATTTAAAAACATACGGTATCGTATATTACATATATGCAGTATCGAAAGTTAAAAAAACGAGAAAAAATTATTTTTTTATAACGTTATTTATACTCAAATGAAAGATAATGAAAATCTTGATCTAATGGTGCAAAAAAAATTTAAAAAGCTTAACGTATGCAAAAGATAGAAATGTTTAAAGATTTACATATTTAAAGTTCCAATTTTACCCCTCCTTTAAAAATTCCATCCATACCTTTTTTTAGTTCTCTAGTTCTCAACTTAATATGGAGTTCTCTCTTGATCCCTCCCCTATATATATATATATATATATATATATATATATATATATATATATATATACTCTACGAAAATACAATAACGTTTCGTATAAATTCCCAAATTGTATTTCTAAAACCTAATTCCCAATTTGTGATTTAAAACCCTAAATCTCAAATCTGAAACCCTAGATCTCGGACTTTTGATTCTTATTACTATTGTTTCGTTTCTAAGTTAGGGTTTTTCCCAATTAATTAGGTGGTACTAATATTTGGGCAACCCTCGGTGCTTTTAGCTGCGTTTCTAACAGTTCGATTGTATTTACTTTTCGAGGTGAGTAAACTCACTCCCCTTTTTACTGTTTTGCTTTTGGGGCTGAAATATGCGTTTCGATATTATACTACGGTTTTTCATTTCGTTGTTTCTATTTCAAAATGAGATCATAAGTTAATCTTGTCGGCCGCTTGATGCAAAATTATGTGATAGTCAATAGTAGTTGTGTTATTTGTAATTTCCGCTGGTACGATATTAGCGCTAATGGTTTGACAAACCCACCTACATGTATTTCAAAATAGGTGATTTGACCTGGTGATTCTTTGGTTGATTCGATAGGATAGTTACTGTTACTATACAGTGATACTTGTTGCTACGTTGCTATGTCCCTTCGATGCTTAAACAATTATTGATAACTTGTATATTGAGACGGTTAAATGATGGTTAAACGATAGTTATCAATATTTGTAACATGAGTGGTTCTCATGACTTGTTGCTAAAGTTACCCTATGGAGTTTCAAGGTTCTTGGATTCGATGTATGTTTCGTTGGTCATGGTTGGATAATATGATAAAATTGTTATGCACATAAGACTGCGAAACATATTTATAATGATCTCGGATTTCATATTATGTACTATCAACTGTGTTTTACTCACTAGCTAATTCTTTAGCTAACTTATTTTACACGTATTTCAGGTGGAATTTGAGACGTTTAAGCTTCGAAACATGTAGGATGTATTTGGACCTAGAATAAATGAATAATAAATTACTATTATTGTTGACTTTTATTTCCGCTTTATGACTATTTATTTCTCATTTATGTCACGACAGTTAAGCTTTAATAATATTAAAATATGTTTTTTAGTGTGTCATGTGCTTTGTACTATTGATATCCAATTCGCTTGACAGCCCGGTGTTTCCGCCGACGGGCGGGGTGTCACAATAAAATGGACCTCTCGAATCCAAAATTCATACTCTAGACAATTTTGCATACACTTGCTCCTTTTTCAGAAGTTCAAGAGTCAACCTCAAATGTTCGGCATGATCTATCTCATTCTTAGAATAGATTAGGATGTTGTCAATGAAAACGATAATGAACTTGTCCAGATACGGCTTACACACTCGATTCTTCAAATCCATAAATACCGTTGGTGCATTCGATAACCCAAAAAGCATAACTGCAAACTCATAATGCCTGTATCTAGTACGAAAAGCAGTCTTTGAGATATCCTCTTCTCGAACCCGTAACTGGTGATAGCCCGACTGCAAATCAATCTTGGAATAAACGCCTGACCCCTGGAGTTTTTCGAATAAATCGTCGATGCGAGGTAAGGGATAATGGTTCTTGACCGCGACTTTGTTCAATTCTCGATAGTCAATACACATACAAAAAGTCCCATCTTTCTTCTTGAAAAACAGAATCGGGGCTCCCCAAGGAGACGAGCTGGGTCTAATGAAGCCCTTGTATAATAACTCTTGAAGCTGCTTGGATAACTCTTGCAATTCAGCTGGAGCGAGTCGATATGGTGCCCTAGCTATAGGGGTTGCGGCCGGCACCAATACTTATTGGAATTCAACCTGTCTATGAGGAGGTAGGCCTGGTAGCTCCTCAGGAAACACTTCGGGATAATCACGAACAATAAAAATATCTTCGATTCTGGCCTCGTCCAAAGACTTCTAAGTGACCATGTCTAAGAATGCTATATGACCCTTCCGCAAACACTTATGCGCCTTAATACACGAGATAATACCGACGACCGAACTGCTTGTTTCACTCTGAACCGAAAGAATTTCTCTAGAAGGGAGTGGAAGACGAACCAGTTTCTCTTGACAGATTATTTCATCACGATTTTGGGCTAACCAATCCATCCCTATTACCACATCAAAACTCCCTAAAGGCATTGGCATGAGATTTATAAAAAACTTGTGGCCTAAGAGATCTATATTACAGCCTCTGATAAATTGAATTGCCTCCAATAACTTAGTGTTTGGTATCTCCACGGAATACACATCATTTAAGAAAGTGGGGGTCAACCCTAGGAACTTTACAAATTTGCTAGACAAAAAGCTCCTATGGGCACCCTAATAAAAAAAACATGTGCATAGCGATGATTTAATGGAAATGTACTTGTGATAGTGTTGTTATCATTCCTAGCTTCACCCCTTCCAATAGTAAAAGCTCTTCCCCTGGCTGTGTTTCCCCAATTATTACCACCATTGCCATTACCACCATTGTTGTTGTCCTTCTTGTTCTCTGGGCAATCCTTCTTCCAGTGGCCTGCCTTTCCACAACGATGGCAGTTCCTATTGTAGGTATTATTACCATTGCCACCACTGTTGTTGTAATTGTTTTTCTGATAAGATCCCTGCTGATTTATGTCATTCAACTTTACGTTGCAGTCCCGATACGCATGCCCAAACTTTTCACAATGCTGACATTGCACCCTATTACACACACTTGGAAGATGACGATCGCACCTATCACATCTCGAATACTAGCCCAAATAATTCAATTTCTTGTTTTGATTGGCTGAGGAAGACTGGTTGAAATTTCTATTATTGTCAAACCTTCTCACATTCTGATGTACTTGTTGGGAGGATGACGATCATTTATCAATATTATTGTTGTTACTGTTGCCTTCCCATTTCCTTTTGTTGATACTAGTAGTTGACGACCCCTTTGGAGGTAATCTCCCTAAATCCACCGCCTGATCGGTGAGTCGTTTGGCCATCCTCACTGTAGCATGTATTGTCGCTGGATTAGCCGACGTCACGTTCATTCGAATTTCATGTACCAAACCTTTGATATAAAACTCAATACACTTTGCAGCTGGCGCCACCATCACGCTCATTAGCCCTAGCGGTG
The DNA here is from genome assembly GCA_030867185.1 of Tagetes erecta. NCBI lineage: Eukaryota > Viridiplantae > Streptophyta > Magnoliopsida > Asterales > Asteraceae > Tagetes > Tagetes erecta. The sequence continues at coordinate 2,460,270 of CM061486.1, read as the reverse complement.
TAGGTCTCAATATCCGACCCAAACATCTCGTGACTCCACAATTCAGCCTCCAGTTTCAGGATATCATCACATGAACAATAGTCCTCGTATACATATTCATCCAGATACATGCTGCTCAAACACACATTGCGTATATATATATATATATACATACCTATATCTAAAATTTCTGGTACATGGATCACCCCATTCTACAACTCATATATATATGCATGACTAATATATATAAATACATTGCTATTGTTTGCTTTCATACACATACATAATTCAACCCAGTACTTCGCACACGTAGATTACATATACATCAAATTGCATACATACACCATTGTTCATACCGAAGCAAACCGTACTCTGTAGCGAAACCGAACGAAACCCGGAACACGTAGCGAAATACCATAACCCGATCACTTGTTGCTGTACTACGAAATACATATATACACACCTACTGATATATGAATCATGCAGTACACTTCATCGCACACACACACACATATATATATATCAGTCCCTACTTTGCTGTTTTCATATATACATATACAACCAATCGATACACGGACATACACATACATATTGCTGATCGTAACGTATACATACATACCGTAGCTTATAGCTATTACAATGCCCGATTGAACATACACAACTATATATACAACGGTTTCTAGTGTTATCATCTCCCAGTTTATACGAACACACCCATGAACGACACATATACATACAATACATACTCACGAATACAAGTTTACTTATTGTGAAACTTACAGAAGATTAACAAGGAAGATGATCGGTGATGGAGATGAAACTGAAAGCGCAGTGTCGACTTTGGGGGGGGCTTCTGAGTTGGTTGCGATGAGTTGTTATGACTCGAACAGCAGTAGGGCTTGATGGTGATGCAACAGAGGTTTTAGTTGTCGGAGATGATGGTCGATGATTGATTCAAAAGTGATAACAGCGGCGATAGTTGTATTAGGGTTATATGTGCGATATATCGTAGACGAAGAGAAAGGAAAAGAGGGGGTGACAGGCTGGGTAACTTTAATTAAAATTTTACATTTACGCCCCCCAACTTTATTAGTTTATTTATTTCGCTTCTAAATTCATTTAAACTAACTTTCGACAACTACCAAATGACCCCTACACTTGTGCCATTTAATTCACAACAATGAGCCAGCAATTCCTAATAAAAGTTTAACAGAATTTAAAGAAAATGAGTCAACGGTGTTAACCTGGAATTACAGGTTGTCACACAACCCGGTATTGTTACAGGATCTAACACAACCAATCGCACAACTAATCGCGCCTCATTCAATAATAGTTCAATCACAACAAAACACTAGACGAAAACAACAATTCATACATGCAAACCCAATCACCAACCAACACGAATTGAATCAAAAGAACACCAAATTAGGGCACTAATGACACCCAATCAAAACTTACCACACCCGCAAAGGACCGAAGGCTTAATACACAACACCAAAGACAACATAAATGCATTAACATGAAATCAGCAAATCAACAAAAAACAGACAATCTTAAATAAAGCAGCAGACCGACAACAAATAACCCCAATTGAACGAAATCCACCATATGTATGCAGTTTGAATCCATAAGAAAAGTTCCAAATTAGCAAACTCTACTAAAGCAACGAACAAAACAACCCGATCATTAATCAACACACCATAATTAAATCAAGACCTAAAAAGTTGAAAACACAAAGAAGTGATGACCAGCAAGCACAAGAAAAGCAACACAAGTAACATAACGACATGAAACCAAGAACGATTGATAGATGCATGTACTTCTATGATGGCCGACGATTCACCAGAATAAGAGAACGAGAGACAGAAACCTGAAAACGGTGTATACGTAGAAGATGCGGAACACGCGTAAAAAGCATGTGTTACTCACAAGATATTAACCAACCTTCTTTATTAAATCCTGCATCGATAAGATCATTAGGAGCACCCACAAGTTGATGTAGAGACAAGGTGAGCACAATCAATGGGGTTGTGCCATACCACATCATAAATTTTCACATCTTCTCACATCTTTGAACCTGAAATAACCACCTTGTGAGGCAATGTCAATGTAAATACCAATTATACTATATATATACTATACTATATATACTATACTATATTGAAATAGAAACCACATGAATAGTGTTTTTGTGAGTGCTATAATGTGATGCATATCTATTGGCTTGGTGAGGTGGTGGCGGTTAGCTTTAATTTTTTATTTTTATTTTTGGATATTTTGTTTGATGAAATAACGCTTTGGCAAATAGATCTGTCTCAGTGGTTTGAATGTTTTAGTTTATTTGTTCGACTTTGTTTGAAGTTGATTGACATTTGTTTTTTGGTAGATTTTAGTGTGTATATAATTTTAATGATAGTGATAATAAAAATTTTTCAATTTAAGCCACTAATAAACGATGTACAAATGACTCACGGAACAAATAAGCCATGTATAATCCTAGTTTTATTTGAAAAACAAACACATTCCCAAAAAATAGTGGTTTGCACACCCACATTTCCTACTCCTCCTCGCGAGATGAGTGCCTCGTTTGAGAACTCGCGAGCTATCTCATGTCACCCGAGCCTGTGTCCTCAGGAGACGAGATATGAGATGAGCTCATTGTCCACCCTGACCTAAATTATTTGATCCATGAGAGTTAAACCATAAACCACTTGTTCAATCTTGCATCTCTTTGTCTCAAGATGACGAAAATTAGGGTTTCCTTCATTATCGCCCTCCTTCTATCGTCTTCTTTCTTCCTTCAAGGTTCCAATCTCATCTCTCTTCCACGTTTTTTTCGATGAGATCAAATTTATTTCTTAGTTGTTCAGGATCATATTTAGTAATTTCTTGTTTGATTGTTGTTTATCTTATTATATTTTCATGGTTTTAGATCTATCAATGCATCTTTTAACTTCAGTATTCTGTACATGCTCTTGATTTCTTTTGGACTAATTTTTTTGTTAAGAAAGTAGTTTACTTGCTATATAAGTTACTTGAACTTGCTAATTTCAAGTCGTTGGCTGTTTCAGAAATTAGGTTTCTTGCAAGTAAAGTTTGAAGAATTTAGCATAATTGAATCTGTTTCTGTAGTTTATGAAGATCATCAGATGTCTAACTTAGTAAATAGTTTGATCATGTTGATTTTGAGTGCTTGTTTTATGTTTTTTAATCATCTGTCTCAATGAGTCTCTTCTATTTCTTTTGCCTCTATTTGTTTTCAATCAATGGTTTGGTGTTAAGATGTCCTAGGGCCACAATGTTAACATTCTTCACGTTTGAGACGTTAACATTGGTCTGCTAATCATGTTATTCTAAGTGGCACCATTTGACTCGTTTACTTATAAAATGGATTGATTTCGGTTATGTTCATCTGTAGCTGATCAAACGGGTTAAGTTATATGAAATAAGGAGATGTGCTAAATGGTCGAATGGGTGCAAAGTCATTTGAAGTATATTTAATTGCGTAAAGCCGTGATTGTGAACTTGATTTATTACACAAACTTACATTATCTTACAATAATATAGTTCTTGTAGCTATATATTTGCACATCAATTTTTTAAAAGCTCAATAGCTGTAAAAAAAAGAATTGTTAATGGTCTCAAGACTCAAGTCCCAACTCGAAGCGACCTATCTTGACCTTCACTGCATCTACTTTAAAGGTGTTGAACACGTGTTTATGATTTTATTCTTGAGACTGTGTTAATTGTTGGTGCTCCTTCATAGTTGCCAGGTGTCAGTATGACTCAGATTCAGAAGATGCTGAGCTGGTTGCTGAAACGGTTGGGGAAGGAGGAGATCTTGGGATTGTTGGTGATGATGTTCAAGACTTTGGTGGTGAGAATTATAGTCCAGCTCCAGGTGTGGAAACAGTATGTGTTTTCCCAAAGAACGCTGCAAAAAGTAAGTGAAGTTTTCTTTTAAATGTTTTCTTTAAGTCAAAATCAAGATATATTTGCAAACAAGTTTCTTTCAAGAATTTTAGCTTTTGAAACATTTCTTTGATCCCATGGAATAAATTCTTAACATAGGGTTAGGATCCTTACATTACCACTTTAATTACAGAACTATAGAACAATTGGTTTACATACATGTAAATTAAGGCTGAAGATATACACGTATGTAAAACAACCTAAATATCAGAAGGCTTGATTTACATTTATGTAAATTAGTGTAAATCAGTTGTTTTTTTTGTTCTTGCAATAAGAAGTGGTTCTGAAATGATCCTCCTCCTATATATATATATAATGTATTTTCATTTCCTGGTCTACAGCGGTAGTGGCAGGGAAAGAGACCGAGATTCTAATTGGATTGAAAAATGATGGTAACTTTCTATACTAATCAGTTTCAGTGGTGATTGGTTGCTTGGGGTTCTAAGTCTTGGGATTGTTTGAATGTTCAGTATGGAACTTATTACCCTTCAAGTCTGTAATTATCTGAAACTGATTATATACTATCAAATTATATAATTATTGTATTATGTACTACAAAGATACAAAATAAGGGATATATAAGAACTAGTTTTAAGACACGTTGCAGCCTGTTTGTGACTTTGTTACATGCGTTAGTGACATTACCGTGACATGCCCATGCGTGACTTGACGTGTTTGTGAATTTGTTACACGCCTACGCTGGTGACATTAATATATATATATATATATATATATATATATATATTTAAAAAAAAGGAAAAATCATTTAAAAACACCATCGACGCTATCTTTTAATAATATATATAATGTTCATTTTGATATATTGAAATTGCTAAAACTCAAGCTTCAAGAGCACATCCAAACACCATGTCTTGCAATAGTTGGTTACCTGATATTGATGATTGACTATTGTTTTGTTTTCTATATTCGTTTTAGCATATTAGTTATTAACATATTTATATACTTCATTGCTAGTTGTATGTTTCTGTATTATGCAGAAGTGATCTCATTTTCTGTTGCTTGATGATTAGGTGATCAAATGGTAAAGGTTCTTGCAGTCCATGCTAGTGTTCATCTTCCTTTTGATCACCGTATGTTGGTTCAGAATCTCTCTGCTCAGGTAGTAATTATCCATATAAAATGATCATGCCAGCTGTAACACTTAACTTTGTATTAGGGTAATCTAAATTTACTTATTTACTCTTTGTTTAAACCTAATGTAAGGGTCTCTTTACTCACATTTATTTATTTAACGAAAGTATTCTTTCATGATAATGACTTTTTCTGTCAAAATTTCTTTAAAACTCCGACTTGTTAAACACTGAAAACAACGTAAAACACCCACCCACACATCTATACTCTCAAAATACACATCTGAACACCCCTTATATATGTTTGCATTTTGTGAAGGTATTTGCTATTACATGAGTTCTTGCTTAAAAGATGTATTTAACTGTCATATTGTTCTGCTCTGTGGACTTTTATTATTTTGCTGTCCATAACTGGACTTTTATGTTGTTTGCCTACAAAATGTTGACTGCACAAGGATGTGGTCTATAAATCATACTTTATTCATTTTGGCAGGTTTTCAAGAATGTATCTGTTCCTCCTTCAGTTCAAGCTGCTTTTCCCTATGTTTTTGCTGTCAGCAAATTCTTACAGGTAGATCAGCCACTTTTGCAGTGTAAAATGTTGTAATTTTTCTACTTGGCACATTGGGTTACCTAGAAACTTTTTATCCAAAAGCCTAATTACCGTGTCAAGCATGAGTACAAGAATGTATTATTCCAATATTAACCTATTTATTTATATAAAATTGTTTAATTGGTTATATACATTGAAACAGTAAAATACACTTCGGAGAACTTGGACTCATCTATTTTTTACCCATTATCTCCTAGAGATAAAATATAACATGAATCGACCCATGTATAAGTTAGCAGGTTGAATTCCTTTATAGCAGCTTAGCTAACCTTTTTTTTTTTGTTCTATTGAAGGCGGGAACATTTGATCTTGCTGGAACAATAGTTTATGAGATAGACCAACTACCATATCAAAATACATTTTACAATGGCACTATTGAAGTTATTGAATCTAGTGGTCTAGTCAGCATGGAGACAGTGTTTCTAGTTTCCCTTGGAATTTCTCTTCTTGTCTTCCTTGGGTTGTGGGTTCGTGGTCAAATACAAAATCTTTCCAAGGTATTATGGGGAAGTGTTTTTTGATCTTTCTATGCGTTCTTATGATAACCAGAATTTTTCAGATACTCAAAAGTCAAAACACTGGTTAACCTCATTCAACATGTAAATACTATAACCTACAATGTGTTATATTGAAAATCAGATAACCATTTTCAGAAGAAAAATCCAAACACCCCTTTGTATGGGATGCAGCTCCGTGTTTGGTATATTTGTACCAGATCACTTTTAATTGAACCTGAAACTTGTAAAATTTATACAAATCCTTTTGTCATGTTTGCACATTTTTGCACACGAAGCACCACCTCCATCTACTCTTTCATGATATGTGATTTAACACATTAATACTTGTACTTTGTTGATGAGAGTTTCATTCTTTTTATTGAGATAATTACTCAACTTTCATGGTTTTAAATTGCTCTTTACTCAGAAAACAAAGAAGGCGCAAAAGGTGGAAACTGGAACTCGAAGCGTTGATGTATCTATGGATGAATGGTTGGAGGTTGGTACTAAAACTCGAAATTGAGTTTGTTTATGGTTTATTATTTAACTGAAATCTGTAACTCTATCTTCTATTATTTTTAAGTTCATGTAGATTTGTACTAAGTTGATTTTTTTTAGCTCTTGATTTCCTAAAGAAATATAATTAGTTTTTCCTGGCAAATGAGAACGTCTAGAGGTGGCAAAACAGGTAGTTGGGTAACATGTCAAATGGGTAGTTTCATCACATGTCAAAACAGGATATGCTGGGTTGGCAACATTTACTTTGTGGAAATATTTTCTGTACAATACAAACCAAGTTATTTTTCAAAATGAGGTAGGAAAAGAAGGGGGTGGAGTTGGGTATCAGTTCATAATGCCCAATTCCTTTCACTTGAATGTCGATAATATATGTTTCAGTATGATTAAATTGCGGAAATAACTCTGGAGGTTCTATGTATTTGGATACATTGGAGTTGACTTTCGACACATTTGACCTGCGCAAAGTATATTGAGATCGTTGATTAATTATAATGCTTTCATCTGTTTATTATAGGGAACTGCTTACACTCAATCAAAGGCCAGCAAATCAAAGAAGAAATAGAGGTATGTTGTCATTTGAGGGATGTATACTTGTAACTGTTGTAGAGTGAGGAAGTAACTTTTACGCATTTGTTTTCTTGGAGATTTTGATATGTTGAGCCTTGTTAAACACACATTTAGGCTAATTTAACATTTAGCATACTTATTTACCATTGTATATGATTTGAGATGTCGATTGGGAACAATATGGTATAATGACACATTTAGGCTATTTAACATTTAGCATACTTATTTACCATTGTATATGATTTGAGATGTCGATTGGGAACAATATGTTATAATGATGGTTTTGTACCAACTAAATAACACAACACAAACTTGAAGCAAAATCATGTGTTTGAGTTTAGCCTAATGGGTTTGGGTTAGTTTCAGGTTGACCCAAGTCTTCTTGATTGGTTTGTGGGTGTGAGTCAACCTAGTGGTCTGTGGAATGACATGTTTATTTTTATAAATTGTTTGTATATTTTTATTTAGAAGTTTAAATAGAAATGTAGAACTAAAGGTGGAAATAAAGTTGGAGAACTATCAATGAAATGACGACTACTTAGGTTGTATTTTGATGATAATCTGACAACTTTCGGCTTTCTGGATATGTAGGCACCGGCATCGAGAATATATCTACTCAAAATAATTTAACACATTAGTACTTATTACTAAGGTCTCGTGGATGCTAGAAAGTCTTAAAATAAATGTCGATGCTAGAAAGTATTAAAATTAGTAGGAAGTCTTAAGCAAAACCTACTCTCGTAATGTTTTAACTCAAACCAACTAACAAAAGGATGAAATCTACAAGCCCTTACTTCTCGGTAATGAGTCCACTAGTGCACAATCCTATTTTATGGATATTTATTTCTAGATTTATCCAAATAATGTCTAGTTATTTTAAAACTAAAAATATGATTTTTGTCATAAATTTATCAAATCCATGCAATAACCATAATTAAGACAAGATATCAAGGATCATAAAACAAATACATATATTGCATACAAATAAACCAATTTCCTCACTTAAACATCCTTCCAACATATCCAAATCAACCAAAAGTCATCAAATCATCATCAATCATTCATAAATGCCTAGTAGTCATACAAGATCTAGCCAACCATCATCAAAATCATCATGAACAAGACTAGATCTAGCATAATTTTGACTAAAAACAACAATTCAAATTCAATATTTGAAGTTTAGAGTAAATCACACCTGAAATGGCCACTAATCTTTAATCGAAGCTTGAATCTCCAAGATTTTCTTGCTTCAATCTTCAAATCAACAATTCTAGAGCTTCAATCCATCTCCAATCTTCAAGATCTTCAAGAATAAAACATTCAAAATCCAATATCCAAGCTTCAAATTGTGGCTTTAATCTTCCAAATTAACACCCAAGATCACTCAAAGAACTTATCAAGGATTTCAAGCCGTTTTTGTGTTTTAAGTGAAGAGGTGATGCTCTAAAAGTGTAAAAAAATGCTTAAATAGTGATTTTTTAGGGTTTTCCGAAACTAGGTGCCCAACGGGTCACTAGGGACTAAACATTCTTGCCCAACGGCCCTGTAACACCCCAACCCGGATAGAGTTGGCGTGTCACTTAACAGTAATCAGAATCAAACACAATTCCATTAATCGACATAAAACATTACATTTATTCGATAATAATTTTACAAAACGTCATTACATAAAAAAATAATAATTTCTTTTATGAAAACTCTCGGTCTTTAACTTTCCCGAGCCCCCGATCAATTCTTTCCGGATGAACCTGTAACCTAACGTACATAAAGGACAATATGCACGCCTGAGTAAAATTGGCTTTTACTCAGTGAAACAAAACTATACAATAATAAAATCCTTATTTATAACTATCAGTCAATATATATAAGTACACATTCAATAATTCACATTCACTAGACACCGTTAGGTGCATTCACATTCACTTGGTCAATTCGTCACATTCACTAGACACCATTCGGTGCATCACATAATCACATTCACTTGGTCAATTTGTCATGTTCACTAGACACCATTCGGTGCATCAATTGTTCAATATATCTATATATCTAAATATATATATAGTAATTATTACACTTTGTTCACGTAAGCATTTAAAAACGAAATTAGATTTCCGACTACGAAGTAATGGGAAACCTAAATCCGTACACATAAGAGGGTTTGAGATCCATACAATAAGTAAAAGTATAGGATGTTCGTACCTTAAACGCGTAGATCAAAACATGTGTTACTACAACGTCAGACTTCGTTGATTTGTTTTTCTTTCTTAGTTCATGTCGTATGAACTCAAATATGTAGTTTATTTTGTTGCTCCGCTCAGTTGATTGAAACATATATTTAAAGGGAACTTTGAATTGTTATTAAAAACATGTCTTACAAATTCAATAGATAAAGTTAGTTTTCAAATTCCATTATTATCTCTAACCTAAATTTTATATTCATATTTATGATCTATCTACAAATAATCCTATATTTCAAATATTAATACACTAGGTTAATATCCGTGGATACCCACGGGGTTGAACAGTAAAAAATATTTATATACCTTTAAGGTTCAATGAGTATTAACAAAACATAAAATAAAGTATGATAAATGCCAAATAAAAAAACAAAAACTACTACAAATTTCCTTAAAATTTCAAGTCAATCATAGATCTAGATTGTTGATAGACTTTAAAAAGTGTTATTGTGTTCATTAACAATCTTAACATGAACACATAAATACAAATAAAGGTGAGATGTTCAATATGTAAACACGATATATATTTAAATAAACTTCACGGATATACGAGGATGAAATACTTCAAAACCCATAATCAACTATTAAAAGATCGACATAATATCCTTGCATCACATCTACATTCTCCCATTATTTGACATGTTCTTAGCGTGTAGTTCAGCACCAACTTTCCCCTTCTTTAATTACAAATTCAACTGGTTTTCAGGCCCATGATCAGTTGCTTAACACAAAACTACATAAACAACACACTTCACAATATTAATAACAAAAAAACACACAAAATGTCAACATTAGTTCAATAAACAATACTGGTTGCATAAGATAAAACATGACCCGGACCAACCTAGCCATAAATTAATGGGTAGAAACTACCACCTCTAATAATGCGTAAATATAACAATACCCGAGACTTGAACCATTCCCTGGGACGGTAGATGCACAGCTGTGAAAACTTGTACTTGCATCCAGATGTTTTGTAGCTGTCTTAAGAACTTAAGCACAATAACATAAGTACTTGCATCATATGATTATTAACTTTAGATTAACAAACTAATTTACAAAACAAACACATGTATAATTAAAGATGTCGCATCATCACTAATTCTTGAATGTATCCATGACTTGAAAAGTATAATTAAAGATGTCGCATCATCACTAATTCTTGAATGTATCCATGACTTGATGTGCAGACCAATAGCAGGCTTTAAGAATGTTAGTGGCAACCGAAGCGTTGTTTAGAGACCGATTACTTCCTAAACTCCACTTTTTTAGTGGCAAAGCAAGATGATTATTACCTCTATATTTGCAGCATGAAAGACAAATATTGAAAAACTAAATCGGTAGCAGCAAATGAAATGCATAAAACCAATTGTGTAGGTGGCATTCTTTTTGAGTAATTACCACCCATAAGACTACATTTTAGTATTTATAATCTTTGCTCAAACCAGGTTGAGTAAACAATAAATAGGACCAAACCATTTATAGTAGGTATACTTGAGCATTCTAAAATCAATTGGAGTAAGCTACATTGGCTAATACAAATCATCAGGTGATGTGTTATTAAAACATATGGTTTTATTGACGTATTTCACATCTTTATCCTCATTTTATGTAAATATATTTTATTTTTAGTTACTTATTATCTTTATCTTTTATTTTTAGGTAATAATAATGAAAGAAGCGGTTTTGGAGCGAAACGGGATGAAAACAAGAAGAAAACGAAGAAAACGAGCCCCGTGACCAACTCGGAGAACTGCTGGAACCCCCCACGAACGCCCAACGGTTCTCTGGGCGCTGGGTGCTGAACACAATGCAAAAACCCGCCCAACGGTCCGCTGGAACCCACCAGAAAAGCCCAACGGTTCTCCGGGCCCATCTGACGTGAAAAAACCTACTTTTTCAATATAAATTCATCTCTTGATGGATTTTAGGGCATCATCTCTACCCAAAACACCAAAAACGGCTGAGAACAGGGGAATTAGTCTTTGGGGTGATCCTGGGTGCTAGTTTGGAGGATTAAAGCCATAATTTGGAGCTTGGATCTTGGATTTTGAAGGTTTTGAAGATTATTCTTGAAGATCTTGAAGATTGAAGATGGATTGAAGCTCTAGAGTTGCTGATTTGAAGATTGAAGCTAGAAGATCTTGTAGATTCAAGCTTTGATTGAAGATTGGTGGTCATTTCGGGTGTGATTTACTCTAAACTTTAAACAATTGAACTTGATTTGTTGTTTTTAGTTAAAATTATGCTAGATCTAGTCTTGTTCATGATGGGTTTGATGATTGTGATGATGATTGGCTAGATTTAGTATGACTATTTAGGCATTTATGGATGATTGATGATAATATGATGCTTTTGGCTGTTTATGATATGTTGGATGGATGTTTTATGTGAGAAAATTGGTTTATGATGATCTTGTATGCAATATGTGTGTTGACTTTATGATTCATGTTGAAATTTTGACTTGATTGTGGATAATATTATCTTGATTTGATAACTTGATAATAGATTTCACATTTTTGGTGGTTAGTCTACTAGATTTAATCATCATTTGAGTAGATCTAGGAATAGATACTCATAAGTTAAGATTGATTTGTGGATTTGAGCCAATGTGCTAGCCGGATTCGTTACCGGAAGGTGAGGATTTGTAGATTTCATCCTTTTGTTAGTTGGTTTGGGTTAAAATACTATGGGAGTAGGTTTTGCTTAATAAAAACTAGCAACTTGTGTTATCTAGTCTTGATTTATCATAAACCGATTGATCCCGTTATTTTAGTTTACCGATTGAGTCAGTTTCTAGGATAAATGAACTTGTAAGCCGAGAGGTGAGCTAGTTTAGGATCCCTTAGACATCCGGGAGTGATTTGTAGACATTCCTCACACCGTGAGCTTCACATATTTATTTTAGGACTTTCTAGCACCCACGAGACCTTAGTAGTAGGTACTGATGTGTTAGATTGTTTTGAGTAGATATATTCTCAGATCCGGTGCCGACATATCTAGAAAACCGAGAATTGTCATATTATCATCAGGATTCCCGCCTAAGTAGTCATCACTCCACCCATAGTTCTCTTTTAGCTTATTTTCACCTTTAGTTTCCATTTAGTTAAGTTTTTACCCCTAGTTTATTTTAGATAATTTTCCTTAGTCTAAATCTTATTCTTAGAGTAATTTTAGGTAAATTGTCTCTTGCTTGTTTAATTTAGTCTTTAAAATCTAAAATCAACTCTTTAACATCAGTTAGAATTCGATAAAGATCCGGTATTAAAGGACACCAAACTCAAATCTCTTGGGTACGATATCCGGACTTACTTAACTTGCTACATACGACCGGTACACTTGCCGATTGTGTGAACTTGTTAGGTTTTTCCATTTTATAAATTTAAAACCTGATTTTCCGATCCGTACATCAATTTTTATACACAACATGGTTCGCATCATCAGGATTTTAGATCAAACACTCAATCTGCACAACAAAGAAACCTAAAGCCATGAAATTCAACTAAAACTTAATGAAACCTCGGATTAAGCACACCAAAATCAACAAGTGAAAATGCGGATTATGAAATAATAAGCGAATTATACAAACTATAAAGATATTTCGGCACAGTTAAGAAAAGCAAAAACTATATGATAATCGTAATCCAAATCGGTAGAAATCGAGATAGATTAATTAGACATTTTATTAGTTGAAATCACATAGTTAAAATTCATGTACGAGATTCATTCATAAATCATAGAAGGAAATGAACATCATTTAATATAATGCACTCATTTCGAATAAGTCATACCTTAAAATCACTTATCGATTTGAGAAAATCACACACTTGATGAAACCAATTGAACTTGATCGATTGTTTCAACAGACATCAAATCTGCATAAATATCAAACAAAAATCAAATCATAAAAAACAAACAGAAATCAAATCTACATAAGAATGGAACAAAAGTCTATATACACCCACATAAAGATATTCATAAAAACTTTATCCTTATGTTGGATAAGTTAAAACTACACGTACACACATAAAGATATGCGTATATATATATATATATATATATATATATATATATATATATATATATGTATGCACATATTGCATAAAGATATACATATTGCATATGTATGCACATATTGCATATATATGTTAAAAATTGGAGTTTTTATGCAAGAGTTTGCAATCAAAACATGCAGCTTTTATGCATTTTATTGCTGTGAAAGAGAGCACTTCTGCAGCATCTTATTGATGTTAACATATTATATAGAAAGCTTTGCAAATTGACTTCTACACAAATAACACAACACCACAAACCATAGTTGTCAATAGCGAATAGCGGTAAATAGCGACGAGTCACCTATACGCTACGTCGCGAATAGCGATAAATAGCGGACGCTATTTGTGTTTAGCGATAACATAGAAGAATTTTTTTTAAATTAATTATATATAGTATTTAATATAATTTATTCTTTTCTACTTGATATGGACATGCTAAAATAAGTTTTAGGTCAAATATGATAAAAAGATAAATATTAAAGGGTGTAATATGTCACTTTGTAAAAGTAAATATGTAACCCTAATTTCCTAAAACCCTAAACCTTATAAAACAGCCACCATATCACAATTTTAAAACCCTAAAACCTTATAAACAGTGTTGTAAAAATCGGTCTAGGCGGCCGATTAATCGGTAATCGGTGAATTACCTTGTCGATTTTCTAAAATCGGTCCATTAATCGGTAGGCGGTCTAGGCGGTCCTAGGCGGGGCTAGGCGGTCCTAATCGTAGTAATCGGTCAATGAAATTCAAAGCATTTTAATGGGTTTTAAACCTTCAATTTATCGACCCGATCCATAACCCATGGGCTATGGTCCTTAAATACATAACCTTAGGTGTTATTTTTACTTTTCACGATTAAAATTTAGAATTTTGATGTATTTTAAAGTATTGCGTTCGCATCAGTGTGTATGTGTGTGTATAAAACTGAAATTTACATATAAAAATTCAAAATCCATAATGTGGAAGTATTATATTCATATCAATGTGTGTGCATATATGTATAAAAATGAAATTTACATATAAAAACACCAAACCGGTTAATTACGATTAATCCCGATTCCTAGCTCCAAGGTACCTCACGCCCGACTACCGCCTAGCGAGTTCTACAACACTGCTTATAAATCAGCCCCTACATTAGAAATTATCTTTCTTTACTTCAAAATTGAAGCCTACAATCTTCATCTCCATTGCATATCTTCAATTTTATCTCAAGTAAGCTTTAATTTCTACTTTTTTTTCATATTTCTTCTCAATTTCATCTTTTCTTCTTAATTGTGGTGGATGGAGGTGAAGGTTTCTTTGTTGTATACATGAAATGTCGAAAATAAACAGATAACCCTAACATTTTTTTTCATATTTATTAAAAAAAACCGATAGTGTCGCTATTTGGTCGCTAAATGTAAATAGCGACCAACTACCGCATCGCTATGTAGCGCGCGATAGCGACCGCTATCGTCGCTATTGACAACTATGCCACAAACCTTTTTTCATCAGTCTTATTACAATTGGTACAATAATCACATCCAATTTATGAAAGTAAACTTTCCATGAAAATAAAATGAGAATGAAAGTGCAGATTAGTTAAGAATATAACATCAAATGACAATTGCAATCTTGGAAATTTGTAATTGTAAAAACTTATATTCATCAGCAAAATGCATTTATAAGGCAGTAGACCGAAAGTAAATAAACTCATAAACTGAAGCATTATAACTCCATAGTTGTGCAGTTCTTAAATCAAGAACAAAACTTGATTACTTGAATCCAAAAACAGTCCATTTGATAGAATCAGGATAGATAAACTTGAACTGGGTAATAATCACCAGTAACAAAAAAATGAATTATATAAGTGCTGTTGCAAAGTTGTAAAAACAAAAATCAATTATTAAATAATGAATTAAATAGACTAAGTAAACGTACCAAAGGCAGTGACAGCAACGGTGACATAGAGGTGAAAGAGGTTGTCAAGGATGGTGGTTCATCATTAATAAATAATTGAAAACAAACTCAACATAACATAGGTAATCAGACCCTGCTTCCAATCTGTTTACATCAATTACAAAATGTATAAGAAATTGAATATTGAAATCAAGCGGAGCACATATCAAATGTAGAACTTTAGTGTGACAATCTCATACTTAAACGGAAAATATGGTTCATGAACTTTCACTTGTAGATTGAACATCCAAACATTGATTAACTGAACCCTTTTACCTGCAAAATAAACAATAAGGGTTTGAATATGTTTAATCCAATTCTTACCATGACCCAAATGAAAACAAAACAGGTTAAATCGAACAAATGATGATGGAGGCGGATGAAGATGGAACGAAGAAAATGCATACCTTGCTAGTCACTGCTTAACAATCTAAATGAAAACTGAAGCCCTAATTTGGTTGAACTACAAGTTAAAACTCTTGTTCAAAGATAAAGATTGAAGATGTATAACCGATTGAAGGAAAAACACCATGAAAAAGTTAAACAAAACTGTGAGTCGGGATCGATCGAGCATTAGAACCGAAACTAAAACCATGAACAGATAAAGAAAACCTTACCTAGATAAAAAACGTGAAGATCAACGGAGCGGTAGATTGATGCAGACTTAGGAAACGGTAAAGAGAGTGATGACGGAGACAGTAAGAAATCTGACAGAGAGAATTTGGTTGGAGAGCGGCTGAGGATGTACCTGTGAGTGTGTTAGGGTTTGTTATGGAATATATATTGGATCCGGTATGTGATGGATATGGGTAGGTTTATTAAATGGATAGTACCCAGATCCGTATTAGAGGTGAGGGTGAATGTGGGAGTGTCAAGTGGCAATGTGTGAGGGTTTGGCTTAGCCAATTATTAGAAGAGGGGATATCAATAACTAATTACAATCTATCATTTACCATAATTTATGAATCAAGACTTTTAAAGATTTTAACTACATGCTTACGTTTTTTTAATACTTAAAATAAATATATACCCCTTTACCTAACATGATTCCATAGTATGAGATAAGTATAAAAATTTGTAAATTTTATAAAATCCTTAAAATTCAAATAAACATTATATTACGTTCACAAAAGAAATATAATATTTCGTCAAAAAAATTCGGGGTATTACAACACTATCCCTCTTAAAAAAATTTCATCCTCGAAATTGTTAACCGTCTTATTATTAATAGAGTATTGTTACTATAGAGCGGGAGCTAAACAGTTACTATGATTTGCTATTATAAGACATCTAACAGTACATATAGTCTTTAATAACATGTCTACCCACTACCCACAGGTTATTTGTTTTAAAATGGTTTTCAACAGGAAAGAGCCTGAGCTCTGATACCATGTTGTAACACGCCAACTCTATTCGGGTTGGGGTGTTACAGGCCCTCTGGGCGGGAAGGTTTTTGCTGATGGGCTTTTGGGACCAGTGGGTCTTAGGTTTGGTCTACTTAGCAGTCTCACTTGATTTTTCTTCCCATTTGCGACTCGAATCCGCTTCTTTTGTTGAAACTTACCTAAAACAAAAACAAAATAAAATAAATAAACAAAAACTAAATATATTTTCAAAAAACAAGATTAAAATATGGTAAAATATATATAATAAACCTATGGTTTTACAACACATCAAATATCCCTTCACTTATCATTTTACTTGTCCCTAAGCAAAATATTTACAATCACATCTAACAATTCCAAACACAAATACTCCTCCATCGAGTAATATCAATTCTGAATCACAGGATCCCTAACTTATTATTCTGTGTTTATAATGGCTTAAGATTTAAAACCCAACTAGCATAGTGAAGCAATTATAAAACCAAAGGCATACCCAATCAAGTTTTATTCGCCTTCAACTATCAAATTATACATACTTGCACCGCTCACTATCACTCAATCACTCAGGCTAAATATGAAATTTGAGAGTGAACTCTCAATACCAATTTAAGTAGTGCAATTGAACATAAGCTTGGATGCCAGTCAAAATTTCATTTATTAACAAGCAATCAACGCTTCTTGTTAGGGTGGCTTTTGGGAATGTTATCCGTAAAGGTGCATGAGTGGTGTTTGGTTTGTTAAAGAATCAAGAGTTCTTTATTCGGGTTGTAACGTGATTAGGGCTAAGGGTAGGATAAACACGGTGGAAACAAAATCAAAGTACTAAAAACCCGGCTTTGTTAAAATCTAAACAATCAAAACATTTCACTTGTAATAAAGAAACAAAACTTGGATCCCCAAACCTAATAATCTATTAACTTAGGGTCAATTTTCTTGCCTTTTTTTATTCTTTTCTCATTTTTTTAAAACGTTTTTCTAATTTTGTGTTTCTGTTATTTTTTATCTTTTTCATGCACACTATATACATTTTATTTGTGCTTTACTAAATCTAAACATCCTACTTGAATTCCTTAGAATTAATAAACTGATAAATACAAACAAATTCGCTTAAACACTAACTCAACCGGATTTCCAAACACTTGGGCCAAAACAAAGATGTTTAAATATATACTAAAGGAAATGACTAATGGGTCGAAACAAATGAAAATGGCTAAGGCTCAGACTCGGTTACCAGAGGAAATATATAAAAGTATAAGGTATTTACGAGTCAGATAAGGTGAATCCTAATTGCCTCAGTTATATTCTTGTTTTTCTTTAAAGTACAAGATCTCAAAATGTATCAAAGCATGAAAGTTCTATAACTACGACTACAATAAAGGTCAAACTCCCAACATTGAATAAAGAGCAAACAATGTGCGCATAACGGTATCGATTAACGACACCCGAAACACACTATCTAAAATAGGTATAACAACGGGGCTGAGTTGGACCTGTTATAACAGGTCCATATCACTAAAATATATCGACGAACAAGTGATAGATATTAGAACCCAAAGCTCTAAGACTTTCCAATCTAAGAAACTTTATTTTTATAAAACTTGACAACAACACCGTAAGGTGAAATATTTTAATAAGGCACACACTTAGGGATGCACATGGTTATATAAGAGCCTATAAATTTAAAACTTATGAATGCATCACATTACGATAGGTTGCTAAAAAGAGAGCTTGGACTTATTTGATATTTGTGACTTTTTGCTATAGTTACAAGGTGAGTTTCATGAATCCCTTTTTACTTAATGTTTTGGGAATTTTAAATGTTTTGATGTTTATGTACTTGATGTACTATTTGTGATGTATCCGATTCTATCTACTAAATTATTTACACAATCATTAAATCTATCTTTGGGAATGACCGCTTGTTTATATGGGTAGTGCTACTTGGGAAATCCCTCACGCACAGTGATTGCCTGCCATACACCAATGTCTTTATAGGTAGGGTCCACACTAAGATCTTGAGGGATCGTTCGCGACTTGTGACAAGTTTTTGGCTGAGACAAGCCTGGCTCTTTTTGTATTTGATGAGGCACAAGCCGGGCTAAGTGCAAGTTTGATTGTGTAACATCACAAGACAATATTTAATACTGGTTTTCTTTACTTTAATATGAAAACCTTGGAATTGAGATTCATGTTTTATCAAGATCCTAACCATGTTTTACTAACAATCATCTTTTAAACATAAACTTGAAACTTACCAACTTTTTAGTTGACCCATTTTCTTTTTTAGCATGTTTTTCAGGTAATTGAAGTTAGACTTAGCTTGACCACCGTTAGAGAAAGAAGCCTTAGAAGTCCACCCGCTATGATGGTATTACCATTTCACCATTTATGCTTAAAAGAAAAAATTTATATTATGTATTTTGGATAAGACACTTGTCGTTTGATATTTGGAACCCCCGTGATACCTCCTTAGTGGACGAGACAAAACATATTTTTAATATGTAATGAAGTAATTCCATGCTTATTTCCTTTAATATTTGATTTATGTAACACCCTCATTTTTATATATTAATTAAATCAGAGTTTAGCGTGGAATGTTAGGTCCCACACATATATATATATATATATATATATATATATATATATATATATATATATTCCTCAAAAAGACTTATATAATAAAGTGTCAAACTTTGATTCATAACAAACATAATATTACAATTATTGTTTTATCAAAACTAGTTTGACTATTACATTTGATATTTTATAAAAGTAGACGTTCGATCTTCTATTTCAAAACTTGATTGATAATCACCCGTCCCGCTCAAACGAATCACCTAAAAGTATATAGAAGTCACATATTAGCTTTCGCTAAGTGAGTGTACATTAATAAATATATACGCCATATTACCCCATAATGACATATTTTACTTGAACCATAAACTTTTCTTTTTCATATTTCTCATAATTATACAATATTAAATACAAATAAAAAAGTCCCAGAAAACCACCATCTGGGACTAAACCTTAACTTTGATCGCTAACGCCCTGCGATTTAATAATTATTGTTGTCTCGTAAAACCACCATCGAGTCTAACAATAATTATAAAATTAATTATATTGTTGTCCTAGAAAACCACCATCTGGGTCTAACAATATACATTGATCGCTAACACCCTGCGATCTAATAATTATTGCTGTCTCGTAAAACCGCCATCGAGTCTAACAATAATTATAACAACAGTTATATTGTTGTCCCAGAAAACCACCATCTGGGTCTAATAATATACCTTGATTGCTAACACCCTGCGATCTAATAAATATATGTTGTCTAGGAAAACCGCCATCGAGTCTAACAATATATTTATAAATTGTTGTCTCAGAAATCCACCATCTGAGTCTAACAATAACTATATTGCTGTCCCAGAAAACCACCATCTGGGACTAACAATATTCATTTAACATAATCATTCATCAATTATAACACAAAAGAATAATCACATAATAGTAGTCATAGCATCCACAAAATAATAGCATATGTCGTAACAATACTACGCATAATTACTATATACTAATACATCACAACACACATATATATACTTTCAGGGTGATGTAACACTCACCTGAAACGCTCGTTTTCCAAACGTTCACTTTATGTTTTTCCAATGAACTCTTACGTCGATGTACTTCAAAATATAATCTGAAACTCACTTGTTCCTCTCTTTCGTTTATGTGTTTATATTGATTGATTTTTTGTTTGTTAAATATTTCAAACATACCATGTATGTATGCATTTATATGCATGTATTTATAGTTACTTGAGGCGGCTAGAGAGCATTTTTATCCTTCATAAAATTTGATTTAATCCATTCTTCATATAATTTATATTATCTTTAAATAAGCCGACTAAATATATAAATATATATAACTGAAATGAACATTCGAGGAGCATCTTGATTCATGAACATCAATTTGTGAAGAATTATTTATAATCATATCCTTGAATAATAATTTAACATTCAAATTTCAAGTTGACACATTAAATCCCTAAAGTATATATAACTATTGTTATTATTATTGGAACAATTATGTCCGTAAACAATTTTTATCGCTTGTTTAGATATCACAATTAGCACTCGTTTCATTGAAAACTTACTCGTTTAATGATATTTGAAATATAAAATCAAAATACTTTATTATTATTGTTATTTAGAAAACGGACTGTTACAACTCACCTCCTCTTATTTAGGTTTCGTCCTCGAAACCTATCTATTCAGTAAACAACTGGGGGTAATATTTACTCATTTCACTTTCTGACTTCCTTGTCATAACAACCCATTTTCATATAGATCCATTAAACTTTTACATGATAAATCATTTTGTTTCAGAACGTTTTGACTTTTAAGTTATGTATAATGATTAAATCCTCAATTTCATTCACCCTTACACATACACTTTGTCGTTCAATGGAACATATGACAAATCACCAGTCACCCATGTTCGTATGCGTGATCTGTGAAATGTATTATCATTTAATTCTTTTAGTAAATCTTAAAATTTATGCCATACTCTCGATCTATAAAATTTTCACCGGACAACTTTCTAATCCTAGTGTCAATCGCACTATCAATACTTCCTTTAGATTATGGTTTATCCCAA
This sequence comes from Tagetes erecta, assembly GCA_030867185.1. Classification (NCBI taxonomy): domain Eukaryota; kingdom Viridiplantae; phylum Streptophyta; class Magnoliopsida; order Asterales; family Asteraceae; genus Tagetes; species Tagetes erecta. Next base: position 2,438,758 of record CM061486.1, on the reverse strand, counting down.
TCTTAATCATTTTTTTTTATTTTCCCACAACTAGGTATTCCCTACCTAATCTCACTTGTAACTAATTAAGTTACAAGTTAATACTATACCAGTAGTTCACGAATCCAGCTTATGATATTCACGTGGGCTATCAAATTGGTAGTTTAACTACTAATGTCTAGAGTTATCATCAAATATTCACAAATTCTTAAGTGAATTTAAAATTTCAACTTACTTAGACAAAAGTATTGTGACTCTTAATAATTATTCATTAAGGAGTTACATCTTTAGCAATGTTAGGCACTTTAGTTACTAACTTGTGACCGCACATTTCTTATAAAGATTTCCATGTATTATGTCTTTCAAAACCTCTTCACTTATTTTTATATGAATTGATTCATACTTTAGCCTTTATGAGATTTATTTATTTATTATCTTGATCGACTAATATTTTATTATAGATACTTAACTACTCACCGTTTAGTATTTACTTTCTAATGATTTATAATTTATCTATTTATTATTATTTTTATTACTATAGTTATAATATCTAAACATGACTATCACCAATGTTTCAATTATATAATTTCCTCAGCTTGAGGATCGCTAACTTATTTGCATAGACAATACTATTTAACTAAATAGATTTCCCATTCGATCACTTGAAATTCTCATGTGACATTTATTATCTAACATTTAAATATTAGCAATTTGCATATCATATATTATTTTGTATCTTGAGTTAACTTTTATTTGATATTAGTAGTTTACACCTTTAAAATTTATTATCACTAACATCTTGTGACTTTAGCATGTGTGTTAACAACTTGAGGATCCTTATTTAATATCCTGGGGATTCATAATTTAAGTCTGCAATTCACTTTTATTTTTACTGACATTCATTTAATTGTGTTTCACTTAAATTTCAACTTTATTACTTGAGGTAGGTTCATATTATATAACCTATACAAATAATGTATAACTAAAAAGATATCATATGCAATCTCCTTTATAAATTCTTCTGCAATATACTATCTCTTTTTCAATATACTAAGTGTCACACCCCCAAATTCCACTAACGGAGTTTTACCGTTAGGAAGGTGACAAACCAGGATCCAAGTCATTAATTACACAAACGACTCTAAATGAGTTTAGAAATAACGTGTCTCAATAAATGAGAAAAACCAAACGTCAAAGTTTAACCGTTAAAAAAATAATGCGGAAGCATAAAGTAAAGTAAACCAAAACATCTGCGCAAAACACGCGCCCCAAGGTATAAGTTTAAAATGCAAGCAAATAAATAAATAAAAATGTTTGAAAACCAAGCAGACCCATGATGCATGTCCTAATATAACGCTCAGCTAACATTGGCACCTGAGAAAAACACGCTAAAAAGTGTCAACGCTAGGTTGGTGAGTTCACAGGTTTTTAATAACAGTTCATAAACAAGTTTTCCAGATAATGTAAATCACAAATATATCAGTAGGTAGCTAACCCAAGTTTTCATGTTACTCAAACGTTTCGAATCCGAGCTGACTGTTTATGTTGTGCCTTGTTACCATTGTTAACATTCAATGGCCATGAGATTAGGACAATTCACACCTGCCCGGATCCCAGCCGAGGGTGGGGTTTGTCAAACCCAGTAGTACTACCCGAATTTCCTCGCTATACCCCGTATATTAACGGTTCGAGAGAATGAAAGGACTTTCGTATGTTAAGTTTGACATTTAGTAAACCATGATGATATATAAGTAGATACAAAATCATAAAGTGTTTTCGTTGCGTGCTTTCTCCCCCAACAGGAAAATAGTAAAAGGGGCCGTGAAACTCACCTTAGGTTGCGCGGCTACAATCAATTTGCAAGTAAAAAGCCTAGGTAGTCCCACTACCTAATCATGATCACTAATTTAGCTACTAGCAATTAAAATAAACTTAGACGTTTTCTCGTCTCTGATTCGGTTTCGTACCCAATGCCTTAGTATAAATATGTCTTGAAATAAAAATGTGTTTTAACATGTGACTCGACTAAAAAGTTTAGACTATTATTATAGAAATCCAATTATGTGGAGAATCCACTTATACAACTTGTTACACATTACGAAAACACCATTTCACATAAAATATACTTCACATATAATTTATTATGCCATTTTTATCTACTTATTAATTATTTTCACGTAATGCTCGTATTTTCATTATCATTCAAGCATCGTATCTTTATTACTTAAGCATAACCATTACATAAAGGAACAATCTTAAATCATCATATTAGCATACATACAAATATATATACTACTTCATGTTAAATAAACTTGTTGTACAAAACAATATCATCTCAAATACATTTATTTACCAAACATATCAGTCATAAAACATCTTTGTATTCATTATGTATAGATATTACGTGTCACACGTACCTACATTTTACACATACCTTGCATATATTATATGCACTACTAACGCCACACATTGTATATGTACGTCTCGCAAATCAATACACGTACATCATAACTTGAAAATCTCATGACACATTATTTACCTATATATTTGTTATTTCACATCACAATTCAAGTACACATACTTACATTCATAACCACGTTTTCATAACATGTGCACACTCTATGAACCTATTATAATTACTTTTATTTAACATGTCATCATCTCATCGTCATTTTCATTCATCTCATCCTCATTTTCATCATATTATCCTTCACCAATATATGACACCCACAAATATATGACATGCATTCCACCTTCTGTTTTCTATCCTAGTTTCATATACGCATATATATATATCAGCCCTATAAATACACATATATATACACTTTTATATAACCCATTCATCAATGTTCACATACCTCCTTGTTTTTATATAAATATAACATATATGTATATCACCTACTCCTACGCTATAATACAGATGTACACCTACGCGGCAGTCCAAAACACACACATAATAACCATACCTACACACCCATATCCTTCACATATAAATACATCTTGTGCATACATAAACATATAGATATATATTTATCATTCCGTTAACTATCGAACCCAACCCGACACACATCTACGCTCATGTATGCACCGTATGTTTATATATATACAACCGAATTAGATTGAATCCAAACCGCAGCAGAAACCGAAACCGAAATCGCAATGAACCAATACTATAACGCATCACCAAAACTTACCAGATAGTTTACGCGCTGGTTCACCGTGTTTGTAGAGTTCACCGGAGGTTGCAGGTTCGTCAGGGATGGTGATGGCGTCCCGAAACAATACTAGCGATGGTTGGTGGTGGTGACTCCGAACAGCAACAATAGTTGATGATGATTGCAACGATGGTTCATGGATGGCGTAGGACGATGATGGTGATTCCGGAGAGTACGAATGGCGATGAGTTTAGGTTTTCAGGGTTGCGGCTATTGTGTTTACGTAATGGTGAAGGAGACTTGTATTGGGGGTGGGTTGGGTTATATAAGATTTGATTTAATTAAATGTTACACAATGGCCCCTCAAGTAATTAAAATGTTTAACTTGTTTCCAAAGTTAAGTAATTAAACTTTAACTAATTATAATTTGAACACTAAACTTTAACTAACAAGTATAATTTACGGAAAATATTACGTTAACACTCGGTAATTTTTGCGAGTCGTGTAAACTAGTAATTCCCCCGAATTACTATCCGTTTAGTGTTACTCGTGATGACTCAAACAATTCCCCGAATTATTATTGTGTATTTATTATTACATAATTAATAATTTCAACCAAGTGTAGCACGTATAAAACATTGTTTATTTAGCGGCTTAACAGGATTTAAGAAAGTCGGGTTAACGGTGTTAACCTGAAAATGGCGGGTGTCACATCATCCCCTTGTTAAAAGAATTTTCGTCCCGAAAATTGAGTAAGGTTGGTAAGGGTTTGTGGTTGCATGGAAGAAAAGAAAGAAAAAAATTTTTGGATTGTCACATCATCCCCTTGTTGAATGAAATTTCGTCCCGAAATTTAGTCAATATTATTAATATAAGACATTATCATTTTGAATAGTTAAGGATGCTTGTACAATATTAGATTTTCACGCTCCTATATAAACCTGGACCACGCTTTAAATTCTAACAACTTCGATTATAAGGATCTTACCAGGTTTGAGTGTTTTGGATTCTCGGTCCACAATTTCAACCGATAATCAAGTATGTAGTTTCTTATTCTCGGATTTCACAGTTTAGGATGACTAGATAATAATTGATTACATTGAGACTTAAAATATTTTGACCAAGGGAGCTTGTTACATACAAAATGGGATTTCTTGAATTAACTGGCCTTGTAAGAAAGGATTTGACGCGTTTAGAATGTCAAATGACAATAAGAGAGTTGATCACAGTATTTCTTAGCAACTACTAAGATGTATCAGGATGAGCCGAAATAAGAGGTTATGCTGGACCGTAATGGTTAAAGCTCGCTCTGAAGTATTAGTTGGTATTGATAGTTTATTGTTTATGGTACCATTCGTCACGTGAATCCTTAGAGTCATGAAATGCATTCAATATCTGAACTTATATACGTCAGATACAACTTAGAGTTTTGTTTATCTTGAAATATTACGAATGAGGTACGAGCCTAATATATTACGAGGTATTATGATAAATATTTAATTGACATGGATTCTCTTTATGAAGAGTGATCCTGAATGTTAAATAGAAAGATATTTTCCAAATAAGTTGTTATCTTTATGTGATTCCTCCAAGGAATCCTTACATACATAGGTTTGTTTAACTTTCGCTTGAAGAAACCATGATGTTAACATATAACCGGATTTTGGCAAACGTTCACAACACACTGATCAGAATCTGAAGTACCCGACCACGTATCGTAGGTCTGTGAATTTTGGTAAGGTAAAAGTTTTAGCTGAGGGATTTAAATTGATATAGAGGAAATGAATCGTTATCATTAGGATCTAGATACAGTAGTGGACGCTTATTTAGTTTGAAATTTTTTTTTAAATTAATTTGTTATAGGGTCATTACTGATGGACTTACGTAGTAAGATGTTGATGTATGTACGGTACACTTGACGTAAGGTATATCGTACGCATCTTAGTTTTTACTGTTTGTCCTCTACGGTTGTATTGTAAGTGTCCATCATCCAAGGATGAACCATTAAGACAATGTCATCACAAGATGGGCTTCGTATATATCTTATTTAGGTGTATACGATAAGTTGTATGTCATCCAAGGATGGAATTTTATCAATGGTTATATGGAATAGGCTTTTATTTCAGATAAATCGTACAGATTGTTTCTGCATTTTTGTGTTTAGGGTATGTCCACACGAAAGGTTTTACCAGGATCATTGTGTACCTGTAAATTCACAATTACGTTGCGCACCCATAATCGTCAATTTACCATACACAACCACCCTAGTTTGTCTCCCATCGGGTGCCTTAATCTTATGTCTTATCATACTCATTGTTTTGTGCTTATCAATGTGGTGTTTCTTTCTATTCACTTTTAGTTATAGGATAGGTAAGAAAAGTTTGGTATAGTTTTTTTTTTTTATTTTTTTTTTTATTTTTTTTTTATCAGGCAACCATACTACAAGTTTATGCTATGTGTGATGTACTTATAAAGAGAACATGTCAAGAATATTATAAGTTAATGAAGAGTATTCAGGTAAGACTAGTAGTAACATGTAGTGAGAATACAATAATCATGAACAAGGAACACACCAAGGCATCTAAGTAACATATTAGAGCACATTAGAGTTGTATCAAGTAACATGTTATAACACCTGAATAAGTCACATAACATGTGACGTGTGATAGCATGAGTAAGTCACGCAACTACCAAGTTAAAACCTCACTAAAAAAATGAGTTTCTAGAAAGCAAGCCAGTTTTGTTGTTCTTGTACTCCTATTCATTAAGTGTCGGTCCCACCGGTTGGTTGCCGTAATGATGTAAGTCTAAAGTTCAAATGCAAAGATAATGTTTCTCAAGTAATCCCAAAAATTTGGTTTAAATGACATAGTGGCAAAATTTGTAAGACCACTAAGTGCACCCTAAATGCGATCAAGTAATGGGTCACTTATAAGTTCACACAAGTGTAACTAATGCAGTGTACAGTTATAGTCTAGAATGCAATGCAATGCAACCCTAGTTCGCTATAACCAATGGCTCTGATACCAATCTGTCACACCCCCAAATTCCACTAACGGAGTTTTACCGTTAGGAAGGTGACAAACCAGGATCCAAGTCATTAATTACACAAACGACTCTAAATGAGTTTAGAAATAACGTGTCTCAATAAATGAGAAAAACCAAACGTCAAAGTTTAACCGTTAAAAAAATAATGCGGAAGCATAAAGTAAAGTAAACCAAAACATCTGCGCAAAACACGCGCCCCAAGGTATAAGTTTAAAATGCAAGCAAATAAATAAATAAAAATGTTTGAAAACCAAGCAGACCCATGATGCATGTCCTAATATAACGCTCAGCTAACATTGGCACCTGAGAAAAACACGCTAAAAAGTGTCAACGCTAGGTTGGTGAGTTCACAGGTTTTTAATAACAGTTCATAAACAAGTTTTCCAGATAATGTAAATCACAAATATATCAGTAGGTAGCTAACCCAAGTTTTCATGTTACTCAAACGTTTCGAATCCGAGCTGACTGTTTATGTTGTGCCTTGTTACCATTGTTAACATTCAATGGCCATGAGATTAGGACAATTCACACCTGCCCGGATCCCAGCCGAGGGTGGGGTTTGTCAAACCCAGTAGTACTACCCGAATTTCCTCGCTATACCCCGTATATTAACGGTTCGAGAGAATGAAAGGACTTTCGTATGTTAAGTTTGACGTTTAGTAAACCATGATGATATATAAGTAGATACAAAATCATAAAGTGTTTTCGTTGCGTGCTTTCTCCCCCAACAGGAAAATAGTAAAAGGGGCCGTGAAACTCACCTTAGGTTGCGCGGCTACAATCAATTTGCAAGTAAAAAGCCTAGGTAGTCCCACTACCTAATCATGATCACTAATTTAGCTACTAGCAATTAAAATAAACTTAGACGGTTTCTCGTCTCTGATTCGGTTTCGTACCCAATGCCTTAGTATAAATATGTCTTGAAATAAAAATGTGTTTTAACATGTGACTCGACTAAAAAGTTTAGACTATTATTATAGAAATCCAATTATGTGGAGAATCCACTTATACAACTTGTTACACATTACGAAAACACCATTTCACATAAAATATACTTCACATATAACTTATTATGCCATTTTTATCTACTTATTAATTATTTTCACGTAATGCTCGTATTTTCATTATCATTCAAGCATCGTATCTTTATTACTTAAGCATAACCATTACATAAAGGAACAATCTTAAATCATCATATTAGCATACATACAAATATATAAACTACTTCATGTTAAATAAACTTGCTGTACAAAACAATATCATCTCAAATACATTTATTTACCAAACATATCAGTCATAAAACATCTTTTTATTCATTATGTATAGATATTACGTGTCACACGTACCTACATTTTACACATACCTTGCATATATTATATGCACTACTAACGCCACACATTGTATATGTACGTCTCGCAAATCAATACACGTACATCATAACTTGAAAATCTCATGACACATTATTTACCTATATATTTGTTATTTCACATCACAATTCAAGTACACATACTTACATTCATAACCACGTTTTCATAACATGTGCACACTCTATGAACCTATTATAATTACTTTTATTTAACATGTCATCATCTCATCGTCATTTTCATTCATCTCATCCTCATTTTCATCATATTATCCTTCACCAATATATGACACCCACAAATATATGACATGCATTCCACCTTCTGTTTTCTATCCTAGTTTCATATACGCATATATATATATCAGCCCTACAAATACACATATATATACACTTTTATATAACCCATTCATCAATGTTCACATACCTCCTTGTTTTTATATAAATATAACATATATGTATATCACCTACTCCTACGCTATAATACAGATGTACACCTACGCGGCAGTCCAAAACACACACATAATAACCATACCTACACACCCATATCCTTCACATATAAATACATCTTGTGCATACATAAACATATAGATATATATTTATCATTCCGTTAACTATCGAACCCAACCCGACACACATCTACGCTCATGTATGCACCGTATGTTTATATATATACAACCGAATTAGATTGAATCCAAACCGCAGCAGAAACCGAAACCGAAATCGCAATGAACCAATACTATAACGCATCACCAAAACTTACCAGATAGTTTACGCGCTGGTTCACCGTGTTTGTAGAGTTCACCGGAGGTTGCAGGTTCGTCAGGGATGGTGATGGCGTCCCGAAACAATACTAGCGATGGTTGGTGGTGGTGACTCCGAACAGCAACAATAGTTGATGATGATTGCAACGATGGTTCGTGGATGGCGTAGGACGATGATGGTGATTCCGGAGAGTACGAATGGCGATGAGTTTAGGTTTTCAGGGTTGCGGCTATTGTGTTTACGTAATGGTGAAGGAGACTTGTATTGGGGGTGGGTTGGGTTATATAAGATTTGATTTAATTAAATGTTACACAATGGCCCCTCAAGTAATTAAAATGTTTAACTTGTTTCCAAAGTTAAGTAATTAAACTTTAACTAATTATAATTTGAACACTAAACTTTAACTAACAAGTATAATTTACGGAAAATATTACGTTAACACTCGGTAATTTTTGCGAGTCGTGTAAACTAGTAATTCCCCCGAATTACTATCCGTTTAGCGTTACTCGTGATGACTCAAACAATTCCCCGAATTATTATTGTGTATTTATTATTACATAATTAATAATTTCAACCAAGTGTAGCACGTATAAAACATTGTTTATTTAGCGGCTTAACAGGATTTAAGAAAGTCGGGTTAACGGTGTTAACCTGAAAATGGCGGGTGTCACACTAAGTATAGCTTATTAGATAGTAAACATCTTTTTATTCGCTTGATTCTCTTGTACATTTTTTTTAAGTTGAGGTTCACCTAACAAAAACTTGGCACTATTATAATAAAATGGTCCACTTAACAACGTGTGAACCTAAACAAGTTCTTTAAAAGTGTCACCCATAACACGACACTGTCAGATTATCCAAAGGGTCCTAAAACAACTCGTAAGTCTCAAATATTTTCAACTAGAGAATTAGACATCAACTTGACATCCATGGATTATTTGTCAACTTATAAGAATCTAACTCTACAATTATGCTAACTTGAGAGCCATATACCGCTTAACGCTATTATCAATCTAATGGGTCATTTAGCAACTTATAATGTTCAGTTTGAATCAGACTCAACCTTGTTATTCATGATCAACTACTTTTGTTACTTTCCAAATACCATATCCGCCTTCTAGATAACATTCGTGAAATAGAATAAACTCTTGGAAAGGTCTGGGAGTTTAATTTGCACACATTTATTAATTCGAGTCCCTTGATATGTATAATATACTTGTATAAGGACTTATATCCTTCATAACTACTTAATAACACATACACGTGTTCCTACTGAAAATTAGTTCATACTTTCTAAATTAATCTTCAATGCATTTGACACTTAAGATAGAAGCTTTTACTAGCTATTTTATTCATGTTCTGAGCCCTTTATTTAGTTCTATCATACTTATTTATATTTCCCTTCTTGAGTCCACCAATCGGTATTACTTTAAGCTCCTTCTTTACTTATCATAGATTTTTTTTCTTCTAACCTCTATAGGGTTCAAATCACAATTGTGTATAAAATCTTGCCAAACTCGTTGGTAATTTCATCCTTAGATTGCCATTCAAGTATCTGAATATCCCTTCTATTTTATTTGTCTCAACATAACTTGTGTTTGTACTTTAAAGACAATCTACATAACTCACCATTCCCTTATAGATTATATTATATTTGACAAGGCTAATCTATGTATTCTTAAGCCTCCAAATTATAATAATCTACTTGTCAACTTTATGCCTCGAGTTTGGAACATTTATTTTTTTACATGTCCTAAACGATTAATGAGGTTTCTCCCTCAACCGGTGTAATATTTATAATTAGATTTCATTTGACTTACTAGCAAAAAATCATAAGGTAATAGGGTGGTCTCTCTATTTACTTGACTGCCACCTTTTCTTTTGTTTTATTCTCAATGTCTGGTTGTCCAGACTTAAGTGTTGATACGTTTCCTTCAATAGCATTCTCCACATGTTCCACAAAGAATGAAATAATATTTCAAAGCTAGTTCTTTCATTATCTTTTGATACGACTTTCTTTCTTTTTATTTTTTTATTTTATTTTAAGATGCCCAATCATTTCTATAAAGAATAAAATTCTTCTTTAAGATCATTATTATTATTATGATGAATATTATTATCGTTCAATTTTCTATCGTTTATTATCTCTTGACAGTATGAGTATGGTATCCTCGTTAAGTTTATATGACTCCGAATTTTCATAAGTAATTACTAGAGTCATTCCTATTTTAAGCATAAATTTCTTATGTGCAAAACTACAAGCGCATGCATATAAGGCACTACACATTGTATCACCTAACTTACTTTTCACCACCTTTCGATCTGAGTATGGATATTCCAAGAACGCACTAGTAACATATGTGTACTATTACATTGGCCAGATGTAATTTTACACATATTATACCCATGTATTCTCATAATTACCACGTCACGTCTTAGGAAATGAATTTCAGTACACATATTCATATTAGATCACACTTAGGATAACATATATCATACTTTCATATTCAAACCCTTGGAATAACCCCTTGTCCTTGGTTCCTTGATCAAGTCTTAGATCGAATGTTTCACAAGTACCAAGAACCTTACAGTTTGAGTTCAGGTATTTATCCCTATACCCGAATCCCTCAAACCATATGCTCTGATACCAACTTGTAACACTCTAATTTTTATATATTAATTAAATCAGAGTTTAGCGTGGAATGTTAGGTCCCAAATATATATATATATATATATATATATATATATATATATATATATATATATATATATATATATATATATATATATAGGGGAGTGTTCATTTGAGAAGAGCAAATATTGCGAGAAGTAGCTAAATTCTTCATTTTTTCAACAAAAAACGTTTTTAACATACAAAATAATGATAGAAATACAATATTTATTCATTAACTTTGACATACAAAAAATAAAATTGAATAAATTTCGTTTAT